>JACAZH010000041.1:0-671049 GCA_014462675.1 Mycena sanguinolenta | reverse complement strand
CGCCAGGACCCATGACGGCAAGCCCCAGCGCGTCCAGGGTCCGCGGGAGTGCGGTTCGCGAGCGCAGGAGAGGAGGTCAGGGCGCGTGTTGCTGACAGGGTAGAAGGCAGCATCGACCCTGATGTCCAGGGAGCTGGCGAAAGATGCGCGCGTTGCAATGTACTCGCCGAGAATTGCGGTGGGTGGTCACGCGCTCGACGATGCACGGCCGGCCCAGTCGAGGTCCCTGGGCCGTACATCCCATCCGCGCCGGAAAACAGAATATGCGTGCCGGGTATTCAAAGAACTCTTCGACGGGGCGGCGCGCGTACTTGAAGGCTCAGGTGGTGGGCCGCCGTGCACGGCGTACCAACGGGCGACGGACGGGCTGAGAGTAGGAAGTCATACACGAACGCCAGAGGTGTGAGTGGGGAACATCTGGCAGCGTGATGGGACGCATCTGCTTTTCGGGAGACTACGCCGTCTACGCTGAGTGGATTGGCTTTTTGAAGTCAATTCAGGCGCAAAAGTCGAAGAAAGGTCGCCGGCGAGGTCAGGCAGACCGTCGACGCACTGTAAAGCGGCGATCGTGGTCAGCAGAAAACCCGCCGGCGCGATACTAAGCACGTCATCCAACTGCTGCGGTTCCGGCTCGCCGGACAGCTTGGGGATCCGCTCCCCAAGCGCGTTGTTGTGAACAGACTGGCCATCGGCATCAGTTGCACAGATCACAGCACCAGTGATGGCCGGCCTGTATCGATGGCGGCCTGGAAGCCAGTCTCGATGGAATCGTCAGCCACCGCCAGCGAGCAGTGTTGAATATCATACCAGAATCACTGCAGCTCGCTCTGCCGCCACGCGTTGTTACGTCACGCCCCACGATGCGACAAAAGATGCTCTATAAGCCGTAGCGATGAGTCCCATATACTAGTCCGGTGCCGCGCTAGTGTTGACCAATGAACAGATGACAAGGTATCCCCACTGGCTGCGAATTGATGTATGTTTTATGTATCAGATTATATGTCATTCCCAGGTAAAAGCTTGTTTTTTGGTTGACTAAAAGTGCTGCCCACAACTGGAAAAGAGGCGAAAAAGAACTGTGTCGAACCATCCAGGTGTTGGAGGCGACCCCTGATTCTGTGGTGTCGAGACCCAAAACTAGCGAATCGAGCTCCAAACCAGAGTTGTAAGCACTATGGGGATGGGAAAGCGCCAAGGTAGCAGACGTGGCGACCTGTAACATCGACAACGGCACGGCACTGGTCGACGTTGTTTCGTATGCCGCTTGCACGTTCTTGATTGCAAGGTCAACGAGTTGGTGTCACACAGAGCGTCAACTTGTACTGCTTATTTTCTGGTGTATATGAGCGGCATGTTTTGTATTGATATGAAACGATATGTACTCACTCGGAAACCACGTTTAAACGAACCGGATATTCAAACTTGGGAGGGCAGCGTCTTCTGGCGCCAATAACATCATTGCAGTGGACAACTTGTCTTCATGCTTCCTCCTTTCTTCCAGAGCCGCACACACATCTCCATGCCGTGAGCTGGGAAGACGAATGACGAGACGGCGCAGGTTCGGGAGGAGCCTGTCTTCGCTGCGACTGAACGCCTTCAAGAACCCTTCCTGGAAAATAGATTCACGGCAGTGCAGCCGGAGATCCTCCAGGTCAGGAATAAGACGGAAGGCGATGTCCCAGATGCTGTAATCGTCTTCGCAGTCGGGAGCGACTGCCAGTTGTCGCAGTGGTGCGGAAGATCGAGAGAGGAAGCTTTCCAGGCCATCGTGTGTGAGTCCGATGATTTGGGAGACGTCCAGCGTGCCGAGAGAGGGCAGCGTGACGAACTTGAGGATCTCATAACTCGGCCAGTTATCCGCATCTGAATCAGGAAAGATGGTCAGATATTGGAGGCGCGGATGTGTTACAGATTGTGGTTGGTGCAGACCATGAAACCGGAGGGAAATGTCACAGCGTTCCAGGTCCGGAGCCGAACGGAGAATATCCAGAAAATCGTCGAGTGCGAAATCATGCCCGCTGAACGCTGTCAGTTGCTTCCAAGGCAGCGAAATTTCGCTGACAGGGATCGGCAAACGTCCGGAAAGGACGAGTTCGCGAAGTTCGGGCACACCTGCGAAGAATGCGAGCGAGTCGGCCTCAAGATACGTTCCGGGTACTGCAGGGCCAATGACGAGGCGCTGGAGCAGAAGAAACAATCCGGGAGTGAAATCCAACGATTCATCCCCTTCGGCTAGCCCATACACTTCGAGGGATTCTAGCCGGTGAGCGATGCATCTAATGAACACAAAGTCGGGTTGGAACATGTCACATTCGAGGTCTTCTTCTTCGGGTGGGTGACGGAGAGTCACGGATAAAGGGCTGTCGCGCGAACGAGAGAGCCAGCCAGCAGCCAAGCTTGTCCACTCGGCGGAGGAAGATGATGACCCTGGACATAGCCCATTTCTCAGACTAACCACGTTGACATCCAAGGTTGCCCATAGCCTCGGCGTGGTGAGTGCGATTTCCCTCCACCGTCTGCATATTTTCAAAAGTACAAACGGAGCGTGTGCGAGCATCACTTTTGCATTTCCGACGGGAAGGCAGTGGATGAATATTTCTTGAGGTGATTTCGACCGGCAGTGTCAAAACAGGATAGACGAGGGAGTCAAGCTGGGTCTGGAGGATCATGCGACTCTCGTAAAGCTTCTTGAGGATTTCGTGCTGTTGGATTATTTCCGCGTCCATTTCCGCTAAACGGGTGCGGAGTTCTGTCGCGGTAGAGCTGGTCATATTGTACAGTAGAAAATGAAGGGGTTCGGGCCTGGTTCTGTAGTGAGTTTCGAGACCGACCTAAGGAAACACGTTGAAGAAAGACCTCTTTTATTCCTGGAAGATCCGCACTGAACGCGTGTGCTGTGACTCCGAGACGTGATTCTGAACGACTATCTTCATCAAAAAGCTGTTCGGAAGAGAGAACCCGCGTACCACCAGCTTGGAAAACAAAGGCCCACTTCTGAGGAACAAAAAGGAGGTGTACGGGAGGCTGATACAATGCCGAACAGGGCTGCGTTTATTGACGAGTGCTACGCGAGATTCGTATCTTCGGAAGGAGTAAGCTGTCAGTGCGGCGCACGCTTTCAGACGAGGGACCACATCTTACGGACGCGTGGGAACGCGAGGCTCTGCGCGACGCGTTCGTTGACCTGGCGAAGTTCTCAGAGAAGATCGGCACATTTATGGAGACGGGCCAACCACGACACGGAGACAGCGCTCCCTGTTGGTCGGCGACGAGGAAAAGACGAAAACAGGAGCGAGGAGGGCGAGGAAGGAGCCGAAGGTGGGTACGGGGGCGACGAGGAGGCTGGAGAATACGGCAAGACGCCGACACCGCCACAATTAGACGCCGTCGGAGCACCGCGCCGAACAACGCAGCGTCTTTCCTACATGAAGATTCGAGCAAGACCTTGACGAGCTCTGTACGCTGGGTCGTTTACGCGACATTATCCTCCGTTGGGCCCATCGATTCCAATCTCTCCACCTGAACTTGGGACCCCTCGAGGTCGACATCGGCGCCCTCGGACTTGACTCGACGGATTTTCCACTACTCCGGGGCCCGACATTCAACTGCTTTCCCGGCTCACAGATCATCATCGTCTTCGCTAATACCCCTTGCTTTAATATGCTATTGAGAATCATTCAACGGAGCACTTTCGCACTTGCATGGTTGCAATTGATCAAGTTGGAGGATGCGCTCTATGACTTTTAACTGTGAACTATTGCCCCCTCAACCTCGCCGACCCAACATGTTGGTTAGGAGGCCGAGAAGGGGGGCCCAATTGTACCATGATAGGCATCACAATTTAAAATCCCTCCACCATTGGACAGGTGCGATGATATTATCCAGTAACCTCACTCTTCTAGCCTCTAGAAGTGCTGGATGTTTGCAATCGCTCCCTCGAGTCACTCCTAGAGCGTTCTTCACCCCACCTTGTTTTCCTTGTTGGTTCACATGAACGTCACACAGTGACCAATTCTTACGGCGCCCAGGGCGCAAGGAAGCTCGTCGAGAACTTACAAATTTCGTTTTCCCTCCGGACTTACCGTCCCTCGTTCTTCGGCCTCTCTCTTTTGAATGTCAGACGCCTCGCTTTTGAGCCTGGCTGCGGACCGCTGGACCTCCTCTCAGTAGTCCCTTCTTATACCCCCCCCCCGATCATTCATGTGCCTTCCGAGGTGCCATGATAGACAATCCATTCCTGAATGCTGAGTCGGACAGTCCTTCAGGTCTTTCGGACACGATCGCCTGGTCCACTTCTCCCAGTTAGCACAGACTGCCGGCATATGAACCTGTGAAAAAGAACTACGTTTCAATCGGGTATAAATGCTCCCCCCATTTTCGGTATCCAGCGACAATTGAGAATCCTCTAGCGAGATCTGACGTTGCAAACTCTGGTAGTCGGCACAGGTGCGTGAACTTACTATCTTCCATATCCCAATATAAAGCGTTTCAGAATTCTTTGTCCTCTCAACAGCTTCACGCGCACGGTCTTGGGCTATGTGTGCAGCTGCGAGAAAGAAAAATGCTTCTGCATCGCTCTTCATTTTTTTGAATGTCGATGGTACACACACATTGCGGAGGACTTGGATATTTTACTACGCAATTTTTGATGTCTTCTTAATCCGGACTTGTTGGTTATGGCGATGGAATCCAAAAAACTGATACGTCATTGTATTATCCGCGAAAGTTTTTGGACATGCCCGGGCATGATTCACTTATTGAGATCCAATTGAAGTAAGTGAATACTCTCGTTCTATCGAGTGCAGAGGTTCGAGTTTATTGCTGGTAACTAGTGCAACGACGTCAAAAAGGTTTCGACTTTCCTATCTCCGGACTTTGGCGGTTGGTTGTTTGCACGTATTATTGATCGGTTTCTCCTTCACCTTGGATTTCGGAAGCTCAGGTGAAACTCGGCAGGACAGTGCGGATTGTACGGTGCAATTTTCGGGAGTGCGTCGTTGTCAAGTCTCTACGCAAGCGGTGGGGTCCTAAAAACTCCCAAACAGAGCAAAAAACAGAGCCGTTGGGTTTTGAGTCGCATGTCGACCGCCACGCTGTATTGAGCAGAGGTGGATCCTCCCGACCCCGTATGTACTGGCCGCTTTTTGCTCAGCCGTAAATTATCATTCTTGCATGCGCCGCAAGCACCCAAGGAACGGTTTCCACTTTTGCCGTCCTGGCGACCGCCGTCAGCATAAATACTGCGACGGGTCTCTCTTGTTCAGCATCTTCTGCTCTTTTTGAAAATAATCTTCGTGCCAACCGGATCAAACCTCCCCTTTGAACAATGCCTTCTCTCTCGTGCCGAAACTTGGACCTGAGTGTCCGACCACGGCTCACCTAGCCCAGAGACGGAAACTGCCACCGACCCAAACCTACGGCGCAGAGTCCATTCCCTGCCAAGACTTTCTGTGAACGGTCTTTCCTTTAGTGACTTTCAAGATGGGGCCAACTACCGCTGGAGTTACACCGCCTCTTAAAGCCTCTCCAGGCCTAACAATGCGATGAAGCTATCGCCAAAAATACAGTCGAGGTTCCGCAATTCCAACGGCGATGATTTATGGATGACGGGAACCGGATGAATCATCCGCCTCCGACCTACTTGTCACGGCCGGCCACGTTGTCTATGACCGCGCCTATAATTGCGGGGCCTTCCCAAATCAAGTGCTGCATTGGATACAATGGAGCTCAGTCTTGCCCAAGCAAGGTTCCAAATCTCTATATGCGACTTGATTTATTATTCACTGATGAAAACAAACCAGGCTATGCCTCTCTGATATTCCTGAGCTCAGCCCGCCATGGGAGCAAAATCGTTACCACGGAATCTGGATCTGGGACAACGATGCTCGCCGCCGCGATGTCGCTTTCATCCGCGTCCATAAGCCCTTCGTCGGAAACCTCAACCTTTTCAAATTCGCGTTAACACCCGCTCTCTGGCATGCAGTGAATTGGTGTTGATGGTCGGGCGACAAGGATCCAACGGCGAGAAGGGCGCCCAGATGTAAGAGCTGTTCGACAGCACGCCTATAGACTTGAAAGCATCCGCGCCACATGATCGCATACCACATCTCGACATACGGGGGCAGTCTGGGGCGCCGGTCATCTCAAGACTAATACTGAGTTGGTTGCTATTGGCACCACTGCTACGGTGCTGGTACCGGTGAAGCGAAAAATACAGGCAATGCGATCAAGAGGCGAGGGTAACGATTACAACCTCCTCCATCTCCTGTTTGACTCGACCATTTCCACCGCGCCCAACAACATAGAGTGCACGGCGTTCCTGGTACCACAGTCAAACCTCCGGTCCCCCCAGCTCCCGGTCATCTTTCCTTTGCGTCCTCCGACCCCTGGGCCCCAACCATCCATACCCTTCACTTCTCCAACCCCTGGCCCCCAGCCGCCATTCTAGAAGTGGCAGAACTGATCCCGTTTCCAGCCCCAGGCACCCGTCCGCCTTGGAAGTCGTGGAGGGGGTTTCCTGGATGTGCTAGGATGTCGCGAGGATCGGTGCCACTCGTAGTTCAGGCGGGCGGCTCGATGTTTGGCCCAATTGGAACTGTAGTGGGGACCGCAGGCAGGACGTCTGCTCGGCGCTTCTCGCCGGCCAAGAGAGCACTATGATGGCTCCTCGCGATGGGGTCGCAACGGTACCAACTCCCACGTCTCCTGACGTTAGCGAAAGTGCAGGTCTAGCTGAAGCATCGCTCCAGGGGCGTCCTAAACTTGATGGAGTATGGCAACCTTGAATGACACTGGCAGCCAACAAGATTGTTTCCGATATGGCGCAGAATTAGGTATATACTTCGCGCCGAATATTGACACTCTTTGCGCCGCGTTTTGGCTCTCAAATCATGGAGTGCCTTGCCGACATCGGGATCATCCTAAAGGGCTGAACAGAGCCCCTCACAGAACCGTATCAGGAGGCTGACTGGGGGAACTCCTGCCCTGGCGCGCGCTACTGTGCCCTTCTGCAGAGGCCCGGCTTGATCTCGAAGCAGGGGGCGTTTGCCAGAGAGTCTTCTTGCCTGACTCCTCCCTCTCCGTGGTAGTGGAAAGGAGGGTGCGCTGGATTGCCTCGGCTCCCTCCTGACGAAGGCCGCAAAAGCTGCATGGCCGTTTCGTTTCTGGGCGCCAAGGCGGTGGTTGGCTGATGTCCTGCCTCAGTCATTGTCGTCGCGTCGTCCGGTTTCTGGTCCGAATTCCGAGGCCACACTGTCCCAGTCTCTGCCCCTAGCGGAGGTAGCCACCTTGATCTTTAAGCGTGCCTTGGTGGCCTGACACGGCCGCTTCTGCTCTCATGTCCTTGTCCCGTGAAGAGCTGACTCTCAGACCAGGCGCTCTGTGCAGGAGAGAGGCGGCGAGGTGCAGGAAGGCATCGTGGACTTTATCACCCCACAGTGTGAAGATCGGGGCCCTTCACCCTGAGTACGGCCCAGAGTGTCGGCAAGCGCTTCGCCTCTGGCCCCTCACCGACGCCGCCGCGCACCAAGTTTCAGGGAGGAAGATTGGCCCTTCCTCGGCAGCGAGCTGGTCCTCGGTCCTCAAGAGGCAGCCATCGAACCTGGAGCAGGTAAGGCTCCAACGGAGTCGCTACCGAGAGTGCCTTTAGTGCTACCCTGGCGGCTGCTTCCCGCATCCCCTACCGGTGAGTTCCAGCCATGAACTTGTCTCCCCGAATCTCGCGGCGGTGGCTTGCCAGGGAATGGGAGTCATCCGGCCCACGACCTCGACTCTGCCCCGCGAGGGGTTCTGTTCTGCATCCGGCGGGCCTGCTGCCTATTTCTACTGCACCGTGGAACCCTGACCCAGCCTCCCTATTCTCACCACGCCACCCCTGATTTTTCGCCCTGAATGAATGTGCAAACTGTCCGAGAAATCTTTCGAGCGAATTGCTTATTGTGATATCCTTCCTCAGGTTTTCCTTGCTGTCGCCTTTCGAATACGCGCGCAAGCGCATTATGGTATTTGAGCAATTTGAAAGTGGGTTGTCCTCCACTCTGGCGATTTCAAGTGATATTGACGGCTAGGTTTTAGATACATGGTCAACGTAACTGTCCTATCCAATCTTGTCTCTCCTCATTCACGTAATATCGTCTTCTGTTGATTGTACACGCGTGGTCGGTGATGGCTCCCTGATGTTTTCTTTACCATCTACTCCTACTCTTTTCGCTATTCTATATAATAATACGGAGTTGGAGGGTGAAACAACCTTCTTCGTACTGAGAACTGTCCATAAAGACTGGAATTGTCGTCGAAGACTTTCTCTGTGGTCTCGCAGGTTCGCAAACGGCCTGCGCCGGGTTTCACTTGCTGATTACACACCGGAAAAAGGAAAAATTATATAATGCACTGAAAAGTCTACCTGAAAATGTGAATTTCATTTTATATTTCAGATCTACAGAAATTAGGAATATCTTTGTGTTCGAAAGGTGAAATGAAAATATGTAGTTTCATATTCCATTTCGGACTCACTGAAAAGGGACTTTTGGTGCTTATGAAATGTGCTCTGAAAGGAACCACTTTCAGCATGCCTTCGAAGCACTGAAAGACCGACTTTTAGAAACAAATGAAAGTCATGTCGAAAGTTCAAATGTCAGTGTACCTTTCAGGAGTATTGAAAGTTTTATTTTCAGATAAAGCAAAGATGTCAGATAAAACAAAGACAATCATCTGAAAATAGAACTTTCAATGCTCCTGAAAGATGCACTTGAAATTTGAACTTTCAGTATGACTTTCTTTGTTTCTGAAAATAGGTCTTTCAGTGCTTCTGAAAGGCATGCTGAAAGTGGTTCTTTCTAGAGCATTCCTTACAAGCACTAAAAAGTCCTTTTTCAGTGAGTCTGAATGGGAATATGA
The DNA here is from genome assembly GCA_014462675.1 of Mycena sanguinolenta. Lineage (NCBI taxonomy): Eukaryota > Fungi > Basidiomycota > Agaricomycetes > Agaricales > Mycenaceae > Mycena > Mycena sanguinolenta. Next base: position 662,154 of record JACAZH010000041.1, on the reverse strand, counting down.
AATATGTATTTTCATTTCACCTTTCTGATGCAAATAGAGGCTTCTAATTTCTTTTAGATCTGAAATAGTAAAATGAAATTCTTCATTTTTCAGGTAGACTTTCAGTGCATTATATAATTTTTCCTTTTCTGGTGTGTTACTTTTCTGAATCCCCCGAACCTTGCCTTTTCCCCTCTATGATTAAGCTTTTAAGGAGGAAAGAAATCATCGGGAATGGATTAAGGTTCAATTCTAATCAACAGCACATTTCTTATTCCCGAATGCACGGAAGGGAAGCAGAATGGTAGGAGTTTGAGAGAAAGAAGAAATTTTTTGGCTGCTGACCATACGGTTTTTCGATAGGGTAGTCGGTCTGCCGGTCTAGTGTTTGAAACTCGAGTTGGCCTGAGGGTACCAGAGTCCGGCTTCCTTTGGTCTGACTTAGCAGTCCATCAGAGGGCAGCTCCCGCCTGTGTGTTCAAGTGTCCCTTGGTTCAAATTTTTATGGGGCCACATATCGAGGACTTTGATTTTACCATGCGAATGGCACCGTATTCCTACCTTCCGCAACTTGGGACTCTGACGGTTGGCCGTTTGCGCGCGTATCTCACTCGACCGTCTTGCCGAGGTCCGCATCCCTCCGCGGACGCCAGGCAGAGCTGTACCGTGCGCAAACTTCCGAACAAAGGCAAGTTTTTAGACAAGCTCGAGCGAATCCGGTCTGACGTAGAACGCGAGCTTCAGCGCGACCACGACGTTTCCTGTCTTGACGCTGCCACCCGAAATCACAACGGAAATCTTTCTCCACTGCCTTGCCCTTTTTGGGAGCCCACCGTGCACCCTCGGCGCGCTCCCTGTCCCACCGTCTTCGGCCAGCGTTTGTGGATTGTGGGAGGAACATCGCGCAACGCCAGCCCTCCATTGTGGTTTCGTGGTTAGAGTCGTGCGGTTCGATTCCCATTCCTACCAGGGTGGCTTGAAAACCAAAATTAGTCGAGCAACCAACGGACCTGGTGGTTCTGTCGCGCACAAACACCTTCGCCCTCTGGCGTTCACATTTCGCCCGAAGACGTCGTTTTATTTTCCGCCTCCCATCGTTTACGAGACATTATTCATCCGTTGTGGCATCAGATGCGGCTGCATATCTACTTCCGGACTTGGTAGACAGGTGGTTCGACATCTCGTGCCCTTGGACTCCACCTGGCGGCATTTGCCGGTACTCCAGAGTGCGATATTTCGACGGGCCGCGCCGACGTGGATGCTAATCGGAGTTCCACTACTCTTTTGGGGGACGCATTCATTTCTTCAACGACTTCAGGAGGCGCCATTCAGAAGCCTTCAGTCACCCAGCAGATTCACGCTACCATGGTTTCACTGATTGTTTTTTTTCAGGTCGGAGGGTACTAGAAAAACTTCAGAGGAGCTGGTCAACTTGACTCCAAACCCCACCGAACCTTGCCACAGCGCAAAACGCCCGGAACTCGATGAAGATGCTGATTTTGCTGTCACACTCCATTGCATTTTGGGATCCCTCATCGTCAGACCTGGTGCGGTGATTGCGGGGATATTCTTCAGTACCTCACGCTTCCGACTCTGCGTATTACTCCTAGATGTATCCAGCATGGAAAAAGTCACGCACTCTCTTGGGAGTCATTCTCGTGGGCGGTTCGTGGCCACCCCTAGTCTCCCTGATCACAACATGGACGCATACTCTGATATGGGCCACTTTTGGGCGGATCTTTCCTCTTGGTCCTCTGTACCTTTGGAGACCTTGGAGCTTCCAAACCTCTGCCATCCACAGCTACCTCTCCTTCATTTTCCAGTTCTTCACAGTAACCCTTCCAACTCCCAGAACACACTCATTTTCAAAAGATGTAGAGGGGAAGCTTCTGCCTCCTGGCTCCGCCTGGTTCACTTTTGCCACAGACGCACTCACCCAGCTGGGTGACATTCGACTTGTCTTGGACGACACCAGTCCCTTTTTGGATTTAAGTACGTGATGTTAAAGTGGTAGTCTCATGATTTGATGGGCAGTCACCTCTCTCAAATAGCAAGCAGGAGAAAAATATTTACCTGGGCTCCGCGAGCCAAAAAACTAATGCTTTCAGTTATTTAAATATTTCTTTGTATGTTCATTGATGTCAGTACTTTTCTTAGTGAATCCAGTGTGGCGCTGGCAAAATTCTCTGGTAAATCGGCGTCGTTGTAAATTCCAGGCGCCTTGGCGATGCTCCCCAAAGTGCGGATTCCATGCTATCGAGATTCAATTCTGTATTTTCCTTGGGCATGATAGAAACAATCGCGACACTCGTCAACTTTTTCCCTACTTATGTAAGGCAGCCCGCCCAGGTTTCTTTTTTTGTAGTAGTCTGCCTTCCACCTGATCGCGAGGACGAGGCAAGCTATTGGAGCCTCCTGCTCTAGCACGCGACTCCCAGATAAGGGATGCATTGCTATTAACGGGTGTGGAGCAAGGCATTTTTACGAAGTCTGGTTTCTTCCTGCTGCGTAGCAGCATTCCTGCTCATGCGCCCTCCGTCAACTCCCTCGACTCTCTCCGCCGACATCCCTTAGCAGTCAGCGTATCGCGGAACGCCCGGGGTGCGCTCTCAGGCATGAAAAGTACCTCGCCCGTCGGGGGAGGATAAACGAAACTTTCCAGATCAGCAGCGGCGTTTGCAGTGTGATTCTGCTGCCGTGGATAGCGGCTTGGATCTATTCAGCAGCGCGTTTGGCTTTTTCGATGGGTTGGGTTGCGTGCGGTGATTATAGGACAAAGGGAAGACGAACGGACCTTTCCATTTTCAATGTGTCCGCCAGGCTTTAAAGTGGTATGGAAGTTAGTATTATGGCTGCAAAATTTCATGGAGACTTCAGTATGTAGTGGATTCGCCGGCGACTCACGGATAAGCTTCAATGGAGCGGAGAGGATGATGAACTGTAAATGGAGTTCAGCATTGGAAAGAAAGCAATGCAAGCGGGCGTACGAAGACATAGAGCATGACGCCTTCGATTGTGGATAGGGTATTCGTTCTGCCACGAGGGCTTTGAGATGCATCGAGCGCTCGGGAACTTTGGAAAGTATGCTCGGAGGGTACAAGAGTGAGACCCGGAACATCAGCACTAAATAAAACTGATCCCGTAGATACTCACTTGGTAAAATTCTTCAGCTTGAGATTCGTGGCACTATGGATAAATCCAATTCGCCTTCATTTCCGACTCCCTTCAAAGCTCCAGTCGGTCCATCAATCGTTCGCTCTAGCTGGGAAAGCTTTTTTGTAGGGAAAATATGATCATGCTTGCAGTAAGAAATCCCTGGAACACCGACCCTTTATAGATCTTCCCGGAGTTGCCCGGAAAGCAACCCACGTTGTGTTTGCTTTGTGTGGAAGCCCACTTGCCCAGATTCTCCTCTGGCATCCATTTTGTGAAAAAGCCACATGCGGGAATCAAAGCAGAGACTTCTTTATGACAGTTGAGCATTTATTCTTATACGCGTAGAACAGCCGAAGTTTCAACATACACATTTGCTCTTATCGGACCAGGGAAGAGCGATAATTCGCACTGAAATCCAAGGCGCGAGACCAAGTTGCCAAGCGGTGGCGGAAAAATGCTTAAGAAAAAACAGAGACATTTTTATCATCGTTCGGAAAGCCGGGGGAACGCGTCGTTCGGTTTGGTAGGACGATGCCCACGGCATATAGCCGGTAAGAGGTCCGAGCCGAGACAAACCGTGGTCAATAAACTGCCACATGGGACAAACATGAGATGCTAAAATCCCGGTAATGGCCTTTGCCAAACCCACTAGCCTCGATAATCATCCAGAAATACGCCGGCGCTTGGCAATTTACTGTCCCAGTTTTTCCAAAAGATGTCATTCCTAGCCAGGAAACCTGGCTCTTCAGCGATTCGCCCACCAAAAGCAAAAACCTGCTACCCGTCCATCCAGCGCTAGTTCAACAGTTCTGAGCATAGCAGCCACACCAGTAGAGCGTCTAACAAAAGACATGCCGCACAGCTAGATGCATCTCAGCCAAGGTCGCGGCCGGGGGGGGTGTGCAGCAAACCAGAGCGAGTTCGACGCACCGGAGTGTCACCTTGTCGTCGACTCAGAGCTCAACCATCCAGCCACTGGTTTCACCTTCTGTAAATCCACCCATACGGGACATGCGTCTTGTCGCGTAAATAACTATTGAATGCTGCCCCAGGCGCAGGCGGAACCAAGCGGTTCTGGTTCTACACCTCCCAAATCACAACCGGATCTCTCACACAAAGTTGCAGCCGGCATACCGCGTGGCTTTACATGACATCACCCGAGAAGCGTGTTTCCCGGGAGTCCGCCTTGATCGGCTGCAGGAGCAGAGTGTTCCCTTTACTCACCTTCGCCCAAGATTACCGTGTCGGGTTCTGAAAGATCTTGAGCGCGAGAAACAGAGCTCGCTCAGGATGCATCGACGTAGCAGATCAACGCGTCCGTTTGGAGGCCAGAGGCAAATCGAATTTTTATGAAGAGCTTTCTACTGACAAGGCGGGTTCGTTCGGAATTTTCAGGATACTTTTTTTGACGTCGTTGCAGTTTGCCACTTGTGCAACCAACAATAATGCAGGCCATTGCGCATGGCGACTCGTGTACCGCTGGAAGCGGAGGCTCTCCAGCGTTGGCAACTGGCGGGACGTCCCCCGGACGAGGCGATTACTATTCTCCGATGCGGCCTTATAACACCCTGCTCGACAAATCGGTAAATCTTCTTTTGCTCCAGAAAATCGTTCCAGTTGTTGACCTCAGAAGCGAATAGAAACAGCGCGAACAAAGAGAGCTTCACGCATCCATCGTGGCCTTGACCCAGGACAGATGGTGCGAACGCTTCGGAGGACGATGCAGACCAACCTTCGGCGCGTAGCCAGTTAGTGCATGTGTTTTCCGCCCGCCTCCTGTATTGCAGGCCCGGGCAGCTAACCTGCAGATGGAACACGAACTCCCCGAAGGTGCCAAAGAGAACCTTCGATGAGTATACATTTAGAGAGTTTAGAGGTTTCGGAATCGGAAGATGAATAGCGTGCATTTGGACTCGTATACTTGGTACTTGTACATAGCGGATCGGGTAGAAATATAAAAATTACAAGGAGCACACGATAGTCAGACAAAGAAGCTCCAGAACAGCTGCAAGATACAGTTAGCATCTCTTCGCAGATTCAAGGATTCTGGAACGCACCTACGACGAGGAAAGCTCAAGCGTGCTCGCGAAGAGTATATGCATGTACGTTGCCTGCACCATGACGACGTCGTCCTTGAGTGCCCCAGGAGTCTTCTCGCACTGCGCCAAGCCGCTCGGCGGTCCGCTGGACCAGAGCAGGGTCATCACCGACGACAACCCAGACGTTCTCTCGTCGATCCAATGTACAGTCGGCTCGAACCTCTCCTTAGCGTGGGGTGCTCCCATCCCATGCGCATGCGATAGGGATGCAGAGTCGGATTTCCGCGGCAGTGGCCTGCATGGCGCGGAAGGTCCGCGGTGCTGACTTTGATAATACTGAGACACCGGGATCAGAGCGCATCAGCGCGTGGGCTTGGTCCATCGCCGCGCCATCGGCGACCTTGGGACACGCAGATCCGGCGCGGCTTTGAGCTGGTCGATGAGCCACTCGGCGCCATCGCTGGCTTCCGGTTCGGCTTCAGCGCACGCATCCTGAAAAACAACAATGGGTTGTTCCACTCTTCATCTACAGAGGACCGTGGGGACCAACGACAACCAGTCGGAAAGGATTAAGCAGGGGGTAGGGTGACTTCTTGGGCGTCCACGATAAGTCGCGCCAAGGTCTTGAGAGCCTCAATCTCGACGTTGTTTCGGGCGTCACTGGCAGTTATTATTGTCCCGGTGTCTTGAGGAGTGGCAGGCGACGTGACGGGGAGGCTATTTGCTGAACAGGGATGCAGTTCTCCGCGCTGTGCCCTTTCATGGGCTGCAGGCTTGTCTCTGCCGCTCCAGGGCACTCTGTTCATATTCTCAGGCGTTGAAGCCATACTGCAAGGAATTGTCGAATCCCAACAAGCAGGGCAGTGGTACTCACCTCTGGTCAGTGGAGCAAGAGGTTTGAAGCACGAAGCTGAGATGGCCTGCTTTAAATCCAGGGGCTACCATCTTTGCCTTGACAACAAAGCAGAAGGTTTGAAGAAAAGCCGCACAAAAAGAGAACAAAAGATCTTTGTACCCCAATGGAATCCCGCGTCCGAGTGCTCGAGTCATTCACGGCCTGCCGAAGTCAGTTTCAAGTTGATTGCTTCCGCACCGATTCAAGGAAAGTGTGAAGCAATTGGGGGAACAGCTTGAAGGTGGAAAGCGAATGCGGATTGCGTACGGCAAGTACAAAAATTTGAGGTACAAACAGGCTTGGTGTGCGATCCTTCAGCCATTGAGATTCGAACGCGACGCCGCTACGGGTCAGGCTTCCGTGTGTTCTGGCACCGCGATCGCGAAGGGACGATCATAAAAGTTTTCGCAGACAATGGCAGCGCCTGCCAAAACAAGAGTCGTCGGACAATCGCCCTCCCTTATCGCTCAAGCAAGTTGAGGCAAGTACAGTGACTTACCTCAGCTGTACCCGAAAAAACGTCAAGAACACAGCTCACGACTCAAATTTACATCAGGAAAATTATTTTTCAATGTCTGCACGAAGTTAGATCTCAGATACTCCTGGACCTAGTCCGGTGGGAAGCTGTCGCTGGAAATGGGCATTTTAAGTCTAGTGTGATGTTTACTATCACATTCTTGTGTACGGCAGTGTACATTGTATGCAACGCTTATTGCGTGAAGAATTTTCAATGCCATTGTCTATAGAGTTCCGCCTAGGTGCAAAATCAGCAGGAAAAAGTGAGACAGCTTCGGGGAACGGATCCCACCTGATTGGCCGTAGTCTTTCCTCGTGGTTCCGAGGTAGATATCGAGATCCATCCTGTTCGTGCAAGTCCGAGAGGTACCATCGATGGTGTCGAGAGTCGAAGGTGCTGAAGGACCGGCATATATCTTGTCATCAAAGAATGGACCGGATGTGCAGATCCATCGAAAGGTGCGCAGTCGAGCTTAATGCGTATATAAGATAGCGGACCATTTAAACAAGACCGGAAGACCGGCATGAATGTCTCTTAATATGGCGCTAGGATATTATAGGTGTGACGGCCGAGAAAGTGGAAAATGGAGGAAATGTCTGCACTGGGGACATCGACGAATTCAAGGCTCTCGAGGGTGCCAGCCACCAAAGGCAAGATTTTGCGCAAGTGGGCAAAAATATGACTCGCTTGAATATTCCCTTAACTGACAGGGGAAACCAGAGGCGGTGAAGACCGCGCGAGAAATGGCTCGAGAGAGGCATAGCTTTCCGTCTCGGAAACATCCAAATGCTTGAGAGCCGGAAGAGCGAGATAGGGGAGAAGGTCATCGCAGTAATAATAATCCGTAACGTGGTTTGCGATGAAGGTGAGGATGCCACATGCGATGAGTTATTTGGACAGAAGGATCCACGATAGGAATGTGGCAAAACTTGCATGTTACTTCAATGAGGTTGGGGGCCAGGGTGACCAGCTCTAGGCCGTGAAGCCTCCCGTCAAACTTCGTCAACTGTATCGACGGAAGTATAAATTCGTCAGGTGTAAAGGCTCCGCTTGGCATGCAAAGGCTGTATAAGCAGGGGGCGTTCCCAAAGAGAACGGTGGGAGTGGGATATGAGGACGGAGTGCAGTCGACCGTCGCATTCTGGAGGAGCGGAAATGACGCAGAGTCGAGTCCAACGGCACGAATGTTGACGGGGGGTAGTCGCCTGCCAAGTCCAGGTGAAGATATTGCACTTGATTGGACCAGCGGTGGATGATTTTTCCGTAAACGCTTGAGCCTGGCAACTCGGTTTCAAAACGAGTAAACTCTAGCGACAGGGGCCAGTTTTGTGCGCGGGACAACCAGAGGTCCAGAGGCCCTCCAACAACCCTTCTCCCCAATCCGCAACATCATCCAACTGGACGTCCAACTTGAACCAGAGCGCAGGAGTGGGGTGGATAATGTCTCTCCACAACATGGCATACACTGGCCAAGATAACCGGCGCTGAGTATTGGCCGGGGGAATGCACAATGGAGCGAAGGAAGCAACAGAAAAAGACTTCCGTTATGATTTCGGGGAAGCGTCAAGACAGAAAATATCGCAGCCGCATGGAGCTCGCGCTCTACATCAGACCTGATTCGCTGCAGCTCGTTCAACAGGCTTTTGTTCGGCTATCTGTGCGTCAAGCTCTGCGGAGACGTCTCCGGAGGCGCGCCGACATCGATGTTGAACGGGCTCAAAGAATCGTCTGATACATATGCACAAACAAACAACCGCTCGCATCCCAAATGAGCAATTTGCTCTTACCAAACATCTGGGCAGTACTATATGTCGTTATTGCTTTTAGTCGATATCCGAATCTTTTTTGAACTATGGCAACAGCACAGAGACAAGAGCCAACGGCTCAAAATAACATACATATAAACTCGGACACTCGTCCTTGGAATACCGAAACTGAACTGCACACACAGATCCACGGATTGACTACGATGCTAAATACTCCCTCGACGCGTTCCAGCAAGTCCGCTTTCTTTCCGGACGTGGCGAGAGATTTGCTCCTCAAAAATTCTATAAGTGATTGAGTAACGAGATAGTCGTGATCACACGCTCACAAACCTTGAGCTGCTCCACCGTAAGCTAGGTAAAAATGAAAGCGAGTAGGGTTAGCAGAACTTTCTTCTCACAGCGAGAAACGCATGCCTTCTTGAGGGTGTCGTCAGCGTATCGGCTTCGGACCTCGGCCTCCAGATGTATCGCCCTCCTATTGTTCAATATTTGAGAAACCCAAGGGACAAGAAAAAGAGCGTGCATACCGCCTTGCGCTTGGTGCCTTTCTTCTCGACAACAGGAGCAGAAGCCAACGCGGTTTCATCGTTTGCAACCGCTACTACCAAGCTTCAATGAGCTTTCCGGCGCGCTGTTGTCCTACGTCAGACCAAATCAAAAGCAGAGCAATGGGTATCCGGAGACCTTATGTATCATGTCCACCTTAGGTGCCGTGAGATCTTCGAACGAATCTACGTCGAATTCCTCTCCAAACGCTGTAGCCTGTAATTGCGCATTATGATACGCCAAGGCTACAAGAGACCTTGAGTATTCGGTGAAGTATAGACAGTTTCTTGGAGACCAACCAGGATTAGGATACGAGTCTGGAGGGTATGCCCCGTTCTTGACAGACAGCTTGTCGATCCAAGCCCGAGCCGCGTCTTTCACTTCATCCGAAGCTATGAATCGAGTGTGAGATCGGCTGGAAGGAAATACATAGAACTGAATTTACCTCGGCACCCCCGTCTCCACTGGTGCAGCGCGGAATGTCGTCGGCAAATGGCAACGGGATCAAAGTGGAATCCAGCAGGATCTGTCCATCCTGCTTCGTCCTGTTTTTCTTCCTGATAGCCCGAAATATGAGCCGCAGTATGCAAGCAAGTGTCATCAACTTACTTGCGGCAGTAGCGCACAGAAAGTGGGTGATGCATTCCTCCGAGTCAGGGGAAAGAACCAGGCCCATCTTCTTTTTCTTTACCATTGACTTGAGGAGCGCACTAAAGGTCCGCTTGCTGCCAGCATAAGTCTAGTGCCTCGTAAGCGAGGTGTCTAGTTAACCGAAAAAAAATTTACGAGTTCGTCAGGGTAAATGAAGAGAGTGTTTGATATTATCTTCGAATAACAGCTCTGAACGGTCCTTGAATCCAAGTAGTTTTAAACCTATTCATGGTCAGTTGGCTTCGAGGCAGAGCCAGAAAACGCACCTGGCTCCAACCCAAGAGTCCGGAATGATCGTATGTCTTCAGCCGCGTAGAATGGCTACCGTAACACTCGTCAAATTATGCTATGGTATAAAGTCCGGACATACCCGTTGCCCAGGTTCGACGACTCTTGTCCCACCGCTGTGGTCGTCGTCGTCGTCCGCCGCAGCACCAACGCTCATCCCGTAAACCATCTTCGTTTTGTCAACCTCATCCTGCCGGTCTTCGTCAATGTACACCGTCCTCGACGTCACAACCTCCATGCGCTCTCCCAAATCTACAAAGTACTTGTAGGCTCCTTTCTTCTGCTCCGTCACGAGGCCATAACTGGGGATATGCTAAGCAAGCGAGCATTTGGAGGCAGAAACTTCTGCCAACCCTTTGACACCTATTGTGAACCCTTCCGCGAGTTGGAAAGGGATACTGAATTGTGCGCGCTTGGGCACCTCATGGAAAGCGCATCTGCGCAGAGGAGATCTTCGATCCGGGGATATCGAGATGGATTCCGGCAAAACAGAAGGATCATCCTGGTCAATGTCGTCCTCGTCCACAAGATTGTTGGGAAGCAACACCGACTGCACAGAATGAACAGTGCGTTGGAAACGAACATGATACACGCACGGAATAGAATTTGGAGACGTCGAAAGGCTTCTCCGGGATGCTGATGAAAAACGGCTCGACCGTCACACCTGATTGCGTTAAATCCTAGCCTAGAAGTCAGAGAGTGAAATGGAAAGCAGGAAATGCGGACTATGAGGGTTGTTCTCGCTGAATTCACTAGCTGCTTGGCTCCCTGGGCCGGAATGTGGGTCGTCTTCGTCAGTGATCAGAAAAACTCTCTTCGACGCAGTTTTGGGAGCTCTGCCGACTGATTAGACACGGTTGACAATAGACAAGAAAGCTGACCCATCGCGCAAAACCCAGTTACAGCTGGTGAAAACGTCGCCCATCGCAACTCTCTTCCCGTCAGTCATAGGAGGAATTGTTTTCTGAGCTCTTCAGTATCTTCACGGAAGGCTTCACAAGAATTTATTTAGCGGAATTTGTTGAAACAGGCGACCATACCATCCAACAACTGAATCAGTTCTTGAATCTTGGGAGCACTGAGAGGCTCAATGGGTTGATACACATAGCAATTCTTCTTGATCTCCGAGCCTTGGTTGCGTTGCTGTTTTCCGCTTTCCTGGTCTTGAGGCATAACATCACTCACAGGACGCATGATAGATGCCGAATGTATCTCACTGTGTTGAAGAGCAGTATGCCGACAGCGTCGCTGGGCCCAGTGATGACTTTCTTCTTCTGAATCTGCATTGCAGCGTCGAGGGCGGCGTAGGCGTGACAAGTTTGAACATTTTTCATAGACAGGATCTTCGCGCAGTTCGAGCATAGATTCAGAACAGTCAATACAGAATAAAATAACGTCTTTTTTGGTCTCCAAGTGCTAGGGAAAAGTTTAGGAATCCCCAAAGCCTTCATGTGGCAACTCACAGATGCATCTTGGGAGCTCCATCGTCTTCTTCGTCGTCAATTTTGTTCCAGTCGTCGTATGGCGGCATGACGAGTGAAATCGAGCTGGCAACAAGCCTGAAAAAGCCCAAGAACTTTGAAGAAAGCTGGGGGATATCAAGCGGGCGTATGTGGCAGTGGCACAGGGACTCGGAGTCAACAGAGTCGGGCGCGACGCGATCAGTCACGAAACGTGACTGTTATATGTCCCATTGGCTACATGCCATACACTCGACTCCAACTTTGGCCTCCAACTCAGTGGCTGAGTGGCAAACTCAAAGAATTACCGATATCTCATCTCGATATTCCTCTGGAAAAATACTTGCAGACGTCAAAATTTGCCCGAAATCTACAAGTTTTGCTGAGCCTAGTTCATAGTAAGTTACTGTAAGTACGGTAACATCCAGCAATATCTGTTATAATGACATGTTCAAAACCTCAAGGAAACCCCAGCCTTCTCGATTATTCTGGCCAGGTGGCTTTCATCAACGTTTTCCGCCGTTCTTTCATCGCTCGATGAACACCCGAGCTCTCTTTTGCTTCATGACGGGGTGAATAAACCAGACTCTACCACCCGATTTCTGACTAGCTCAACATCTACGCCAAGAATTCGAAGGCTTCCCGTTCTAAACACTAGTCCCCCGGTCCTTGTCGCCAGTCTCCCGTCCGGAGCCCCCTGCGAGCCAGAAACAAACTCAGCCAAGTTCCACTACTCGCTTCATCGTCGACTACCAGAACAGAAAGGCAACAAGAGGACATCACCTAAGTCGTCACCTGTGCCCTTAGAAATAAAGTGGTTTCTGCCTCAATAATATAGGTCAAAGCCTTCAGCACAGAACTTCCTGAACCAGCTCTGGTTCAATCGCTGAAAGACAATGGATCACCTACTCGAACCTGAAGGATTCACAGTGACTTGCCTGCGAACTCAAGGAATACTCGATGTGTATCTAGGAAAATATTTACAAATGTCAAAATCTCGCTGAAACCTTCAAGTAGTTCGCCGAGGTTCGTGTGTCGACGGCAATATCCAGCGATATCCGCTTTGCTGCCATCGCTCTTTAAGTTTGGAAGCTTCAGCCTCTTCGACCTGTTCCGGCCCGTGGTCAACTGCTTCCATCCACCTTTGCGCCGTTCTTTGGACCCGCACCCTAGACTGCTCTCCGGCCGCAAAGTGTGGCTGCGATGTTGCTGTATGTTTAGAACAATGTCACGCGTCGCATGCTTGAGTACTGCCCTCGGCTCTCAGGTAGACAGAGTCATGCCCTCCAGGTGTTTGGCCAGCGAAACGTAGAGTCACTTTTGAAGCTGCGACATTGGGCGCTCTCTTCCTATCAAGTAGGTTCCTTTTACGCCTTGCAGATATCGATCTCCGGAGTAGAAAATGAACAGAAAGTAACGCACACATTTCTATTGAGACGTTCTTATAACTGAGGCCATTCACCTGCACGACGAGGCCATGCACTGCACACACCTGTATTATCTCTTTCCGAGAGAGTCCCTAGCATCCCTCGCTAATCGGGCTCCCAATAAATTCAGGTCGAATCATCTTTCCTATCTCCGTGGCCAGGCCGGGGTACTTGGCCGATGTGCCGACGACGGCGCTTTTATATTCACCGGCGAAAGAGATCTTCATTTAACTTACTGTGAACCACCTCAAGCTTTAGGATCGCGACGATATCGTATCTCATCCATTTCCCATACTTTTTGAGGGGCAAAAGGCAGCCAGGCAAGCAGATTTGCGTCGAGGAATATTCGTGTCTTTTGGCCGAATTCTTTACCCCATCTATAGATCAACATGTAGTCCTCGGTTACTGATCCGTACATATGACTTAGGGTTTTAGCAGGAATAACGATGATGCAAAAAGTGATTCCGAGTTTCCGACGTGCGTGCTCACACGGACTTGACTGTTCGAATATTGCATGATAGGCCCGACTTCTTTTTAACCGGATGCTTACTATAGCGGATCCCCTCGTCTTTGCCAGTTGCTACCATGGTCTCCGCTAGCAGCTCGCTCACCAACATCCCCGCACCAGCAGACGCAGTCCCCCAACGGGAATGGCCATATCCATGATGGCCATGGGACCTCCGCAATCCCTGAAGACAAGAAAACAGAGCTGCTGGAGAATCTCGAAGATGATTGGCAAGACGATCCGGAGAACCCCAGAATTGGAGTTTCTCAAAGAAGTGGGGTAGCGCCGCTGTTGTATGTGCGACTGGATCATTAGACGCGTAAACACTGAGTCGCGTTCAGGTCTCGCTCTACACTTTCATAAGCCCGTTGGCTTCCAGTATTATGGCCCCGGGTCTCCCAGACATTGCTACGAAATACAACCTCACGAACAGAGACGACCATAGCATTGACCTCTCCATTTTTCTTATCTCGTTTGGTGTTGCCGTGAGTACTATGTATTGGAAGTGCTGCACGGAAGCAAATTAATATCTTCAAGCCCCTGTTTCTGGCACCACTCTCAGTTCGTCGTTTTCTTATCCCGGCGGATCAGCGTGATCTGACACTTTTTACGCAGGAAATGTATGGACGGTACGTGTCCCTGTGACGAGACAAATCGCAAAGTTTCTCAGCCATCGCGTCTTTACGTAGGAGATGGGTTCGTTCTTATCCCGAGATTGATTTCCCATTCTTGTACTAAATTCGTTCTTCAGATTCTGAACATAGGCAATCTTGTAACTATTGGGTTCAATATTGGGTATGTAATTCCTTGCCTCCTTATTAGGCTTTCTGCTCACATTTCTCCAGCTGCGCATTTGCCCCCAACCACCGGTGCTTTGCTCGCTTTCCGATTTCTAGCTGGCATTACGGGGAGCGCGCCAATAGCATGTGGAGGCGGCGTTATTAGCGACCTGTTCTCCGAACGTGATCGGGCGGCCGCCATGACCATCTACAGTCTCGGCCCTCTCATCGGCCCTGGTAACATGCATCTTTCCGAAAAGTCGATCGCTTGCTCATGTTCACATTCATTCAGTTGTGGGACCCATTATGGGGTACATTAAATTGGATCTCTTGAAAACCGAATACTGATTTGTTTCTAGTGGCTTCGTCACCGAGACAGTTGGGATTAAATATGTGTTTATAATTGTTGCCGGTACGCCGTGCTCGCGTTTAATATTATTCCCCGCTCTCAACGATGTACAGGCGCGGGAGGCATTGCAAGTGCCGTTGGTATTCCCTTCCTCAGGTAAAATGACAACATCGGAACACGGCATCTCATGCTGATTCTGAACCAGGGAAACTTACGCCCCTCTTATCCGACTAAGAAGAGCCAAAAGGCTGCAGACCCCGAGAAAGCAGCTCTAGAGCACCCTGTGCTCGTCGAGCAGCACTCGAGCAAGCTTCATTACTTGTGGATTAACTTGAGTCGGCCGGCAATTCTTCTGTTCCGCAGTACGGTTTGCTTCCTGCTTAGTCTCTACATGGCCTTGTGAGTAGCGCTCAACTTGTGGGACTCCTTTGCTGACGAGCGATTCCAGTATGTATGGGATTTGTAAGTTGCTCCCAAGTCTACCTCAACTGCGTCTGATGACTTCAAGACTATCTCATGTTCACGACATTCAGCTGTAAGCATCATAGTCTGTGACCTTCCTCTTCGCGCTCAGCATGCATTTCGGCAGCCCTTTTCTCTGATACTTACGGGTTCACCACCGGTACCGGCGGCCTCACGTATCTCGGACTGGGCATTGGGTTCATTCTCGGTATGTTTCGATGCTCTCAACTGTATTATATGGTGTGATATTAAAACTCTTCAGCCACCGCTGTTAGCGCTAAAACGGCCAACGAACTTTATAACTATGTGCGTCAAGTTGCCATGGAAATTTTCAATAACGCTTAATCCCACCTCCACAGCTGGTGAAAAAGAATGGCGGCAAGGGCGAGCCCGAAATGCGCATTCCTGCACTGATCTTTGGATCGCTCTTCGTTCCCGTTGGACTGTTGTAAGTCGACGGGTTACATTTCCCTACTTGGTCTAATAATCGCTTAGCTGGTATGGCTGGTCGGCCGCCGCGAAGATCCATTGGATAATGCCCATCATTGGATCAGGTCAGTTGCACGAACCCTCTATCTTCGGCGTTTTTGACTCCCAACACAGGCATATTCGGATTTGGTATGCTCATGTTCAAAAATATTCTGTTCCATATTGACTATTTGGGACTAGGCATGATGTGCACATTGTACGCGTTCTCGTTTCGTTTTGGAACACCAGCACTCACCCCTTTTTCAGCCTCCCAATACAGCTGTATCTAGTAGATACGTTTACGTACGCAGCAAGTGCGCTGTCCGCCGCATCCGTGAGCAGCATTCATTTACTTGCATGTCGCGACGTGGCGAATTCCATCTTCAGGTCTTCCGTTCTTTTTGCTCGGATTTGCTTTCCCGCTATTCGGTCAGCAGATGTTTGACGCATTAGGAATGGGTGGCGGCAACTCGCTTCTTGGAGGTCCGTCGCGCCGTATCTCCATGGCTTTCTGTATTCACTCATTCAATAGGACTCGCGATACTGCTGGGAATTCCCTTGTAATGCACCTTCCCCATGCGTATTCTCAACGGCTTCTGACCCTCCCCTGCAGCCCTATCTACTTATACTACTACGGCGCAGCGATTCGCGCAAAAAGCTCGCTCACTCGATGACACCGGCCATGACTGCATGAATTTCGCTTTCGCGTGGAGGATATCTATTTAGCTTAATGTGCTATAGCGACCGAGCTATAATTAACGAGGATGTCACGTCTGTAGAGGTTAATGATAAGTACACGATATACATGGTGTTATAGTACAGGCTCAAACTATTAGTGTGCGCTATAGTGGGAAGCATCATCTTTATAGCGTTCTTCCCCGTCGGGCCTGTCTCGTTGCATGCAATTTTTTGGGGGTATCCAAGATGGGCAAAGATTAGCGTGCAGATAGACCTGAACGCGACTGGGACGCGACGCGCACGATCAGTGACAAGAACGTGACCGTAACGGGCTTGTCACCATCCTCTTCACCGATTGCTTAAGGTAACTGGCGGAAATGGCCCGCCAGCTAGCACAACTCAGAGAAATATCTCTTGCGGATATCGCTGCCCTCGATCTCCCCACTTTGAAAATTCAAACGGATGAAGATGTCGAAATTTGGCGGAGATCTCGTTCATTCCAAGATTATGCCATATTTCTGCGGCGCTTGAATGAATCCGTCGTAGGGAGGGATATTCCAACCTCCGACTCTACCTCAAGTGAGGTTCGCTTGTATTCTGCCCGCAAATTCAGCCATTCATGAAGTCTAGGCTATACGAAGCATAATAACATTGCTAGACTCGTTGGATGCTTGGATTGACGAGGTTCCGCCGCAGGTGTCTCCCCCAGCGCTTTGGTAATCTGGCCTTTCGGACGTGGGGCAGGCGTCTTGAAGAGGTAGGCAGTCTGATTATCTTTTCCGTACTGACTGACGGCGTTCCTTGCAGGAAAGCGACGCACTGCTCGCAAAGCTTCTTCCATCCGCCTACGCTGCTGTCGTTCCGCATGTTAAACCATATTTGTTAACTTCATTTGGGTCCTTTGGCCGCATGGACTACGGGACCGGACACGAGACCTCATTCGCCCTCTTCCTTCTCTGCCTCACCCTCACTCGCTTCCTGCATCCTGTACCCGAGGAGGAGCGCAGCATTGTTCTGACAGTATTTCCTCGTTACCTCCGCTTGTGCTGGAGACTGCAAGACGTATATAAGCTCGAGCCTGCAGGCAGTCATGGCGTTTGGGGGCTGGACGACTCCTCATTCCTCGGATATATTTTGGGGAGTGGTCAGCTGCGAGGTAACTCTCGTTCCACTAAACGACGGTAGTCAGCTCATTATTCTCACAGACCAGACAGCGATTCCTGTTTCAGCTGTCCTTCATCCTCCCTTACCAGATAATAACCTATATTTCATGTCCATTATGCGCATTCACCAAGTTAAACACGGCCCGTTCCACGAACACTCTTCGCAGCTACACTCTATAGCCACGGGTGTCCCTAATTGGGGCAAAGTTAACTCAGGGCTTTTCAAGATGTACGAGGTGTGCATAGCACTCTCACACGCATATCCTCTCATTAATTCTGGTGTTAGGCCGAAGTTCTCAGGAAACGTGTCGTGGTGCAGCACATACCCCTGGGTGGCCTCTTAGAATGGGACAGCACTGTCCCAACCTCGATCGAAGCTACCCCAAACCCGACTTCGACGGTGGATACGTCAGGTACTACCCGCGCGCCATGGGCGTCGTCTTCAACGCCTACCCCAGGTGGCAGCGTCTCTTCTTGGTACTCAAACTCTTTACCTGCTCTGACTGCGCGGCGACATGGATCTGGCCCGACGCAAATGAGGCCACCAGAGGTCCCTCCTTCAAAGACGACAATGGGACCACCTCGGTAGATCTAGCCAACAGACAAATCTTTGTACTTTAAACGTCGTTCCGAATGCCGATGCAACGTAACGACTCACCACATTTGAATGGATGAACAACCATCTACAATAATTTGAGTAAATTCAGGTATGAAGCTGCGCATGTTCGTCGCCAATATCAGTGGAGAGTTGAAGGATGACTCTGGTACAATGGCGCCGGTACAATCAACTGGTACCTTCATTACCCTTGCTGCGCAGAGTCGTTGGCCCTCATGGACGGGTGGAAAAGGGCCTAACGTTTTGGATTGTACCCCCCCGTCTTATAATAAGCTTCCTGAATGGTGAATTTCCCAGAAATGCGCCTTGTCGCGTATGTACGCAACCGCAAAATAGAACATATCCGACTCGAGTCCAGGGCAAGATGGAAGCACAAGTATTTCCAATTTTCCGCATTTTTGAAAGACTGTCGACTGGTCGGCCACACAGACTCTGGATTCACAGCTTCAGAAGGAAATTGTCTAAGAAACGAAGTGCGCATTCATTAATTCCGAAGAAATCCATCTCTACCCAATATCTACCGGTAAAAACCCAGAAGATCACTGTCTACCCGTCGTGAGTGTCGTGAATATCAATAAAAACAATTGCAATTAGTTAGAGCTTGACGCCGAGCCACCACGCCATCATATACGCCAGGGTGACCTGCACAGGGCTGATCTTGAACTTGTCAAACGGCCCTGCGACGCTCTCGAGGTGCTCTAGGGCGCTATTAGATCCAGGAAAACATGCATCAGAGGTGCATACGCACCTCTGTTAACAACCGCGCGGATGAACCGGACAGGCGGGTAGAAGCGGATGGACGTCCAGAGGAAGAAGCGGCTGTAGCGTGCGGCAATCTTTTTCGTAGTCGGCTGGCGAGGGTGTGAGACGGAGAGCAGGAGATAGAGTAAGGAAGAAGAGAAGAGGGGGGAAACGCACAATGCAGCGCGCTGCGCAGGTCGAGCCAGGTCCGAGTCACGTCTGTGAGGATGACGTCCACCTCCCATCGTACCGCCTAACGGAGAAGGGGTGGTTAAACACGAAAGAAATGAATAAATAGCGCGGGCAGACCTCCATCATCTGATTCGGCTCGTTCACCGTCCAGACCATAATCTTCTTCCCCCCCGCCTTGCACTCCTGACGGAATCTGCACCACGGATTACCAGGGCTCAGCTGACAGCCAAAGGGACAGAAAAGCAGCAAAAACGAACCGCTGGCCATCGGCAGACGTGAGTGCCGCAAACGCAATGCTAAACACCTCGCAGTCGTTCCAAAAATACTTCCGCGCGATCGCGGGCGAGTTGCCAATGTACGACCGGCGGCAATACGGGAGTTGTTCCTTAGCGGGTTCCAGGAAACTTGGGTGCCAGAGCCCGAGCAGGATGCGCGGCGCGAGAAGGGTCTCCCAGTCAGGATATGACGAGATCGTCTCGTGCATGAGCGCGAAGAGGCGCGAGGGGTATTTTGCACTTTGACATCTACGTTGAAATTTGCATGCTGGTTCTCAGGCTGCGTGGATGAGCGTGGGTCAGCACAACGACCAAAAAATACGACGCACCCGCATCAGGAGCGCGATGCTCTCCGCAAAAGTGGGTATAGGCTGGTGTGGCTCCTGTGTGGTACGGACGTTTTCCATTCCCGTCGGCACCGTACCAGTTGCGCTCGCGAATTTTTCCTGCTGAGTTTGTTGTACGCCCTAGCTCTAAGGGAACTTGAGCACCAAGAAAAATATCAACTAAAAATACGCGCCTGGGTCGTGGAACATAAGGACGACATTATCGGCAGACACATGAACGTCTGCACAGGTGTCACGAACACGGACAATAGTGCGCGGCAAGCAATACCGCTCTCTATACCCTCCGCGCCGTCACGAATGGCGGCTTCAAAGCTGGCAATTGTATTCTCCGGGAAACGAGAGAGGAGGCCTTGGAAGATTCAGCAGCCAGAAACGCCTTGAAGACTCGGCTTACTCCTCGATGTCCCCAGCAGTCTTCAAACAGTTCAGCGGAGCTCAGCAATATCAAATAACGAGCTCTTACCTGGCAAATTCCTGGCTGGGGTCATTATTCCACGTCTAAGGGTATTGACGGAGGGAGGAGATGGAAAGAAACGAAGAAAGATACGGCGAATAGGGCGAGAGCGTAGCATAAAAGGCGCAGCCAAAAAAATTTCGCGTAACAACCCTGATTGTTTCGATCTGTCGTTTCGCTCGAGTACAAGTTCCTTCCGTTCGTCAGGCGACTACTCGCGTCTTCGTGAAACTCCTGGCCTATACATCCATGCTCCGAATAAATTTCAGTTCCACCGCGGCCTCGGACTCTTGTGCACTGGTGGCGACGTCGGAATTGCCTCCGGATCCTGAAAGGGGTACTCTCGGATGAATTCTTGTTTCTGAGCAACGAACTTGCAGTCTTGATGATCTCGTTCATGGACCAGAGAACCAGTGCTCCGACGGAGAGGTCTGACTCAGTGGAGTCATACGGAAATTTTTGGCCAGTTTTGCGCACAACATTCCTCTCAGTTCTTCCAGAACCACTGCAACATTACCTCCGACCCTGACGTTGATGGCCGATACAGGGCTGGGTCTTCCCTGTCGCGGTTCCAGATGTCGAATTCTGCGGTCTCGGAGAAATGACTTCTATTTAGTTGCCGAGCCAAAACGGGACTTACTTCCACATTCTATGGACAATTATATCTATATGAGCTACATACTGGCTGTTCTCGACGAACTTGGCACGAAAAACGCGCCCGTTCAAGATCCGTTACGGATTTTGTGGTGGGTTTTCATCTTCCGAGAAACAATAATGGCACCCTGGGCCAAGTGCAGCAGACTGCTTACAGCCAAGACTTTGGCATACGGAATGCAACTGCGCCTTCTACTGCTGGAATTATTTTTCATTTCCCAGCTCTACAACAAGTGAGGCCATTTTTCTGCTTGTGTTCACGTATTTTCATTAGTGAGAAACCGGGAATAATATCATTAGTGCGCTGTAAACTAGTGGTGCGACTCCGTTAATGCATACTCGTTACCCAATCCGAAGTGGGACAATTTATCGAAAGTCCAACGGGAGACGACCATGAAGAGGTTGGGGAGGGGGGCGGCTCGAGTATATCGCCGGAGGTGAGCGCAAGCCCACCCGGAGATGGATAGAAGGATCTCCCGGCACAGTATACGAATGATATCTGCGAGGCGGTGGGGAAAGTGGAATACCGTGCTGCGGGCATGAATTGGTCAACTTCATCGGGATGCTGAATGCTACCGGGCCGCGCGCTTGCCGGGATTCCAGATACATCTCTCGGATCGTGGAGTGCGAGCTGCTCTTAGGAGGCTGTTGATTGAGAGCATGGAAGGCGAGGAAGCCGTAAAAGTGGCAGCGGGCATGAATTGGTGGACTTCATCGCGATGCTGAACGCTAACGGGCCACACGCTCGCCGGGGAATTCGGATACCGCCACTGCATCGGGGGATGGAGAAAATGCAGGGGGGTACAAGCACCTGAAGCAGGTCACGGTTGTTGACCTGTTGCATCGCAGGCTGGGTGGTCCAATCGAACTGATTTAAATATGGGTGAGCAGCCGTACTGATATCTGAGCTGAAATGGCTGTCTGGCACGGGGGCATTCCAGCTGGAGAGTTGCGCGAAGAAAGGCTGAGACTGGATCTCTGGATTGCCTGAAGGAACATCTGGCTGCCACCCCTGAGCTGGGCGGGGACGGATGGTATGCTCCAGTGGCGGGAATCTCGTGCGAAGCAGCCGGGGCGCCACCCAACCAGCTGCTACCCCAACATGTTAACTAAGAAATAGTCATAATCATAATCGTGTCGGGAGATCGTGAAAAGTGACTCACAGTATCCCGCATGTGTTCAAAGTGCAAGCGATCATGCATTTCCTTCTAACAAATACATAGTGAGAATCATAAACCTGGATATGATCGAAATAAAACGACTCACATTCTTTTTCGCAGGGTGCCGCATGCGCATTGCAATGGGGTTCCGCCCCTTCTGGTGCGACCGGAAGCGCTTGCGCGTGTGGGGAACCTTAACGGGGGGTTTCGTTGGTCGGTAGTTCCTCCTTAATCGCCGACGGTATGTCACTGGTGCAGTGGGAGACTTTTTCAGAGGGCAACCCATTGCGACGTTCGTGCCACGCAGGGACTCCCCGAGCTTCGGGATCGGTGGGGGTTGGCGAAAGCTGGCGTCTACGTTTCAAGAAAAGTGTCAAAAGAGCGAGGAGGAGGCCCGCTGGAATGAGGGAGGAGAAGGAGGAGGCTTGCTGGTTCACTGCTGGGGAGGAAATGGGAGACATTTTGTAGCGGAGATAGGTGTGTTAGACTTTGTGGATTGGGGAAGATACCGCCAAAGTCTCCGCGATTTATACGGCTCGATGGCTCGGAAAGAGACGTGAATAGGCACCGATAGGTCTGACTTGTGCTGTACGCCGGTGCATCAGAGAAAGAAAAAATTTGCAGCGCATACTGTGGCGCGCAGGTGAGAAAGGTTGAATCTCTCATATTGGATCAGCAGAATGCCAAATATGGCATCTGACTCGGCTCATAACAAGAGGCGATGACAGAAGAACATGAAGAAATTGATGGCGGGACCCACAAAGACACTGCTCGACGCGATTGAATACGGCATAGTGTGCCCACTGCCGTTCAACGTTGAATTTTCGGTAAGAGGTTTTTAGCGTCGACCGGTGCTGGTGATCAACGCTATAGTGGTTTGGAGGTTCTAAGCATTGTAACTTGCGAGAATTTCGTTATACTTTGCGTACAGCAGACGCCGCCACACAACGAGTGGGGACCACAGTTGCGCGCAAGGTGCACAGCTGAAGAGGAGGTCTATCTGCCGCGCACTGCTCCATAGCAACTTAAAGGATTCGAGAAAAGAAATGAGTAGCACAGTATCCTATGTGTTCCGGCCACGAGCCGCGGGAAGACCAATGGAATTTTAACGAGCATCTGTGCGAAAAGTCGGAACGTCAGCTGGTTCGATTTATTCGCGCCTCTAGTCTCCCTTTGACGCTAGCCATCCATTCCTCCTGCAGAATGCCGTACACGCAAGCATCATCGTAACCACCCGTTGTGGGGTCTGCCCAGGCCCCTCTTTTCGTCCCTTCTAATGTCGCCCCTGCTTTGTCTAACCATCCCCGCATCGCCAAATTGTCGGCCGAAGTGACGAATTCCGCACGATGGAGGTTCCGCTCCTCGAACACATACAGCAAGACTCTATGCAGCGCTTCCGTGGCGAAACCCCCGCGAAAATAGTCGGAGCTGATGAGGATACCGACTTCGCACGACTTGTTCACCTCCTCGATTTTGAATATCCCAGTTGTGCCGATGAAGCTGGACGGTGCGTCAGCTTGGGTGCTCGGCAAGTGGATGTGGAAGTCAACGAGGGTTGAATCGAGCTCGCGCGATAGTCGGCGGTCGCGAGCATCGGTGACAGAAAAAACTCGGGGAGATAGCGCAGGTAACGCCGTGTTTCTGGACGACAGCGGAGTGCAGCTACATAGACGTCGTCGACTTCCCGGAGGGGGGACGAGAGTTAATCGTCCAGACTTGGAAGGCAAGGTAACCTCGAGGAACATTTCAATCCAGATCAACTCCCCCAAGAAAGACGAGCAAAAAGAGCAAGAAAATCTAAAGCATACAGGTTTATTAGACAAAAAATTGGTGAGAAACGAGGAGTGTACTGAACACGCTGATGCTGGCAGCGGACGATCTAAGCCACACGATGATGGTGGTAAGAGTTCAGCGGCGTCGTTGACCGAGTCATACACACAGCCACATCTGATTCTCCGTTCGATTTCGACGCGTCAGCCTTCAGACACAAACAGATCATTTCACTGCGCCCAGAGAGCTCGGCAGGCCAGATGATTGTCACTCCAATAAAGAACGAGGAGATCATGCATATGTCTTGCTGTATCACTTGCACAACCGACCTTGGCACCGCTACCTCGTGCGGAGCTCGTGCTTTACATCGGAGCAAATCTCTGCAGCCCGTTCAACTCTTGTCCGGGTTCGACAATCTGGGCATCGAGCTCTGCGAGAAGGGACATCTAGGAAAGGGATAGTTGAGGTAGATACACGCGTAAACAAATAACCGCCAAAGTACCAAATTAGGAAGGTCGAGTATATCGGTCATTGTCACTCATTGAGAGTCTCGATGAAGAGACTTGTGAATTACTCAGATTTGAACTGCAAACTTGGATGTTTTCAAAATCACGACATAAAAGATTGGCTGCGTTGCAGGGATTCCTGCAGCCGCTAGTCAGTACCACGGTGCAACTTTCCTCCCTAATCGCAGGGAGAGGCTTGGAGAGTATTCTCGGGTATTTTCAGCGGACTTGCGGTGGAGCTCCTTTGCATCTCATCGAACTATCAACGCACAGCATCTAGACTCGTGGAGAGCTGAAGTGTCACCAAGACCACCACGGGATTCATGCTACTAGTCAATATTCATATATAACGTATGTATCAGTTTCTCGAGGTTTCCAGCGGAAGGAATTTTGTCCAGGTAATCAAGAAGAACGGCTGATACCCTCATCGTTTGTGAGACTTCTGCAAAGTGGACAAACACAGGCAACAAATGTGTTTCAGGTATATTTCACAGTATTCTGTCCAGCGATCTCAGCTTCTCTGGCGGTTCTGAAATTGAGTATGATCGATGTCGGTAACAGGGTGTGAACCTATTATTCCAGATCCTGAGATATACAGTAGCAACACTGTTGTCGCATGCACATATGTGCAGCTATTAGAAGTTGAAAAATGTCGAGTGTTTTACATTTGTTCAAATTTGAGGATAAATACGCCTCGCGGAGGGACTTGGATATGTTATTGCACGAATGACGCCAATTTGTTTTACCTTCCTAATGTGAGATTTGGCGGTTACTTGTTTGCGCTTATGTACAATTTGATCCTCCCTTTACGCACATACTTACCTACTGAATTCTTTCCTTCCGCCTTGCCTCAACCATTGGCTCTGATACTTCTTGCTAGAGCGTAGCAACCGTCGCTCATCATGGCCGCGGAACCAATAGTCATTTCGGACATCGAGGAGGTACAGCAAGCCACTAATTCCGAGACAAGGCGCTGAGACCCGACTAGTCAGAAATCACCGGCGAGAATGGCGAAATGTACCTCTTCCAGTGGTTGTCATCGACCGAAAAGTGCATCAACGAGGCTTCTATAGTGCGTTACATGGTGGACTTGACAGTAGACGCGTCTAACGGAACGCAGGAGCACCTCAAGTCGAAACAAGCTGATCTGGAGACTGCCCTTGTCAAGATTGTGCTTGCTCAGGACCCTTATCCGATTCCCGGGCGTGCTTTGCGCAGTTGCCTGGCCAGATGCTTCATCGCGTTGTATACTCGCGGAGAGACACGGACGTTGTTCGATACGTTGCAGGCATTCATCAAAGTTATCATCGATTTCAAGACGCCCGACCGCGATTCGCACAAGATGTATGCGACTTTTCATCCACTGTTTTGACGCTGAGCCAGTATTTAGCGCGGCCTTTTCAGTAATTGGAGACCTGATGAAGGTTTTTGGGTCCCAGGTGCGCCAGAATGTGCTTTCTCTGTGCGGTTCTGAAGTACAAATAGTTTATGTCTTTCATGGCCGAAATCACCACGACGGCAGCGAAGACGGTGAAATCCTCAAGTACGCCGCTCCTGCGTTACCATGCACTGGTCGCGCTGCAGAAAGCCCTCACCACCGCCTCTCGCGCTGTTACCGAGGCGTCTTTCAAAGATGTACTCAAGCAGATGCGCGCAGCTCTAGCAGACAAATGTCTGCCCGTCCAGCGTGGCGCAGCGGAGGTAATTATTGCTCTCTACTCTGGCGCCGACGGCCACCCGCCTCCTTCCGCCACCGACGTCGAGGGCATCCTCGCGCAATCCGTCAAATCTCTCGACACCGCCGATCAGATAACCCGCAAGGCCCACGCCGTTCTCGTAGGCCACCTCCTCGCGTCGACTCAAATCCCCCGCGCCGTCGTCGCCGCCGAGCCGAAAGCTGCCAAGAAGGAGAAGACGGCAGACGACGACGAGGGCCCCGCCGTCCCTGTAGGGGCAGGTGACATCGTCAAACCGACTCTGACCGTCTCTGAGATGTTCTCGTATCTCTCGAGCCACTTCAACAAGTCCGCGCTGTCACGCAAGGCACGCATTGGGCTATTCGATTTCTATGCCGCACTCCTGACCAAACTTGGTCCTTCCTTCGTGGAGTCGCAATATGCGGTGATCGTTTCGCACCTCACCACCGAGATCATCGTCGGGCCCCTTGGACGGCCCGTTCGAACGCGATACGAGGGCCTGCTGGTACGCACACTAGTCGGGACGCTACTCCGCGACCTCGTGGGGGAGCGAATGTTGAGCGAACAAGGCCAGATCGGCGCCATCCGCGAGCTCGCAACCGTCTACCTCAAGCGCTGGCCCGCACTTATGCCCGGCTCCACTGCCCCCACCGAAGCTGTCCTCGTAACTGCCCTGCGCGAAGTCGCTGGTCTCCTCCGGCAACTGGGGAACGCACCCCCGCCTGTGCAAGACGCCGTCGCCGAACCACTCGTCACGCTCCTCTCGCACCCGAGCCACACCGTCCGCGTCAATACCGCCTGGGCGCTGCGATGTTTCTGCTTCTCCACGCCGTTGCGCCTCCCTAAGACGATCCTCACCGTAATGGAGCTCCTCCAGCGTGACCTCGCATCGCTCCTGACACCCTCCGCACCCGCTGACGTCTCCCTCCGCGCGCTGGGGCATGCATACGGCCTCGCCGCGCTCGTGTCCGCCATCCCCGCGCGACCACTCTACGTTTCGTACGACGCGTCGGCGAAGGTGCTCGACATGACGATCGCGTTGCTCAAGCGCGCGGGGGAGCACGACGTGCGCGTCGCGGGTACGGAGGTCGAGGTCGCGTGGACAGCGCTCGCGGCGCTCATGGCGCTCGGGCCCAACTTCGTGCGCCCACATCTCCCGCAGCTCCTTGTCCTCTGGCGGAACGCCCTTCCGAAGCCGACGAGCAAGGACACCGCGCCGGGACGCGGGCCCGCGGAGTGGGGTTTCCTGCTGCACGTCCGAGAGTGCACTCGGCGCCGTGCTGTGCTTCCTCAAGTATAATTCGGGGACGCTCGTGACGCTCGACGTTGCGCGCCGGATCGCGGCTCTTCTCAGCAATGCGCTGGCTTTTTGCGAATCATTTCGTCAGTCCTGCGGTACAAGATGCGCTTGGGCTCTCGGACCCCGCGCAGCAGGCAATGCTCCAACAACAGAACACACAGAATCGGGGGCTGCCACTCCCTGCGCGCGAGGCACTCCTGCGACGGCGCGTACATCAGTGCTTCGCGGTGCTTGGGTTCAGCAGTATCACCGACGCGACGCAAGCCACGCTTCTCCAGTCGTGCGTTACGCTCTTTGCGAGCCCTGATGGCTATGCGGCGGGGGAATGCAGTGCAGGCGGCTATTGCAGCGTCTTCCGGCACGTTTACGGGAATTTGGACTAGCGGGGATGGCTACGCGTATGGGGTCACTTTTATTGAACTCGGAGGCGATGAATTGGAAGAGGACGGGAAGATGGGGAAGGAAAAGGATCTCCTCAATCGCGATTCCGTCGAAGTGGCGATTGATAATCTGGTAAGTGCAGCATTTACCCCCTTTCCTCTCACTTTTCTTCAGTCCGAGCCCTCATCGTTTGGTCTTGGTTAGCTTCGGAAACCCGTCCTCGGAGCTTGCGAGCACGATCCGCTGTCGTTGTGCCAAGCACGGATATCGAATGCAGAATATCACTTGGAGGAGCCTCCGCCTGCAAATACGTCGGTCGTGGACACGGCCATTGAGCTCTTCGCACAGCTACTCCCTCTACAGGATCTCGCATCTACTGTCAAAATCCTCACCTTGCTTCTCGACTCGGTGCGATCCCCTAAACTTGAGAAAAACACGGGTCGGAAGGCGGCCATCTTCATCAATGCAACTGTTGCACTAGTTTTGGCCTTGCGTCACGCTATGGCTAGCGCGCAATTCCGCCGAGCCAAAGATGTATTCGGCAGTACGCAGGTTACGACATTGTTGTCACCGTTTCTGAAGGTACATCCTCGGCGGTCAATTTCTTTCCGACGGGCGCTGATTTTTCTGCCTATCTTAGGACGCGCTTATTGACGGAGATCCAGTACTACGTACGGCGAGCAGTGAGTCGATCGGTCGGTTGGCCAATCTGGCGGGGACGACCTTCCTCACCGGCCAAATCAAGCTCCTCGTCGATCAAGTTGTGAATAACCGGGACCCGCACGGGCGCGCAGGCTGCGCACTAGCGTTTGGTGCAATCTACAGCCACGTTGGTGGGCTGGCGGCGGGGCCACTTCTGAAGACTACTGTGAACGTCTTGATGTCACTTAGCAATGATCCCCACCCCGTCGTCCATTTTTGGGCACTGAATGCGCTCGGACGCGTCATGCATGCTGCCAGCCTCGCGTATGCGCCATTCGTCTCGAGTACGCTGGGCATGCTCCTTAAAGTGTACCTGATGGAATCGCACGAGCGCGAAGGCGGGACGCTACTCAACGCCAATCTGAGCGGCGACTGCCCTGCATACCCAGTCGTGTGCCAGATAACCGACGCCGTCATCACCATTCTTGGGCCCGACATGCAGGAGTCGACGCGGACCCGTACGCTTGTTTTGAATCTGGTGCGCGAGTTTTCGCGGGAGGACGACGAGGGGAATACGTGTCGAGGCGATCAAGTGCATGCAACATTTCCTGATGTTTGCGCCGGAGCATGTCAACATTCCAGACTTGGTGGGACAGTTCCGAACTCATCTCGCCTCGTCACGGCGGCCGCTCAAGCTCGCCTCTATCAACGCGCTGTACCAACTTGTCCAAAAGGACGCACTAGCGATGTCGAGACTTGGAGGCGATCGTCTCGTCGAAGACTTGTTTGGTATGCTAGACGATGATTCCTCGGTCCAAGGCGTGCGGGATGTCATTACGAGCTGGCTGCAGCAAACGGTGGTGCACACACCATCTGCGTGGATCGATCTTTGTCAGCGAATCATGTCGCGTACGACGGCTTCGCAGCAAGTCGCCGATGCTGCTTCGGGCCAAGGTCCGCGCGACGACGAGGGCGAGTCTCTCAACCTTGCGATGTCACAGGACGGCGCTGCTGGAGGTCGGAAGCTCTCAACGTCACGGTGGAGAACTCAGCTCTTCGCCCTCGAATGCCTGCACAAGATTTGTACCATTGTGGCAAGCAGCGGACGAAGAGAGCATCTCGATATCAAGTACGCGCGGACACTGGGCATAGCGTCTTCGGGCCTACTGGTCTCCCGCGTACCAGACTTGATCAAGATGGCGTTCACCGCGTCTACGGCGTATGTTACGGAGATTCGACTCGAAGGTCTTGTTGTATTGCGGGATGTCATTGAAGTGGGTGGCAGTCTTCGTATTCATTCAACTTTTCGATTTTATTTTTTCAGATCTTCGCAACGGCTCCTGACCCAGCCTACGATGATGCGCTCCTTTTGGAGCAGCATCAAGCACCAATTACCGCCGCTTTGACGCCTGCGTTCTCCGCCGACTCGACACCCGAGATTCTGGCCTCTGCTGTCCACGCATGCGCCGTATTCGTGGGCTGCGGTGTGGTTAAAGACGTCAGCCGAATGGGACGTATTCTGAAGCTTCTGACTGTAGCATTGGATCAATCCAAAGGTGAGATTTCCCTTTGGTATTCCCCGAAGGTGCTTTTCTAACGCTACAAGTAGACTCGGGCATGTTGTCCCTGGGCGAGACGGGCGAGCTGAGTCCCAATGCATCTGCCATGCTTCGAATTTCGACTCTCTCAGCTTGGGCGCAACTCGAAATCGCCAGCACGCAGCAAGCGTATCTGATCGACGTACTCAAGCCTTACCGCTCTACCCTTGCTTCTCTATGGCTGTCATCGCTTCGGGACTACGCCAGTATCCGAATTGATTCCGAATTCCTCCACGATACATCGTCCGTCGCACTTGATTCCTCTTACTCGAGTCTAGGCAAAGAGGTTCTGCTCCCGGTACGTTACAGCTCAGCTTCCAACCTTAATCTAATCGTTCTGCCCAGTACTACGCGAATGCATGGTCCGTTATCTTGCAGGCAGTTGCCACTGCGATGCACTCAAACGATCCTCACGTTCTCGCTGCTATGGATGGGCAAGAACTCGCCAAGGATGTTAAGCCTCCGGTAAAGGAAGCTCGACGACAAGAGCCCGCCATGTTCTTTTTCATCGTGTTCGGGCTTGTATACGAAGCGCTTGCGACGGCATCGGCCGAATCGAGTTCTTCATTGACGTCTCGACAAGCAACAGTAATCGCAGCGCTTCAGACCCTCAAATGTCTCGTTCGCCCTGAGTACGCCGGCAGAGCCATGATGGAGCCTGCAATCTTCGATGAGTTCATCAGTCTGTGCTATCGCATGGCGATGACGGAACCTGCACGCATCCAAATCCATCTAGTCGAAGTCCTCGCAATTATGGCAGCGACACAAGATCATGCGGACGAGTTCGTTATTTCAAGTGCCCGTTGCTTTCGTTCATTAATTTGTTAGTTCCGACCCTCTCTCACATACCTCACCTCGGGCTCACTGTCTGCGGATATGTTCGCACATCTTACGGCATTCGACCTCGGTATCGTCCCGTGGCTCTATAATCCGTTCGTATATCACTATCTTCATTTATGTCGCCTGGAAGTTTTTTTTTTTCGCAGAGGGTGAGGTTCCCGACCGGATCAAGATGATAATGGGTGCTTTCTCAGCTTTTGTCTCTATTGCTACGTCCATAAAATCCGTCCGAAGAGAGGATGTACGGGCCGTAGGAATCCTTCTTTATAGCGGTAAGCGCCACTTTGTCGCTCGACACTGACATAATGACATGTCTCGCAGAGCTGCTTAAAGACGAATCGTCGGAGATAGATCTAGCGGGGCCGACATTGCCTGCGCTGAAATCGCTCCTCGAGTTCCCCACAGCGTCTCCGGATGCAAGCGACCGTTACGGCCGTCTTGTTCACGGTCTAATCTCTGCATGCCTGCTCAATATTGACGAAATGGGGTAAGTCTTGTTTAGAAACAAATTTGGAGATGAGTCGTTCATCCTCAGCGATTCAGTGGTCGCCAAGGGGCAATATCTGCCAAGAAAATCAAGAACAATCTGCTCGCGGCCGTTCTCATCCTGACTGTTATTCCCCCATCTGTGAAAGTCGGCGAGGCAGTGATCGAGCACTGCTGTTTCTTGATCAGTCAGAAGCTGTTGGACGCTGGAGAGGTAAGCAGCTAATTATCTGAATTCTCGACGAAACATATGCTTATCCTTGGATGTTGAAGATGTCCCTCCCGGCTGCCCATTGCGCCAAAACACTGATCGTAGCATCAACGGCAGGAAACGCGTTGCTACAGCAATGTGCGAGAATGCTCATCCCTGGGCTCATTGAGTATATTGCAAAAATGGCTCCGCTTGTCAGTGATGGTTCTGTTACTTGAAGCCCACGCCGCTGCCATCGGCGAGGTCTGGAAGGCATTCTCCGCCTTCTTTGATCTGTTTCGAGGCTCACAGTAAGTTTCACCTATTCATATTTTGTCTTCAAGCCTTGATCCTTTGTCAGGGACTCGACTGCTTGGCATCCTGCTTCCCCACCATCACCCTGCTTCTCACAAACCCGCAGGCCACCGCGACCTCCGTTACTGCTCCAAGCATCAAGGAGCTTTTGGCGTATGCGACGTCATCACCTGCGGCCTTCAAGGAGGCTGCTGGGAAACTCGATCCCGCGACCCGCGAGGTGCTAGAGCAGTCCGTGAGACGTGCCGTCGGCGCAGGCAGCCAGTCAGCGGCACCGAGCACGGTGAAGCCGCAGATTTCTCTGAGGTCATTCTAGATTGCATATTTGTTTGCTGTGTTATCATCGCTGTAGCCTTATACATTTTTTACATTTCTCTCCAATGGCGAGGATATAAAAATGGCGGGATTTGATGAAAGCGAAAGTAGAGCGATATAAGGCAGTTGCGAGTACGGGACAGCCACAGATCCGTGCGACTCAGGTCCAAGCCCAGACTTATGAAAAACACCAGCCAAGACAGTCTGCGCCGAGTTTTTGAAGTAGGGATTAAACAATAAAATCGAAGAGAGCGAAGCAGGGGAGGAAAATTTCTGCTGTGGTTTCCGGTGGCAGCGTCAAGACAGGAAATGTCGCAGTCGCGTCGAGTTCGCACTCAAAATCGCATCAAATTTGCTCCAATTCGTCCAGCACGCGTCTCTGTTCGAGAATTTGCGTCGAGATCTGCGAGACGTCTACGGAGCCGCCGCAGATATCGCAAGTTACATGAATTGCTAGCACAGTGGTTATTGGGGATGAAGGTTTGATAGAGGTCACTGGCAGCCTGGGCTCAGCGCTCACTAGCGCTCCTTGGCAGCACTTGGCTGTTGAAAGGAATTTGAATGACAGTTTCGGTGCATGGTAGTAGGATACCACCGCGGATGCGAGCGCACTAGAGGTTGGGGGCCCAATGGGAGGGAAATCAGAAGTAAGTATACGACACCGCGACGGCGAGACTTGCGTGGGCAGCATGCGACGCGCTGACGTTCACAGACTCTCACCCCGAGGTGAAGCATCTTCACTTGTTCGCAGATAATACCGCGTCGCTCCGCGCCATATTCGACCCGAAGCCAAGGCAGGACAAGCGCATGCAAAACGGTTCAGAAACTACATCAACCTGTTTTCTCGGACGAGGCCAGGAGAACACAGTCAAAATCGACTGGTCTCCAGGCCACACCAAAATCAGGGGGAATGAACGCGCAGACGAACTAGCCAAGGCGGCGGCGAGATGTGATGTGCGAATGAAACCACAACGCCCCCGCACGAGAAACGCATCACAAAGGAGAGAGCATTGGAGAGGTGGACAGACAGCTGGAAGAAGCCGTACCCGACAGGGAGATTCGGACCTGCAGACCGCATACCACCAGCTTGGAAACCAAAGGCCCACTTCTGGGGAACAAAAAGGGAGGTGTACGGGAGACTGATACAATGCCGAACAGGACATGCGTTCATTGGCGAGTACTACGCAAGATTTGTACCTACGGAATAGGAAGGAAGGAAGGAAGGCTGTATTACCGCGGCGGTCCCTAAAAGGAACTAACGGCTACTGTACCTACATACACGGACCCCATCATTACGAGTATGCTACAGTCATCTGTACAGACCAATCGATGCAACAATATACTAGCCTTACTGACTGCATACCTTTCACGAAACGCTCTGTACAGAAGGGAAGGAATTATTAAACACGAACAGCGACACTATATCCATCGGGTATGTATCGTTCGAAACTATCAAATACCGCCAATACGTCACAAACGTACTTGGCCACTCTTCGATTGCCCTTCGCGACGCCACCATAATCTGCAAGAATTCATGCACCGTCAGTTGACGATATGCATTCTGCAATGGAGGATCACAATAGAATATGTCTGCCAAGAAAGATTCCCTCATCGGTATGAGAGGAGGATGTCCTTTGCACTTCAGCAAGGCGTGGACCTCGTCCTCCCACCTCCACTCGACAGAATCTACAGAGACGATTCTCCCGGGGAACCACGCGTCTAGTACGGCTAGCATAACGCAGCCGTTCCACGCTCAGGTTGTGATCGCTGAGCAGCAGACGAGTAAGAGCAATCCGATGAGCAGGTATCGGGACCATGGTCAAGTAGTGACGTTTCCGGCATGTCACTACTACCTGAGCTCCTGTCTCTTCAACGACTTCTAACCGGCCTCGCAACAAATGAGTTTTTTGAAGGAAGTTGATGTCGAACTGTATGTCGGCATCCACGACCTCTACAACCCTCTTTGTGATGGCCTCGATGGATTCCAAGCATAAAGAAGTCTGCGGGCGTGATCCAGATAGGCGTTGGCAAACATCTCAGCATAATTGTGAGATCCCCCTGCCCACCCCCTTCCCAGCAGCAAACAGGTCCCACAGAGTCGAGCAACGCCCAACGCACACGCTGATCGTCCTCGAGCTGAACCATATACCGCAGTCTTGCTAGCACCAACAGTAAGCGTCGCATTCGTATGGGCATTAAGCCCGTCTCCGAAAATAAAACGGCGATCATTGAGCGAGAGTTGATTCCAAGCAGGCAGCGAATAAACGCATGCTGAATGTCCACTAGCTCCTCCACCAAACTCGCATCGACGTCAATTGAAATCCCCGCGCCTGGAGATCAGATAACAGTCGACACGCGCCATATACAGCATCAAGCCTTCCCTCGCAGGGAGAGACCCAATACGGTGTTTCATGGCAAATATGGCGTTGCTCGCGTTCCTAGCTTTTGAGGCCTTGATTGCATAATTGCGAGAGAAGATGTTGCGCGTTACCGATGTGAGCCAGATCCCCACATATTTGAACTCCGCTCACGAGGTCAACAATAAGCTCGCCCATCCGCAAAACAGGAATGACTCGCGGCAGGGGTCCATATATCATCCACTTCGACTTGGGCGTACTGACGAACACGCGTTTTCTCCCACCGTATGTCCAGAAGTCCGTGACCTTCTCCTGGAAATCAGAGAAATCTGTGGACACAATCATAACATCGTCCGCTTGCTCCGCCTGCGAGACTGGATGTCCGTGTAGCCGAATATCACTCTGGTGTTCGCGAAGACGGAAGTCCGCGAAGAAAATATTCCACAGACTCGGAGAGGCCGAATCGCCCGTCATCAGTCCGATAATCGAACGGAAGGGGATGCAGTGTTCATCGCCATATTTCACGGCGTAAACCATCCGGGCATATACCATTCTCATCCAATCGAAGAATGGGCCCGATACGCCTGCTGCATACATGTCAACCCATAGGCGAGGCACATCCGTGTATGGGAAAGCGTTTGTAAGATCCCCCAAAGAAGACATAGAGAGTTTTGCCCTCTGCTCGAGCCCGAGCGATCGCACATGCCAGGATAAAAACAGTTATCGTCCGTTCGGTGGCCAGGCCGGAATCCGTTCTGCGTGTTCGGAATCGCGTCGTTCGCATCCGCCCATTCCTGCAGTCGCTGGTCGAACAGCAAGGTCAGGATCTTGAGCAAGCAACATTCAAGCCCCACAATACGGTAACTCTCCGGGTCGTGCACGTCATGTCCTTGCTTCAGGATCCCCACGAGAATCGTTACGAGCCATTTCTGCGGAGCATCGCAGTCACCGATACACCGTTGAAATAGCTCCACGAGAACTGATTTAGGAATGGTGAGGATTTTGGAATACGAGACCTCGTCGATGCCCTTAGCGCTACGGAAGGACTTGACACGTAATTTCTTTTTGACTGCGATGATGTCTTCGATAGTGGTTCGCCGGGAGAAGAAGCTGTTGGTACGGAGAACGCCTTCAGACAGGGAGACCACATCTTACGGGAATGCGACGCGTTCCCGGACCTCATGGGTACACTGAACGGCTTGAAAGTTGCGGCGACGTCCCAGAGAAGACCGGAGACGGGACAGGCCCGGGTACGACGGGAGACAGCACCCCTAGTGTTCGACGACGAGGAAGACGAAGACAGGAGCGAGAAAGAGACGCCAACACCGCCACACTTAGACGCCGTCGCCGCAATGCTCCGGATAACCCTCGCGCTCAGCAAACAAGGGCCATGGTGATAGTTATTCATTTAGGACATCCTATTGCGTAGTGTACTGCGCAGGGCTACATGCTTAGCTTGTGCTGTTCATCGACTTTCTCTCTCTCGGTGCGTACCGCCAATTACGTCGAGACACAGCCACAGCACACACTTTTCTGGACTTACCAAGAATCTTTCTCCAACGTGAAACTTGATCTTCCTTCGGTCTGTCTGAAAAACTCATTGTGAAATCAGGCTTGAACATATTCTCTATGCTCAAATCTACTGCGGCAGAGCTCCGCAACCGTTTGGCGGAAATGAACGCGGAAATAATCCAACAGCACGAAATCCTCAAGAAGCTTCACGAGACTCGCATAATCCTTCAGTTCCAGCTCGACTCCCTCGTCTATCCAATTTTGACATTACCCGTCGAAATCATATCGGAAATATTCATACACTGCCTTCCCGTCGGAAATGCAAAAGTGACACTCGCACACGCTCCGTTTGTACTTTTGAAAATATGCAGGCGATGGAGGGAGATCGCACTCACCACGCCGAGGCTATGGGCAACCTTGGATGCCAACGTGGTCAGTTTGAGAAATGGGCTATGTCCAGGGTCATCGCCTTCCTCCGCCGGGTGGATAAACCTGGCCACTGGATGGCTCTCTCGTGCACGCCACAACCCTCTATCTGTGACTCTCCGCCACCCACCTGAAGAAGACGTCGAATGTGACATCTTCCAACCCGACTTTGCATTCATTAAATGCATCAGTCATCAAGCTAGAATCTCTCGAAGTGTATGGGCTAGCCGAAGGGGATGAATTCGGTACCCTATATGACTCCAGATTTTACTGCCGGACAGTTCCCTCTCCTCAAACGCCTCGTCATTGGCCCTGCAGTACCCGGGAAAGACCTTGAGGTCAACTCACTCGCATTTTTCGCTGACGCGCCGAAACTTCGCGAACTCGTCCTTTCCGGACCTTTGTTCATTCCAGTCAGCGATGTCTCGCTGCCTTGGAAGCAACTGACAGCGTTCAGTGGGCATAATTTCGCACTCAACGATTTTTTGATATTCTCCGTTTGGCTCCGGACCTGGAACGCTGCAACATTTCTCTCAGGTTCCATGGTACGCAGCTAACGCAACCGGTGACGCACTCGCGCCCTTCAATACCTGGCCGTCTTTCCGGATTCAAAGGGGATTGACTGGCCGGGGAATGATGTCCTGAATTTTGTCACGCTGCCGGCTCTACACACCCTGAATGTCTCCCAAATCGCCGGACTCGCGCAGCACGAGATGGAAGACTTCTTTTCTCGATCTTCCGCACCGCTGCGATCACTCACAATCGCCCCCGACTGCGAAGACGATTTCAGATCCTGGGAAGGCTCTTTACGTCTCATGCCTGACCTGGAGGATCTCCAGCTGCATTGTCGCGAATCGATTTTTTCGGGAAGGATTCTTGGAGGCGTTCGGTCGCAGCGAGAATAGACTCTTCCCAAACCTGCGTCATTTCGTCATTCGTCTGCCCAGCTCGCGGCATCGAGATGTGTATGTGGCTCTGGCAGAAAGGAGGAAACACGAAGAAGACAAGCTGTCGACCGCAAGGATGTTAATAGCACCAGAAGACACTGCCCTGCCAAGTTTGAATATCCGGTTCCTCTGAACGTGGTTTTGGAGTGAGTACTTTTCTACCAATGCAACATATGCCGCTCATACGCACTCGAAGATAAGTAGTACAAGCTACTGTGACGCTGTGTCCGACACCAACTCGTTGACCCTGTCAACCGAGACCGTACACGCGGCATACGTACGAGATAACGTCCATATTACGCGCCGCTCGCACAGTCACGTCTGCCACCTTCGTTTCTTCAGCGCTTTGATCAACAACCAATTTCTGTTTATATATACTTATTGTCTGTCCTTGTCCCCTGTGCACTCAATTGTAACTGGGTATGTTTTTTTTGTTCGAATTCAGACGTTCTGATACAGTCGCGTCCGCGCACTTGAAAGGAATCAATCCATCCATCGTAATTCTGCAACTCCCTCTGAAATATCGGACGCTCGAAGCCTAATCCACGCTCCACAAGTCAGTCAAGTCGCGAAGTGAGGTTGCTCTTGTACACATTCATTCTTCTACGATAAAACATACTGTGGTAATCTATCAAGTTCGCGTCCTCAAGTTAACGATACAACAACTTCTCAATCCCTTTCGCCCTGAAGAAATCATACGCAAATCGCTACTTGTGATGATACCAGCGACG
Source organism: Mycena sanguinolenta (assembly GCA_014462675.1). Lineage (NCBI taxonomy): Eukaryota > Fungi > Basidiomycota > Agaricomycetes > Agaricales > Mycenaceae > Mycena > Mycena sanguinolenta. Next base: position 624,574 of record JACAZH010000041.1, on the reverse strand, counting down.
GAGACTCGGCCTACGGCATCCAGTCAGCAGGAACATGACGCCACCAAAAGAAGCACCTACAGCTTTCTCAGCCTGCTCTTGCATCGCGAAGTAATTCCGATGCAGCCCGCACTCGGTCTTCTCCCTGCCTGCCCAACGGCCCGCGCGCTCGCTCTGCCCCTCGCCGACCTTGACTGTGCTGTGCCAGTCGCCGACGCTGCGGTACCCCTGGTCGAGCAACTTGTTGCGCGGCACGTTATATTCTTGGATATACCATTCTACGATCGGGAATGTCCACTCGAAGAGCGGATTCAGCTTGAGGAGCCCCGTCTCGTCGACCTCGAGCGGCTGCAGTGATGCGCGGTCGGCGCCCTGGCTCTGCCGCCGCCCGGTGATGACAGCCTTCACGCCGAGGTCCTCGTATGCGCGCCGTGCGGGCTCAACCTGTATCAACAGCAACAACATCAACTTCGTCAGAACCAATCAAGAAATCGATAGTAATCAGACACCCTACCTTGATGACAAAGTCGTACAGGTCCTCGTTCGTCTGCCACAACCCCTCCCCGAACTTCTTCTCGAAGTCGGCGACGGTCTCGCACCCCTGAGGCTTGTATACGTGGAGCGGAACGTCGTACCGCTGTCGCACCTCATCCACGAGCTCGTACGTCTCCTGGAAGTGGTACAGCGTGTCGAGGAAGATGAGCGGCGGCGGAGTAGAGGTGATTTTAGAGAGCATGTCGATTGCGACCAGCCCCGTGAGGCCGAAGGCCGTCGTTTGGTAGAGCCCCGGCAGGGACTCTACTGCCCAGGCGAGGATTTCCTCTGGGGTGAGCGTGCGTAGGTGTGCGTTGATACCGTCTAGATCTTCCTTCGATAGAGGGAGTTGCAGCATGTTGTATTTAGAGGAAGATGCGGCAGACATGTCAAGTAGTGATAGATGGTGGGGCGGGAACAAAGATGTGAATCTATTTCAGCTATATAACAGACAGCAACGTATGAGCAACCGAAAAATCTTCGCAACGATTGTGTTTGAGCACGCAATCGTGTGCAATGGACTTACTAATCGGGAAATTGGGTAGCCTAATCTGGATGCAATGCTTGTAAATACTGAAGCCTGCTTACCATAGCCAATGTTCGACTATGGTAATGTCCGAAGGAAAACACAGTCAACACAGAAGCTGTTGTGAATTCGGGAGAGCAGTTTCAAGAACTCAAGTAGACTTTCATCAAAGATGGTCTTGACCCGCAGCTGCAAATACTGTACAGTCCGGAAACTTGGGCATGCTGTCAAAAATACAATTGCGAGGCTTGTATGGTAGTATACACACACGTCATTAACTCCCGATATATATATAAAGTTCAGGTCTATAGTCTATCCGCGTTCAAGTCGGGACATCAGGCGCACCCCGCCGTTGTGCCGAAGCAATGCGAGCTTTTATCCGCTCCTCCTCACGCCGCTCCTGTTCGTGTTGTTCTACAACTTCCATCCAAGAGTGATCTGGCGGTGGCTAGAAAGGAGACGTCAAAATGCGCACACGACCAATGACAGAACAGTGACGTACCCTGCTAGCAGACTCGCCCTTGTTGTGGGTGGTTTTGAAGCCAGCCGCAGTAAGAATTATCCCGATGGTCAGGCCCTGCGCCCACATACGCGCCTGGACAATTTTTTGTGCGGGAGTTTGGAATCTGGGCGCTAAATTAGACACAGGCGCATGAACTAATTGAAGACAGCATACTTGTTGCGATTGATGATAGCACCAGCGGTGACAAGACTTAATGCCCATCCGCCAATGATGATAGAATATTCATGCCGCGAAGCCCAGTCCGCAATCTTATCGGTGGTTGACATGCGTTCCCATTTGGTCAGCTCGTGTAGCTCTTGCGCTTCTAGCAGTCGTGCACCGTCTCCCTCCCTGCATTCCAATATTAAAATTCGTTCCAAGGCTCGGGAAAAGAGCTAGCGCACCATTGAGACTTGTCGTACTCCAGACCGCGCCGTTCCGCCTGAATCGAGAGCGCAGGTGCCGCAACAATCAAGACGCCAAGCACTTTGAGTGAAGGGGGCAGGCTGCGGTAGTACGCCCATCTTCGATGCGCGTACATGGATCCCCAGGGTAGCTACGGCACCACCGGCGAGCAATCCTTCTAATGCGCCCCGACGCGAAGCAGCCGTGTGAGCTTGAACTTGTTCTGGCGTTGCCAACTGGAGCCCATAAGTCAATACAAGATAAGGAGGATATCAAATGCAACAACCTTCATGGTAGTGAAGAGAGAGGCCTTGCTTTGGAGGATGAGTGAGATGATAGTGAGTTGCAGCGGTGGAAGTCCAGGCCCTTTATAGGTTGCACATTTTCTTTGCGGAACAAGCGAATCGGCGGCGCCGGAACGGATTCACAAAAGATGACGTTTGAAGGTCACATGACGCCACAGCGGCCGCTGGGTCCGATTCCTTCCGAGTCGGACTGTGCGTTGAACGGAATCGACTGGAAGTCAAACATCTATCGTTCTAGGATAATCCGCGTTGCGCGGTTTGGGTTGAAAAATATGGTGAGTACTTGCACAAGTTGCACTCAAGCTGAGTATTATGTTTCTCACCACCACCGATGAAGGCCGCTCTGGGTCGCTCAGCGATTTAATTGCTCGCTTTCGACGTCCAGAATCTAAAAGAACAATTCTCATGCATATTCAACAGACAGTCAGCGCTGGTCAGCTGTGCCCGTGCCCAGCGCAGGCCGAAGCGTTACTTACGAAGGGCTGACTCAGCTCCGTTATTTCCTTTTTGGGTTGATGGACGAGTTCGGAAGAAACCGGCTGGAACCGTGACTCTTTTTAAAAGCACCTGCGTTCGACCGCGGTCCGCGGGGCGAAATCTGGCTTTTTTTTTTTTCACCCCAGGGCGGCGGGGCCTGCGAGAAATTCTGGCCAGAGTCGCTGAATCGTATAACTAGTCGCCATATCGCAGGGGGATATGTACCAGATATGTATGGAAGAAGGTGAAGAGGACATGCGCTCATGAGCTAGCTGCGCTGTGACAGTACAATCGCAATTCCTGCAAATTTTCGAGTAATTTTGGTAGGATATGAACGCATGAGCGACGAAGCGCATTGTTCTTCGTGAGATTTCGGAGTCCATAAGCCGACGAGCTTGCAGTCGCAGTAAACCAGTCACCGAGCGCTGTCCCTCGATACAAGCTGCGTCCTCGAAAAAGCGGGGAGAGAAAGGGCCAAAAAAAGTTTGTCCAGGGCCAGAATCGAACTGACGTCAATCGCGCCACAAGCGAGCATACTAACCACTATACTACCTAGACGACAGTTTGTAGGGAGAGTCCATTCTATTAGACAGCTTCACATTGTGAGCGTAACATGCGCCTACAAGTGAAAATTCGACAAGGTGGTCGCCCGTTTACCTTTATCAATATTATCCATGTCCTTTGACTTCGTGCAGTATTTATATAGTGCATTCATCTTATCCCATCGTCACTGTTATTTTACTCATATTGATAATTCAGAATCCCGCGTGGGCCGCTCTTGCCTTGATCAAATCCGCCGCCTTCTCTGCAATCGCATAAACCGTCGCGCATGTGTGCGTTGCAGGGATCAGCGGGATGACCGAAATATCACCCACGCTCAACCCAGTTACGCCGTGGACCAACAGGTCGGGCGACACGACGCCGCCGAGATTCTGAGGCATCATAGCTGCGGTGCAGCACGAATGCGCGGTGCTCGAGCCCATGCCGCTGCTGACCCAGGTGCTCAGCTGCGCGTCTGTCGTGACGTTGGTACCAGGGGACAACTCCGTGGGACCCAGTTGCTGCATGCTCGGCGCCGCCATCCATGTACGGTAGAATCGCGCAGCGGAGATGGTCAAATCGACGTCAACAGGATTGATGTTGGTGTTGAAATCGATGGAGGGTTCAGCATATCGATCGGTGGTGTTGAGAGTCACTGTCCCGCGAGACATGGGCTTTTCGAGACACAGGGCGGCCGAAGCACTACCCTCGAACGGGACCTCAAAGATTCCGTTCGTGGATGACCCGTATGACGCGGTGAGAAGTTTGCGTTGCTCGATGAAGCCGGCGAGCTGCTCGGCGGTGTATGCTTTGGGAAGGTATGTCGCGGGCGTCTGCGCGAGCGCTTTAGAGATGATGGCTTGGTAGCCAGTCGGGTTCATGGTCGTCAGAGGGATAGCCCCGACACTGTTTCCTGTGGTTAAAGACAGAGGGCCTTCGCGCAGTTGCGTCCATTGCTGTTCAGCCCACGCTGCGAATGTCGCGTTCGTCTGCAGAGACGACGGGTTAGGGAAGACGTCCGTTGTGTCTATAAGGCATGGAAGGCTAAACGTCAGTGCTGCATCGAACGTCCAGTGCTTGGAACCCACATGCAAACTGAATAAATATGGGCGCATGATCCTGTCTGTCCAGTTGGTCAGGAGTGCACACCCCAACTCAAGAAGATACGCACAAATTTGACCCAACTCCAGGAAGGTCGCTGATAACAGGAATGCCCGCTGCTGTCAACAACGCTTTCGGGCCCACCCCACTTCTCTGAAGAATGTGCGGAGTGTGCAGCCATCCAGCACAGAGCACAATCTCCGTATTGGCGCTGACAGTGATCGTCGGCGCCCCATTTGCCGTTCCTCTCGCTTGAATCCTCACGGAATGAGCGTGTTTGGTGCTCGAGAACAGCACCTCGTTCACTCGGTAGTTGACGAGAAGTGAGAGGTTGGGCCGGCTTTGGGCGGGATCAAAGTATTCGTTGCGGGCATATGAACGGCGGCCACTGGGGTCGACGTTGGAGGGGACCCAGTATGCATTGTATGATTTGCCGCCTGCCGCTTCAAACTGAGTCAGAACGCCGACTTCGTTGAAGGCTTTGAATTGAATTTCTGGAGATGGAAGTCAATCGATGCTCGAGTCAAGTCTCTGCAACTCACTAGTTCCAGGCCACACCCAGGGCGGGTAGGTCGCTTGAATCGGCCCATCGGTGCCGTAGACGCTGGCGTCACAGGTAATGTTGGCGTCCGCTACAACAGCTGGATCAATAGGCGTATTGAATGTTGTACTCTGTCGAACCCGTCGGCATGTAAGTACGCATCGCGGAACGGATAGGCACCTTCTTGAAATAAGGCAGAAGCCCCGAGAATCCCCAGCCGGCGTTGCCGAGTTTCTCCCAGTTGTCGTAATCCTCCGCCGAGCCACGTTCGAAGAACATTCCGTTGATCGTAGAACCACCGCCGATAACTGCCGCGGCATAGACAGTGGCTTTGTAAGCGTAAGCGTTGGTTTTGCGCACCCAACAGATTAGACCGTACTTGTTCTGTTCCCGAGCGCGCGCTGTGGAACGGAGGTCACGTTGAACAAGTCCATTGGAGGGTAATTCTTCGCGCTGCTGGGTTCAACCTGGCCGGGATTGTTATCGAAGGTGCCGTATTCGACTACCAATACGGTTTCTGCCGCGTATTCAGCTGAGTCCGAGAAACAGCATGAAACAGACTGACTGGTGGGATCTTCACTCAACCGGTTGGCGATAACAAGACCGCTTTGTCCGCCTCTGGTTCAAACATGAGTTTTCTGGAGGAAATACGGACGGGGAAAGAAGGCGAACCCGACGACGATGTAGTCATAAGCAGACTTGAGTGCACCAGGGTCAATTTGGCGTTGCACGAGCTCGTCTCTGCCCAAGTAGGTGCCATAGGATGCATACGACAGCGCAAGGAGGACCAGCAACAGATTAATACGAGACATCGCGGAGGCAGATGTTCTTCTGGCCCCAGCCGATATTTATGCCAAGTACCGTGCTAATATGGTCTAAGCGATTCTTCCGTGTTCTGTGGCTGTCTCGGTGGAAACTCGGGAGCAATGTTTGGTGGGCGGGCCAACTTGTAGTCCTAGAATCAGGAGAATCCCAGGAGCACGGTATACGTCGACGTCGAGCCCCACAGTGAGCATGGTTGAGGAGACCAACGCAGGCGGACAGGTTCTCGTTACAATGTCCGGTGACATCGTGCAATATGATTTCCAAGCGAAAGCGGCGTCTTTTCAATATCCCTGGCAAGCATCGCAGAGCTTCCTACGGTTGCCGTCCGCGCTTTGATTTGCTTGGCACCACGTCCGATTTTCGTTTCTTCGAAGCAGTTATCTATATTCTATGCATTCAGCCACTCCTAAACCGTAGCTATGTCGAAGCAATTCCAAGTCGAGGCGATTATGCGGATTTGAAGCAGGTGCCGGTACGAGCGATGGCGTCGCGCAGGAGAGCCAAAGCGGGATGGCATATGTTGTCGCGTGCAACTGCGCAGGACACGTCCCACAGATTGCGGGCACGGACAGCAGGTGTGCTCCAACATGTTTGGAACTCGAGGTCCGAGCCAAGGCTGAAGTCCGCAAAGTGGAGGTGGAGAAAGAAAGGCGGAGAGCTATGTAGTGCCGTTCGGGAAGCATCAAAGGATGTCCGGGAAAATGCCGGCTGGACCTCCAGAAGCCGCTTTTCGGACAAGGGTTATAAAAAACAAAAACAAAAAAAAGACCACATAGAGGCCAGAGCGTCCAGTATTGCGTGCATTAGAGGCCTTAGTTAGGGAGTAGAAAAGATCATGGACTGACACGCAGAAGTGATCCCGCATGCATTAAGGATAAGAAGCTGTTTCGGTAAGGGCTCAGTGACCGTATCAGACTACTTGAGGAATCAGCGGTCATTGTTTAGGGGCTACAGTCAGTAGAGGCATGGAGGAGGATAAAACAGGAGCAGGGATGGGGCACAGGAGCAGACATAAAGGAAGGAGGAATAAAGATAGAGGGAGAGATGAGACAGCATTTGTGTCGAGTCCATGACAAGTGTTAGAGCTAGATTGCTCGAGCGAGCAGCGAGTAGAAGTAAATAGACTGCTCGAGGGTAACGGTAGATAGTGACTGCTCGAGGGCAGCCAGTAGATAGAGAGGGTAACAGTAGATCGATTGCTCGAGGGCAGTAGTAGAGCGAGAGGCTGGTGGAGGGCAGTAGTAAAGAGAGGCTGCTCGGGCAGCAGTATAGAGGCTGCTCGAGGCAAGACATTTGAGCCCGGAAACAGGCTTCGACACCACTGACGCAGTCGTAAGAGTCTTCCCTCAGCGGAGCGACCGATCTGATCATTGCTATGGCACAGCCAACTACAGAGAACAAGAAGATGAATGCTCTCGGCGAGGGGGCAGCGAGGGAAAGCCATAGGAGAAGGAGAGACAAGTGATAGTAGACAGCAGGTAGACTCATGACTAACGAGTCTCGAAGCTCCAGCTCACTGAAGCCAAAAAAAAAAAAAGCCAGCAAACTATCCTCGGCTTGAGGTCCGAAGTAGAGGGTGATTCAGCCAAGGCAGGGCCGAAGAGAGGTTGCTCTTTTTCGTCGCGCACGGCGTCGAAATAGGGGGTTCGGGCGACGTCGACGAAACCCGATAAAATTGATATGTGGCGAAAGCCGCAATAGAGTAGATTCGATTAGAGCACAATCTCGATTCCCAGACGGTCCGCGCGCGTATCTTCACTCCGCGATGCAGCTTGATACGTGTGCTCCCTGCCGCCGTTCGGTCGATAAAGTACGTCTTCGTCGATTACGCTGAGGTCGATGTACCGGGCCGCTGCAGGACTCGTGTGCATACCTCCGTCTGCCTCATTGAGGTAAACAGAAATGCGCAGCGTTTGTTTGGTGTACTTGTCGTGGCTTCAGCGTACGCGTATTTGCGCCGTGCGTTCGTTGACGGAGTGCGCCGGTAGCATGGAGTGCGGAGTCGGGGGTGGTGGGCGTGGTAGGGCGCGTTCGCGGGTGCAGGTTGCGAGATGCGTGCGTGCTCGACGCGCGATGCTGAGACGAGCACGAATTGGCTAACTCTAGATCATCCGAGCGGCGCTCCAGCACCCAATTCCGCGCGAGGCCGCCCTGTCTAGTCACCGATGCCGTCCGCAAGCGCAGCCGTCCTCGTCGCGGCGCAGGAAGCGCGGCCGGGATCCGTCCCGTTCCCGCTCACCGTCGATGTCTTCATGAACTTTGTGCGCCGGCAGCGCGTGAGACGGGACGTGGGCGCCCCGGGACGCGTAAAAGATCGCGCGTGAGTTTTATTTCATCGGCAAGCCGACAGCACCATGCTGCGTTTTCCAGATCGTGCCTGCGTCTGCTGTGCACCACGCACGGGCTCGACGCGTGCATGGCCGCCCTTATTCGGCTCCCGCGTCCTGCGAGGCGTTGTCCCACTCGATCTCTCCTTTTGCGATTCTCCGGGCATACAAGACGAGAATTGTGCGTTGCCGCGTTTCGTCTCCTGTAGCATGTATCCGGCGTCCTCGCCTTGTATGCCCACGACCGTCGTCTTGTGCGCGGGGCGGGCACGTGAATTGGAGATGAGGGGGACGAGGATCTCGAGATGATGTGCTAGCCGGGGGCACTGGTTTCACGCCACGGCGGCGCGCGTCGAGGTTCGTTCCCACTCCTGCTCGCGGGCTCGTCCGGGACTTGGAGATGAGGCGGGGCGGCGGCGTTGGACTCACAATACGCGCGCGTCGAGTTCAGGGTACGCGCATTGGCGGTCGAGTAGCGGGCGGTGCGGCAAGTCAGGCAGCGGCGGGCGTGAAAGGCACTGGCGAGGTAATGGGGAATGGCACTTTCTTTTCCGTGCCAGATTCACGGCGCGTGGTCCCTTTCAAGAAAGTTATCCGATCAAAGACAGAACATGCACAAACCAAACAAACGCTCTCTGTCAAAAAAAGGAAGGTGGACATGAAGAGTTCTTTTTGCATGAATTTTCAAACAAACCAATGGAACCCGACACAATATATAAGCTAGACGCCCCGGAAAAGACTCCCACTTTGGAATGATATCAGCATGCGGTTGATTGGCAAAAGATCTAGAGAATGTGTCTCTTGCTAAGCGACAGAGAAGTGGAAAGAACGAGGATTATAATCGTCATAATCAAGCTGATTGGACGTTTTTGCGCCTTGTCATAGAACTTTTATTAACACGATCGGAAATGCCATCGGAAAAGCCGTCTGTTCGGGTTCTACATGCCATGACATTGTATCGGGTTCGATTTGTTTAAAGGGCCGCTGATTCTCAGTGGTTTAATCCACCAACCACCAGCCCTGCCATTCTTATGTCCTCTTCCAAGGTGATTCGCTCTCTCTTGCTTTGCCTCGCTCTCATGAGCCACCCGCAGAGCCAAAGCAATAGCGCACAGTACAAGCCTGACAATAGCCGCACTCCCCGCCCCAGGATATGCAGATTTTGTCTGGGTACGAACTGTGGTTGGACCACCAACTCTAGCCTCATTGCTGACTCACTATTTTTCTCAGTTTGCAAGTTATATTGTGGTACGAACTTCGGTAAAATGCAAGGCAGTGTTTTAAACATCGCTACCTTGGCGCGAGAGAGAGGCGAGGTGTTCCTGAATCGTTGGTAACCGTCTCTTCATCTATAAAGGCAGCACTCTAGCAGCCGTCAAGCCAGTCATTCTCGTCCCAATGTCTTCTAAGAGCAACAGCAATGCCAGACAGCTTCAGTTCGTTCGCTACTATGCGAATTGTGAACCCTGCTCACAGTCCTGACTATTATTTCCAGCTAAAAATTTGAGATGTGGTACAGTGCGCACTCTTGAGCATAGAACAGTCTTTCAATACCGGACGTGCTTAGTTGTGGTGGCAGAAGTCGGTGGGCGTGTCGTGTCTTACACCAAGTGCTTGGAGGTGCAGCGGCAGACGAATGCACAGATATTATGCTCACATGTCACCGTGTCTGTTTGATTTTCTACTGGGTTTGGCTGCATGGAACGTTAATCGGCCCCTCACCTAGGGCAGGACCGACCCTCTGCGATGCAGACTAGCCAAGTAGATGAGGGAGCTGTGGTCTGAGATTTTTCTTGCGTGCACAGACGGGAGATTCACACCAGACGGAACCAGAATTATTCATTCAGCTCTCCGAGCCACCGCGTCTTAGTAGCTCGTGTACTTGTTGCGGTATAGGAAAACAAAGAAATGACACGTCCCGTGATATGAGTTGTCAGCATTGTGACTCTACGCGTTAGAGAAAGTGAATCTTCTCTTTCGTACTCCTCTCGCCGATTTTTTCGTTGGGTTCGTTTTGCACCCTTTCCCTTTACAGCCCTTGTGTACGGGTTTGGTGTTCCGTGCTCCTTCCCGGCTCGTCTCGCTTTCCTGGTGGCTGCTCCCGTTGTGCCTGAAGCTCGCCAAAGCCGGCCAGCTAAACCCCCACACACTCACAAATTATCCGCGTGGATTTGGGGAGACGTCTGCAAATCTATTCATCACCGTCCCGTCTCCTCCCTCTCCTTCCCGTCCAGGAATCCGCGTGAGAAATCGACGTCTACCTTGTTGAATGTTCAGCGGTGACCCACGGTCCCTCGTGCACGACGAGGAGTCCTATTTGGCCAATCGCAGACGTCTCGAGGGAATGCAAAAGATTATCGATGATGCGAAGGCCGTCAACGAGCAGGGCAAACGAAACTATGACCAACTAACAAATGAGCTTCAAAGGAAGATTCAAGAGGGCGAGGATGCCCGGTTCGTCTTCTTTTCCGACTTGGAATAGCTTGTTCACTGTTCAGTTCTGAAGGGTACTGCTCGCTGCACTTCAACACTCGAGGCGAGTATCCTCAGACAACAACAAAACGCATTAATAATCCTAGCTCAGGCCCCGTCTTACATATGACTCTATCCCAGAGGGCTCTGCATCCTTCTTTGTGAATGCTCCAACGCAACTCAGTCCTACGCCAAGTGCCAGAATTGAGGAAGTTCAATCCGATCGACATGTGCGAGTTTCCTCTGTTCGATTATCACATTCTCATGGTGTCTCTCTTAGCCCAACGCACAACAGTTCAGCTCTTCCTCTCAGACGCAAGCACTTCCCTCAGGCTTTCAACACCAGCAGTTTTGGCCAAAACAGACTCCAGGTTGGTCCTCTGTATTTGATCTGCTATAGCTAACTTCTTTCAAGGTGCTGGTCCATCGGCTCCATTCCGCGGACAACCTCAGCCACATACGTCCCAGTCGAATTTGGGACAGCAGACGCATCAGCGCCAGTCGTCGACAGCCTCGTCCCATTACCGCTCGTCACCGACACCGTCCTATACTCCCCAAAACGCTAACCAGACCGCCCCGTCCCAGCTGAATTCGGCACAGCCAGCGCAGCATCGCCCGTCACCGACATCACATCCTCAGCAGGCCACGTCCCAGTTGAATTCGAATTTGGGACAGCCTATGCAACAACGCCCGTCACAAGCACCGTCATATCCTCAGCAGAATATTGGTCAGAGCCAGGTGCAACCTATGTGGCCGCAGCCTCCGGCGACGGTGAATCCGCAGCAGCTACAATTACACTCTTCCTTGTCTGGACGGCGGGCATCCCAGCCCAAAGAACAAAGTATGGTTCCACCGCCGAGAACAGACGACTCTCGGCGCCCATCTGCGCCGCCGATATCAAACGCCCAGACAGGAGCAACTTCACAACGGATATCCCAGCCCAGAGAACAAACTATAGCTGCACCGCCTAGGACAGACGGCTCGCAGCGCCAGCCATCCACACCACCGATCCAAAATGCTCAGGGTCGACCCTCAGTTCCGCCAGCAGCGGTGGCACGGCCGAATTCCGGGTCAGCGCAAAGCCAAGCGCAGCCAATGCCGTCCGGTTCACGACCTCCCGCGGCCGGTGTACAGTCTAATCCATTGCTGCAGCCTAATCCATTATTCCAACTGGATCCATCACGCAAAGTATGTACGCATTCCATTCTTATTCTTCCCATTATAACCCATAACAGTCGACCACTCCCTCCGCCGTCCCCACCCCTGCTCCTGTCACCGCTACCGCCCCTGCCTCAACACCGAGCTACGGCATTTCTCCGTTTGCTCATAATCCAGCGCCCAAGCCACAGCCCAATATTGGTGCCCAGCAGCCTGTCGTCTCGAACCAACCTGCGATCCCCACGCCGCGTTCTGTTCCTCCCATCGCTTCCGCTTCCGTGACGAAGAAACCTCCACCTGCAGAGCCAGGGAATGTCAACGACCAACACTTGAACATTTTCCTAAACTTGATCAACACATGGCAGAAGGCGTCCCCTCCACAGGCATACATGGACATCCCTCACGCGACCATAAGAATAAAGAAGCTTCCCTCCGGCACGATTCACTTTTTTGGCCCAGACTCGAGGACCCGGCAGCAGGTGCGACTCTCGTCCGTTGAAGCGTTCAACCGACTCCGATTCCAAGGCACGGCGGCCATCTATGTCAGCCCCGTGGGTGTGAACGAGCTTCTGCAGGCTCCGGTTTCGGAGAAAGTGAAGGCGACGCACAAACAATTCAGCGGTGTCGAGGCCAAGGATGCGCCAGAGGCGACGTTCCCTACCCCGCTTGTTGGCGCCCAGACCCAGGCGCTGCCCAATGGCGGCGCACCATTGGTTCCCACGCCCAAGGACGCGGATAAGCGGTTCTTGGCACACGATATCTTACGGGCATTGGGGAAGGTGCCTGCGGACGACGATCGCGTGCGGTATGCGAAGCGGCGGGCGTTGGAGGCTCCGGTGCAAAAGCAAGAACCTCTTGTGCTGCAGCGCATATCCTCGAACGAGCCGTCCGCGAAGAGCACGCCGTCCGAGTCGGGCTCATCTCCGCCTCCTCCTCCCTCACCTCCTCCTGCGGCGGCAATGTCAGTGCCGCAGCGAATGCCGTTGTTCTTGCAGAGCCCAGTAAAACCCTCGCTCTCAGTGAGCGCACGGCCTCGGCCTCGTTCCACGCTACCCGAGATTTACGTGCTCATGCCGCCTGCACCGTATGCCAAACGAGACGCAGAGAAGTTGCGTGCACAACGCAAGCAGCTGGAGATGGTGACCGAGGACGCTCCGATGGACGACGCAGTAATGTTGGAGGATGTAGCGGTGTCGGATGATGTAGCGGTGCCAGAGGATGTAGCGATGCCGGAAGTGCCTGAAGAGTCATCGGAGCCCGAGCCCGACATGTTGGAGCTGAAGCGACGGCGTGCGCTTGGTATGAAGTCCATTATCAAAAGCAGATGCAGAACAGGCTAACTAAACCCTATGTAGGAATGTATCAGAATACTGAGAGTCCGTCAATATAAGTCACTTCCTGGGTATTTTTATTTAATTCTTTGTGCAGACGAGGAGGAGGTTGCTGCGATGCTGGAGGCGTGCACCCGGTTGCGAGAGGTGCAGTGTGAATGGTTTTCCTGCGGCGCGATTTTGAACTCGGTGGAGAATCTGGTGGCGCATTTGCATGAGGTCCATGCTCAGGATCAGGATTTGCCGGTGAGCAAGAAAAGAAGTGGTGATTTCGATTAAATGACTATGGGACTAGACGTGTATGTGGGATGGCATATGCGGGGAAACCTTTCCAAGTTCGACGCAGCTCGCGTTGCATGCGGAGACGCACGTACTCGAAACAATATTATGCCCATACGAAGGTACTTTTCTCAATCAACATTCATTTCTCGTCTAATGCGCCATTAGATTGCGGCCAGTTCTTTTCGAGTCCGCGCGAGCTGGTGGCACACAATTCCCTCGGGCACGCGGAGCAGAACGACGACGAGCCTGTGCGTCCGCGGGCCCTCCTTCCGTCTTCGCGTCTGAGCGCGCCGGACGAGGCGAGCTTGGTCACTCCACCTGTGCTCGAGAGGATCCCGACGTGGGAAGTGCCGTATCTTGCGCAAGGGTGCATTTCGCCTAGTGTACAAATGCCGGACATCTCGAGCGAGCGCCACGCTGCGCTTGGGCCCTGGGTGAGCGTGATAGGTTCATGCACGGGACTTGACTTACCCATCTTAGGTCTTGGCCAACATCTGCGCGCCGACTACAAAGTTGCGCGCGCGGCGGTACAACGCCGCGCTGCCGCTCAAGTACCAGCCGGACTACGAGTTCGCCGGGGTGTCGTGCAAGCACTACTCGTTCCTGCCGTCGCAGTCTGCGCGGGTCCGGGACGTGGCGGAGTTGGATTCGCATCAGTTGACGGAAATGCTGCGGACGGGTGAGTTTGTGCTGTGGCCGCCAGAAGAGCAGTTTCAGTTGAAGGACGAGGTGGAGGAGGGTTCGACTGCCTCCACTGTGGTGGAGAAGGTTCCTGGTTCCGCGGGAGTGTTAGAGAAGACGTTGGACGTGAATGAGGAGAGGGCTGGGAATCGACAGTCTTCCATCGAGGCAGAGATTGTTCCATATCAGAATGTAGGCGAGAAAACGGATGAGGAGATGATGGTCGAAGATATGTTACAGGAGAGAGAAGCAGATCAATAGCGTTGTAGCATGGATGAAATTTTTTGGATGTGCAGGATACTGCCTGCTACATCGCGCTTGGATGTCTGTTGTGAATTCTGCAACCCTCCGGCCTGTTGAATTTTATGCGCTTCTTTTCAGATTTAGAACAAGGCTTCTTCTCTAATTTGGGATCCACCCACATCAAATATCGATGCGCTGACTACGGGGTCTCTGGCGGGCGAGATGGTTTATCTTACATTGCTGGAAGTACAGCATATATTCTGGCTCCCAATATTTACTATTCCATAGATATCGGGTCGACAAGTGGCACTTGCGATGAAATATCTCAGCCTGTGGCTCGACTCGACACGAGAAGACGAGATTTGTGCTGAAAACGACAGGTATGTAAGTCGAAATTCGAGAGCGGTGGGCATGTTACTGACCGCGGAGTATCGTTCTCAGGGTGTATTCGGTGCTGCTGGGAGTGCCAGGCGCGCGAGTTGGAGACGAGAGGATACAGCGAGACGGTACGAGGGAGACGAGAGAGAAGAGGCGGGACGAGACTTAGGATAAGCAGGTGAGTGAGTTCGTGCCGACGAAAAGGGTAGATTTGACGCTCACCTGAGATTTTCCTAGCGAGCCTAAGCGCTCGACGCGCGCGATCAACTGGCGGTGGCGCGCTCCTTTGGCTTCCTGCCCCGTGCGTCCGCTGCTTTATTGACCTACGCGTAGCTCACGTCGTCCGCTTTGCAGGGAACCCGAACCGCCAGACTTGAAGCTTGAAGGCTGAGCTCGTATGCAAGTCGTGAAGTGTTCGCGACACGCAAATCGTGCTCTTTTCCAGCGTGGATGCCGTCGAGATCTTACGCGCCGGGCGATGTGGACTCGAAACGGCACGGCTCTGAGGTGCAAGGAGAGGGAGAGCTAGCTGGGTTGCATGAAGAAAGGGAAGGAGACCAGACGTGCCTATGTACTCGTAGCTCCATAGGGCGCATTGGCGCCACGATACGTTCGGCGATGGAACGCAGAACGGCAGCGCGACGCGTGTGGCGGGAACGGCAGGCGTCGGTGTGGCTGGCGTGATTGCGGTGTTGCAGTCGACGCGACGGCTGGCGCGGGAGACGCGGCACGTCACTTGTACGCGTGCGCGCGTGATCACGCACTCGTTGCGGGTTGTTTCTGGTTACGTCACACCTTCGCTTCCTTCCGCCTCCAACTCAGACACCTTGAATTCGACACGGATTGGTAGCAAAACTCGGTGATATTCGGCCCTGCTACACAAGCCCTGGTCCAGTAAATCTACCATGACTTTTCGAGGCTCAACTCTTGCGATTTCGTTGTCCGAAAAGCGGTCTTTCTCCTCCGATGAAACGAGCAATATTTTTTTGGGTTTGACCTTTTTGCAGCAAAAATAGGTCTCGAGCCAAGTGAAACACGATCAGACAAACCGCAGCGGAATTTTACACTTATTTTTCGAACCACAAGTTTTGTAAATCCGATGCATTCAGCGACTCCTAGGCCGTAGCGGAAAAAAACACTTCCAAGTCAAAGCGCAGTACTTATCGTATGCGCGAGGCATTGTCCCAGCGAGTTTCGTGGGTTCTTGGCACGCGACATTTTGCGGGCGCTGGGGAAGGTGCCTGCGGACGACGATCGTGTGCGGGATGCGAGGCGGTGGCGTTGGAGGCTCCCGTGGTGAATGAACAGGAGCCTCTTGTGCTGCAGCGCATATCCTCGAAGGAGCCGTTCGCGAAGAGGACGCCGTTAGTGTCCGAGTCGGGCTCATCCCTCACCTCCCCCTGCGGCGACGGTATCGGTGCCGTAGCGAGTGCCGTTGTTCTTGCCTTCGGATGCGGACACCTTAGCAACGCCGTCGCTCTCAGTGCGCGCACGGTCCCAGCCTCGTTCCACGCTACCCGGGATTTACGTGCTCGTGCCGCCTGCGCCGCCGGATGTCAAGCGAGAGGTGGAGAAGCTGCGTGCCAAAAGCAGGCAGCAGAAGATTGTGGTCGACGACGCTCCAATGGATGCAGCAATGTCAGAGGATGCAACAATGCCGGGAGTGTCTGATGAAGTCGACCCTTTGGAGCTGGAGCGACGACGTGCGCTTGGTATGACGCCCCTAATCAAAAGCAGATACAGAGCAGACTAATTGAACCCTATGTAGGAATGTACCAGAATACTAAGAGTCCGTCCATATAAGATCTCTTGCTTTTTTGTATTCAACTTTTTGTGCAGACGAGGGGGCTGCTGCGATGCTGAAGGCGTGCACCCGGTTGCGAGAGGTGCGATGTAAATGGTTTAATACTTGCGGCTCGATTTTCAACTCGGTGGAGAATCTAGTGACGCATTTGCACGAGGTTCATGTGCAGGATCAGGATTTGCCGGTAAGCATCGTAGAAAAGTGGCGATTCCGATTGAATGACCATGGGTTTAGACGTGTATGTGGGATGGCATATGCGGGGAAGGCTTTCCAAGTTCGGTGCAACTCACGTTGCACGCGGAGACGCACGTACTCGGTACAATACTATGCCCGTACGAAGGTACTCCTTCAATCAACGTTCATTGCGCGTCTAATGCGCCATTAGATTGCGGTCAGGTCTTTTCGTGTCCCTGCGAGCTGGTGGCGCACAAATCCCTCGGGCACGCGGAGCAGAACAGTGGCGAACCTATGCGTCCCTGGACCCTCCTTCCTTCTTCGCGTCTGAGCGCGCCGGGCGAGGCGAACTTGGTCACTCCACCTGTGCCCGAGAGGATCTCGATGTGGGAGGTGCCGTATCTTGCGCAAGAGTGCATATTGCCAGGGGTGCATATGCCAGACACCTCGAAGGAGCGCCACGCTGTGCTCGGGCCCTGGGTGAGCGCGATAGATTTATGCACGAGACTGACTTGACTTACCCATCTTAGGTCTTGGCCAACATCTGCGCGCCGACTACAAAGTAGCGCGCGCGGCGGTACAACGTGGCGATGCCGCTGAAGTACCAGCCGGACTACGAGTTGTCCGGGGTGTCGTCCAAGCACTACTCGTCCCTGCTGTCGCCGCCTGCGCGGGTCCGGGGCCTGGCGGAGATGGATCCGCACAAGTTGACGGAAAATGCTTGGGACCGATCAGTTTGTGTTGTGGTCGTTGGAAGGGCAGTCTCAGTTGAAGGACGAGGTGGACTGCCTCCACTGCGGTGGAAAAGGCCCTGGCTCTGCGGGGATATTGGAAACGACGTTGGACGTGGATGAGAGCGCTGGGGGTCGACAGCTTTCGCTTGCGGCAGAGATTATTCCATATCAAAGTGTGGGCGACAAGATGGACGAGATAGTAGTGAAAGATATGTTACAGGAGACGGATGCAGATCAATTGTAGAATGGAGGGAATTTCTTGGGTATTCAAGATACTATAGCCGCTACCTAAGCCTACCTTACACCCTTTGGAAAAAGTGGAGCGTAAGTACGGTACGCACAACCTCGGGCATGTCATTAAAAATTGAGATTCAGTATCACGATTATCTTGGTTGTCCTATGGCATATTCAATGCAAGCTACGTTGCTCCCCTACATTGCTCCCATCCGACCAAGCCTGGTCTCCCTTTGTCTCCCTTTAACCGAACTTCATCTCGGATATTTCTTCCACCTGAATATTTTGCTCGATCGTAATGCGCATGTTTCCATGGGGTACTGCTTTTGACATTTACCTGCATACAGGCTCCACCAGAATTGGTCGAAGAACCTCGTTTTCGGCCTTACTACAGTCTCAGACGCCATGCGCGAGGAAATCCACCGATGGGATTACTTTTTTGGGGCCCAAAATTTGCGATTTCGTCGTCCGAAAAGCGTTTCTTTCGGAGGAGAAATAGGTTAGATTTCGGGTTGTCCTTGTACATTCCTCAGGGCGGCAGGTCGGCCCTTCTTGCAATGTGGCGGAACTTTTTCGAACCTTTTGGAATTCCACCAGAGGTTGTCCAGGAAACTCGCGAAATCGGGTCTGGACGATGAGAGGGCTTTTATGTCGAGATAGCGCAATTAGCGAGCACTGCCGCGGCGCGCGATTAGGATATATAACCGCTCCCTTCTTTCGCTTGGATGTTCGTTGGCAGACAGACTGTTGTACGGCTAATTGGCGTTAGAGGAGTTATGACTTTTGTCAGACTTTTGTGAGGATGCAAAGTATGATGGGCCACCCTGATTGCGACCCTCTGATCTAGATCCTGACCACTGACCAGCCCCATAGAAGGAAGGTAGCCGTTGTCAGCCGCCGCTCCCGTCAGATGCAACAGTTGGCAACACAATACCGGGACCCCAGGCAGCCCAGGCAGGCGCCACCACGTGACTCGCTTCTGTGAGCTGACGCGTCGCGTCGCACGCGCTTTCAACTTGCTCCTGCTTCTGCTTTCTTTTTCCAGACTTGGAGTCTCGTTCCGCCACTAACTAGTACTAGTCTTCCTGCATGAGGGCCCACTTCAAAATTGACATGATCCGCCACTGCTCACTGTCAAACCTGACGAGGCAAAGTTTGAATTTCTACTCCACTCTCACCAAATCTATGACATACTTACTAACCTATCAACCACGCTGCATGCATTACATTGATGCCCAATCCTTGGCCGACCGTGCACTCCGTCCTTCCTCCAGCTCTCTTCATCTACCAACTCATTTTGCGTTCAGTTTTCTCACCAACTTTCCAATCTCCACAAGTGCGCACGGATTTCGCGACTTTCAGAATTCATGGAGTGAATTTGAACCCAGAGCGCTCAGTAAGTTCTTCAAGCCTCGGTTTCACATTCTTGTCAAGCTCAACTGGCCCGATCTCGTCTCAATCCAAGTTTCCTATGACCTCAACGTCTTTTAATATGCATTAATTTCTATCCAATCTCATTCAAGCTCGACCTGCTTGATTTGGTCTCATTTCTCTACTGCCTCAACGTCTTCCATTCTGACTTGACTTTTCCTATCTGCCCACATACAGTGTACTACTCCTGGCGCTTCACAAGGTTCGTTAGTTCAGCTACCCTTACATGACCAGAGATAACAATACGAGGCAAGCGAGAGAGAAAGAAATTTGGCATTGTACTTGGAGGCGCTGGACACCGATCCACAAAGACCACCGCCATCTACAATTGGTGGAGGCCGGGGTCCACCACTGTTTTGCCTTCGGCAATCAAAGAATCATCAAGATCAACTGATAATGATTGGTCAGGATAGGCTGTTGCAGTCCTGATCAGCCGACGAATTTTGGTCTTCTTTTGCGCCGCCTTTCGCTCTCCCTCGATGCCAGCAACCGCAGAGGTCACTGGTAAGCTCGTCCTCGTCGCCCCCCTCGGCGAGCTAACCTGTACACCAAGGTCCCTCGTATATTTCATCCCATTCCGCCGATGTCATTCTGTCGGACATACGCCCAATTAAGCTGAAGCTAGAGGGCCTCCGTTCAATCAACGTCCTTTTGGATGAATTCCTCTTCAACATCCTCAATACTTCGCGCTCGTTGTCTACCGACAAGCTCCGGCAGAGTCTCCTCACGGTGCTACCGACTTCCATTGGCAAGGAGGCGTTACTAGAGGCGGAAGTCGAATTACGGGCGTATTGGGACCGCACCCCGCGTCCGGCTGTCCTGGAAGATGATACCCAGACGTTCAATCTGCAGTGGGCATTTGAGGTGCGTCGTCCGTTGCTGCTCCGGCGTGCGCATATTGAACCTATGTCCCACAGCTCTTGCGATTGAAATGCGAAGCTTACTCGACTCTCAATGAGACGGACGAGGATTCTAGCGCAGTCACCCGCCTGCAGGAGAAGATGACCCAGCTCGGCGGAACCACACCACCCGTCCCGGCGCTGGTGGCTCCTGCCTCGTTATACCTGACAGCCATTCTGGAGTGCGTGTTGCATATACACTCTTCGAGCCAGTCTCCTGATGAATTCGTGTTACAGATCCATGTGCGAGTACGTGTAATCCTCCAATGGTTATATCCTCGTCACCGTTGACTTCTGAAAGGCACATATTGTCCAACGTTGGGCGGGTTGCCGCTCGGGATAGCAGCCGAACCGGGGCCACCGTCCAAGATGTATTTGTTGCGCTCTGCGAGGACCACTCTATTTATGCGCTGTTCAAATCTATGAGAGGTGTGTCAAGTTCTTGTGTTTTACAGCCCCACCTGACTCGCCGCCAGTATATCAACAGATTGAGCAATTAGCTCAAACTCCCAAGCCCAGACGCAGCAAGTCATTCTCACGCAGCGACAGGCCGTCTATTTCTCAAAATTCGGCCTCGTCGAATCAAGATCAGTCGTCAGGACGAGATTCCTCCTCTCAACACCGCTCCCGCGGATCCACCGATACCACCACGACCGCAGCTACCACCATGCCCGCGACTGCGTCTACTTCGAGGACGTCCTTCGACAAGGCACGCAAGAAGCTCTTGTCGAGCAATCGCAACTCGAGCGATGGCGACAGCCAGAGCGGCCACAAGAGGTCAGACTCACTAATCGGTGGTGACGAGACCAAGCACCCGCCAGTTTCATACGAGGCTCCTCCGGAGGTGATTATTTCTTGTTTTTCATGCCAATTTGCCGGTGTCTTACCTACACTTGGCATACTTAGGACACGGCCATGCTAAAAGAGTTTGATAACTTGATGCGGTCCGACTCAACGATGAAAGTGTCTTTAACACCGGATAGATTGAAGACCATGGAGGTACGCCATCAATGATACGATCAGCGAAGTCTCGGCTCAATTTTTTTGTTTGCAATTTCGGAAGGTTTACAAGAGCGAGAAGGAGCGTGCCGGTCGTCGTCCGCCAGCCCTGGCTCTGGGCAAAGGCGACCAGCCGGACAGTCAGCCTACACCCCCATCGCGAGCCAACGGGAGAAGGCCATCTTTACGCCAGGAATCTATTGTCGAAGATGAAGAGGAGATCCCATCCAAATCAGCTCCCACGCCTAGAAAGACCAATATCACATCTCCCCCTAATCTGCCTTCTTCCTCCACCACGTCCGTCAGCTCGTCCAGCAACTCGTCCGTTCCGCGGGTCGCTCCCCGCAAATCCTCTCGTTCCAACCTCCCCCCATCGTCTCAAACGCCTCCCATGCCCTCAGCGACGCCCAGGCGCGGCCCTTCTGGGCCCGTGGGATTCGATCCCAACAGCGGTTTCCCAGCCAAAACTCGGCGGATACAGAAAAACAGAGAGGATATGGACATTGACGACATCATGGCAGGGTCGGATGACGACGACGAGCCTACGCCTCCGCCGACGTCCGCCCCTCGCACGCCGTCCAAGGCGCCGCCAGTCACTCCTAACAAGCGCACCGCATCCTCGCCCGCCGTCTCCGCCTCGACACGCGAGCTCATGGATTTCCTCGCCGAAGGACCGCCCGACGTTCCAAAATTGTCGGCCTCGGGACGCGACATGGTTGATTTCCTTGCCCAGGGCCCACCCGATCAGGGAGGACCTCCAAACGTCGGCGAACAGAACGGGAAGAAGGGGTCGGGGCGGCTGCAGCGCATGATGTCCAAGCTTTCGATGGGCACGTCCGAGCGGTCGCGGAGCCAACCGTCGGACGATTTTGGTCGTGGGAATGGAAATAACAATAGGTCGATGCCGCCGACCACTCCTGTGCGCACCACCGCTCCAGGGCTGCCGCACCAGACGTCGTATGGCAACCTCGCGAATCGCCCGGTGCCGCCGCGGATGCCGCTGGGCCCGCCGATCTCGCCCCCGTCGTCCCCTTCGGAGGAGGACTATGGAAATGTATCGACACGGTCGCGCAAGGAGTCGGTAGGGCAGTCACCACAGTCGCGACGTGTGATGCCCACTTGGGAGCAGCAGATGACCGATGGCCAGACCCCACCCGCTGTGCCCGGCAAAACCGAGCAAAATGGGGTTGGCAACGGGAATGGAAGCGTCAACGGCAGCGTTAACGGGAATGGACACGTTCGTCCCAACGGCAATGGGTACGCGCCAAACGGCACCCCCGACGAGCAGTCGGCGTCGCGGAGTCGCAGGCCCTCTGCTGCAAGCGAGCCCGTCAAGCGGCCGCTGCCGAAGCCTATGCTTCAAACAGGTGGTCCGCAAGCGTCGCCTACAAGTCCTCGGAGGTCCGCAGCACCTACCCCTTCCCCCGTCCGCGCACCTGCACCCCCGATCGCGGAGGACCATGCGCGCGACATGCGGCGCCTGCTCGCCAAGGCGACAAACGCGGACGAGTGCCGGCTTCTGTTCGAGATGTTCCTCGCCAAAGCGGGTGTCGCAATCGAGCCCGCGTCGTACGACGTACCGTACCCGTCGCCGTCGTCGTCCGACACGCATGCCGCGCTCTCGACAGCAACAGCGCCAACTCAGCCCCCGCGCGATCCCGCGGAAATAGCGCTCGAGCTGTCGCTCGTGGAGCTGTTCCTTGGGGGCGGGGAGCCCGAGCCCGCCCCAAGGAAGCGGCGCACGAAAAAGAAGTCGGAGCCGACGCCTACTGCGTCCGCGCCCACATCGCCTTCCACCCCCCTCGCTCCCACCCCAGCGCCGGGTGCAGAATTGCATGCTCCCGAGCCCCGCAAATATACCGGTGCCCTTGTGACACCAGAGACCTCGACGGCGTCTAGCCGCGTGCATACCCCAACGACCGTACCCGAGGTCGGCGCGTAATTTATTTTGTGGCATGTGCTTCGCTTCCTTCTTTCGCTGTAAATTATTCTTTATATGTTGCTCAAGGATCTTCGTAGCGCATCTATACATAGTACGTAGTAAGCTGGTGCTTGACTGGATTTGATTCAGATAGGATGGAATGTAATTTTCTTGCTTTTGCACGCTGAATGTTTTTTAACGATCCTATTACCACCATACCGATTACTAAATATACTACATCTACTATACCTCTACTATGTGACAGCAAGAGAGACGGCGATTCCCATCGACGCCAACTCGGCACAAAGATAGCGAAACACATATGGTACTGCGACGACGTCCAAGTCGCCACCTTTCGAAGCGCGACCCAAGACATGTTGAGATGAGATGGCGACTTTGACATCTGCCTGCGGCGGCTGAGGAGCAGCCTTGCCCGCGGCGAGAGCCTGCCGCTCTCGCTCATCCTCCGCCTCAACAGCCGCACGACAAACGCGGCAATATTCCCCGCCGGGTCCTGATGGCCGAATCGTACTGGACGATCCCATCGCCACTTCACCCAGACTGATATCTTCGTATCCCAGGGAAATGAGACTACCGCAGGTGCGGCAGACCCAAGCAGTCGAATAGTCGGAACAGTTCATCAGCCTATCTTGCAGGAGGAACGACGTCCCGTGCGCGATGAGAGCGTCGCGTTCCATCTCGCCGAATCGGATACCGCCGGCGCGTTTTCGGCCCTATACGTGCATTAATATCGCAAGACGAAAAATTGAGAAAGAAATGCACCTTGACAGGCTGCCGTGTTACGGGGTCGACAGGACCCGTGGTCCGCACTTGGAATTTGTCTAGAACCATGTGCCTCAGCCGCTGGTAATAGACGACACCAATATAGATGTCAGCTGCGAACTCCTGGCCGGTTATCCCAGAATACATCGGCTCGTTGCCGTAATAGTTGTACCCTGCGGCCAACAGCTGTTCGCCGAAATACTCGATAGCAGTATCTTCTTCTGTGAATCTAACAATCAAGTCAGTGATGAACGACGAAGGATCACAACAATCATACTTGAAAGGTGTAGCATCTTGCGCCAGCCCATGCATGGCCCCGGCTTTTCCTGCCATGCTCTCGACCAACATGCCGATCGTCATTCGACTCGGGAAGGCGTGCGGATTGATAATCACATCAGGCTGCATACCGCTCTCACTGAAGGGCATGTCGATCGCGGGCCATTTTTGCGAACAGACACCTTTCTGCCCATGTCGTGAAGAAAATTTGTCGCCGATGACAGGTGAACGCGTGATTCGGAGGGTGATGTGCACTTTTTGAAGTTCAGAATCTCCCGCGTCAGAGCCTATCAATATGTCAATGTCGAGAACATTGTCGTTTAAAGATGCCTACCCAACAATCGCACTTGGTCGACAAGCCCCATCTCATCACCTTTGTACTTGACAAACCGTGTCTTTCCAGTGGTGTCATCGACGTACGCTGCTATCGGATCCCCGGATGAAAGCTTGGTGCCGATAAAAAGGCAGTCCATCCAGGTCGATGAAATCAACGCAAGGGTGCGCTTTCTCGCCGTATCGTTGGATATCGCGCCCCAGACCGAAATGAAGCGTGGGTTCGGCAGATTTCGACGCGCCATGCATGTCTTTGAGATCGATGATCTGGGATTTGTATACAGTCCCGTACGCGAATCCGCGCTCGTGAGCAGACTTGTTGAGGATCATAGCGTCCTCCATGTCGTAGCCAGTGTACGAAATGACTGCGACGATGGCGTTGGTACCGTTCGGGAACGAGTCCATGGCGTAGGTGTTGTGCAGCGCAGGCCGAACGACGGGTGATTGTCCGGTTTGGAGGCGGTAGAGCTTGTTGTCTGTTCGGTGTTGTAAAGCAGTCGAGGGCGTTCCCATCGTTTGTTTACCCATCTTGAAATTCAGTCAGCATTGATATACTTCCGGAGGCAGCAAGAAGCTTACCTGACATTGGTAGATATTTCGCGGACTCTGGAATAATGTAAGTCTCGTAATCTAATGTCCTTCGAGTTTCGTACCTGATTGAAGTCTGAGAATGGAGTGAGGTTGGCCAATATCGAGAGGAAATTTGTCGGGTTATGTTCCACATGCGTTGACACCCCCACCTCAATTTCCTCTGGCGTGCAAGCAATGTCCATATACACCTGCTCAAACGGCCCCACTTGGTCGTCCCGTCCGTTCGCTAGATATTTGACAGGCCGCATCATCCGCGCGCGAGTCGAGAACAGGAATAAGCCGGGGTACTGCCCGCCCTTTGATTCGGGCACGAGGCCAATCTCGAGGTCGAGCGGAATCTCGTTGATGCCCTCCGTTTTCCATATCCGCAAGTTCGAGGCGAGCTGCGCTGCGATGGCGGGGCGCGCCCAGCCAATGACGCGCCCGTCGAGCTGTACGCAGATGTTTTTTCGGCCGTCGACAGATGGGGTGGAGGTCTGGGTCATGCCGTGGGCGGCGAGGACGGCGGGGATGTGGGCAACTGTTAGTGGGGAGGTGACAATGCGGCATGTTCGGGAGAGATGGTTGAGGAGACCGCAGGGCGAACCGTCGGGGGTGTGGACAGGGCATAAGAAACCTGATAAAGCGGTGTCAGATGGAAGAAAAATCGGAAAGAAAATTCAAAGCACCCCACGCTTCGGGCAGCAGCTTTCGGACGGTCGTAGTTTTTAGTTCAGCAAAGAACGCGCCACGATGGATACATCGGAAGTGACTGATATAACGTTGCCAGTTCAATTTTTCCGCAACAATGGTAAACCCGGCTGCTTGCTGGAGATCGAGGCCAGTAGGAGAGACAAGATTTCCGGTGGCCAGGAAATTGGACAACTTGGATCCGATGTCGAAGTTTACCTTGCTCAGAACCTTTTGGAAATATTTTTCTGTGAAAGGGGGTTAAATAAAAGGCGAATGTGCGAGTTGGTCGTTTCTTACTGTCGTTGAAATCCACCGTAACGCCGTTGCGTACATCGATGGTGATGGTGTTGCGGATTTGGTTCAGGGTTTCTTCCAGCCGCTCTTTGATGATCATGGCGTACAAACTGCCAGGAAGGAGAACTTCTTGGTGCTGTGGGGAATCTGGGTTGTCTGCACAACACGACCCAGAGACAAGAGAGTACAATTTACGGAGCATAAACCTGGCTTGAAATAAGAACGGAAACCCGTAAAGAAAATGGCACGCACAAGAGCATCCGGTATTTGTCGCGAGGGCTGTTCAAATGCACCAAGATCAATTTTTGTATGAGCCAGGCGCCAACAGCATGATTGGTCCAGTCCTCTGGGGTCCCGAGGACGACTCGGAATTTGTCGCCGAGGTATTCCAAGCACTGCTCGCCAGTGCTTAGAGTGAACATTTTGAAACTGCGGAGCAGCAACTCGACGCGGTCAGTGAGGAACGTGTTCTCGTAGTCCTGCATCATGACACCCTCAAAGATCTCCTTGTCGGACGCGCCGAAAAGGGCTTTGAGCACGAGCATGATGGGGATGACATATTCCTGTTTTCGCCAGCTGAAGCGAATCATGGCGCTGCCGTTGGAGAGGTAGTGGAGGGTGTTGGTGACGGCTGTCTGGTCGGGACGGACGCAGCGTATCTGAACGGCGTATTGGGTGTAGGAAGGGCCCCGGTTGGCGAATGTGGGGCGGAGGAGCGAAATGACATGGTTCCGCCGCGGGAGAATGAGGTAGCGGATGAGACGCTCGTTGCCATTGATTACGAAGTAGCCCCCAAACTCCTCAGGCTCTTCGTGTTTTTTCACGAGCTCTGCAGAAGACATGCCGCGAATGTTGCACCGCACAGAGCGCACCATTATAGGCACAAGGCCGCAGTCCTTGTGCATTTCTTGACGTTGGCCGTGGGGGTCGGTCCAGCATAGTTTGATGGTCATCCGGCCTCTGTACGATGTCAACCGTTCGCGAGCCTGCGAGTATTTAGCATGCACTGAAAATTTAGCAAGAAACTCACCTCAGACGGAAAAACTTTTCTTGTCGTCGAGTGTTTATCCTTGTCGGGCACCATTGGACGAGCAATGTTCGCGGACTCGATCCATACTGCACGAAATTAGCGCGCAACAGCGCAAAGAACACAAACTTACTCCGCATTCGATTTCCCCAGCCACGGTTGTCTACTTTGCCGTCTCCGTCGAATACCACGCGTTCGCCAATGTCTTCAACCCCCAGAGATATGAGTCCACGGCCATCCCCATCGCCGGAAGGTAAACCCGAGTCGTCGAACAGAGCATTGAAGGATTCGATGTGCGGGGTCACAAATTCATTCAAAATATTGTATGTTGAGCCATTCTTTGGAGGATTTCTGAATGACTCTTCGCGTTCAAGGGTATTGAATGTCGGTTTCCGCCTTGTGTGCTCCGCATCCGGCATTTCCGAGAGACAAAATTTCAGAATGACTGCACGTGACTGTTTACCGGATCCGTGTGTCAGTGCGTGGCAGTGCTGGTGCTTTGGCGCAAGTCATAGCGTGAAAGTATAAAGCCTTGCGCTTTGTCTTTTTCCGCCTACGATGTTCGGCTCTACTTGGGGAAATAATCAGCAGCAAACCCAGCAGCAACCCTCAGCTTTTGGTCAGCCCTCAGCGTTTGGTGCACCCGGTACGTCCCCAATCTCCCGCTGATCCACGATCTGACCTTGTCTTCAAGCTTTTGGTGGCGGTACAAGTGCTTTTGGCCAACCAGCGCAGCAGCAGCCTCAGGCTAACCCCATGTTTGGAAACCTCGGCGCGGGCACGAGTAATAACACCGGTGGAGGTTTCGGTACGCGTTTTTTTGCCCTTGTACTATGTGGTCTAATCTGGCGATCTTCAGGCGCGTTTGGTGGTGGTAATAATGCACAGGCACCTGCAGGAAATTCCATTTTTGGTGCAGCGAAGCCCGCCACAGGGTTTGGCGCGTTCGGGGGTGGTACGCCCAATGCCTTTGGCGGTGGTGGAGGCGCGTTTGGCGGGGGTACCACAACCAACGCTTTTGGCCAGCCCGCCAACAACACTACCAACTCTGCCTTCGGCGGCCAAACTAATTCCATCTTTGGGAAACCCGCTACTGGGGCGTTCGGGCAACCGGCGAATGGTACAGCGCATTCTCTTGTTTTTTAAAAAATATTATTCAAGTTGCTCATGGGTTTGTAGCCAACAGTACGGAGAATGTACCACCTGTGACAACGGGAAGTTCCAACCCTCCATATGCTCAGTATACGGAAAAGGATACTACGGTCAACTCCAACACGGTAAACCAATACCAATCCATCTCTTGCATGCCTGCGTATCGCGGCACTTCTTTCGAAGTACGCGGTGTTCAACATTTTTGTGACGACGATCTAACTATTTTATAGGAGCTACGACTACAAGATTACGCTCAAGGTCGAAAGACCGCGGGTGCCTTTGGACAATCTGCTACTTTTGGTGGAGTCCAGCAGCCGACCAATAACATATTCGGTCAACCACAACAACCTGCACAGCAGACTTCTGTCTTTGGTGGTGGTACCACACAGCCAGCAACAGGTTTTGGTGGGTTTGGTAACAATGCACCTGCTGCCGCTGCACCTGCATTCGGGACAACCAATGCGTTCGGTCAACCACAGCAGCAGCAACCAGCGACTGGCTTCGGTACATTTGGCCAGCCGCAGCAACAGCAGCAACAACAAACTGGTATATTTGGCGGAGGCACAACCAATGCGTTCGGTAACAATAACGCTGCCAAGCCTGCATTTGGCGGTTTTGGTTCGTTTTTTCTTCAGAGATGATCTTGATTTGATTCCGGCTGATACGCCATTGCTAGGCGGAAGTGGAGGTTTTGGTACCAACAACGCCACCAATCCTTTGGGCGGAAATACCGCGCAGCCTGCTCAAACCAACGTGTTTGGCGCGAACACAACGCAGCCGGCGACAGGTTTCGGGTTTGGTACGAATCCCAAGTCGATAATCGGATCTTTCACTAATTTTTTTCCCCAGGTAACAACGCCAATAACAATGCCGCCAAACCCAGCATCTTCGGCCAGCCTGCCCAACCCGCCCAACCCGGTTTTGGAGCTACAAATAATATTTTCGGCAACTCAACTCAGCAGCAAGCGCCTGCTGCGCAGTCGTCGACCTTCGGGTTCGGTACAAGTGCCAATACTCAGCAGCAGCAGCAACCTCCCAATCCGAATCCGCGTAAGTTTTCTTAGCAAAGTTTGAATCCAAAAAATTGACACAATCCTAGTGTTTGGTGGCAGCACAACAACAAATCCGCTGTTTGGCGGCAACAACGCCTTCAACAATAATAACGCTCAGCAGCAGCAGCAACAACCGGCGCCCCTCTTTGGTACCAAGCCCGCCAACACACTATTCCCGGCGTTCGGCGCAACAAACAACAATGCTCCCGCTGCCACCACTCCGGGGATTTTCGGCAACAGCCTTGGTCAACAAACCCAGCAGCAACAGCAGCAGCAGCAGTCTGGCTTTGGGAACCTCTTTGGCAATAAGTCTCTCGCCGCTCCTCTCGGGCAATCCACCTCGATGGGAGGGTCCACTTTGTTCGGCAGCACCGCCCAACCCAACGCGTTCACGGCCAGTGCCAGCAACGCTGGCGCGCAAGGGACGCTAACTGCATCCATCGCTCAGCCGATCGCAACCGACTTGTTTTCTATGCTCCCTCCAGGACCACGCGCCGTGAATCTGGAACAATCCACGAAAAAGAAAGTGCCCTTCTTTGTCGATGTGCCGACTCGTTCACCATTACCTCGAGTCGGGCTCAGCTACACGCCCGCTTCCTCAAAGCTGCGGGGATTCGGCGCCTCGACGCCGACACCTCAAGGCTCTCCAGGCAATCCGTTCGCTTTGTCGTTGACTAACGGCAAGCCCGGCGTCCTGTCTCTCAGCCGGGGGATGGACTCCCCGGATTCCATACTGCGAAGTTCGAGCCCATCGCTGGGAAGTGGGTCCCGAAACAGCGTTAAAAAGTTGATTCTCGACAAGAAGGTCGAGCCGGCGGAGTTGTTCACCAAGTCCGGCTCCCCGGGGTCGGTGCGGGGTAAAATCACATTCAGCCCCGCGCTGAGCATTGCGGCGCGCGAGAAGGAAGCAGCAGCAGCCGCGCAGACCCGAGTGACAGACTCACCTACACCCGCGCCGCGCCCACCAGCCAACCGATTCACCGCCACCCAGAATGCCACCCAGAACGACGCGGACGAGCCGGCGGGGTCATCAGCGAACCCAGAGGAAGGGGAGTACTGGGTGCGGCCAGACCTCGCGACGCTGCGGCAGGCGGGGTACGAGAAGCTGTCGTCGTTCCCTGACCTCGTTGTCGGCCGGGTGGGCTACGGGGAGATTCACTTCTTGGAACCGGTGGATCTGACGGGGCTG
The DNA here is from genome assembly GCA_014462675.1 of Mycena sanguinolenta. Taxonomy (NCBI): domain Eukaryota; kingdom Fungi; phylum Basidiomycota; class Agaricomycetes; order Agaricales; family Mycenaceae; genus Mycena; species Mycena sanguinolenta. The sequence continues at coordinate 594,402 of JACAZH010000041.1, read as the reverse complement.
CCGAAGCTGGGAGCGCTCTTGGGCGAAGTGGTACGCTTCGACGACAAGGAGTGCAGTGTGTACCCGGATAGCGACGAGGTGGACAAGCCACCGCCGGGGGCTGGACTGAATGTGCGCGCTAAAATGTCGCTGCTGAGGTGTTGGGCGGTGGACAAGGCGACACGGGAGCCCATCAAGGACGCGTCGCATCCGAGCGCGGTGAAACACCTGAAGCGGTTGAAGAACATGAAGGATACGCATTTTGAGAGTTTCGACATTACGCGGGGAGAGTGGACTTTCACTGTGGACCATTTCTAACCTCACACTGCTCTCCAAAGTTCATATCTCTCTGTCCAATGCTTTCGTCCTATTCTCTTGGTACCGAGCGCACATCTCTCGTCCCGTAGTCAGTAGTCATAGTACATATTCTATTTAGGTAGTCCGTAGATACAACTTGTATGACTGGAAATAAAAACATGGCGTAAATGTTTGAACGTCCTACCGACTCGAAGGTGTCAGATAAGCAATGGTGTTTTAAAAAGGCGTGGCCGCTATCACTGCCACTGTCCCACCTTGCCAAATTCCAACACCAGGATCTAGTATGTGCCAAGTCTGTGCGCTTCAAGTTGTTTGCCTCTTTGCTCTTTCTCTCGCTTTGTCCTTTGCAAGTCCTTTGCATTGGGTACACGCTCTTTGACGGCTTATGCGGCAAGTGCACTATCTGGTATGTCTCTCTTTCTAGTCGACTTTGCACAACCGCCGCGTGGGGCGGAAACTTTAGCAATATAAAGGATTATCCGAAAAAGTTCAACTGGCTTTATTGCCTAGGATACAGTACTGCAAGCCGTTTATTTTCTCCACGCCGCATGACGGGGCGTCTGGTCGCGAAACTTCCTGGTATTTTTTGGAAACCTGCTTTTGAAAATCTAGTCGGTTTGTTAAGGCAAGATTTTGCGATTTCTTCCGGTTAACCCTTTGGTGGAGTTTCCTGAGGCTTCACAGGACTCAAATTGTAGTCGTCTGCCAGAATGTCTTGTCCTTCTCATCTTCGATTTGTCCGACCGCAAATCGTACATACCCCCGGCTTTGAGCCCTTTTCACCGTTACTGCATTCAGGACGCATCGATATCGGTCTCAAGGCCTCTACGAGGCCTGCCAAGCGTATGCAAAAAGGGACCGTTTTTTTCTTGGCTTTCGTTCAACTGACTAGACATGCCTAACGAACGCCGACATTGATCGTATGAGCCACTTTGCGTCACCCCTCACCCTCGTTCCCGTCTTTTCCTTCGTCTAAATTCCTCGCATACAACCTGAAGCCAACCTTTTCGCTAGCGCCAGCCAACTTCGTTCGTTGGTGTGGACATAAGATAGAACGAATACAATCTCATCCAAACCGGCGGTTAAATTTTCCTGAATCTGGAACCACAAGTTGGCCAAGGCAGCGTACTACCGAGTACCTACCGAGACATCCCCAGAACACGGAAGAATCGCTGCAATTTAAATATTGGTCAGAACAACGTTTACCGCCGCAATGCCTCGTATGAATCTGTTGCGCGGACCTCTGGTAGTAGTCCTCCACCTCCTTGCCCTGTCGCATGCATCCCCTCGTACCTATTTAGGCAAAGACGAACTCTTGAGACGACAAATTGACCCTGGTTCTCTGAAGTCGGCTTATGACTACATCATCGTCGGGTCCGTCTTTTCTCCCCTCATATCACGTCTGGCATGCTCATGTTTGACCCAGAGGCGGACAAAGTGGTCTTGTCATCGCTAATCGGTTAAGTGAAGATACTACAAGTCAGCTTCATACGCTTTCTTGGACTCGGCTGAATCCCTGCAGAAACCGTATTGGTAGTCGAATATGGCACATTTGACAACAATCCCAGTCAAGTCGAACCCAGCAGCGCCACGAGCTACCCTCCCATGGACTTGTTCAATGTAACCTCCGTCCCTCAACCCGGGATCGGGAACAGAACAGGTACGGCATAAGCTATGCCCTAAACCAACTTCATTCTTGCAAAGGCACTGTCTATGCCGCGGCAGTCGTTGGCGGCGGTTCTACGATTAACGGAATGCTTTTCGAACGTGGCTCGGCCGAGGATTACGACAACTGGGAAAAACTCGGGAATGCCGGCTGGGGGTTCTCGGGGCTGCTTCCTTATTTCAAAAAGGTATGTCTTCATTTTGCGATGCATACATACCTGATGCGATCGACATAGAGCACAACGTTTAACACTCCCATTGATCCATCTGTTGTAGCGGACGCCAACATCACCTGGGACACCAGCGTCTACGGCACCGATGGGCCGATTCAAGCGACCTACCCGCCCTGGGTGTGGCCTGGAACTAGTGAGTTGCGAACACGACTTTCGACATCAATTGACTCGCACCTCCAGAGATCCAATTCAAAGCCTTCAGCGAAGTCGGCGTTCCAACTCAGTTCGAAGCCGCCGGTGGCAACTCATACAACGCGTTCTGGGTCCCTTCTAACGTCGACGCCAACGGCCGCCGTTCATATGCCCGCAACGAATACTTTGATCCCGCCCAAAGCCGGCCCAACCTCTCACTTCTCGTCAACTACCGAGTGAACGAGGTGCTGTTCTCGAGCACGAAACGCGCTCAATCCGTGACGATTCAAGCGAGGGGAACAGCTAATGGGGCGTCAACGATTACTGTCAATGCCAATACGGAGATTGTGCTCTGTGCTGGGTGGCTGCATACCCCGCACATTCTCCAGAGAAGTGGGGTTGGCCCGAAAGCGCTATTGACCGCTGCTGGAATTCCTATTCTCAGTGACCTTCCCGGAGTTGGCTCAAATCTGTACGTATTTTCTTGAGTTCTGGATGTGCACTCCTCGCCAACTAGAGATGATGTATAGGCAAGACCATCCGGCCGCGTTTATTCAGTTTACATGTGGGCTCTAAGCGTTTGATGTCGGATGCAGCGCTGATGTTGAACGTTCCACATCTTTTAGACAAAACGGATGTCTTCCCCAACCCGTCATCTTTGCAGACCAACGCGACATTCGCAGCGTGGGCTCAACAGCAATGGACGCAGCTGCGGGAAGGCCCTCTGTCTTTGACCACTGGAAACAGTCTCGGGACTATCCCTCTGACGACCATGAACCCGACTGGCTACCAAGCCATCATCTCCAAAGCGCTAGCGCAGACGCCCGCGACATACCTTCCCAAAGCATACACCGCCGAGCAGCTCGCTGGCTTCGTCGAGCAACGCAATCTCCTCACCGCGTCATACGGGTCGTCCACAAACGGAATCTTTGAGATCCCGTTCAATGGTGGTGCTTCAACTGCTCTGTGCCTTGACAAGCCCATGTCTCGCGGGACGGTGACCCTCAAAACCACCGACCGATACGCCGAACCCTCGGTCGATTACAACACCAACGTCAATCCTGTTGACGTCGATTTGACCATCTCCGCTGCGCGATTCTACCGCACATGGATGGCGGCGCCGAGCATGCAGCAGCTGGGCCCCACAGAGCTGACCCCTGGTACTACCCTCACGACGGACGCGCAGCTGAACACCTGGGTCAGCGGTAGCATGAGCTCGAGCACCGCGCATTCGTGCTGCACCGCTGCTATGATGCCTCAGAATCTCGGCGGCGTCGTGTCGCCCGACCTGTTGGTCTATGGCGTAACTGGGTTGAGCGTGGGTGATATTTCGGTCATTCCGCTGATCCCTGCAACGCACACATGCGCGACGGTTTATGCGATTGCAGAGAAGGCGGCGGACTTGATCAAGGCGAGGGCGGCGTCTCCGGGGAATCCGGGCAGCACCTCGTCGACGACATCGATTTCGAGCACCACTTCGAGCACCACTTCAACCACGAGTTCGACGACGAGCCAGCCCACGACCACGAAGACTACGACAACGACGGCGCCGGTTCCTACGCAGACGCATTGGGGTCAGTGCGGTGGTGAGTTTATTCTCCATTGAGCGCTAGATATTGTCGCTGAATACTATACACAGGTATAGGCTGGCAGGTATGTAAAAGGGCTGTCTGCTAGTTTAGCGGTGTCGTTCACCGACCAATTTCTCAGGGACCGACCGTGTGTGCGGCTCCGTTCACTTGCAAGGTATCGAATCCGTGTGAGTGGTGTGCACTTCGTTCCAGATTCGGCCGTCGAATTGTTCCCAGACTATTCGCAGTGTCTGTAAGTACTTTTTCATGGGTCGTCAGTGTGGGTTCAAGTACATGCAAACTTGTCTTTCGCTGTAAACTGAGTTTCGAATATATTGTATTTATACCTCCTGAACTTGGAAAGCCACAAAGAGCTTAAACGAGTGCGCAAAAGCCTTAGGGTCACACAACAGCAACGCCAAAATGTTTGCTCTCCATTTTGCCTCTTGTTCAGCGACTCATTCACTGTCCCTGCAAGAAACTCATCAATTAAGTATCTTACCCAAGTGGTTTCGCCGAGTCTTGGGCAACTAGAACGACAGTCCAGGCAAGGACGTTGAAGTACGGAAGAGAAAATCATAGTTTTCGTAATAATTAAATGAGAGAGGAGGGAGAATTATTTACTGTAGGAAATGGTCGAGATCAAGCCTGAGCCTGTTCTTCCTTCCATGCCGCTTGCTTACGGTAGATGTCGTGCCGGAAGGTGTTTTTGAGTGCACTAACCGTTTCAATGTCAATTGGAATGCTCGCCTGCACGGCTCCGACGCCGCACAAGCCGTTGCTGCGGTCAATGAACCACACGAGCGTCTGCCCGCCGCCCCACGCCAATGTACCCGCGCCGTACCACCCCGGCACGTCCTCAAGCGTAAGCAGCCCACCCAGCCCGTGGCCCATGCGCGCAGCTAGCTCCTTCCCGACGCCGAAAGCCGCGCCGATAGGGCCAGAAAACACCTCTGCGTGCCCCGCACGCGCCGCGCCCCCCACCGCACCGAGATGGTCCGTGAACATGGTGTCGACGGTACTGCGCTTCAGCAGGGTCCCGTTGTTGCGCAGCAACGCGTGCAGAACCTTGAGATAATCCGCAGCGGAAATGTACATCCCATGTCCGCCAAAGTCCCCTGCTGTGAGTGCGTTGATTGTTGTGTCCGTGCCGCCCATGATCGCAAGCCCCAGCGCATCGGGGTCCGCGGGGGTGCGGTTCGCGAGGCGCGGGAGGAGGTCAGGGCGCGCGGCACTGACAGGATAGAACGCAGCATCGACGATGCCCAGGGCGCGAAGATGCGCGCGTGCATGTGTTCGCCAAGGGTGCGGTGGGTCGCACGCTCGACGATGCGGCCGGCCCAGTCGAGTCCAGGGCCGTACATCCATCCCGCGCCGGGCTGAAAAGCGTGGGGGTAGTCGAAGAATTCCTCGACGGGGCGGCGCATCCCGGGCTCAGGTGGTGGGCAACCGTGCGCGGCCTGCCAGCAGATGATGGGCGGGCTGATGAATTCATACGCAGAGCCGGAGGTGTGAGTGAGGAGCATCTGTAGCGTGATTGGACGCGCCTGCTTTTCGAGGGAATCGCCATCTGCGCTGAGAACGAGCTTGGAGGTCAATTCTGGCGCGAGCGTCGAAAGGTCGCCTGTGAGGTCAAGCAGACCATCCTCAACGCACTGGAGGGCGGCGATGGTGGTCAATAGCTTGGTCGCCGACGCGATGCAGAGCACGTCATCCAACTGCTGCGCCTGGCGCTCGCCGGACAGCAGGATCCGTTCCCCGAGCGCGTTGTTGTAGACGAACTGGCCATCGGCGCCAGTTGCACAGATCACAGCACCAGTGATATGGCCCGCGTCGATGGCGACCTGGAAGCAAGTCTCGATGGAATCATTGGGGGCCATGAGCAATGGGGGGCTAGCAAAATGATAGCACATCGCGGCTCGCTCCTATATTATATACACGCACCGCACCGTTACGTGTGCAACACTCTGTACGCCCTCACCGGAGTATGAATTGATGACAATCCGTCATTGGTTCTCCCAAGTCAACGTACCAAAATGTCTAGTTTCTGCATTTTTTGTGGTCCGCGAAAGGGTTGATCATGGCGCAGAGCCGTTTGAGGTCGTGATTTATGAAAGTGACGATGGGTTCTGAGTTCCTTTGTCGTACGCGTGCACAACAGAGCGGGCGGTGGTTAGCAATTGATTTTTGTTTCGAAAATGACCGAGATGGATATATATCAATGCTGGCGAGGACAGCGAAATCTTTGGATTTCCGAGCCAGGCGCCAGATTACAGCTAGCTGGCAAGGAACTGCATTCTTTTGCGGCGAACAGGTTGTATGGCACACGTTGCTGACGGATTTCGTGAAGGTAGAGGTGCCATCCGTTCACGACCGCTGTGCTGGCTTTGACGAGCGTTGACGGATGGGGAACCGCTCGAATACCAGGGAGTTCGAAGGTTTTGAGTATCATTGAGTTGCAAACTTCCCAGTGAGCACACGTGGGGCAAGATTACATCGAGGGCTGATCGAGCTGAACAAGTCCATCAGTGGCAGGGCATAGCCATCATACATAGCGCTACTCTCTGTACTCTTCCTACTCGCATGCACGAGTAAGGCTGATGGCCTCTTCGCCGTTTTCCAGAATTCCTGCAGAATTATGGGCCATTATATGTGATGAAGTGCACAATACGCCGACTCTTGCTTCGCTTTGCAGAATCTCTTCCAACTCTCGACTCGGAGCAGAAGCCCTGCGCATCCTTTACCATTCAGTGGATCTACGCGATTGCCCAACACGTGTCGTCCAATCGTGGTCGCGTACTATCATGAACAACACATCCCTCGCTGAGCGCGTCCATGCGCTTGCATTACGGCTTCCAAGCCCGCTCAGATTCGAAGTATCGGACGCCACCAAGATCGGTTGCGCTCTCGGAAAATGTGTCAACCTGAAGGAACTACGCGTCTTTGGAGAGTTGCTCGAGAAAACAGGGACCTATCAAAACGATGGTATTCACGGCTGGCTAATCAACGACTGCTCTTTCCGCCTCACGAAATTCGAGAGTTTTTATTTCGAAGACAGGAATATAGAGAGGTTCTGGAGGAATCAGACAGAGATCCAATTACTCGCCGCTCGCACCAGCTCATGCCTCAGAGACCCGGAGGTGCTGCCCCAGGTTATCGCTCTTAGGACCGATCTGTTAGACTTCCCAGAGGGTAGAGCCCTGCAGCGCATCTCAACACGGTTAGAGGATCGCTATATTCAGCGCTTGGCCCGCAGCACAGCGGTGACCTTAACGACATTGTATCTGTCTCGAGACTTGGTCGATCGGTTTTCCCTCGGTGACGCGATCGCGGCTGTTGCGAAATATTTCGTCGACCTCATCCATTTGGTCATTGTAGAGCAAAAAAAATGCGTACGTCTTGAGCGGGACTTGATAGTAATTTCACTCACCCATTTCGCCAGCACGTTGCATTGAACGAGAAGCTGTCAACGACCACGCTCCAGAAATTTTCAAAACTAGAATCTCTTGTTCTCCGAATGTTGAATGTCGCTTCGTTCGAGATTGATGATGTCACGCACAAAATGAACACTGCGGCGGGTGTGTACGGCTTGGGACACGATTTCATGATAGCATGTCCGACACTGCAGCGGGCGGCCGTTAGCGCGGAGGTGGAAGAACAGGTTCTGGCCAGCGTGGTGACGAGGTCTCAAGGAGGAGAGATCCATGAAGGGTCGGGGACGGTGGTCGATTTCGACGCATCCGACATGTTTTGGAACCAATGAGAAGACTCAATCATTGGCTGTCAGTTTTTGCATTCTCCTCAAGCTGTCATCGTAAAGCAGAGAAAAGCCGTACGTCCGCTCACCTGGATATCGACTTGGCTCATGCTTTTACAGCACGGTTCATCGCGCTATTTCCGCATTGTCCTCAAAGTTGGTCATTGTAAAGCAGAAGAAAGAAGCCGTACGTCCGCTAGCCTGGATATTGACTTTTCTCATGACTTTATCAGCGAGTTTCATCTTACGAGGAAGTGTCCAAGACGACGTCCCAGCAATTTTCAAAACTAGAAACCTTCGTTCTCCGAATGCTGAATGTGCTCCCTTCATAATTGATGATACCATGCACGAAATGAACGACTGCGGCGTGTATCATGTGGCTTGGGCCACGAGTTCCTGTGTGTCCGACGCTGTGGTGAGCGATTATTCATCCAAAGGTGAAAGAACAGGTCGTGCTGACAACATCTTAAGGAGGAGCAATCCGCGAGGAGTCGGAACCAGTCAGTGATTTTGTCGTATCATCCATGTTATGGAAACAATGAGAATCTTTGCTGTTTATGTGGTCGCCAACCCTGCTGACAAGTAATAAATCCATACTTTGCGTGTACATTAATAATATTGCCACGTATCAATTTGCGAAGACTTTGTAACGACAAGAGGTTACTACTGCTGAATTGCAGGAATACTAGAGAAAAATGAGGACATCGCTGGGGATCACACGACAGCAACGGAGAGCTTGAAGTAGAGGCAGTAGATCAATTCCTTCAACCTTCGTAAACTCAGGATATCCTTGATCTGATAGGGAATCCTGAGCTCGCGAAGGTTTGGGCTCCCATCGAACGGCTGCCTCTGGGAGACTGACTTGAAGCGCACTCCGAGGTTTTTGTTTGCTCTGTCCAAAGGTGTTTGCTCTGCATTTTGCCTCTCATTCAGCAGCTCATTCACTGTCCCTGCAGGAAGCTCGTCAACTTATACGCTCCGCAGTCTCACACAAGAACAACGCATCATGCACTTGCGAGGTTCAGGGGAGATTTGTCTCTCCAAGCGTTCACTAGCGCTCAATCCAAACTCCGGGCTCCAAGACCAAATTACACAGCAGATTTTCAGAGTCAAACTTGGGCTGCCTAAAGTAACAAGCCTCATCTAATTACGGGTAATTCCGGACCTTCGAAGTCAACTTGTCACCAAGTCTGGACGACTCAGGACTAGCCACGATGAGCCAAAAACATCTGCGTGCTTGCTCAGTGCTCCGATGTCATCCCTTTCAAGTTTCAACAGCACCCGCGTGTCTACATGCGTCAAATGCTCTGCTTGCCACCATTCATTGCAAATTCATTGGAACTACCATTTCACGTCTCTCCGCTGCGGTTATGCAATCTTCCTTCCTTCCTTCCCTGCGGGATGGTTCTGCCAACTCGAAACATGGGGTTGCTCATTCATTTTGACCTAAAGGAAGCTGACACTCCGTCGCCCTTCGCTTTTGGGCTAAGTTAGGAACAAGTCGCGAGCGCTTCCGGCTGTCAACGGGAGCGAATAGCGCTTGCGTGGCGCTCAGTTGATACCCTCAATCAGTCCAATAAAGGCAGGCTATGCTGTGTCTCAGGAGACTTGCGCGTCAAACATACTGCTCCTCTCTCTTTCCCCCTGCTTCCCCACTGACCTATATCCCCGCTCTGTCGATTCATGCCCAAGGAAAAGAATAAAAGACAGCTTTCCATCGTGAAAGGTACTCGCAATTTCTTCCTACCAGGTCTCGACTGAAGTCAACATGATAGCCCGACTTAAAGATAAGACTGCCAAAGAAAATCAAACAGACATGACCTTAGAAAGTAGGCCCGAATTTCTCCTCGCAATATCTCGATGTTGACTATCTACGGATAGGTCGACGCAAAAAGTAAGATTATTGAAGAAACCCAGCGAGATGCTCCGGTAGAAGGTAGACACCATCCTTCTCCCATAAATCTCGGCTACATAACGCAGTACAGGCGTGGTGTTCACCTGCGATCACTTAATTGCACCAAGAAGATTTATGATCAGAAAAAACTCCCAAACCAACGATCCGATTGATGTTAGCCAGGCATTATTCGAGGAAAATAAACTGAGGAAAAGCACGAAAGATGTTCGACTGACCTTCGAACATTCTAAGGTTTGTTTCGTTACTTTTGTGGACTATAGCTTCATCTGTGGGCCAAGGTTTCGATAACCAATATCGGCTCTTCTGGAGGGGTCTGGGTGGAGTCGAAAAATGGCCCTTTGACAAAAGATTCATCGCATGTGCTCAAAAACGGCGACAAAATTGTTTTTGCAGCGACTAGTGAACCCGGATTTGAACAAGTACCTACTTCAGTTTATCCTGCGCTATTGTGTTCTTATTCTCCTACTACCTGTCATGCAGGCCCCCGATGCTGTTCGTATTAAAGTAGAAATCCTTTCCGTTGTCGGTGAACCATCGCGTTCTCCCAGAGCAAGCCTTCAAATCCTACAAGAACCGCGAGACCCCAAGCCGCTGCAAATCGAATTCACCAAAAGTGCTCCACAGGCGAACCTTATCTCGTCTGTTGCTCTCCAGGGACGTTCACGGGCACAAAGCCTTTGTGATAGAGAGCCGGAGGTTCGTCCATTGATATTTTTGACACTGTCTATTCGACCGATCCGCCCATAGACTTGCACAGATCTGGACACTCAGGTCAGAATCCCGTGGTCCAAGGCCTGCCAGCTTGGGCATGGTCTTGACGCTTTAACAGGCGAGCACACTGCGACCAGTGTGTTCAAGAAAGAGTTTAAAACAATTACCAAATGGAATATCAGAACCGAGACGGATTTCAGCCACTTGCAATGGCAGAACGTTCAAGATTTGCGGCATGACTTTGAAATCGGAATTGGTGCAACGGTGAACGTATTGTCTCATCCCATTGGCGGCGCCAGCACCAATATCACAAATATGCTCTCGGAGACGATCTCTACGTCCACAATTCTCGTGCAGTACAAGCATGAAGTTCAGCTTACTCCCGATTCCTTTCCACATGACTTGTCTGTGCGAGCGGGAGTACAACAGCTCGATGCTGCTGCTTTCAGAGCTAGATATGGCGATTATTATATTGCTGGATATGAGAAGGCGTGCAGTTGCCGTATGATTGTCGAGTGCAAGTGCGTACCACTGCATTTATGATAAAATGAAAACTAACAACAATTCAGGACGAACGAAGAGTTAGTTACTGAAAATCATAAGAAAGAGGTCATTTTCCACGATTTACAGTAGTGCGCTAGCGTCTGACCTCGATTTAGGCTCTGGCCCTTGTCGAGAAATATTTGAATGGTGCCATCAAGATTAGCGATCTTGAAAAAGAGACATCCAAATGGTCCTTACTCAGTGTCGTTGTCGACACTGAAGGATACTCGGACCACTTGAATCTCTCCAACAGGATTCTTCGCCTCGAGGATGCACCTGGAACATTCTCCGACATATTGAAGGCCGCTACGGGACACGGCTTCCCTCGGACTGCGATCTTGAAACATTACAGGTACGCTTTGTCCGGTTGAGTGACGACTTGAAGAAATTTACCGGATATGAATAGCACTATTCCCTCGCTGAGCCATCTGAGTCGATGCGTACCTATCTCGCCTCTGGCATTCGAAACGGCTCGTGTCATGCGGAACACATTTGCTCATCTCCAAGATCGTCGTTTGCATCCGGCTTTGAAAGAGTTCCACCATGACCGTGACGCTATCGATGAAGTTCTCGAAAACTTCAAAAGACTGCAAAAATATATAGTGCATGCGGGCAATGATGTGAAGAAGGAGAAGAGCGTGGAAAGCCTCATGCAGGATCTCCAGTCTTGCAAAAAACGAATAGACATGATAATCGAGCGATATGGCTTCATTCGCGCTATCATGAACACAAACCCAAGAATCATCTCCCATTTCCCAGATCATGTCAATGATCGATATCTTTATCGTTGGCATTGCGGAAGGACATATGGAACCGAGAAGGATCATGGCGCAGAGTCGGATGCAACGTCAACAGGGCCCATCCAGGATACATCGTTCGGAAAACGTCACGAAATCTTCAGATTTCAGTGGACGACTCCCGAGACTAGTCCCGCAATCCTTTCGCATTCCCCGCAACAGGTCACCTTTAGCACCAGCGACGGGGTTCGGCCTCCCCTTTCCACAGTCGAAACCGAAATCACAGACCTTTGCTCTGCGCCGCCGTACGAAGGTAGACGCTGAACAGCTTGACCAAAACGACGCGACACAACCGCCTCGCGAACCCGAGGGACTGAAACGGCAGGCAACATTCGATTACTGCATGCCAAACCAGAAGCCTGTCTATATCCTGGGTTGGTCGGTCTCCTGCTATTGGCCAAAGCGTGACCCCATGCCACGCATCGAGGTGGATCATAGGTCAAAGCACATCTTGTCGGACCGGCTGACTATCTCGGTGGATAATACATGTCCAGCCGAATGGCACTTCACTGTTTTCTATGCCAAGCAGTCGGAATACAATTTTTCCGATTTGTTTGAACAACGGAACAGGTCGGAGTCCCCTGTAGTCCGGAAGCCAAAGTGGTTTCGCCGAGTCTTGGGCAACTAGAACGACAGTTCAGGCAAGGACGTTGAGGTACTCGAGAGGAAAACATGGTTTTGTAATAGTTAAATGAGAGAATGATGTGGTGTAGGAAATTGGCGGAATCAAGCCTGGCCCAGCTCTGCTTTCCATGCCGCGTGCTTACGGTAGATGTCGTGCCGGAAGGTGTCTTTGAGTGCACTAACCGTTTCAATGTCGATTGGAATGCTCGCTTGCACGGCTCCGACACCGCAAAAGCCGTTGCTGCGGTCAATGAACCACACAAACGTCAGCCCGCCGCCCCACGCCAATGTACCCGCGCCGTACCATCCCGGCACGTCCTCGAGCGTAAGCAGCCCACCCAGCCCGTAGCCCATGCACGCAGCTAGCTCCTTCCCGACGCCAAAAGACGCGCCGATAGGGCCAGAAAACACCTCTGCGTGCCCCGCACGCGCCGCGCCCCCCACCGCATCGAGCTGGTTCGCGAACATGGTGTCGACGGTACTGCGCTTCAGCAGGGTCCCGTCGTTGCGCAACAGCGCGTGCAGAACCTTGAGATAATCTGCGGCGGAAATGTACATCCCATGCCCCCCAAAGTCCCCCCGCCGAGTGCGTGTTAAGCGCCGCGCCGCTCTCGCCCATGACCGCAATCCCCAACGCATCGGGATCCGCGGGGGTGCGGTTCGCGAGGCGCGGGAAGAGGTCAGGGCGCGTGGCACTGACAGGGTAGAAGGCGGCATCGACGATGCCCAGGGGCGCGAAGATGCGCGCATGCATGTGCTCGCCGAGGGTGCGGTGGGTCGCACGCTCGACGATGCGACCGGCCCAGTCGAGTCCAGGGCCGTACATCCATCCCGCGCCGGGCTGAAAAGCGTGCGGGTAGTCGAAGAATTCCTCGACGGGGCGGCGCGTCCCGGGTTCAGGCGGTGGCCCGCCGTGCGCGGCTTGCCAGCGGGTGATGGGCGGGCTCATAACGTCGTACGCAGAGCCGGAGGTGTGAGTGAGGAGCATCTGTAGCGTGATTGGGCGCGCCTGCTTTTCGAGGGACTCGCCGTCGGCGCTGAGAACGAGCTTGGATGCCAACTCGGGCGCCAAGGTCGAAAGGTCGCCGGTAAGATCGAGTAGACCATCCTCAACGCACTGGAGGGCGGCGATGGTGGTCAGCAGCTTGGTCGCAGACGCGATGCAGAGCACGTCGTCTAACTGCTGCGCCTGGCGCTCGCCGGACAGCAGGATCCGTTCCCCAAGCGCGTTGTTGTAGACGAACTGGCCATCGGCGTCAGTTGCACAGATCACAGCACCAGTGATATGGCCCGCGTCGATGGCGGCCTGGAAGCAGGTCTCGATGGAATCGTCGATGGCCATGAGCAGTGCGGAATAGCAGAATCGCAACCCGCTGTTATATACGCACTGTTACGTTACGTACGATGCTGCAATAGAAGCAAGCCGCAGCAATGAGTCCGATACTAGTCGGTGCCGCGCTGGTGTTGACAATGGACTGATGACGAATTATCCTTGCTGGCTACGAATTGATGCATATCATGTCTCATTCCCATGAAGTGTCGGAAAACCTTGCAATTTAGTTGACTAGAGTGCTGTAGCTGGAGGCGAAATAGAGAAGCACTATGTTGAACCATCTAAGGTATGGGCGACCGCTGATTGGCATCCCAGAACCCGTCACAAACGAATATTAATCGATAGAGAAACAATGGCTTACCTTAAACTCTGGGAATCGACGAGCTGCCACAGAATGGGGTCGAGCTAGTGGGAGAGCGATACGAACGGTCTCGTTCGACCGCTGCCCCTGCGGACGCCCCGACTCTTTTCTTCGAGCGCTTTGAAGACCAAGTGGCCGTTGCATACATCACGGCGCGTGGTTTTGGCCGATGGGGACGGCAGCAAGTCCTGGTAGCCATGAGTGGGGGTGGGTACGCAATACACGCTGTCACAAATTGAATGCATAGTTATCGATGCTGGCGTGGACAGTGAACGATGCCGATTTATCTTCGGGTTCCCTGGGCCACATCACATCTGACTGACTAGAAACTGCATTCTTTTGCGGCGAGTATTCACCGAAAGTAGGGTCGCCGCTATGGTTCCTGATTTCTTCGAGTTTGCAGAGTGACGGTGAATGTTACGACGGGCGAGAGCTCCCGTTGATGACGAGGTTCGACGGCTGCGGGACCGCCCGAAAACCTAGTGGCGTTCGGACGTTCTGAGTCAGTCAGAATCTGAGTAGCAAGCGCTTGACAAGTTGGATCGAGAGCTATCAGTGGCAGTGCAATTGCCATCAAGTCTTCGGATTTATCCGTACCCGCACTGGCAAGTTTCGCTACATGCACACTGAGCGAGGCTAATGTCCTCTTTGTCTTCCTCCAGACTGGTAATTCCCGCAGAAATATGGGCCACTATATGCGGTGAAGTGCACGATGCACCAACCCTCGCGTCGCTTTGCAGAATCTCTCCCAGCTCTCGAACAGAAGCCCAGCGCTTTCTATACCATTCAGTCGACCTACGCCACCGTCCAATGCGTGCCATCCAATTGTGGGTCCGCGCCGTACTAAAGAACACACACTTTGCCGAGCGCGCACACGCGCTCGCACTATCCCTCCCAGACAAATTCGAGGTATCGGACGCGACGAAACTGGGTCGCGCCCTTGGAAAAATGTGTCAATTTGAAGGAACTGCGCGTCTTCGGCGAGTTGAATGAGAAAACAGGGACCTACCCAAATAGTATCCACTGGTGGCTGATCAATAACTGTTCTTTCCGCCTGACGAAATTCGAGAATTTTTACTTCGAAGATGAGAGGATGGTGGAGTTTTGGAAGAACCAGACAGAGCTCCAGGTTCTGGTCACTTTCACCTGTTCGTGCCTCAAAACCACGGCGGTGCTGCCCCAGGTCATCGCTCTCGAGGCGGCCAATCTATTCGACCTCCCAGAAGGAAGAGCGCTGCAACGCGTCTCAACGCGCTTAGACAGCAACTATATCCGGCGCTTGGCGCTCTGCACGGCGGTGACCCTGACGTCACTGTATCTGTGGCGAGGTCGGCGCCAGTACATGTCGAGCATCGGGCACGGGATCACAACTGTCGCGACGTACTTGCCTGGCCTTGTCCACTTGGTCATTGTGGAGCAGAGAGAAGACGTACGTCTGCAGTATGCCTTGGTAGCGACTTCGCTTACCCATTTCACCAGTACGTTCCATTGAACGAGAAGGTGTCAACGACAACGCTCCAGCTATTTTCAAAACTAGAAACCCTTGTTCTCCAAATGATGAATATCGCTCGTTTTGTAATCGATAATGGTGCCATGCACGAAATGAACACTGCGGCAGGCATATACGGCTTAGGAAACGAGTTCATGATGGGGTGTCCGAAAGTGCGGCGGGTGGCTATTCGCGCGGAGGTGGAAGAACAGGTGCTGGCCAGCGTGGTGACAAGATCTCAAGGAGGAGAGATCCGTGAGGAGTCGAGGACGGTGGTCGACTTTGACACATCGGACATGTTTTGGAACCAATAAGACTCAAGCATCAACTGTCAGTTTTTCCATTTCTCTCCAAGTTGACATTGTGAAGCAGAAGAAAGCCGTACGTGCGCTCACCTGGATATCGACTTGGCTCATGATTTTTACAGCAAGGTTCACCGCGCGATTTTGGCATCCATCCTCAAAGTTGGTCATTGTGAAGCAGAAGAAAGAGGCTGTACATGTATGTCCGCGGGCTTGGATCTCGACTTTTCTCATGATTTTATCAGCGAGTTTCATCGCACGAAGTGTTCACGACGCTACAGAAATTTTCAAAAGTAAAAACCTTCGTTCTCGAAATGCTGGATGTGCTTCCTTCAATGTTCATAATCGATGATGCCACGCATGAAATGGGCACTGCGGCGTGTATCATGCGGCTTGGGCCGCGAGTTCTTGGGTGTCCGACGCCGCGGTGAGCAATTATTCATGTAAAGGTGGAAGGACAGGTCGTGCTGACAATAACTCAAGGAGGAACAATCCACGAGCCTGAGTCGGAACCGGTCTGTGATTTCGACGTATCGTCCATGTTACGGAAACAATGAGAATCCTTGCTGTTTATATGGTCGCCAACCCTGCTGACAAGTAATAAATCCACACTTTGCGTGTACATTGTTAATATTATTGCAACGTACATATCAATTCGCGAAGACTTCATAACGACAAGAATTTACTGCTGAATTGCAGAACCACCAGAGAAAAGTGAGCACATCGCTGGATATCAAATGGTCTTGAGACTCTACCTTACTGGAACGTAGTTCTTAACATGGGTTCCTAGGTAGATATCCATGCCGGTCTGTGCCAGCCGAGTGAGATGGCCACCGATGGTGTCGAAAGTCTCCAGTGCGCCGGCTGTGACACCTATCGTATCATCTAGGAATGGGCTGCTTGTCCAGACGAGTCGGAACGTGCGCAGTTGGGCAGAGTGTGCATATAAGAAGTAGACCAGTGAATGAAGGGGTAAGGGCCCATGTACATCTCTGAACGTAAGTGTTCTGATGTTGTGGAGGTGACGGCGGAGAAATCGGAAAATGGGGCCAGTGTGCGTATTGAAAATATCGAAGAATTCGAGGCTCTCGAGGGTGTTAGCCACCAGGGACATGGATTTGCCCAATTTGTCAAAATCAGACTCCTCAACATTCCCTTCAACAGACAGGGAGACTAGGACCGGTGAAGATCGGGCAAGAAATGATTCCAGGTTGTCCAAATGCCGGGAGATTAGATGTGTTAAAGCTGGAAGAGTGAGGTACCGGATTACATCATCACTGTATTCGAGAATGGTGAGGGATCTCAAATTGCGATGAGTTATTACGGTGAGATCGGCCACTTCATCAGGTTCGAATACGCAAATAAGTTCGGTAAGGTTGGGGGGCCACAATGAACATTTCCAAGTCGTTCAGTGTCCCTTCATATTTTGTCAATTGCAACCATGGAAAAGTGAATTCGCTAGGTTTGAAGGTTGCAAGACGCATGCAAAGGTTGTGGAGGCGAGGTGCGTTACCAAAGACGATGGTAGGGGTCGGATTTGGATCGAACTCGGAGTGAATTGTCGCACTCTGGAGTAGCGGAAATGCCGCTGAGTCCAACCCCAGGGCGCGGATGTCAACGTGGAAGAATCCTGAGTCCAGATGGATATGGCCCACGCGATGGGACCAACGATGAATGATGTTGCGTAAACGGTTGAGTGCAAAATATTCGTGTTGGGAACGATAGAAGTGGAGTGACAAATGGAAGTTATGTGCACGGGACAACCACAGGTCCCCGAGGCCTTCCAACAATCCTGTTTCCCAATGCGCAATGTCATCGAGACGAACGTCCAGCTTGGACCAGAGTGCGGGAGTGCCATGGGCGATGTTTCTCCAAAGTCGACATACACTGGCCAAGACAATCGGGGCCGATTTTTTTGAAACGCGGGATGCGCAATGGATCGAAGAGGGGAATGCAACGGAGAAAGATTTCTGCTGTTATTTCGATGGGAAGTGTCAAGATGGGAAACGTCGCAGTCGCGTGGAGTTCGCGCTCTACATCGGATCGGATTTGCTGCAACTCGTCCAACACGCGTCGGTGTTCTGAAATTCGTGCATCGAGTTCTCTGAGACGCCTCCGCAGCGGTGCGGACATCGTAACAGCGAGAATGATCGAGGTGGATACACGCGCAAACAAACAACCGCCAAGTACCAATTTAGGAAGGCACAGCAAATCCGCAGTAAAATCGAAGCCCTTCCACGTTGAGTCAATTCGTGGAATCTTTCCATCTTCGACAACTTTGATCACATGACTTGACAAAGTCATTCCATAGCACAGCCCTCCGGCCGCTAGCAGCGCTCATTTGGCGCTCGTCAACCAAAATGCCCACTGAGAGAGGGTACAAGTCTTTCCTGGAGAACGATGAACAAGGATCATTCTGAACCGTGGATTTGTCAGGTTCCTTGGAGTAACTCCGCCAATTGCGACGGCAGAGTCTAATGACCGAGAAAAGGAGGTTACGGTCACCCTGTTGGACGAGCTAAGACGTCAAAATACGTTCGAGTCGGAGGAGGAAGCTCGCAAAAGGTGAGCGTCGTTCCAGCTGTCTGGTATTGTCGATCGCCGTCGTCTCGACCTCGTTAGGTCGCCGGTTCGTCACGGTGAAAGAAAGCTTCAAAAATCACCTCGCTTTCGGCGGCCGGGTCTCCGATGCTTCTCCACAGTTAGCACGCGCGAGACACGGTTGCACTTTTTGGTTGAGGCTCGGATTACGCATGAATCTTCCCGAATCTTCTACGCAAACAGCTCGAATTCAGTTCATTGTATTGCGCGTGCCCCCTGTGCCGCTTTTCCTGTTCCTGCTGATTCTGGGAGTCATGTCCGACGCTGACGTTTGCCGCATTGGTGCTCCAATAGAGAACTCGTCCTAGGTCGCGTCGCCGATCTGGTAAAAAAATTCGTTCGTACCGTAGCGATGCCGCGGGGCCTCCCGGAAGACACAGCCACGGCCGCTGGCGGAAAAATATTCACCTTTGGATCCTACCGACTGGGTGTGCACGGGCCGGGATCCCATATCGACACCCTCTGCGTCGTGCCGAAGCATGTCTCGCGGAGTGACTTCTTTGAGGTGTTAGAGCCGATGCTGATGGAAATGGACGGCGTCTCCGAGGTTTCAGTGCGTCTGAAATTCTTCTTTTGAATGTAGGTTGACCTCGCATGTAGGGAGTCCCCGACGCATATGTCCCAATCATCAAGGCCAAGATTTCTGGCATACCGCTACATTTACTAATGGCTAGTCTCACACTCTCGTCAATACCAGAAGATCTGTCCCTTCGGGACGACACACTCCTACAGAATTTGGACGAGCGATGTGTACGGAGTCTAGGCAGTAGGCTGTCCTGTGTTCTTGTTTTACGTGTTTTTTTTTTCATCTCCTTCGCAGGCTCACGCGTATCGGACGAGATATTGCGACTAGTACCTAATGTCCAGGTCTTCCGAGACTCTCTCCGCTGTATAAAATTATGGGCTCAACGTATGCTCTCACGTTCTTCAGCGGGTGTGATGTTGAATTTCGTCTAGGGAGAGCTATATATTCGAATGTACATGGCTTTCTCGGCGATGTCGCATGGGCGATACTCGTCGCACGAATATGTCAACTCTATCCTAACGCTGTCGCTGGCGCGATTGTCAGCCGATTTTTTATCATAATGTATCAATGGTATGCGAGCGGCTTGGTGTGCGAGTCTTCCCTCACTTCCACCCAGGTCGTGGCCTCAGCCCGTCCTATTAAAACAGATTGAAGAGGAACCGCTGCAGGTCCGAGTGTGGAATCCAAAGGTAACAACCGAACACCTTTATTCTTTCGCCAGTGGCTTAATCCCCTTTAGCTGTATCCCGCTGATCGGTCACACCGGATGCCGATCATAACTCCCGCCTATCCCGCAATGTGCTCTACTCACAATGTCACGGCGTCGACCCAAATGATTATGACAGAAGAACTCAATAAAGGTAGCGGCGCATTTGATGTCTTCCAACTGCGCTAATGGAATCGTAGCTGCCGATATCGTCGACAAAGTGATTGTCGGCAAGGCGGCCTGGTCTGAGCTCTTCGCGAAACACGACTTTTTCCATAGATACCGGTATTACCTTCAAGTCATCGCTTCAACGGGCAACGCGGATTTGCAAATAAAATGGTGAGTATCGGTTCTCTTGCTGCTTTCCTTCTGCTGAATAAATTGACAGGGCGGGAAACGTCGAGTCTCGGATTCGACAGTTAGTCATGAAGTTAGAGTACGTCGACTCCCTGACTTTGGCGCATCCTTTCATCAAAGGTTTCGAACAAACATTGTACTGCCTTACGGATGAGGAAGTACGGCTGGTCGCACAAGGTGAAACCTCCGACGCTGTGCTCAAACGGAAGAAAGAGGACATCGAAGGCAAGGAGAGTGGAGGCGTGGTATATTCGACAACCTTCTATATCGGTCTCCAGATAGAGCCAAAAGGTGATCGCTGGGCCTCCGTTTGTGCTCGTGCCTGCTTCGCTGCTGATATCATTTTCTTGTAGTGGGCGACGTTGGTCCCCGGCGACTGGACATCTCGTATCCTACACAAGAGTTCATCAAACTCGTCAGAGTCTGGGAAAAATTCGACGAATCTCGCATGAGTATTGTCGTGCAACATATCAAGAGGTCTGCAAAATGTTGGGGGCCGGTACCTCTTGGCTGACTGGACTTCTCTGTTCTCTCCGTCAAGCTCCATGCTACCGGATTATGTGTATGACCCGGGAGAACGACCACCAAAGCTGGTACAGAAACGCGCCGAGGTGTGCTGAAGTTTCACCTTGCACTTTCATCCACTCACGGTACACGGGAATCTCGTAAGGAGCCGAGCACTTAGTAAGTTAAGCAATACATCTCCAGGCATGCCAGATAATAAGCAATAGAGGTCTGTTCCCGAAGGTAGCGGCTTCCACGAGAAGAACAAAGAATCTGGCCCAATAGTCTTGTGTAAATGTATTTGAATACGGCCCCTGAATATTTTGAGACATTTAGGTTGAGAATAGCGGACTAGTTCCCAAATTGATGGGAACTGACAATACCATCGATTCTTGGATTACTGTGTACTATCTTCCCTAGTTCTGTCCCTTCAAATCTAGTCCATTGCAGCCATGGAAGTGTGAACGTTCTGGGTTTGATGGCTACGAATCCCGCAAAAAGGTCGTGGAGGCAGGGTACGTTCCGACCAGCCTTGGTTCCAAAACCATCGAGCCGAGCGTCCAGCTTGGACCAGAGTGCGGGAGTGCCATGGGCAATGTTTCTCCATAGTCGACATACACTAGCCAAGACAACCGGAGCCGAGTTTTTAGGATGCGAGATTCACAGTGGATCAAAGAGGGGAAGGAAACGGAGAAAGAGGTCTGCGGTGATTTCGATTGGCAGTGTCAAGATGGGAGACGTCGCAGTCGCGTGCAGCTCGTGCTCTGCATCGGATCCATCTCGTCCAAATGCGCCTTCGTTCGACGATTTGTGCGTGGAGTTCTCTGGGAGCAATGCGGATATCGTGGATGTCGAAACAGAGGGAAAGAGTGTCCCAAACGCTCAAAGAATGTGACAGAGGGAAAGACCGAAGCTGCATCGCGAGGTTGATACACACAAACAAACAGCCGCCAGACACCGGATTAGGAAGGTACAGTTCTTCCGCGGTCAAATCGAAGTCCTTCGAAGTGGTCTGGCGTGATCATCGTGCGAGAAAAGTAGCTCAAGTCTCGTAGCACACAAAACTCGAATTCATGCATTTCAACTTGAATCGTCTCCTTCGGTTTCCAGCGCCAAGCGCATTTAGTCACCTCGCTCTTCCTGATAAAAGAACAACATGTACTAATGTGCAGGTATCTAATGTACGTATTCACAGATAACGACAGGAAGATCTTGCAGATGCAGATGCGGTAGGTATATGTACGCAAGTACGATGTTCGTCGCGGGTCATGAAATTGTCTCGTCAGACAGCAAGGAATGGAAGGGATGGGATCGTAAGGTCGTTACGCAGACAAAAAAGATATAAAGATAGATGTGAAGTATATGTATGCATAAATTAGCGCGTCGCGTGGCTCGAATCGTCTTGCGTCGAAGCGAAGCGAAAAAGAGAGGTACGGCAGGGAGGGGTCTTGCCGTCTTGAGTATATCTTGGTGGCTGGAGGGCGGAAAAGCCGACAGGCACTGTCTGCCATTGCGTGCCGTGCGCATCAGGGAGTGTCGGTTCTGGTCGGCGTCCTTCGTCGACTCACTCCACTCCTCGCAGTGCACGGTTGCTCACCCGCTATACCGCCCACTCTTCACCAACTCCCGCGCCCCTCCCACCCATCCCCATTCCCGCGCCAATCCCCCACACCCCGCTCCCTCTCGCCCCCCGCCCCAACACTCCCATACCGCTCTCGTTCCCGCTCTCTTTCTTCCATCCCACCGGCACCGCCGACCACTCCCGCAGACAGCGCGCCGCCCACGAACCACGCCAACCATCCGCCACCCCCTTCCTCCTCGCCATCAGCGTCCCCTCCACCTCCCTTCGCTTTCCCCTTCCCCTTCCCCTTGCCTTTCACACTCGACCCCGACCCGGCGCGCGCCTTCCCCTTGCCCTTCACCCGGCGCTTCCCCGTGTACTCACTCGACGCCGCGTAGCTCTCCGGCAGCTCCGCAAAACTTATGCGCTTCCCGCTCGGCGTCGACGCGCCGCTCCCCGTGGCCCGGCGCGCGTCGGTGCCGACACCCAGGCTCGAGCCGATGCCGAAGAAGAACGACGACGTGGACGGTGTCCCAGCGTGGCTCGGTCCAGCTACGGGTTCGTTCGGTGTTGTACCGCCCACTGGACTGCTCGGGCCCCCGACCGGCGTCGATGGTATTGGCGTTGCCGGCTACAAGAAGAAAAATGAACTTTGTAATCGATGAACATGAGGAGATTTACCATGCTACTCCGGCTCCCACCCTTCATAATGCCCACCGCCGGCGCTGGTGCTGGCTGCGTAACGCTGTGCCTCCCTCCTTTCGAGAATAGGCGTGAGACGGACGCGGTCGCAGTGGACGGCGCGGAATATGGTACAGGCGGCGGCGAGCGCGGGAAGAATTGATGCTTCGGTTTAGGCGGCGGTGGCGGAGGTTTGGGTGCTGCAAAACGTGTTAGCGCAAAAATACGCAAGCGAGGTACTGATAGAGGCAAAATTGTAATCGAAGCCGACGAAGGCTTTCTCGAAAAGAAAAGAGAGCAGGCGAGCACAATAATACTTACCCTCGTCCAAAATCTTCCTCAATGCGCTCCGCGCCTCCTTCGCCCTCTTACATACCCCGGCACCGTCTACACCCTCCGAGCTCGAGCTCTGCGGCGAATGCGCGGGGCTCTCGGAAGGCAGGCTCGCGATTATCTGGGACGAGTTCGCGTGCACCGTGAAGTTTGCGTGCGGGAGAATGCGCAGGTCCGGCGTCGACTGCGACAGGCCGTTCCTCGGCGCTCTCGTTATCGTCCCCGCTCTCGACCCAGACGAGGAACTCCTCGAATCGCTCCGTCCCCTCCGTGTCGTACCACTGGTGTGGCTGTTCACTCCCATCTTGGGCGACACCGACCCGCCCCGGTCGCGTTTCGACCTCGCCCCTAACAGCTTCGGCGACAGACTCGCAAGGGAGCCGGACATGGACGCGATTGTCGGGAGACTCCCCGCGATGTTCGGCAACGTTGGCGCGTACGAGGTGCTGCGGCTCGGGGAGTGTTTCGCTCTGGGCACACCAATCCCAACGCGTGCGGCACTCCGCAGCGCAGAGGCAGCGTCGGGGGCCCAATCGCGCGCGCCAATCGTGACCCATTCGTCCCCTTCCTCCCTTTCATCCTCCCGGGGCGACCGGCGGAGATCGCGCGGGAACGTGTATGGATAAGGATACTGATTCGGGCCCAGAGCGGGAGAAGGCAAGCCGTCTATCTGGGGTGGCCTCACCACGCGTCCTGGATGATACCCTTCCCGATCGCGGCCTCGCAGATGCGCGGGGTGATACGTGTAATGGTCCTCGTGAATGTCGTCGCGCAACGGACTCCACTCACTCGGCGGCGCGCGGAGACCGATTGTGGATGGCAGCGCAATGTGATCATCGTCTGGCAGTATGTGGGCGGAATCCCCAGCAGCAACATACTGTGTGATTGCGCGTGGGGCAGGGGCGACAAGGGCGCTGGCGCGCGGCGGGGGCCATGCGCAGCCCACTACCGGTGGACGTGCTGCCTGTAGACGTATGGGAGGTCGCGGTTGTCGAGGCGGATGTATAGGACGTGTTTGAGGCCGTGGGAGAAGCGGACCGCGGTGATGAGAAGTACGAAGTGGATGAACGTGAGGACACGGGGGGCGGGGTCGAGAGACGGACGACGGCGCGGGGGTTTTCGGGTGGCAACCGGAGAGCCAGACGCGGGGAGGGACGAGCTGACGAGGAGCTCGTCGACGTCGCGCGCAATCGCCGCAAGATCGTCCGCCCATGCAGGCTCGCGCGGTGGTGGCAATATCATCCGCCTTGAAACCGACGGTTGCTCGTAGCGGGGCTCAGGTGTAATGGAAGGCGGCGGGAAAGCGCTGGAGGACGGTTCTGCTGCCATCGAGGACTGCAGCAGTGCGTTTGACAGCTCCAATGCATGCACGCTGCGCTCCAGTAACGAGTCAAGCAACACATCCTGCTGCTGCTGCACAGGTGGACTAGACGTCCGGCGACGATGGGTCCGTCGGTACTGGTACTGACGAGGCGAAACAGGTGTGGGTGGGTCCGTGTCCTCTTCTGCATCTGCATCCGCTTCGTACTCTGGTGGTGGGACGACGTCGCGCCAGCCAACGTACTCGGGAAGCGTGCTGGTTGTGTCCGACGACAGCCGCAGGGCGGACACTCTCTTGCGGTGTGTACGCCTGCCATTGCTTGCCATCGGCGCAATCGACGATATCGCGCGAAAGAAAACTCGGTCCGCAGATCAGTAGTCAATTTGGGAACCACACGCGTGCCGATGATCTCACTGTTCCGGCAGATGATGCGTGCGTTTCCGCCTCGGAAGTTTGAGCCTTTGAGGGTGTATGCGTGGAGGAGGCGTGAATATGAGTTGAAATGAGCCGCGATAGACTGAAACGCGCTGAAACTGAATGGAGAGACCCAAGAAAAGTTGAACAAACGTAGAGAAAGATATTGATCAGTAATTATAGTGAGTGGTTCGTGGTTCGTTGGGTCTCGGAAGAAGTCCGAAGAAAAAGGTTGATGTTGAGGACAAGCAAGATGGACGTCGAGGACAAGATGCGGCGCGAAAGAAACGTTGGATGAAGGCGAGAACGCAAAAGGAGCTCGTGACCCGGAACATGCCGAACCAGTGTCAGACACAAAGTTCACAACTTCAACTTGTTCAACATAATCGAGGAATGACTTATAGCATTGAAGCACGTCCTCTGGGACTCGAAACCTGGCAACCCTGAAACGGCGGCGGCGTTGCGGACGCGGCCGCAATCCATCAACTTGCTAACCTTGCGCAGCTTGCATCTCCGACAGCTATGGGTAGCAGCGGCAGGAACGCGGCGGGAACGTAGCCCGGAAGACATACGGCGGGATATTCCTGCACAGGCCCTTCATTTTCAAGTTCCTGGGGAAACACGCGTTGCTTGACGCGTCGCAGACAAAACACGACGCGTCGTGAAGACGCAAGCCGCGCAACGGCGTCGGGGGAGGGCCAGGAGCGAAAATTTCGGCTCAACTGAGCGTACCTCACCGATAACCAAGCCCCTCAGATGCAGACTGTGTGGTCGTATGTTGAGAGTCCATCAATATTCCCAACCTTTTGCTTTTAGCTATTATCAGTCGCTTCTGCCCGTGTCTGTGGTCTATCGCTTGGGCATGTCTATCCTGCTAACATGGCTTTTCAGATTTTGAAAAGCTGCAGGAACCGTCTCCCGACGAACCGATACCGACCATTCGTACATCGAACAATGTTCCACGGAAGCCAGCAAGGTGATAGTCACGGCACGTTTCCTCGTACACCTCCTTTTTGAGGCTAAGCAAAAGAAACGGCAGATTTCTTGTTTGCCGCGCTCCGGTAGTATGGTCTAGTGTGGTTAGGATAGTAGTTAAGTATGGGCGCTTGGCCGTGGCACCATCAGATCGGGACATAGTATTATTACCGCGTATGCCGTGGCGTCGCTCTTTTTTGCTTGTCAGCGTCTTCAGCACCCTCCACCACTGCTCTGTCTCGCACCGCATCGTCAAAATTGCACTAGATTATCCCCCATTATTTTGCAATGACTTCCAACAAGACCGCTCACCCCAGGAAGCTGAGTTCAAGGGCGTGCGATATGTGTCGTCGCAGAAAGAGGCGTATGAAACCTGGCTCACACCAGCTAAATAGCAGACAACCTTGGAATGCTTCTGCAGACTGAGAATTGTTACATCAAACGCCCAAAAAAAAAAGAGGCGTACACAGCCCCCGCCGCCGATCTTAGGTAAATAGTGGCGGTGGCTGTGCGGCTTCTCTCCTTCTTTCACCCAGAGTCTACTCCACACTGGACACTCGCAGACGATCCCGTACGGCCTAGCCCTACCGATTTGTAAGGTCGCGCTCAGGTCGTGGGCTATGAAAATTTGTTACACAATACACAACATTTTATCTGCTCGTCATCACATAGAAGAACGTGGCATCTCGGACGGCAAGAAAAGGAATGCACTATGCTCAGACTTGGTCCATCTCGGCTTCCTCGGCCCTTTTACGCTCCTCTTCCCTGTCGATAGTCGCCTGGTTTTTGCTGCGGCGGGACACGATCAGCGCGAAGTTGAAGAGAGCGGGGTGTAGCGCGTGCAGTACCCCGAGCGTCGCGGCTCGATTGCCCTCGTACAAAGCTAGCGGGAGCCTCACATTTTCAGTGTCGACCGGGGGACTCTCGCATAGACCTTTCCAAATTTTGGTCCATTGAGGGGTCGATTTCTCTGTGAGAGTTTCCAGCCAGAAGGGATCCAAAAGGACGTGAAGACCAGTCTGAAACGCATCAACGCGCCGCGTAAATTGGTTCAAAAAAAAAAAATCTCACGTTCATATACACCTCAGCAAGCTTGCTCCTGGGCGTGAGCTCCAGTCGCCGATAATTCGTCTTCCACTTCTCAAACTCGGTCCCAAACTCCTTCTTGACAATTTTGCTTGCCTGTTCGAGGTTCAGACCCTGGAAACGCTGCTTGTGATGGGGTTGGTCGACAAAAAGCGCTGTGAAGGCGTCGTTTTTTTGTGGTGCATTCTGCCGATTCCAGGCCATAGCGAATTCGATGGAAGTAAGCGCGATATAGGCGAGATCAATCGTGTTGTCCGTACGTGCCCGTTTCTTCTGAAGTGCGATATCCTATACGGGCAAAAATGTAGGGCAGGCGATGAAATGAACGGGGATACGTACGTTCTCTACTCCGACCAGCCACGTATAACGGTCCTCGGGATCTGCAGGTGGAGGTTCGGAACGGGCGACAACTGCAGCAATGCTCTCGGTGCTGCGTTCGAAATAGTCCGTGAAATCCTTTTGCTGTTGTGTTTCAGAGGCAGGCCCACTTTCAAGCGACGCCCGATACTCACCCACAACTCACACGACTCCTGCTGATCCTTCCCAACAAACTCGTAGCCACGGAATGCTCGGCCGAGCGCGCGATCCATCGTACCAGGGCCCGTTTCCGATGAGCGTTCGTTCAAATACTCCTTGTGTTCGTCCATCGTAATCGGAGGTTTCGCCGCCTCGGCGTGGATTGCGGCCAGGCGAGTTCGAATGGCTTCCTGTGAGGCAGTTGGGCTCAGCAAGGCAGTTATCAGGCCACTGTGCCACTCACCTCTTCTTTTTCCTCAGCTGTGAGCTTGGGTGGTCCCTTGGATCGAGGCTTCTTGGCCTTGCTGCCGTTGTTAGAGTCGGGATTCGGAGTGTTATCATTCGTAGAGTTGGATGGGACGGGAGGAGAACGAGGAGGAGGGGCGCGTGGGACTCGTTTTGGGAGAATGGTTTCCCAAGAGTCCATCTCGTTTTGTATATCAGTGGCAAATTGGACCGTACCCGGGCTTTCAGTCAAGGTAGCCTCTGTGAGCCCATCTCGCATTTCAGCCATCGTTTGAGTAATGCCTCTGAATCCGTCCAACAGTCGCTGCTGCAGAACATAGCGGTCGGCTTGGGACATGGTGGCGAGCACGAAGAAGTCTTGCTCACAGCCACTGACCTATTCGGGACTCAGTCATCCATTGGCCCAAAAAAGGCAACACTTGGCGTCTCATTGTTTCTTCACTCGTCAGTCGCCAGTACAAGGCGCTTGCGAGTCAAGTGCGGAAGCTAACTCACTGGCACAAAATTCCAGCAAGAGGACCAAGGACGGGGATCCAAGCGCACTGCCAGTGGTCTCTTTGTTTGCCCGAAGCGTTGTTTGTTTCAAACATTAAATATTGATTCAGCTCTCGTTGCTTGAACACAGCCGAACGTATTACAGGCAGCACTGGTAGCTTTCTTTCAAGTACACTATTCACAAAGGGTACGATTCGTACGACTGCAGATTATATGGCATCCAAGAAATCAGCCGCGATCTTTTCATTATGCTCCGCGACCTCACGACAACGTAAAAACCGAGCACGAAGTGTCTCGTAAATTTCAAAGTCCACAATGTTCGGTTTGTAGTCCACCCGGCGACAACCAAGACCTGTATATCCGTCCATGAGCGGGAGCTGAGGCAAGGTGCGGAGGGGTTCTCGGAGGCAGATGCGGAATTCTGCACCGTGCTCGAGCAGATTCTGGATGATCTCCTGAGGATCAGGTCCCCATCCCATCCGAACAACCTGGAGCGTGGTTGCAGCGCTTGGTAACAAGAGATGAATAGTACTATAGTGCAGTCATTTGGGTGAACTCCACGAGATCGAGGCACGTAAAAGAGCTTGCCGTGGGGGATATTCGGCACTCTTCAAGTGTTCTGCAGTAACTGCGACCGCCCAGTCTGACACGCGGTGAATATCCGCTACCGGTTGCCGAAGATCGAGTAACTTCCGCGGTATATTGTCGGGAGAATACCTGGCCGCCAAGAAAGCCAGCAGCGAGGCAAAGCGCTGATACATTTCGTCCGTCAGCTGCGACCACTTGTCATCTCCCCAGACATTTGAGAAGATAGACTTGTCGATGCGAAAATGACCGTCGAAACGTTTAGACCACTGCAAATCAAGTCGAGTTCGGGCCTTCAATATTCAATATTTGTATCATGAACGAACAGGGATGGAGGATGGTTTATCCTGAGAGGCCATGGAGAGCGACGGGGATGACCAGAGGCAGAACAGAGCAGCTTGATGAGAGCTGTGCAGGAGCTGGTTACTGGAGCAAAACGCGAGTAATTGAGTGGTTGGTAAACAGCACGACCATTGAGATACAGAGTACTCAGTCACTCGCGTAAAACGCGAGCAAGTCAGTACGAATTGCTTAGAGAAAACAGCATTGATGGCTCATGATCAAAGTGCACAGCCACTGTTGATTAAAATTTCACTGTTAACCACTCGCCGTGAACCTGTTGCGCGTTTTACGCGCAACGTCACTCACTTTCTAGCGTTCAGACTAATTGGTTCATCATAGTCCGGTCGTTTCATGTCCATCCCCCATCCGTCTTCTCTCAGTCTTCGCTGAGGGCGCCATCCAACGCGTCAGTATCGTTGCAGCTCTCGTACGGGTCTGCCAGTGCTCTGTCTTGCATCACCCTCCCTCCAATCGATTCATTGTCTTCCCATGGGTGTTCAGGGATTCCTGCAGTTCGTTGCCCGCCAACCTGGTGGTCGAGCCGTTGTAATTCCTTGGACCGACGACTACGCGGTGGATTTCTCTCCCCCTCAAGAAAGTGCTGGGTCCCACCGCGATGGAACCGCGATTCATCCTTGATTGGTTAGAGCAACGCGCGGGCAGACCTCCAAATCATGCGGGCGTCTACCTCGAGTCCTGGCGGCCGGACCATAAGTTCGAGCGGGGTCTCAAAAAAAAGGATGAGAGACTCCCCCAAGGCCACTCAGCTCGAGCTCCAGCAAAAATGGCACCATTTCAATTATTTTTTCGGACGCCACCTCAATAAAGACCCCCGCACCACCGCCTACTACCCGTTTTTCGAAACCGACGTAGCTGTTATGAGCCTCCTTGCTTGGCTCCAAGTTTTTGGAGAGCCTGTATTTATGCCTACTGCCCTGGACTCCGATTGGTTGCTCACCATGAGGGACGACAAGGCCTTCTTCTTCTCTCTCTTCAAGGATCCCGTGATTTATCGGTCCTCCGTGGCCGCTGGCGGTGACGCAGCCTATTGGAATGGCCTTCAAGCCCTTGCGCGCCTCGCGCCCAATGACACGTCTGAGAAGAAATCCATTCTGTCGCCGTGGGTGACTGCCAAGATATATGATTGTAAGCCTTTTTTGGGGGGCTCAATTAACAATCCCTCACAATTGGTCTAGTTACTGCAGATAATGTTCAACGCGCATCCGTGTGCCACGAAGATTTGCGGACGCTGTCCTGGGCTCCAACCATAATTCCCTTCGTTGTACGACGCTACGCGGAACTTCACGCAGACGCCAAGCCGATTCCCGACATCGAGCAACAAAAGATGCTCGCGGACCTCCTTGCATCTGAATACGCCCAATACATGACGCCTTCCCTCATTTTCTATGGCGCTGGGGACGAACGCCGGTACATGTACATCCCCGGGGTCATCTCGCGGGTGTTTTTCCTGCTCCCTCGGCTCGTGGATGAACTACCGGAGCTGTATCCGCATAGTGAACCGGCTTCAGAAGACGACGTGTATCATACACTACATGGTCTGCTGAGACTCGGCTACGTGTATCTGGAGGAGTCCGATCACAATGCGGACGAGCGGGCACTATCCGGCGCCATGGAGCAATTTCTCATCCTTCTGAGGCGTCGTGATGACCTGAATTTGGGGTGCTTTCGTGATTATCTACTTTCCCTCACCGGCTTGGTCACGAAGTTGGCTGCGTTGTGGGAACTCGCTCCGCCCGGGTGGCATCACTTGATGTTTACAACGGGTCATAGAGAGATCCGGAGACCTTGGCCCGAGCTGCACCCTGATACCGCGGAGACCGCATATTTCCAAGATCTCTTCCGAAGCTCTCGCTCTCCGTTGGAGTTACGGTCAGAAGTGGAAGGCGCCTCATTGTACGATGCACTGGATAATCCGCTTGTGGCCTTGAGAACGGCCCAGGCTGATGCTGTGCGAGCTGCCTCAGAGTGGGCCCAGACCCCAGCTGGGACCGTGTCTTACGAGCTCTATATGCAACTCTGTGACCGTCTTGAGGGCGTCGAGGTGGAGCACAGCAAGGGATCCCTGACCTACACGGACGTGTTCCTCATCAGATTACACTTCCTCGCCCGGTTGGGCCAAGCCCACTCCGATAACGCTGACCGTTCTATCGATATTTACACACAACATGATGACCTCCAACTCCCCGGATACGCAGTGGTTTCCCGGTGGAAGATCCGTGCCGCACGTGTCCTGCGCCCTCTACACGTTGACTTTGCTGAAACGCGCGAGACATTTCTGTTCGAGGAAGATTTCGACACCCTTTGGGCACAACTTCCACTGGGGCGAATTCGGTTGCGCGCGGATGAACTGGAGGAAGATGGCGCGCATATTCGCGAATTTCACAGTTATTCCGCGGAGATGCAACTTCAGCTCGTTACCCTGCGAGAAGTGTTTGACGATGAGCTTGAGTCGGGGATATCTCTCGCGGAATGCATCGAACGCGTGTGTACAGATGCAACATACGCGACTCAACGTCTGCAAGGAATCATCCATCCCAAATTCCTGGAGCAAATTGTGCAGAGCTTCATTTCCCTTGAAAGACTGCCGTCCGGGACTACCAGTTCTATCACATTTCCATGTTCCGCTGCGAACACGACGCCAGCATTACACTGGGACCATGCGTGGGAGACACAAGGTTGGACGCAAGAGGTGCATATGGCTAGGTTTGTTATATTTCGCGAACGATTAACACCGCCATGCTGATCAATGTCACAAGTTTCCTACGAATATGGCACATGGTGACTCAACAAGGTCTCGCTTTAACCTCCCGGAGCCAACATCGGCTGACAACTATCATCGAGATTACCGACGCGGTTTCAGCCGCGAATTTAGAACTGCTAGGCACATTACTCTGTCTCATGGCACCTCCTCCCGACCTAGCGCGGTCTATTCCGGCTATGAAAAGCTGGATACGTGAGCTCTCCGATCCCAAAAAGCAAACTACTCTTGATCTCGCACGGATCACTTTCCGACGCGACATCGTTCCTTGGCATTTCTTGCCCGGTCTGCTAGCCGCGTGTGATGACGAGTGGAAGACGTCGGGCTTGCTGTTTGAGGCGTTCTTGGCCCTACACCACAACGAGCTTGAGGAGCTTGGACGAGTGTTGCAATGCATGCGTGACCCGAATCTGCGCTCTCTTGCCCGTCGAGTATTCTCGCGGTACCTACAAGCGCTGGGCGCCTGGCAAAAACCACTAACGATAGATGGCAAAGTCCACGGGCGTGCGACCCAACCTGCCACCGATCTCTTTGTCGTCGTGGCTGAGGCGTTCCTATCACAGATTGCCTTGCGCCATTCCTACCTCACGGACGAGTCGCAGCGCCATGCGATGTCACCCGCCATGTGGAGCGCCCTGTTCGTGGACGCCACCGCTCATATTGTTTTCCAAGTGGTGCCCCGGCGAGAAGGAAGCAGGCCATCGATAACACGAAATCCATCGGAGGTCTGGCGAGCTCTTCTCGAGGTGCAGCTGGATTTTCAAGGCGTGGGGTTGCCACAAATTCCTTTTGATCAGTTGTTCCTCTTCCTCGATCTCGCTGCAGAGTCGCCCATCGAGTTGCAGGCCGTGCATTTCGCCCTGGTCGCGTACCTGCTCATTGCCAGACCAGAGCTTCTGCCTCTCCTCACGGCACAGCTAACGGCACAGCTGAAACTCAGCAGTCCCTTGAAAACTGCGGTGCAGAACGTACCGTGGAGATGGGCAGATATCCTGGCCATTCATGTATTGCTGGACTTGAACGACGAGGACTATCTGGAGCAGAGGGAGGCCAAACTTATCCAGCCGCGCTTAGCAGCACAGGGCAGGCGCTACCCTGCGGGCTCCCTGCATCATCTGCTCCGCGATGTCGGCAATTTGATGAAAAGATGGCGACACCAGCACACCCAGACCCAGACGGCCCCCCGCGTCGAAGAGGCGCCCAAGGGTTCTTATGGTGGCTCCAGGGACGACCCCATATTCCGCAAGTACGCTGCACATTTGCGGGCATGCTCCCTGCCACAAACAGAAGCGCCGACGTACCAAGCGGGGGTGGGGTCCATCGACCAGGGACCGATCGTTCTCGAAGATTACGTGCTCGGTGACGCCGTTCGCACTTCGGCAGAATCGTTGTTGACTGTGCTCGAATCGGATCGCGAAGACCCAGCACATCCCAGCACTAAACGCTCTCTACGGCTCGGTTCCATCCAATCACACGATCCACCTCCGGAGCTCGTCATAAATCTGAGGCTCGCGCTCGGCAAGGCGTTGGTCGCAGCCAGCTACATATCGGCGGTTCCGAAATTTGAAGAGTGGGACGGTGGGCGTCACAAATGGGCACCGCTTTAACATGCATGGACTTGAACATCTTTGCAGCTCTTTTGTATCGCATTTTGTATCGATTGTTAAGCACAAAAACATCTGTATCCTATTTGCAAATTACATCTGTATCCTATTTGCAAAATATAAATAACGTGGCTCCGCCGTTATGTGTTACTTTGTTCTTCCTTTGTGCTACGATTTGTCCGTGTGTAAATAAAAATAATGTTTCCGTACGTCCGTTATGTGTTACTCGGGAGTGCAGTCTGTCCACCAGTGCTGGGTATCTGAATTAATCGGCCCTAAACTCGCTCAAACTTTTCGTAAACGCTCAGGGCCGTCGTATTTGCCGAGGTCGGGTCGAAGAGCACGACGATGGTCTGGACAGCATTTTAATACTCAGCCGAGACGGAAATATCAAGACACACAAGCCCGTTTGGTTTGCGATCAAGGAGATCGACGATTTTTTTGATGATCGCTGACGTTCACGGTGATCTCTTGCAAAACCAGCGCCTGCATTTCAGTCAGCTCGATGCTCCAAAGCCTTGAGACACACTCGCCAGCAGCTGGATAGGTCTCGACTTGGCCTCTCGAAGATAGTGGATCTGGGCTAGTCAGCATACAATCCTCAACGTTCCCGTCAACCAACCACTTCGTCCGCATTCGTCGGAAAGCCTGTAGTGGGAAGAATCAGCTCCTGATTCGACGAAGAAATGAAACGCCTTGCGTTCATATGTCAAGCGGCCTTCGTGGTACGCGAGACCATTGACGAATCCACGACTGTCGGCGGCACCTAGAGGCAGGTCAGTGCGTATTATTGGGCGTCAATCCGTCATTTTGACTCAAACGGCATTCAATCAATCCAACCTGCGGAGAACATTATGATCAGCCGCGCCAACGAGAGAACGGTTCATCTCACATCGTGCTTCACAGTGAAGGGACGGCGGTTGGATGCTACGGTCATGCCCGCAAGATCGAGGATGTGCTGGGCCGTGGCGGCGGGCTTGTCGTGGATCGCTGCAATTGCTTCAATCAATTCACAATGAAATGTACATTGGACGACGCCAGCCCACATACCAACGGACACGCGATTCAGCAGTATGTCTGTGCCGTTCCCCGCGCATTAGACAGCAGAAGCGAGGCGGCGGACATTCGCAAACCTCGGTCATCCCACACATCCGGGAGGACGGGAATGACCCACCGCGGCCAAGCAGGGTCGTGGGACTGGTCGCTCAGCTGAGCTCCGCGCGTCTGGACGGGCGACGCCGGTTCAGCGTCAGGCTTGCTGTTGGATAAAAGATGAGATTCGAAATTTACTGGCAGCATATCGCCTCACGGGTTCTGCTTGCGCCTCTTGGGCCTGGGCTGCTCATTAATCGCGTTCTGAAGAGGCCTTTTGGGCTTAGCGCCGTCTTCGCCTTCGCCTTCGCGACGCAGCTCCCTGTTCTCCTTGGCGCGACTGCTCTGCCGAGTCACGATCGAGGGCATTTCGACATCGTGCTCTCTGAGAAAGCATAAGAATACAATCGCGGTCAACTGAGCAGGACATACGTGACGGGCTCTGTGCGCGCGCGAGACCCTCCTCTGTGGGTGCGTTAGGGACTGGCGCGGTCAATTGTCGTCTAAACTGACTTTGCCATAGAGGTCGCGATCAAGAGATATCTTGATTGAGGTCATTCACCAGCGGCAGAGTAAAGCGGCCGTTTCAATACATCTGAAGTCTCGCGCCCCGACAGCTATTGAGAATGCGTTGCACATCGTTTGGACCAAGAAATATGTGAATGGTACAGAAGAAGACAATTTCGAAGCTCCTGCTCAGTACGTATCATTACGCATTAGCCGTTCCTTCACCACCGCGCTCTCCGTCCTCAGCGTCCTGGGCATCCTCGGTCCCTCCCAGGAGCTCACGCAGCTCGTTTGCATGCTTGACCCTCCTGCGCTCGACCATTTCGTTCTGTGACTTCAAGCGTCTGGCCTCGGGGTTTTTGTAGGTCGCCAGCGGCTGGAGTAGGCCATTTTTCTTTTCTTCTTCAAAAAGCTTGGGCTGAGGAACATTAGCGCGATGTGAATACGGGGCGACATGGATGCATACCTTCCCTATCAGCCACGCGTCGTAGTTAGGCCTTGGTTGTCCCTTCGCCTCGGCATCAGCCTTCGCCTCTTCCCATTTCCTGCCAAGCCACGAGAAATAGTTGATCGTTTTTGGCTTGGAAACACCTTCGGGAGTGTGTGTGAGCGACGCGGACGCGTGCAGAGCAGAGGGAAGCGTGCACACCTTGGCCCTTGCGAACGTTGAGGTACTTGCGGCCGGGCATTTTTTGTGTTCTGATGGGGTGGTGGTTGTGGTTGTGGTCAAGAAGGAATTGATCGATGCAGCCGCCTTTTTATGTGGCACTGCAAACGCAGGATAACTCAAACCGTTCGTCTCAATGACGCGGAGCCCTTTAAAGCATGTCGAGTTTACGGACCTTGGTAAGTTGCATTGGCTGTTGGGGATCGAGGTGAGAGACTCGCACGATTCATTTACTGCAGCGCGGATATGACGACTCCATCTTGCGCCACTATGGACTCGATGAACTTAAGCCTGTCTCCATCCCCATGTCGGCTTCCACCCACCTCTCCTCGACACAGTTCCAGAGCACGACGCGAGAGATCCCGCTCATGCGCGATGTGCCGTACGACGCGGCAGTTGGATCGCTGATGTATTGCGCGATCGCAACTCGTCCTAACATCGCGTACGCAGTGCAGGTCGTCTCCCGCTTCGCCAGGAACCCGGCATGGCGCACTGGGACGCCGTCAAGCGCATTTTCCGCTACCTGAAGGGTACGCAGAATCTGTGGCTGACTTACGGCGACGTCAACACGCAGCTCATCGGGTACGCGGACGCGGACAGTAGCACGGCTGAAGATCGCAAAGCTCTGACGGGCTACGCACTCATGATCAACGGCGGCGCCGTGGCGTGGAGCTCGAAGGAGCACGCGATCGTATCTCTCTCGACGACGGAGAGCGAGTAGATCGCGTCCACTAAGGCCTCGAAGGAGACACTCTGGCTGCGCTCGATGCTCGCGCAGTTCCTCGCTCGCCTCGCCGACCCTACGTCGCTTGACGAGAACAACCAGTCCGCCATCGCGCTCCCGAAAGACCACCAGTACCACGTACGCACCAAATATATAAACATGCGCTTCCATTTCACTCGTTAGGTCGTGGAGCAGGGCTCTGTCTTATTTATTGTCCTACTGAGGACATGGTTGCCGAGACGCTGCCTTCCGCACAAGTCAAGCACTTCGCCTCCGCCCTCGGGCTTCGCTCGGCTTGAGGGGGAGTATTGGTGGATGGTCAGCTGTTGTGCGCCATCATCTACGTTTTCCTGTACATGTGCTATTGCCCAGCCCGATGGACGATCCCCTCAACTCATCTTTCTTCGGACACCATGCCCGTCTCATATATAGTGCTGCTCGTAGTTACGCACACCTCAGACTTCATTCCAGTTACCGTGCACGAAGACTGAGCATTTTGTATTCTGTACTTGTATCTTGTCGTACTCATATCGTATGTAGCTCATATATTAAAGGTGAATATACAGACTTCGTACCACTTGCCGTGCGCAAAGCCTGAGCTCATATATTACAGATCTCCTGCGCACTCTGTTGTCTCATTCTCAGGGTAGGTTAATCAGTCGCTGTGTCGCGATTGCGTGGCGGCGCGTTTTTGTTTCTTCGCACTTTAATATCTTTCGTGATTGACACATCCATTCTGGTTTTTATTGCATTGGCAAGCGCTGAACTATAGATCCCTCAAGCTCTCCACAATCACTCTTCCCGTTCCGGATGATGAGCCTTGCACAAACTCGGCACCTGGCTGCTACGTACATCTGAGCCTCAATGTGATCGCGGCGTTCCGATGATGCTTACCTGGGGAATGCTGTTTGATCGGCTGCAACATAGAGAAGAAAAAATCGGGATTAGGGCATTCGACTCGCAACATGTCCGACGATAATCTTATCCCACTCATAAGAAAAAAAAACTAACCAGGAACAGAAAGAGAATACCGTTCATCGTTCTGTTGGACAAGTCTCGGAACAAAGTCGCCATCATTAATCACAATCCGAGAGCGGCACTGGATTGAATGGATAGAGAATTCAACAAGGGTGTAAGCGCAATTGTGTTACCTCGTTGCCCACTCGGACAAGGTCCAGTCCGGCACGCTGGTGGTAGATACGATGGCCACGGCGCGAAAGAATAATCTTGATCTTTTTCAGGATCATAACTCTCACTTGAGAGCGCCTGTCGGAATTGTATAAAACGCTATTGTTCGATGTAAATTCGCTTTTTCAAAATCTTCTTTGCATTCGTTGCGCATCAAATCGATCTCGATCAGGAGATATAAACTTACTTCCAAGTTGTCGACCTTTCGAGCGGGTTTCTTCTCTTTGGGGGCTCCATGTCGGTGGTACATTTGCAGGTGCAGATGTCGAGATAGTTGCTGCTGGGGTTCCGGTTGAAGTTGATGCAGACAGCGCGGGATTCATAAAGGGTGGAGATTGCGATCAATGAAGGAGATGCTGAGGAAGAGAATATGGTCGTCACAAAAGAGGCTGCGGACGGCGGCGCCGATGATGTTGCAGACGGAGGCGTGGATGTAGACGTAGTTAATCCCGGGAGTGCTGTGATAGTCGAGGAAGGGGACGTCGAAGGGGATGTCGAGGTCGGGAACCACTGAAATATCTGTCAATGCGGCAAACGAGGTCGTTTCGAGAGACACGGGCGGCACTGTAGCAGAGGTTGTGCGTGCTGCCGAGACCGAACGAAGAGTCTGCCCCAATCTGACATTGAATCAATTCGTTTGTTCCTTTCAGGGACCGCTGCGGTTATACAATCCTTCATTCCATGCACTGGTGAGCGGACCACGTACAGGGGGTTCAGGATCTGGTCTTCCCTTCCTTGACGATGTCGGAGGGATTTGAGGTCGAGGATATAGGTGTCTTGGAAACGACTGTATCCTGGCCCGGTGCTTTGCGTTTAGTACAATGTCATCCGAATCTTTGTTCTATTGATCAGAGTCATATCCAGTCTTGTCAGCATCGACGTCCTCTGGTTTTATCTTCCGGTTGTGGGTGCCGCACCAGCTGGCATAAGCGATATTCCAGTGTCTGTCGCATAGCCGCAGTTCTGGAGAAGCGGATTCGATTTGAATTCGGAAGCGAATTTTCACGGAAAGGGTTGCCTCTCTCGGTAGGGAGATTCTCAGTCTTCAGTTCAAAGTACAATGCTGCACACGTTTTGAGGTGCTTGTGTGATGCGCGGGACGGTGACGGATATTCGCCGTTTTGATTTGTGGTAAATAAGAGCGAGTTGCGTGGGCTTTATCTTTCATGAAACCGCGTCCTTTGTCGTGCTTGAATTTGTCTGGCCATTTCACTGGGTTTGACGGTCAGAATATTATTTGGTGGAGGCGTTCAAAAGGCGTTGACAGCGGTGGCACTCGCACAGCCACCGCCACCAATGTGGCGGTGGCTGTGCTAAGGGCGCTTCTTGCGATGGCTTCCGACAAGACCACCCACAGGAAGCTGAGTTCGAGAGCTTGCGACGTCTGTCGTCGCAGAAAGAGTGAGCGCGCTGTACTGTAATCCACGATTTACTGGCTAATTTTCCTAGTTCGATGTGAGGGCCCTCTTCAATGAGGAGAATCTGTACTAATCTCAGTCTAGGTGATGGCACGACCATGCCCGACGGTCGATGCACATATTGCTTGAGTTTTAATTTATCCTGCACGTACATGAAGCCGACCAAGAAGCGCGGTCCCAAAACTGTGTCAGTGTTGAGGTAAAATTCGCGTTGTTAATTCTGATGTTTCTTCCAAGAACGCTGGAGGATCTCAAGAACGAAATCGAGTCCTTGAAGTCCAAACTACAATCTTCTTCAACTTTGTGTTCTGCCTGCTCACGGCCATTAGAACCCTCGCCCCACACAGAGGAGGACTCCCCATGGAGTGATTTTGCCGACCGCACTGCAGAATCAGATGACGCGTCTGCTACCTCTTCCCCAGAACCTTCAGTTGAGGACCTTGGTCGCCATTTCGCCCAGCTGTCCATGAAACACTACGGTTCCGCAAGTGGGTTCAGACTCTTGAACACCACCATCGCGGTGCGCCAACTCAAGATCAGCCCCGCTTTTCGCTTACCCTGCATCGCAGATGAAGGTAAAGCGGCTGGGCACGTCTCAAACAACAACCCATTCGCGGCGCCCCTTCTTTTGGGACACATTGTCGGTGTGTGCTTGAATTCTCCGTTCTGAACCCTCGCATATTGTTATTAGTGGGAGAAGGAAGCATACGACCGCCGCACACGATACGTGTATCCCCCTGATGATTTGATAGCTTCTCTCCTCAAGCTATACTTTACCAACTTCCACCCCACGTTCCCCATTCTGCACCGCCCCTCGTTTGAGCGGGCTGTCGCAGCGGGCGTGCATCTGACCGACCAAGAATTCGGCGGGACCTTGCTCGCGGTGCTGGCTGTCGCGTCGCGGGTATTTCGCTTTGCCGAGTATCTTCGCTTTCGCTGACAAAGCCTGTTCAGTGCTCCATCGACCCCCGAGTCTATGTCGACAACAACCCCCTCTCGGCTGGTTGGATCTTTGCTAATCAAGTGCAACATTTACGGCCGCTGTCCAACCCGACAATACACGAGATCCAGATCTATTTCGTACGCGGTGACCCGATTCTAGACATACATGGCAACTCAATCAATTCAATTCTAGCTGCTGTCCTTTTTATACCATCGGGACCTCAGTACCCCGAATGTCTTGGTTGTATCTTGTAAGCTGCTTTCACTTTCCGTAGAACACATAAAGATAATGTACCATAAATAGGGACTTGGTATCCGCTGTCTTCACGAGCGGCGCGAGCTCCGCCGAAAACCGAGCGGCGATAACTTGGATCCCGGGCATGAGCTGTGGAAGCGAGCGTTCTGGTACGGTCAACGTCTCGTTACCTCTGCAATACTGATAATCCCTAGGTCCTACTTCATTTGGGACCGAATGATGAGCGTTTTCCATGGATGGCCCATGGGCGTGCAGGTTGAGGAGTAAGTATTCATTCCAGTTTCTTTTCTTATCATCTTATTCATGCGCAAAACGATATCAGCTACGACGTTGCCCCCCTCCTTGAAGTCGATGATGAATATTGGGATAACGGATCCCGCCAGCCGCCAGACAAGCCCTCGCAGCTCGCGTACTCCGTCTGCGTCATCCGCCTGTGTGAGGTGATATAGGCTCTCAGTTGTCTATGCATATTCTGAATTAGCAGACAGATTCTGGGGGATGTGATGCGCCAACTGTATGGCTCCGAGAAGGCGAAGTCCAAGAGCCTCGTTACCTCGGAAACCCCGGAGTGGGAGAAGCGCGCAGTGGCTGAGCTCGATTCTACTATGAATAACTTTCCTGATTCCGTTCCGCCCCATCGTAAGTCACACAGCACTTCATCGACAGACACCTCATACTTAGCATATCCAGTTCGGTGGAATCACGAATCCCCGCCGCATGACGCATTTTTCGATCAAGCGGCTATACTGCACATAACCTACAATTACGTTCTCATAGTGGTACATCCGTTGCTCACTCCCTCCGTGTCTTCGAGTTACCGACGTCCTCGTCCGTCCAGATCCAC
Source organism: Mycena sanguinolenta (assembly GCA_014462675.1). Classification (NCBI taxonomy): domain Eukaryota; kingdom Fungi; phylum Basidiomycota; class Agaricomycetes; order Agaricales; family Mycenaceae; genus Mycena; species Mycena sanguinolenta. The sequence continues at coordinate 553,402 of JACAZH010000041.1, read as the reverse complement.
CGGCCGTACATCCAAAAGGCAACCGTTCTTGCCGCCCCGTCGCTATCCATCTGCGCACGGGCCGCGCGTGCTATCATCCACACGGCAAGCATTTGGCTCAGCAAGCGCCAGCGGTTGCCCCTTCCGAGCGTTACCGTGCGTCGTTGCCTGCGTGACCCCGCGTTCCTTACTCAACATATCATATCGTTGAAAAGAACCCCGTGTTCATCTCGGGTGTGATCCTCGTTTTGTCCACTGTGGCGACGACGAACTGCGAGAGTCGGTGCGCTGGGGACAAGAATAAGGACCTGGTCCATGTTACCACGGCGATGGAGATTCTCAAGTACGCCGAGCATAGGTGAGTTTTGCTTTTTGGCTACCTGTGTAGTGCCAGAGCAGCCCTGAGGTGACGTACGGATACAGGATTCAAACGGCGGGGAGAATGTGGGATCTGCTGCAACACCTATTGTCTCTCGGCAGGCCCGTGCCTCTGGCGCCAGCACCACAGGAAGAAGAGCAAGAACGGATGTCTGAGATTTCTTCGACATCCGCTGCCGACGTTGGCGTTGGCTCTGTTGCTCCGTCGGGTGTTCCGCAAGAATATTACACTTTAGCAGTACCAGAATACACTCCACCGCAAGACGAATCGTACAGCTATCTGGACCTGAGGGGTGTATTTTCTTCCGGCAGGGAAGCAGTGGGCATGGGTCCACGAGCTGGGATGTCTGTCGAGGAACTGCTCGCGGACGCCGATCCTTTGGACACTATGGCGAGCATCCTCAACGATGAGCAGAGGAGTATGTGGATGGCAGCACCGATGGACGCTGCGTAAGTCCAATAAATGCGTGCATCCTTGACGAGCTGATGGATGAATTTGCGCAGGTTTCATCAGTGGGATACGTATTTCGAGAATAGAAGCACTGGTACGAATGGTGCGGATGTGAATATACAACTTTTGTAGCCCCCAAAATCTTCCACTGTCTCGAAATTTGCGGTGCATGGCATAACCAACACAAATCCGGAGCTTTAAGCCGGTTCTTCTTCGTCGCTATTTTCTGCTCGTCGGCGACTTTCTGGCCTGAATCACGCCGAAATGAGATTCCAAGGAACAGTTTCGTCACCTCAAAAATCTTGGTTTCTGCTTATCACGCTCCGTCTCTGTCGCTGTCTCCTTCATCTTATTTCATCTCACGCCCGAGGCAACACGCTTACATAGCGAGTCGGTCGAAACTTGATTGCATAATTCACAGGCGCGCAGCGTATAGTTGTCGCCTTTATTTAAACTTCAGAGGATTCAGTCTGCAGTTTTATGGGCGTATTCGAGGTCGCTTTCGCTCGGGTAGGGGTAGATGAAGAATAAAATGGTCTTCGATAAGTATCACGTAGCATTGGTAGAGAGCCCCAGCAGAAAGAAAAGCAAGGACAGGTTTCTTGTTTGCATGATTCGGGGGGATTGCCGATGAAGGTGGCGTCGGCGATGTCGGCACCTTGCCGTGTCTCCAAATTTCAAACATCGACCTCCTCCCCGTACCTGGCCTGGCTTCTTGGACTCAGCCCATCGTGTCAAAACTGCTGCGACATTATTCACGATAATTTTGCAATGGCTTCCGATAAGAGCCCCGTATCCAGCTCCGAAAGCGCAAATAAGAAACCTAACTCGAAACCACCTCGTGCTTGTGATACCTGCCGTCACCGAAAGAGTAAGCCGGTGCTCTACTGTAATCCAAGATTTAGTGGCTAATTTTACCAGTTCGATGTGAGAGTCCTCTGCAGGAGAAGAATCTGTGTACTGATCTCAGTCTAGGCGATGGGCCGACCATGCCCAACGGCCGATGCACACATTGCTTGAGTTTTAATTTATCCTGCACGTACATTAAACCGACCAAGAAGCGTGGTCCCAAAAATGTGTCAGTGCAGTCGGGTGAGATTTGCGTTATCGATTCTGAATTTTCTCTTTCAAGAACGCTCGAGGGACTCAAGAACGAAATCAAGTCCTTGAAGTCCAAATTACAATCTTCAACTCTATGTTCTGCCTGCTCTCAGCCACTAGAACCCTCGCCCCAGGCCGAGGATCCCCTATGGAGCAATTTTCCCGGCGGCACTGCAGAAAGGGATGACCCGTCGCCCACATCTTCGCCAGAATCTTCAGCTGAAGACCTCGGCCGACATTTCACCCAGCTGTCCTTGAAACACTATGGTTCCGCAAGCGGCTTCAGACTATTGACCGCCACCATCGCAGTGCGCAAATCAAGATCAGCCTCCGCTTTCCGCTTACCCTGCATGTACAGATGAAGGCAAAGCAACTGGGGACATCACAGACAACCACTTATTCTCGGCGTCCGTTCTTTTGGGACACATTGTCGGTGGGTCCCGCAAATTCTTCGTCGTAAACATCTATGTATTGTTATTAGTGGGAGAAAGAAGCATACGATCGACGCACACGATACGTGTATCCCGCTGAGGACTTGATATCTTCTCTCCTCGAGCTCTACTTTACCAACTTCCACCCCACGCTCCCCATTCTGCATCGCCCATCGTTTGAGCAGGCTGTAGCAGCGGGCGTGCACCTGACCGACCACGAATTCGGCGGAACAGTCCTCGCAGTCTTGGCTGTCGCGTCGCGGGTACTTCGTTTTTCTGAGTATCTTCGCTTTCTGAAAATCATCCACTAGTACTCTGACGACCCTCGGGTCTACGTTGACAGAAATGCACCCCACTCGGCTGGTTGGACGTTTGCCAATCAGGTGCAACATTTGCGACCGCTGTCCAACCCGACGATACACGAGACCCAGATCTATTTCGTACGCGGTGACAACACGACTCTAAAAAAAATCCAATTAATTCTATTCTAGCTGCTGTCCATTTACGCCTTCGGGACTTCCGTACCCCGAATGTCGTGGTTGTATCTTGTAAGCCGATTGTCGCTTGCGATGAAATACACGGAAAATAACGGTTCTTACAAAGGGACTCGGCATCCGTTGCCTTCATGAGAGGCGCGAGTTCCGTCGAAAATCGAATGGCGACAAGGTGGATCCCGTGCATGAGCTGTGGAAGCGAGCGTTCTGGTACGGTCAACGTCTTGTTACCTCCGCAATACTGATAGTCCCTAGGTCTTACCTCATTTGGGACCGAATGATGAGCGTTTTCCATGGATGGCCTGTAGGTCTGCAAGCCGAGGAGTACGCCCACCCGCCACTTTTTTCTTATTATATTACTCATGCGCCAACGACATTAGCTACGACGTTGACCCTCTACTCGAGGTCGACGATGAATATTGGGATAAGGGAATCCATCAGCCGCCGGGGAAGCCTTCCCAGCTCGCGTACTCCATCTATGTCGTTCGTCTGTGCGAGGTGATATATGCTCTCAGTTGTCTATGCATGTTCTGAATTGGCAGACAGATTCTAGGGGATGCAATGCGCCAACTATATGGCTCCGAAAAGGCCAGGTCGAAGAACCTCGTCGGCTCGGAGGACCCTGAGTGGGAGAAGCGCGCCGTGGCTGAGCTCGATTCTGCCATGAACAACTTTCTCGATTCCGTTCCGTCCCATCGTACGTCACACACAGCATGTACCTGTTCATGTTCACTCATATTTGGTTTATACAGTTCGGTGGAATCACGAATCCCCGCCGCATGCCGCGTTTTTCGATCAAGCAGCTATACTGCACATAACCTACAACCACGTTCTCATAGTGGTACATCCGTCGCTTTATTCCCTTCTATCTTCAAGCCGACGTCCCCATTCGTCTAGATCCACCGGCCGTACATCCAGAAGGCAACCGTCCTCGCCGCCCCGTCGCTTTCTATATGTGCACGTGCCGCGCGCGCTATCATCCACACGGCGGGCATTTGGCTAAATAAGCGCCAGAGGTTGCCGCTCCCGAGCGTTATCGTGCGTCGTTGCCTGCTTGACCTCGCGTTCCCCACTCAACATATCATATCGTTGACAAGAACCCTGTGTTCATCTCAGGCGTGATTCTCGTTTTGTACACGGTGGCGACGACGAATCGCGGGAGTCGGCCTGCTGGGGATAAGAATAAGGACCTCGTGCACGTTGCGACGGCTATGGAGATTCTGAAGTACGCTGAGCACAGGTGAGCGTTGTTTTCCGGCTACTTGTATAGTTCGGGATCAGACCTGAGAAGACGGATGGATGTACAGGGTTCAGACGGCGGGTCGGCTGTGGGATCTGCTGCAACAACTGTGGTCTCTCGGCGGTCCAGTGCCTTTGTCGCCAGCACCACAGGAAGAAGCTCAGTCCGACATTGGGGTCGTTCTTTCGACATCCGCCGGCGACGGCGGCGTGTCTGCTGCTCTCCCGCCACACCCGGATGAATATTATACTCTAGCAATACCAGAGTATGTTCCACCGCAAGAAGAGTCGTACAACTTCTTCGGCCTGGAGGGTGTATTTTCCCTCGGCAACGAAGCTACGGCCGTGGGTCCCCGAGCTGGGATGTCTGTCGAGGAGCTGCTAGCGGACGCAGATCCGCTGGACACTATGGCGAGTATCCTCAACGATGAGCAAAGGAGTATGTGGATGGCTGCACCCATGGACACTGCGTAAGCCCGAGTTTGATTTTCGCGGATGCAACCTTGATGAGCTGATGAATGAATAGGAACTTCCATCACTGGGATACGTATTTTGAGAATAAGAGTACTAATACGAATAGTGCAGATGCGAATATACCACTTTGGTAGGCCCGAAAATCTTTCGTTGTCTGGAAATTTAGGGTTAGGGTTCGCGTAGCAACTAACATAAACCCTGATTTCGTCAAGGTCGCCATGCAGCGAGCGCCTCAAGTGCCATATTATGTTGCTGTCTAACACTTCTCTCTGGGGGGTCTAACATGGCCGCCCGCTGCCTCGTGGCATGTTAGTGAATAAAGAATTCTTGAACTTCGTGAGGCGCAAAGAACTGTTAATCAGCCACCCATGCATGAGCGCTATTCTGGTAGGACCCTGCTTTCTCGTTCAACGCACTGAAGACGCGCAGTTCCTTCAAGTTGACGCAAAGGGCGTGACCGCATGCGATACGTTGAATTTGAGTGCGAGCGCGTGTAAGCGCTCTGCAAATATCATTGTGCGCGCCGACGATTGGACGACACGCATTGAGTGGTAGCGTAGGTCCACTGAATGTTATAGGAGGCACTGGGCTTCTACTCGACAGCTGCGAGAGATTCTGCAGAGCGAAGCGAGGGTCGGTGCATCGTGCGCTTCGCCATATACAATGGTCCATATTTCTGCAGGAAACCGAACGAAGGCGAGGAGAGCATCAGTGGCAGTGACCCGCTCACTGGCACCAACTTGTTACTCCGACGTGCCCGCTTTCGTCCCCGACGAGCCCATGCCCGTTCAAACGAAGAGAAACCAACCACAGTGAAGTTCACTGATGATATGGAGGAAAAAAGCCAGCGCCGCTTCTGTTTGCATCGCCGTCGGTGTTGGTCTTGGAAATTTACAACTTCGTTTTTCACTTCGAGTTTGAGTGCAAGACAGACAACTAAGGATGTCATTGATTCCACAACATGCATGATGTGTCGAAATCAACCACTGTCTGCGACCCTTCATCGATCTCTCCCCCTTGGGATCTTGTCACCATGATGGCCAGCACCTGACCTCCCATCTCCGCGCGAATGGTCGCTCGCCGCAGTGCCGGGCACGCCATCATGAACCCGTTCCCCAGGCCGTACAGGCCCGCCGCAGTGTTCATTTCGTGCGTGGCACCATCGATGTCGAAGCAAGATATATTCAGTACTTGGAGAACGAGGGTTTCCAGTTTTAAAAACTGCTCGAGTGTCGTGTTGGATACTTCCTCGTGCGATGGAACATCCTGATAAATTGTTGAGAGGAGTCAACATCCACGACCCGCAGACGTACATACGTCTTGTTTCTCCACAATGGCAAAATGGATAAGGTCAGGGAAACACCCTGCAGCAGTTGCGATCGCGTCCCCGATGGAAAACCATCGATCAACCGAGTCTCGAGACAAATACAATGTCGTCAAGTTCGTCGTGCAGCGGGCCAAGCGCCGGAGATTGGTGTCGTCCAACCGCGTCGAGACGCGCTGCAGCGATCTTCTCTCTGAGAGATCCAATAGATCAGCCGCCTCGATAGCATTAAGCTGAGGCAGTACTACCGGGTCTCTGAGGAACGAGCAGGTGCGAGTAAGTAGGACCTGGAGCTCTGTTTGATTCTTCCAGAATTCCGCTATCCTCCGATCTTCGAAGTGAAAATTTTCGAATTTCGTGAGGCGGAAGGAGCAGTTATTGATGAGCCAGCCGTGTACGCCGTATTGGGCGTCCCCTGCCGTCTCGATCAACTCCTCGTCGCTGACCATGCGCAATTCCTTCAAGTTGACGCATTTTGCAAGAGCGCGACCAATTTTCGTGGCGTGTGATACATCAAATCTGAGCGTGCCGGGAAGGCACAGTGCCAGCGCGTATACGCGTTCGGCGAGCGGCGTGCCTATCATAGTGCGCGCCCACAATTGGATGGCACGCATTGGACGGTCGCGCAGATCCACTGAATGGTACAGAATGCGCTGGGCTTCTGGCCGACAGCTGCGAGAGATCCTGCACAGCGAGGCGAGACTCGCAGAATCGTGAACTTCACTGCATATAGTGACCCATATTTCTGCGGGAAATCTGGAGGACGGCAAGAACATCAGTGGCAGTGCCGCGCATCAGTCCACCACTCATCTGGGGACCTTCAAGTTTGCTCTCTAGGTCTGAAGCTTGACGGAACCCAACGGCTACTCGCTCTTGGATTCTAATTCACTGTACACAAAGAATATGATATCGGGACAAAACTGTGAAATAGAACAGTACCAGTGAGGCACTCAAATGCGGCGAAACCAAGGAATACACTCACTGCTCATTAATCCTCTTGCTTCGCGCAAGATCCTCAAGTTCCTGCACCAGAGTGTCTACTGTGTCTCGGCGGACGCTTACCAAGTCTCTGCTGGCGCTTGAGGGTTTATAAAGACTACCACCAGGCGTCGATTCTCGGGGATCTTCAGCCAAAACAGTGGCGGGCCGGGGCGGCGGCATTCCCGAGTTTTGTTTTCACCGATCAAACTGTTAACAAGCAATTCATTCACACCGGGGATCGTTCGGACTGTTTTAAAGCAGGCCGAGGTGGAGTGTTTAAAACAGTTGAAGTGTATTCAGCACAACAACTTCGTATGCGCGTCCTTTCAGGCTTGTCTGTTCTTTCTCTACTCGCTGGGGTATACGCATCGTCGCTCGACTTGAAAATTCCCAGCTCCAATGCCACCGTCGATGTTAGGGTGTTCAATGTCGCGAACGGCTCGATCGTGAACTCTGCCAATACACTGTTTGCCCCGATTCTTCCGGGACGCGAAACTGCGAATGTAACTCCGAGACAGTGACTATAATCTCAATCTCAACTCAGCTCGCAGGTTCCTCTCTACTCCTTTCTGATTGAACACTCTCAGAAACGTCTCATGTTCGATCTCGGGACACGAACAGATCCTCAAAACTTTGCTCCCAGCGTGGCTAGTCTCTTCACTTCCGGAATTATCCAACTTGAGCAGCAGGAGTCGTTCAAGGACATCGCTGAATTACTCCAAGACGGAGGGAATTCCCCTTACCAGCATAGACGCCGTCATCTGGAGGTGAGCTGCGGGAGTTGTGGTATTTCCACATACTGACGCCGAGCAGCCACTCCCACTTTGACCACATATTGAGTTTTTCGTCTCTCTGAAAGTTCCCTGGTTAAAGCTATCGCAGGGCGATATGTCCAAGTTTAGTAACAGCACAGAACTCATAATTGGGTCGGAAACGGACACCAGGACTTATCCAACATTCCCCAATGCGACTTTACAAACTAGCGATCTTGCGTGAGTTGGCAGTGCCTTTCTCAGAACTCCATGTTTATATTATCGTGCTTTCAGTGACCGCAAAGTCACAAAGATAGATTTCACCAAAGCGAATCTCACCTTCAGCGGCTTGAACGCCATCGACTATTTCGGCGATGGAAGTTTCTATCTTGTCAACACTCCAGGTGTAAGCATTCTCTCGTCTTCTGTACTCTTTTTGAACCACACCATTAGCATCTCCCAGGCCACCTTACGGCCCTGGCTCGTACTACCCCAACTACGTTCATTTTACTTGGAGGAGACACTTTTCACCACGTTGGGGAGGCCCGCCCGCGACCCCTTTTTCAGCAGAACTTCCCATGCCCCGCGCATCTCCTGGAGGAGTCTAAATCGGCGATATCCACGGATTTTTTCTGGTCTCCGCTATCCCGTGATGGTGCATTTGACATGCTCTCCCGATCGCGGCAGTTTCTCGCCATCTCAGATCAGCCAGATTCGTTCTATGCGGATCCAGTAACCGCCCAAGTTTCTCTGGAAAAACTGGCGAAGTTTGATGCGGACCCAGACATTCTCGTCCTTGTTGCTCACGATTTGAGCTTGAGGTCATATCTCCCGTACTTTCCCGCATATCTCAATCATTGGAAAGCGAGAGGTTTGAAAGAGGCCAATGTTTGGAACTTTATCAACACTTCCAACCCTGCGTTCATCTTTAGTCCGACGTGAGTAGCCATTGCATAAATTTTGGTTTGTCTCATGAGTTCCTTGAAGCAATCAAACAGCAGAATAGACCGGCATACTCGCCACGGATGGCCAATAATTAAGCAGCACTTTATGGGAGCGTATTTTTGAAAGATACTGGTAGTTTGATTGGTCAATTATATGTGTAATGCATGCAATCAAAGATCGAAATTCTGGATAGAAGTACATTCGAACATGCAACAAGACGCAACATCATGCCTGAGTTTCTAAATGCGACAAATAAAGATCAACCAGACACGTATGGTGCTCGGAAGACATTGGAAGATACAGAACTCACGAGCCGTGCTATATGTTTTGCTCGCTGGATCACCGCAGCCAGAGCCGCGTTGGAGAAAATAGGATCTTGATGTCAATTAGAGCAGGGACACGTGATCGTTTTTGCTTTCGCACCGCCACCGCTGCGACGCGACTTCAGTTCGAAAAATATTTCCAAATTCGCCCTGGATAATGTCTTCTTTGATTTTCTCTGGGTGTCGGGTCACACCACGAAAAGCATCTGTTCTCAGAGGCCTGTCTTTTGTAAATCCCCAACGCGGCATAGGAATCCAAAACTCGATTTTCATCTCTCAATCTACCGATCCTCATTTCAATCTTTCGTTTGAGGACTGGTTTGTTACCTCTCCTAGGCTCATTTGCGCGCCTCACACATTGGACACAAAGGCTTTTTAGACATAGTCCGCCGGAGCGACCACTGCTCTTCCTGTATCGCAACGCCCCGTGCGTCGTTATAGGGCGGAATCAAAACCCTTGGAAGGAGACCAACATGCAGGCTCTGCGCATTCGCGGCGTCCCCCTCGTGCGCCGCCGCAGTGGAGGCGGAACTGTATACCATGTCTGTGCAGCCCGCTAGAACGAAGGTGCTGTAAAATTTATTCCATCCAGGATCTCGGCAACACAAACTTCTCTATCCACCTTGCTCGACGCGCTTTCGACCGCGGCACCACCTCGCAGCTCGTCCTGCGCGCGGTCATGTCGCTTGGTGTTGCGCGGGCACGCTTGAACGATCGTAACGACATCTGCGTGGGGGACGACAAGATGAGTTCGTACAGTGCCGCACGGATGACGAGGGGCTGACCAAGGTGCGAAAGTACGTCTCCGGATCAGCGTATAAGATCGTTAGTGCGCGCGCGTACCACCACGGGACAATGCTCATCTCGACGCGCCTCGATGAGCTCGGAGACTTGCTTCGCGTGGATAAGGTATCCCCGCTGCTCCTAAGCCACTACGCATACTGAAGTTGTGTTGAAACAGCCAACGATGGTCACCTCAGGCGTCGCGTCCGTGCGCTCGCCCGTATGCAACCTGCAACAAACCAGCCCGCATATCGAACACACGGGGTTCGTGAACGCTGTGGTAGACGAATTCCGGCGCGAATACGCACTCGACGCGACGGATGACCCGGTGCGTTCTCGTGCCTGCCTCGACTACAGCTTCTGAACGATCCCAGACACAATACATCGACGAATCTGCGCGCGTGCTGCCCTACATCCAAAACGGAATAGCCGAACTCAAGGTCTGTCTCGATTCTTTTTTAACTCGTACTTCCTCTGTATTAATTAATATCCCCACAGACCTGGGACTGGCTATACGGCCAAACCCCCCAATTCACATACACCATCGAGCAAGCATTCGCATGGGGTTCTGTCGTGAGTACCCATGGCCCTGTATCAGCCGAGGCGTGAACGCTCACGATGGATCGCAGACTGCCGAACTATCCGCGAGACATGGGGTTATTATCTCCTGCGCGCTGCACGCACCGACTGCGCCCACGAGCGTCTCGCAAGCACTGGCTCAGCTAAGCGCCTCGGCGAAAGGGGAGCGGTATGGGAGCTGGCCAGCGCCGTGGCAAGACGGTGATTCGCGGCAGTTCAGCGACGACGACAACGACCGGCCTGAGATCCGGGAGGTGACGAGGTGGTTGACCGGAATGTTTAGCTGAAAGGATCCGAGTCTCGAATCGTTCTAATTGATGTGTTCCTTTCAAACTTCCCGATTCGTTCCAATCCGAGTTTTCGCCAATCTCCTACATGAAATTTCCCAATTCATGGCAAAATAGGGTGGGTGGGCCCATGCACATGTTGCGCCCTACCTGCATGTCCCAAGCTCTACTGTAGTACACCCCGCTGCAGAAGACCGCATCTCATCTGTGGAATCTCGGACATGAAATACGCTGCAAGTTCTCGTTCTTCGGGAGTCTAGCCGCAAGTAGGCCTATCTGAGAGCATTATGTCGTGGCCTCACGAAATGTATTTCATCCAGTTCCGGGTCAGAGTTACACGGTGGATGCATCATTGCCGTACTGAATCGGGGTTCCCCCGAAAATTAAGTTTTCTAAGCCTCGCTGAGGGGGCATGGATCCCCCAAACGACACCTAGAAGAGAGCGGGAAATCCGTTTTCGGTTACTCTCGATCCAATTGCGTCGACGAGCCTCATAGCCCGCGCCCGCTCGGCCTGTTTTCTCGGCATTCTAGAATCCCCAAAGCAAGGTGTTGTGTCGGGAGACACGAGGCGCAGGCCTGGTGTGCTCGCAAACGCAGGCGCGAAGCTTCTGCAGATCTGGTCGTCTAAAGTGATACGCTTGTGGCCGTCGATGCAAGTACTCGGAAAACTCGCTCAAAGGCATCGCCAAAATCGTCGAAGGATTCAAATCAGCAGTTAGAATGTGCTTGGATGAGAATGAGTACTCCTAAGCGTACACATTGTAAATTGAATAGGATTCCAAGACGATCATATAGGTCGCTGCATATTACAATTACCTCCAAACCCCGGCATTGACGAGTATAGTGACGGGATCACTTGACGTGCAATTTTCTCGATTTTTCGTGCATCATGGAAAGCCGCCACGCACAGAGACGGACAGTTCATATCATGCGATCTCGGACCGAGTCGTGGCCAAGATAGAATACCGATGAAGTTGACGCACGAGAAACAGCTGTGCCTAGAGGAATATAGCTTGGATGGCCGAGAGACCAAAACAAACCCGTTGTACAAGGAGCCCCCCTTGATTAGCCGCGCACTCTCGGAGTGACATTCTCGGAGTCTCCTTGCACAGCGGCTTCTAGAATACTCTCGTAGTGGTTGAATGGGTCGGCCAATAATTGCCATGACCACACCGCCAATGGTTGGTGTGTTGGTCTATTTCAAACGAAGTCTCTGTATATTCTAGCAATTGCATTCACTTCGATTCAGTTGGAGACCGAATTACAGGATCAGACTAGAGGTTTCATGAGAATTTTGACAGAAAGAAACACTCGTGTAACACACCGTCTGGCCTCTATTATGCCCCGTCAGACGGTAGTCTCGCGCTATCATCATTTCGTCCCATTTTTCAAGGCCATACCGCGGGGGCTTTATGAAATTTAGATGGGGTAGATATTATCAAAGATCCATGCGCACTTTCCCTAGGTTTTGGGCGCGAAAAGTCAGATTGGCCAGGGTGCCTGTTGCGCCAAACATTGTGACCATAAGACCTAGTTCCCAAAAGCAAAGACTGTCAGATTCATGTCTTGGATCCAAGGCGCGAAATCGAGACCAAAGGGTATTAAAGCCTCCCAAGGAATAGGCATGGTCACAGTCGAATTGCTGGTCAAGGTTTATGTTTGGCTGTATTAGTATCTCAAGATAGACACCATGACGTAACGAGCATAAAGTCGTAATAAAATCTCAAGTCCAAAAAAATTAAACGAGGTAAGCAGAAAGAAATACAGGTAAAACGTCAGATTCAACGACGGCGGATGAACGACGTGTTATGGAATGGAAGGGGAATCGTACGAGAGCGAATAGGCACGTCGCGCCTGGCGTTTGCATAGGGCAATTCCAGCCCTCCCGGCGCGGATGAAACAGAAGTGGGGGAACCGGCGGTGAGAGATCGAGGGGAAGGGTGATTGTAATCTAAATCTCCGTATTCAGAGCTACGTGAAAATATCTCGGAAGATATGGAATGAGACGAGTGGTTATCCATCGAATACAACGATGCCGCAGATGCTGATGAGGTGGTGGGGCGAGTTACCAGAGGAGAAAGTGAGTGATATCCTGAAGACAAATCTCGAGGAGAATGTACGGAGTATGCCGACAGAGGTGAGCCTGACACCGAGCGGCGAGAAACCAGAGAAGGGTTTCCGGGCAGGGTATGAAGGGACTCGTATCCGTTGTACATTGGTGAGGCGGACATCGATGAATTGGAATAGCCTCCAGCTATAGGCATCGATTGACTGGGTCCGCGATGGTGCATATTAGCAGACCACGCAGTCGTCAGAAAGTCGGCTGCATTTGCGGACGGGGAAGAAACTGAAGGGGGTGAGACATATGAAAGCCCGTCCGTGAAATGAGTGACACCGTTGACTGGCAGCATGGGAGGTGGAGCAATCCAGTCGGGGAATAGAACATGGGTCGGGTATATAGGATCCGTGCTGGCATCGGAAATGAGATCCTCTGGATGCAAACCCATGAGGGTAGCAGAGTTGTAAAGGGGAGACGATGAGAAGGAGGGAGGGTAGGTCGATGAAATGGTGGCGGGAAGTGGATTGTCCGAGAGTAAAGAGAAAGGCTCTGCGTTGAAACTGAACGCCTGAGAAGACGACGCTGCAACTGCGTTCGACTCCCCGAAAAGTTCTCTGCCATCGAAGCAAAGAGGATTTTCGAAAGGGAATGTTGCATCTAAGGACGACCAGTTCTCGGTCGGACCCAGATATGAAGAATGTGTGAAATCGGAAGAAAGGCGATGCGCAGTGGAGGAAGAACTGGATTCCATTACGACTGGAGAAAGTAACGGCGACCTTCTGGCGGCTGGAGGTGGTGATTTCAATGCCGTGTATTTTCCATTGGCGTCGATTTCACCCTGTTGCGAGCCAGCGGTCGATGGTTGGACGGCGACCAGCCAGCGATCGCCCCATACTGACATCTATCGAACTATGTAAAACGTACGCTGAGGTATGATTAAAGTGACTCACCTGCCCTTCCATATGCCGCATGTGTTCTGGGATGGCCTTGCGCCGTTTCTTGCGGGCCCGGGACCGTGTGTGAGGAACATTCTCTTGTGTCGACGGTTCCTCGTTGGTCGCCTTGGGTTCCTCCTTGACGGATACGGTAGCTGAGTGGATGCCTTTCCCAGATGCTGACTGCTGGCCAGGCTCACCGTGCCCTGCACGTAATCCCTGATCTTCGGGATCGCTGGGCGTCGGCGACGGGCGCCTCCTTTTCATGGCAAAAATTAAGAGAGCGAGTAGAGATAGAGGCTAAGCGCCGGAATAACAAAGGCTTCGAGGAACGCCTCTCGATTCATTGCTGGCGGTGTTATAAAGAACGCGGTTGAATTGGGGCTGCTCGGAGTCGCGTATAGCCTGCCAACCTTGGTGTTCTGGGGAAGATCTCGGCATCGGTATGAGATAGAGACCCAGGTATCCGATTTGTGCGAGAACCTCGTGGCATGGCAGCAAAAAGTGTAGCGGACACTGTGGCGCACAGATGAGAAAATATCTAATCAGCTTTATTTAGTTTGAAAGGATCAGAGAAACACACCGTATATGGAATCTAGTCCGAAAACGTCAAGACACGAGGCAAAAAGCTGTGTCAAGATCAGTCCAAGAATTCCAACGCAGCAGACGGGACCCACAACACACCGCTCGAGCTATACGTTCGATGGAGAACACGTTGTCAAAGCACGCGCCGCCGCCGCCAGCTCTGCAGGTGTTGAGGTAGGTACCCGTGCTGCAACCTCTGCTGTCGCAGGATTCCCAGATATTTTGGCAGTGAGATGTTGAGGTTGAGCGTTGAATCAAGCTTGGATCACTGGTGTTGGATTCCTGGTTGAGCGCGGAATAGTTAGCGTCCCGACTTTGTGTGAGGTTAACGAGAAGCTTGCATACACAAACGCTTGGACAGAAAACATATATAGCGAGTCACAAGTGTCGCGGAAGTTGGAGGCACTGGGTTTCAAGGGAGGGAACAAAGAGGCAATGCACTGCTCCCTGTCCGGTTTTTGATCCGATAAGGTGCAGCGCCATTGATGTACCCGTTCGATGAACCGCCCGTCCAACTGTGTTGGACAAGATCAAGGAGGATTCAAGCGCCGACTCCGCAGCGCCGACGTCGACTAATGCCAAATGAGTTCATGAATTGGACCTACTTATCAATGCCACGAACGTACATTATGCGCAAGAATGCATTGCGCACCCAGTCAGTCAATTCCACCGAATAACGCACCGTTTCCAACCTAGACTGAATGATTCACTTCGAACCTGGAGCCAAAATATAATGTATAGGGCTAATAACTGACAGGTTCGTGTGTACAATTGTAGATGGATGCAGAGAGGATACAGATGAGGTGTAATATTATTGCAAAGATAAAATGAATTGATCACCTCTTGCCCGTCACGGTGCCCCCCGCCGCCCGCTCTACGCGTGGAAGCAACCCTCGGCGCTATACCGTCGGACTCGACATCAGCCCGACGCGACGTCGTCTCACTAGCGTCAGTGGAGACGTCAGGTGCCTGAGGCCTCGGCTGCCGCCGCCGTCTTGTAGGAGGTGGAGCAGCGGGCGGCTCACGAGACGCACTACGAGTTGTCCTGCGTGGTTGCACTCTGCTTGGCGCAGAAGCGACTCTTCGCTTCTTCATGAGGGGCGATTGAGGCTCGCTCACACTCTTATCACCGTCAACTTCTCCATCATCAGCTGAGGAGGAACTGGCCGCAGAACTCTCATTCTCCGTCGTTTCCAGCGACACAAGGGTCGTGTGGCTGGATATGGGTTGACTGACTATGCGCCCGCGGCGCCCAGGGGCCATTTCGTCTGAAGGTGCAAGATCCCTGGAACGTTTCTGGCCCAATAAAGAACCACTGCTAGAATCACTCGAGACGGATAAGGTCTCTGAGGATATCCGAGAAAGAAGAGAGGGCATAGGCACGAGAGGCACAATAGGCACGATCGTCGCAGTCGATGCTTTGGTTCTCGAACGAGTCATCGGCACCCGTACCGTATCTGGTGCCTCCGGGAAACCGCTACCGGGAGTTCGTAGCGTAACGTTGAAATCGTCTTCCTCGTCATCTTCGTCCATGGTGTCATCCTGAGATACGGCATCAAGTGGGTCATTTTGAATCCCTGAGTCATTCTCCTCGTCGCTCAAATCACTCGCAGAGCCGGAATTCGGGAGCTCATGCGGCGACAGGAGCGACTGTCCAAAATCCTGCTCTGCCAGAGGTGGATCTTCTGGTATTGTGGAAAATTGCCGGAGAGCAGAGGACGTATCGTGAACGGGAAGTTGGGAAGATGATGTAGAGAGTGGCGTAGGAGGGTAAGCAGATGGAAATGGCGGATATTGTCGCCATTCCTCCATTTGCTCCTGCATCCGAGCTTCCAGGGATTCCAAGGGAGGCCCCGCGGATCCATGATCAAGGTCTTCGTCTTCATCGTGGTATGCTGAACGTGGAGGGTGCCAAATTTCGTGAGCGGATACCCGTCTCGGGAGTTGAGCGTTATTTTCCGTTGCGACATAAGGAGGAGGCGCTACATTTTGCTCTGCAACCATGCGATCCAAAACGGGGGCATCGGCCCGAATTGGGCCAGAAGATCGTCTTCGACCTCCACCTTGGGCCGGGATTGGATACGACACTGAGTGAAAAGCCTGCTGAACCTCGATGTATACGTTTCCGTTGGTCTCATCTTCAACAGCTGGATTCCGATGAGCGAATGCGCTGTGCCACCAGGATGACACGAGGTGGAATGGATATGTCAACATCAAAAAGGCGAGGTCCCCGAACATCCGAGCAATGTCGGAAAGGGCATCCAATGTAGACGTGTAGGGCTTCAGTAATGGACGGAGTATGTGGAGGAAGATGGGCTCAGCACCCTACATAACTGTTAATAAGAACCGAGGCTAATAGAGAGCACGCACCCTCGCTCGCGTGAAAATAAGAAACAAAAGGACAAGCGATTTGAACTCGTCATAGAATGGGACGAATAAAGACACTATCTTTTCGGCCATCCGCTCGTATATCATGAAGCAGCACTGTAAGCCAATGAATAGCCCATCCGTTGGTGTATGGTCAAGTGCTTACCCAGACAATCCACACCGCCAGACAACCTTTCATGTTTCGCTTCCGCTGCGATAAGGCTCGGATGGTGGGCTGCCCTGAGTTGCGAGCAGAGGGTCGAGGAAGTTTGAGCACCTTGAAGGTATCATACATGTTCAGGAGAAGCATCACAAGCCGCAAGATGGGCACTATGAGCGCCATTGTAGTTGGTACGCGGGATTTGTTACTCCACAGGAGACTTTATCAAAAGTATTAGGCGACTTCAAGCCACTATAATGAGGATAGGAAGACCATAAGCTTGAGCTGGACTGCGCTTGTCGTGGATTCCAAACGGGCGTCACGCGCTTTACGTGTTTCCTCTTCACGACGTTACCAAACAACCGCCTTTCGCTCAAATAGGCAATATCCATCTGCGCAGGAGGATAACAAGATAATGCAACCCGAAATATCAAAATGGTATGTAGAAGATATTTACAAAAATCCATGACGTCTGTGGCCTAAAGCCCCAAGAACATATTCGAAAGATACTCTTAAATCAAAGTAGTCCAAGTATCCGAATGACATCTGCGTCTTTTGGATACCTGCTCTGTCTCGAGTCCAAGACACGCAGAGGTCATTGCAAATATTTTTCGCATGTTTTTTTTCGATAATTTGGTCATCTGGTTATCCTCCCTGCCGTATCAACGACTTTAAAATATTCGATATGAGCGTCCCACGAGCGGAGTCCCTGCCGAATGCAGCCGCCCTCCATTGCTCCAGATTGTAAATTCGATCTGGATAACCATCTCTGTTGCTCCTCTCATTGTCGCTTTTCTCACAATCTCCGCTTTGACGCATTCCTGAGTTTCCGGTACGAGAACATGTATCAATTCTTGAGCGTCGCGGGTCTGAAAAAGAATACCGACTCCGCGCGCACGCTCGCAGTGTGGCGGTGAGCATTGATTCGGAAATGTGCCGATAAAAGCGCACGCCAGGTCGGATGCAGTCTTCAGCGAAGATCTGACAGTAACACCCGATAGGCGCCGTGCACATAGACAGGAGCTCGGCCCGGAAACGCTGACAAGGAGGGCGTCGTCGGTTCCGGCGTGACCCGAAATGGTCTTTCTATGGCGCAATATCGAGCATATTAGTACCATTTCGTAAACGAGAGACGGAAAGGTCAGGAATTGCAAGTCTGGACCTCAATATGAACGATAGGAACGTAGTTGGGGCCCGGTGTTTCGCTCCTCAAGACGCCTTTAACCATAAGCGGAGTGGTCTATCGCATTGCAGCTGGTGGAAGGTGCAAATCACTTCGGTAATACATGGAGCGTCTAAAACACCCGTTAACACAGTGGTTCAGGACCAAGGAGACAAAGAGAGTCCATTGGATCGTACAGGCCAAGGGTGGGCCTCCGGCGTCAAATCAGGATACAAAGATAGGCTAAAATCACAAGCCTCCAGAACAAGACGCTCGCGGGACGTTATTTCAGTCACGGAGCATACTGGTACGGCACAAAAAAGCCACAAAATGAAGTGAGCAAAGTGCTGTTATCATGAATCTGAGCTACAGCCACGGCAACCTAGGAATAATTGAGCGGTCAACGCAGATGCAAATGGTAGATACTTACCACAATGGACGCATTCCACGATGGTCCCGGGGCGTAATTGCGCCTTAGGCACCCGACAGACGCATGTTGACCCCTGGTAGTTCATGTCCTGGCGCACGAAAAGGAATTAGTATCCAACCGACCTGAATTTAGCCCAGACTAGCTCACTTTGGTCTGAATACACCGCAAACAGCACAACTTTTCGTACCCCGCCTTTTTCCACTTGGCAATCATGCTATCAAAAAACAGCGTCCCGATGAGACCCGCAGAAAGACGGACAGTGAAACACACTTGGCATCCGCATATCCCTCCTTCAACAGCCAGTCGTACAGCTCCTTAGAAATTGCCTCCCGCTTGTAATACAGCTCGTAGATGTACCGCGAACGCGTATGTGAGATACGCATTATAGGCCACAGAGATTCCGCTTTGCGTTTGCCCTCGTGCGACTCGTTTTCAGCGTCTCGCATTTTCTTGGCGTAATCATCGAGAATCTGGACGAATGAGGCATGAATACAGACCCAAAACAAAGAGACTGCAGCGCACGGATTCTATTTCTTCAAAACCCTCCGGCGGTTTCTTCGTTCTTGAGGTCTTGATCTTCGGCATGGTGGTTCACCAACACGCGACTGGCACAGCCACTTAGGCTATTCCCACATTTGGAAAGCTGTGATTCTTGTCCTATCGCTTGGACACGCCGTAAGTATGTTGAAAATTGTGGTTCTCCCACTGGCGCTTATGGATTGATCTAGATTTTCTCTAAACTTCTCTAGGGGATACTTATGCACATCTTCTAGACTGCGCTGCACCCAACAAATTTTCCGCAGCAACTCTCAGGCGCTGGTCACACACCGTGAAGCTGAGTTCAATATCGACCGAGTCGGTAAGACTGGATACTGGACAGCTAGAACGGATGCTTGGACCGACCCGAGACAGGTTTGGCAACGGCAACACAATGAACGAAATTGGTTTCTTCAAAGCTTGTGTTTAGGCTTTCATTCGTCCCACCATCGTATTGAATATTCCAAGAACGCGCTCCATGAGGCCTTGTGGTGAGCGCGGTAAAGAGCCGGAAGCTATCCTATACATAGGTCACGATAAGGCAGAGACCCTAAAAAAAACAGAATGGGATAGGCTGATGACACCATGTGTCCTATGCGAGGGCACTACATACGTGATTGGCAGAGGCGAAGCGACAATGGAGAAATGAGAGAACCGCTGTGATGGTAGTGAACACCCATATACATTCGTGTCCACATGTATCATGCACTCTTTGATGTGTTTCCAGGTTTTAGGGTTGACATACCGCTTCGCGAGAGCGTAATCAACGAGGGAGCCGAGCCGTGTTCACCGAGAGAAAGCAGCTTGCTTGATAATGTCTCTATCTGTCTCCGTAATGGTGGCGTACACGGACCAGCGCATTCAGCTGAGAGAAGGTAACCGAATTCACTTGCGCTGATGATTAACGTCAAGTGCCAGGCGAGACTTGGCGTGCTACGGCGACCAGGTTGCGCAGTTCGAGTGGGAATCCCAGTTAGAAAGGCTTGTGACCGACACACCTTAAAATGGTTGCTCGCTATTGAACACTGGAAATGTTTTCATGACTTGTGTGAGTATGGTGGGCGACCAGGTGAAAACAACGAGTGGTGGAAAAGCATGGGTTTGCAGGTGCTTTTGTGGCACAAGCGATTCGACAGACATGACCTTGTGTTCCGCGCAAAGACCACCAAATTCGTTGCTAGAAAGTATAAGCCTGACCTCACACTCTGACGATTCGACTTGAACCCGTTTGAGATGGAAAAGCAGCAGCAAGATGGTCGACTGCATGTAATCAACGCAGCCGGGTCCAAGAGAGCCGGTACAGTGATAAGAGTTGACCAAACCCCACATGGATGTTCTTATGTTGAGGAACCCATGCGAATTGACAGTGATCGATTGATCCGCTGCCGGGCCGGCTCGATGCACCTCTCCCTCCTCCTCGATCGTCCTACGACTGGTGTTGGACTCGCGCCAACTTTCTGGCATTCAGGTACTTTTATGTGATTTGACAGCTTTTATTTCGAGGTGTAATAGCTTGCTCTGGACTCGAATTAACACGCAAACGGAAAATGGTGTGAGCCTCCACTGCACATCTCTAAAAGGAGAGTGTATAACCGCGGTAGGCCCCAAAGGTACTGTACCTGTGAATCCAAGCCAAATATAACTACTAACAGCCCAAATATAACAGCTAAATGCTACCACCTAGCGTTGGCATGAACTCACAGACGGATCCCCGTGGAGAAGCGGTGGAGATCGGGAGACTAGTTATAAAAGCAGAAAATATATCGAGTGGAAGTCCGAACCTGCGCCTTTACATTCACCTCGACAATGGGAGTATTAGCAGATCAAGTTCTGGACGTGAGGAACGCCGTCGTGGCCAGAGCAGCGGCCGAGCAGGTATGTTCTCAACGATCCAAGTTCATTGCACTGGGCTCATTGAACTTCAGGCTGGTGTTATCTCTGGTGCCAATCCAGTAACCGTCGACCTCACTGACCCCTTCAAACTATGGGTCATTCAAGTCGGTGCGTATTTCTGTTCACTCCAGGTCCAAGTGGCATTAACGAGAAATGGGACAGTGATTATCCTTGCGATGGTCCAATTCCTGTCACTCGGTCTATCGCGCATTCGCCAACCCCGTGTGATTTCGGAGGTCATTGGCGGCGTTCTGCTAGGCCCGTCGGTTCTGGGCCGCATTCCGCATTACTACAACAAAATCTGGCCGACTGGCGGGATGGCCTTCCTCACGCTGACGAGCACTATAGGCCTCGTGCTATTCATGTTTCTTATTGCGCTCGAGATAGACGTTCGGCTCATCAAGCGTCACATACGGTCATCCGCGGCCATTTCTTTTGGCGGGCCTGGCTGTTCCCTTGGGCATGGGGGCAGCCGTTGGAGTCGGTGTATACAGAGAGTTCGTTAACCCGTCGGTGAACTTCGGGTATGTATTTCCTGACCTTGATGCGCTCGACCAATTCTTACTCATTCCTAGATATTTCCTTCTGTTCACGGCAGTCGCTATTGGCATCACAGCGTTCCCTGTCCTCTGCCGCATCCTCACTGAACTCAAACTCCTCGATACCACTGTCGGAGTCGTCACACTGTCCGCTGGTGTTGGAAATGACGTCGTTGGATGGATTTTGCTTGCTCTGACTGTCGCACTCGTCAACGCATCCACCGGACTCGCGGCCCTCTACGTGCTTCTGGCCTGCGCGGGCTACATGATTTTCCTGTTTTATCCAGTTCGCATGGCGTACATGTGGTTGGTCCGGCGCACTGGAAGTCTGGAGCAAGGCTCACCGACCCCGTTGACGATGACCTTGACATGTCAGTGTGGTCGAGATTTCACTTGAAAGAAAGCTGACGCCGCTGCAGTGATAATGATCATGGCCTCAGCCTTCTTCACCGATATAATTGGTGTTCATCCCATTTTCGGTTAGTAATGCATTCGCTTGGTATTCCGTTAACTGATAGATTACAAGGTGGTTTCTTGGCTGGCCTCATTATTCCCCACGAAAATGGCTATGCTATCTCCTTGGTCGAGAAGCTCGAGGATCTTGTTACGATCTTGCTCTTGCCGATCGTAAGTAATCTTATCATGGCTCTCCGTCCTTTAACTGATAGGCCGATAGTATTTCACACTCTCTGGGCTCAAGACCAACCTTGGGCTGCTCAACACTGGCGTCACATGGGGATATATCTTCATAATCTGTCTGGTCGCCTTCAGCTCCAAGTTCCTCGCCTGCGGCACCACTGCTTTTCTCACAGGTTACAATTGGCGTGAGGCCGGAGCCATTGGGTCTCTTATGAGTTGCAAAGGGTATGTTTTCCCTGGTGTCATTGAGGCTCTCCTGAGTCGTTTCTCAGCTTGGTCGAATTGATTGTGCTCAATATCGGTCTATCAGCTGGTATATTGGACTCGCGCACCTTCTCGATGTTCGTGCTGCACGCAATTATTTTGACGTGCATGACAACGCCCCTCACGATATTCTTCTACCCTCCGAAACACCAGAAGCAGCAGGGAGGGACGAATACCGCCAAGATTGATGTTGAGTTGGGTCCTCGTCCTTCTGCATCCGAGGATGAGATCAAGACCAAGTTTTCGATGGTCCTCGACAAGATCGAACAGCTCCCAGCGGCCATGGCACTCGCTCAACTTCTCCAGCCTCCGGCTTTGTCGCCTCCGTCTTATGCCTCGAGCGTAGATGAGAAGGGTCTCGACACTCCTCACATACACACCCCATGGCACAGTCGTACGAAGATAGATGCCCTTCGTTTGATCGAGCTCACCAATCGGGCGTCCGGCGTGCTCAAGTCGAAGGAGGCTGATTCATTGCTCCACAACGACGCCATCGTCTCTGTTTTCCGCACCTTTGGATATCTGAACCGAATCCTTGTCTCAGCCGCCCTTTCCGTCGTCAGCTATGACGACTTCCCCGATGTCATTGCGGTGCATGCGGCCGAGTCTGAGTCGCAGATGGTCATCCTACCGTGGTCTCGTGGCGCTACTTCGGTCTTGGACGAGCCGGAAGAGCCTAGGCGGGCAGCTGGCATTCGGAACCCCTTCGACGGTATCTTCCACAAAACTACTACCCAGGACCAAACCAGCTCTGTCGTGTACTCCGAGTTCATCCGGAAAGTCTTCTTGCGCTCGACCACGGATGTCGCGTTGTTTGTCGACCGTGGGCTGAACCTGCAGTATTCTGGGTCAACGGACCAGCATCTGTTCCTGCCTTTTATTGGCGGGCCGGACGACCGCCTAGCGCTTTCGTTCCTCGTGCAACTTTGTGCGAATGCGGGAGTGCACGCAACTGTGATTCGGATTCGGAAGATCGAGAACTCGACGATAATTGTAAACGACACAGCTGCTGCCAATAACACAGTCATCGTGCGTCTGGCGTTGTCGATCGCATTCCAATTCTCACTTTTCTCGTAGACTATGGCCGGCCCCGATACCGTATATGGCCAACATAACACACAGACGCAGCTTGTCTCTGACACTGCTGACCACATCCTGTGGGATCGGCTCACGGTCCCGTCCAGCTCGCGCAAAGAGTTTGTGGCCGAGGCACTCTCCAGGATCACTTTCAGCACGCAGGATGCCGAGGAGCCGCTGCACAGGATCGTAGAGCTTGTCGATATTGAGTCGCGCAAGGCGGCAGGCAAAAACCTCGTGGTGATGTTGGGTCGCTCACGCAGAATGGCGGTGGAGTCGCACAAGAAGGAACTCCAGAGGCTCATTGCCAACAAAGGCACGCCGATCGGTTCGTCGGTGTCCAAGACTCTCGGGGATGTAGGCGCCGCATTGGTGGCTTCCGGTTCGAGTCCGAGTCTCTTGGTGCTCCAAGCGGCCATTTCCTCCTAGTTTATTTCTTTATGCGACTCCACCTATCCCGACTCTAATATCTATGTAAATTGTAATGGTATATACACGTTCATTATGTAATGGAATGCCAACAGCCAACAACTTTCTTTTTGTGAGTGAAAAACTTTGCGGTCCAAATTTTTACGGGCGCCAAGTCACTGCATGTTCTCAAAAAAGGCAACGACTATCCCAACTTCTTCCTCGATCGACATCGACGCATTTGACACTCTTAGGAGCAAGCGAGGTTCGGAGGAGAAGCCTACGAACTTGCTTCGACCATGGCTAATTTCACTGCTGGGAACCCGCTTTTCTGCGGTCTTGACCAGAGTCTACATCGTTTCGGCGCTGGGCATGCAACTGTAACCAATTGTGTCAAATAACGCATTGACTCGCCGAAGCCGACTCGAAAAATTCATTGCGTACTGTGCCTGGTCCCTATGCAATAAATTGTAACGTGAAAGCAATCACAATTCTGACGAGACAGGGGTCCTGGCTTCAGACGTCGTCGTCATCACCATTAATATAAAACCACGCTATTGAACCCTGCGTCGCGGACTTGTTCACCGCGATGCTGTTTTCCTCATTCATCGTGTTATCTCTGTTCGGCGGTGTGGGCTTGTGTAAGCTGTACGAAGATGTCGCTGACCTGCCCAAGCTGCATTATGATTTCGTGGTCGTTGGAGGTGTGTCTTGCTGTCGAGATGACTACTGACATTTGACCTTTATTCCAGGTGGAACGGCGGGTAATGTCGTGTCCGTCGCTCAGATGGCTGCTAAGACTTGGCTTTTATTCCAGGCAATGTGGTTGCAAATCGTCTAACCGAAGACGCGAATATAACCGTGTTGGTGCTCGAGGCTGGCCTTTCGTGAGTCTCAGTATTGACCGGCACGGCACCCTCTTTGACCAACGATTCGCACAGAAATACGGGGGTCGCTGCTTCAGAAGTCCCATTCTTATTGAGTGAGCTGATACCAGACACGACCTACAGCTGGAGTGCGTGATCATTTCGCAGAACTTGGTTGAAGCTCACATCAAGATAGACTACACAACCGTTCCTATGCCCGGTTTAGATGGGCGTTCAGTGCCATATTACCGAGGTAAATGCAAACCGTCGTACAAGGATGAGAGAATACTCACACTCGGGGGCCGGTAGCATACTTCCTTGGAGGTTGTAGCGCGCATAGTAAGTTCGTCCCACTCCCCCGCGGTCGCCGTGCTCATTCGAACAGATGGAATGGTTTATACCCGCGGTGCGGCAGGCGACTTTAACAGGTACGCAAACCTGACAGGAGACGAGGGCTGGTCGTGGGATCAGATACTGCCCTACTTTCTCAAAGTAGGCCGCTTAGATGTCTATCCTTTTTCCAGAGCTGATCTGGGTATAGAGCGAGAAATGGAGCCCACCAGCGGACCATCATGACACCGATGGCCAGTACAATTCAACGGTGCACGGAACGGATGGCCCCATCTCTGTCAGCCTCAATGGCTTCGCATGGTCGACCTTCGAGGACAAGGTTATTCAGACGACCAAAGAGCTGCCGGATGACTTTCCGTTCAATCTTGATATGAACTCCGGCCAGCCCTTGGGAATCTGTACGTGACCTTGTACTCCCAAACTTGCTATTCACTGAGACGAAAAAGCATGGCTGCAATCAACTATCGGGAATGGCGAACGCAGCTCGTCTGCCACGGGATACCTGGCGCCCAAGTTCATCAAACGGTCAAATCTTGATGTCCTGTTGCATGCGCAGGTGTCTAGGCTTGTCAACGAGACGAAAGCAGACGGAAAACCGGCCTTCAAAGGAGTGGAATTCAAATACGGTGCATACCGCGTTAATCGCTCTCTATATATTATGCTCAATACATCTTTTTCCAGGAGACTCGCTCTTCGTAGTAAAGGCGTCGAAGGAAATCATCCTCTCAGCCGGCCCCGTCGGTACTCCCCAAATCCTCATGAATTCTGGAATCGGCGCCCACTCTGCCCTCAAGGCACTTGGCATCCCCACCGTGCTCGACCTCCCTAGCGTGGGACAGAACGCCTCGGACCATCCGTCGTTCTACGCCATGCAGTGGGAAGTGAACTCCGACGACACCTTTGCGTCGATCACAGGAAACGCGACGCGCTACGCGGAGGGACTAGCACAGTGGAACGCGTCGGCGAAGCACACAGGTCCCTTTGTGGACTCCGGAGTCGGCACTCATATTGGATATCTGCGGCTCCCCGCGGACTCGCCTGCCTTCGTTGCCCATGCAGATCCGTCAGCTGGGCCGGATGCCCCACACCTCGAGTTCACGTTCCTTCCTGGTGGATACGTGCGTGTTCCGCTGCGAACTTGTCATATCTTCGCTTACACAGATACAGGGAACGGCTGGCCAGAACCTCATGACCATCGACATTGCGGTTGTTAGCCCAGTCAGTCGTACGTCTGCCCCTTCCGCTTGCAGCTTCAGCACATTGATTTCTCCTAGGCGGATCGGTGGTGATTAACAGCAGCGACCCTTTCGCGCCGCCGCTCATCGACCCCGGATATCTGAGCAGCGACTTTGACGTCTTTGCTTTGCTCGACGGCATCTCAATGGCACAGCGGTTCGTCAGCGCACCGGCGTGGGATGGGTATATCGGCGCAATGACGACGAACCTCACCGGGTTGAACGATGTGGAGCTCGCAGCTTTCATCCGTGAGACCACTGGATCGAGCTACCACTTGGTGGGCACGGCAGGAATGTCGGCGTCCGATGCTAGCTACGGCGTGGTCGATCCTGACCTCCAAGTGAAGGGTATGTCGGGGCTGAGCGTGATTGATGCGTCAGTTGTGGTGAGAATTCCATTCCCTCTTCCTCTTGCGCCTCAGCTCATGGTTACCAGCCGATTGTGCCGGCGGCACATACGGCCGCAGTCACGTATGCGTTTGCAGAGCGTGGTGCAGATTTGGTGAAGCAGCGGTGGTCATTGAGTACTTGACGGTTTTGCGATTTCACTTGATACCCCACCTAATTCGCGCATATAATTTTTTAATTTTCGGGAATGTAACAGACTTGGTGGTACTGCCTGTTCGAGAAATTGCTTCGTCAGTCCTTGCTAGCCCAATAAATGCAGAATGCGGACCGAAGTACACAGGGACCAGGGTATCTTTTGTACGACAGAGGTTACATTGAGTGTATGTAATGAGCTCTTCATCAACTGATGAGGGAAGGCCCCCTGAAAACAAGACTGCGCATGCCAAAAAAATGGCGCGGTGCCTCTCGTCAGCCATGACTAAAACCTGGCGCTCAAGAACTATCTGGTCCGCTCGTCAATCCGACGATTAATCCCTCCAAGCAAAACTTTGATCAATCCGTCGGCAGTGACAGGATTCAACCGTGAATACGGCGTCGTATCAACGATGTCCTGGAATAAAGACATCAAATACCCAACCAGATAGAGAGAGGAACGTACACGAATATCACCTGCTTTGTGCAGGTCATTGTCGAGTTCTTGCAGAGCTTGTGTTGCCTGAAAGTCGTTTCCAATTTGTACAAATTGGATCCCCAGCTTGGAAACCAGTCAGATTTTAGGATTCGTACCGAAAGGGAAGCGTGCCTGTGTGATGCATAGATTTCGTATCGCCTTGAGTCGACTCGCGGCGTCAATGATCGCATATTTCGGGGCGTCGCCTAAATCTCATGTAGGAGTAGAACCGAAGGCCAAGGGAATGAACTCACTAGCTTCACCGTCAGTGATGACCACAAGATTTACGCGTTTGATCACTTCGCCGTTCTCGTCTGTCGGCGTCCCATCTGGCTGGATTTTCGCCGCTTCAAGGTCAAGGAGGCGTGGTTTCAGAATTTGCTCAAGGCGTTCACCGGTTGGGGTCGCGCCGGCGGGCTTGACGGCATCGAATAAAGCCCGTACGTCGGCAGATGACTGGAGTAAAGAGTGTTAAACCGACTTTGCGTTGGTCCGCGAATAGTGAACCTTTATATTGCGGGCCTCTGTCTTGTTGTTCAAGAAACAGATATCGATTCCGTCGTTATCATATTGCTGAGCTATTTCCGCTAACGTTTCCAAGGCTTCTCCGGCCTGGAAAGTGAGCAGTGAACACGGATGTCGGCTGCAGTGTATTCCAGCTTCACCTCGTCCCAGCGTCTCTTGCCCTTCTTGGAGCCGGGCAGAGTCATGGATCCAGAGTCGTCCATTAAGATGACCGTATCATATTTCCTCAAGGTTTCTAAAGCATTCTCCAATGTTTCGCTGCGCATGGGTTTCCGGAGCCCTTGAAACTGCTTCATTCAAACCTCCAGCATCATCACGACGAACGTACAACCAGAAGACGCATACTTGCTCGATGAATTGGCTCGCTTATGGGTACCTGATAGAACGCTGTCGTACGATGGAGGTGGGGCATCTCTTGCGTCTGCTGAACGACTACGACCGTGGTTGAAGACTGCTGACAGAAAAGAACGTCTCCGAGGGGCCTCTGCATCTACAGCAGTTGGGTCGATAACCTAAATCTGAGGATGACTTGCTGAATCTAGTCGAGATGCGAGGCAGCATGAAGGAAGACGCTAAGCAAGAGGATAGGAGCGTGAGCGGTGCTATGAGGAGGTAGAGTGTGGCAAGTTTGATGGACGGTTCCTATTTCAGCCTCGGTATTGATCGGCGCTAATCTCCAAATTGAGAGCTGGACCGAGGTTAAATTTTTCCTTTTGCAATCGAAATGGGGGCCAGAAAATGTGAGTAGTACGCTCGAGTGGGCGTAAAATAATAAAGCCTAACAGCCACGGACGACTGCAAGACGGGTGTAATATTCAGATGCACGTACACACGTCGCACACTAATTTCTGATTGACAGCGGAACTGGTAGTGTTCCCCAGCTGAAGAACGGACAAATCGTTTACCGGAATGCCAGCTGTGAATATCTTACAAAGTCGATGTCAGAAGACCCAAGTAGACCTGTACCTGGACACATTTTCGGAACGTTAACTCAATCAAGAATTATCATGCGCATGTGCGCCCACCGGAAACGCGTTCCTGATGCTTAAAATAATGAGGGGCCGATGCGCGCGCTGCAGAACGGTTTTTGGCTTTACAACGCCATTTGTCCAAAAGAAGAAATAGATCATTTTGATGGGATTCTCAAAAGACTTTTGTTTTTGCTTCGGTTCACCATTGTCGTTTTTCGGTTGACCCATGGAATTCTCTAGAAACCTGAAGACAATGGAAAGTGCGGTATAAAAGAGTTCAATGAATTGGCTCTCTTGCTCTTCATCTTCTCCTGAAGTCTGGTACTAGTAAGTCATTTTTTCTTTGACTTGAAGATTCATTCATATCCAATGAAGACTTACTAGGATGGACGCTGCAGAAGCTAACAAGTCGTGTCCCAAATCGCCTCGTCCTCGCAAAAAGCCCGTCCACTCAGAGTGTGGCAAGCCCATCAAAGGGCATCATCGAGTGAACGGCACGCTCGTCTGTCAAGGACGCGCAGAAGCTCGCGCGCTGGTGGTGGCGTCAAAGACCGCGATATCAACGCGGCAGGAAAACAGCGGCTTTGACAAAGCGTCCCAGCCTCAACGAGGTAGAACCCTCGAAAACCTCGAGATTGCGATGGAAAACTCCTTCCAGCTTTTCCGAGAGGCGAGCCACCGCCCCGCGGACCCCAAGCCGAACTGGGCGGACGTTGCGATCGCCGTAGTGCATACGTTCCGAGACTTGTGGAAGTACACCCTGATGGTTTTGGCGTTACTGCTGGGGATCTTTTTCTACACGACGCGGCATGACAATGCCACTACGTCGACGTGGTCACCTTACTATTAATTGTTTTGGCAGAACCGTTTTGTACATCTGTACGCTTCGAATGAACTATGTGCAACGATGATCATGATTCAGGCTCCAAAAACACAAATAAATTACAATTACCAGTAAGCAAAAATGTAGTACTTCTAAGGCTAATCAGCATCTTTGTACTCGTCGTCGTCTCCAACATCGAATATCGGCGGGTCTACCGGGTCCATCGCCCGTTCTTTGCCCTTGCCTTTCCGCTGCCGGAATGTCTCATCCTCGTCCTCGTCGACCGGGGCGCGATTCAGCGGGACGTCCTCGCCGTGCTGGTTGACAGGCAGCCGCGGGCTGCGCCGCCTGCGAATGCGGCACCACACGAAGATCCCAATGACGCCGAATATCAGGGTCAGGACGAGGGCGGCGGCACCCGCGTTGTAGTACGCTGAGCAGGGAACAAGATTAGGCTCATAGTGAAGTGAGTGATGAAGTGAACAGGCCCTTACCTTCCCACATGGCCTTTGCCTGCTCCGGGCTTTTCCCTGTATCAGGCGCAACGGTAGATGTCGCCGTCGGGACGTCCTCGAGGAAGTGCGGCTTGCTCGCGGTGCCGATATTGCTGGGGATCTTCGCCGAGCCATCGACAATAGCGGAGAAGTTCACGCCCATGAACCGCAGGATCATATCGTGCGAGACGTGCGGAACGTCGAACGGAGCCATGTGGGACGCATTAAAGAGCTGGTCAGGATATATTAGCACGACAATCGTGAGCGAAAGGAACTGAGCAGTACTTTAGCGTAGGTCAGGTTACGAGAGGCGACCCATGTCCCTGCCGGAGCGCCTGCGACGCTCCAGGATTCGGTTTGCACCGTCTGTAGCAAAGAAAGTCAGCATCTCACAGAGGAAGGACAAAGCAGGGAAACACACCCCAAGACCCTTGGCGCCGTTCCACTCCATCTCCTGTATCATCGCTTCCAGCCCAAGATAATTGCAGATAAGATCCTGGTCGCCCGCGAATATGAGGACGGGGATACGCTCGAGTACTTTCGGCAGCACGACGATAGACGAGTCCGATAACCGCTCGTGCATCTCTTGGTGCACACGCCCGCGGCATTCAATCCACGAGCCAGGGTGCTTGTCCGCATGCAGCGCGTGCACGACGTCTTGCCGCTGCGGACAGGGTGTTAGCCGTTGGTTCTATTCATTTTCAATAGTACGACGACACACGTCGAGGTATGTGGTGATGGGTTTGATGTCCGGAGGCCAGTTCATGCCGCAGGCGGGGCTCGTGTCGTCCAACCGGACGTCGTAGATATTAATGCACATTGGCTGGCCGTTCACGCTGAACAAGACAGTCGGCAAAAACATATTTGCAGAAACGACATCACGCACACTTTCTCCCGCACGGCTGTAACATCGAGTAAAAGGCCCTCGCACCTGGGCGCTACGATAGGTTCCGGTGAGGTAATCGTCGCCAGGTCGGCCATACATTCGTCCGTGCGTACTTTTGCTTTTTTCCAAGCCTATAGATATTCATTAATGGAGGAATTGAACAAGTCAGACGGAGGGACCTCTGAATTTTCCTCGAGAATACCGACTTTGACTGCAAAGTCGATGTAGGAGGCATATTGTCGACGAGCGTCGATCCAGCCGTTTCCGATTGCTGCCCCACGGAGATGGACGCCCATCTTCGAATTGAGGATGGCGTCAGCTAAGACACTTTCAATACGGATCCAAACGAATCAAGGACGGCAGACGCACCGAAATAAGGTATCCATTGCCCCGCATAACTTTCGCCGCCAAGGTATGTCTGAAGACACGGAATTAATGTTGAGGCAGATTAATGAAAGTTTGACATACATCCATATTTTGATACTCTGGGAATACTTCGTAGAAATTACGTAGGAATTCGAGGAATTGAGTAGCGGCCTGCACAACTGAGCAGAGGGCATGGGAAGAAAGGATGTGAATGTACCTCCGCCAAGGTATGGACATATCGGTCTGTGCTAGTGTATGAGAAACCCGTGCCGGCGGGCTGGTCAACTGTGTGAATGAATTAGCTAGGGCGCAGTCTTCTGAAACATGAAAACGCACCATATACCATCGTGGTATACTCTTCCCAACCACCCTCTGCGACATTGAACCCTCCTTTGCCATCCATCCTCCATGGTCCGACCTCCATCATCAGGCCATCAAATGAAGAGCACCCAGGGCCACCCTAAAGTCTGTTGAAGTATGGAAAAGAGCGTATAGCAGCTGCGGCGCACGTTGAACCAGAACATAATTCGTTTTTTGTCCGCTACTCGGCGGTTTTTCACCAGTACAAAGTACAGGTGCGCAGTCACTGTCGTGCTGTCGTACTTGGACGCATCTGGGTCGGAGGGTAGATGGCCGGCAAATATTTGGAGTGGATGCTGCGGGTCCTGGTGGATATCCGGCAGGGATGGCACATAGAATGATGCAGCAGAGGGAACTGTTGCGTATAGTAATTCATTATAAGCACTTATTCCACATGGAAACCACAGCAGAACGTACTGTCCGTGGGGGCAGCATGTGCATATTTGAAGGTGGAAAATAACGCCCAGAGTGTTGCCAGACAGCGAGAACGAATCATTGCGGCCACATACACCAGCAGACAACCAGTAGAACGGTGCTAGTATCCAGGTCAAATGCTTCACCCTAGAGTAGAAGCTCGCCGAGTAGCCCGCTTGTCAGCACAAGTCCAAAGGAGCGATACGTGAATTTGAATGGAGAAAGCACTGCGCGGCCCAAACACAAGCATATAGGACCGCCGCTTGACGGGATCATAAACCGCTATCCGCGTACCTGGCGCGCTTCCCTCCTGCCACCATGAAGCTCTTCGGTGTCCTTGCCCTGGCCGTGGCAGCTAATGCTCAATATTTCTCAGAAGGGTGGGTACCAGGTCAAGCTGTCACTGCCGAACCTTCAGCTCCAAGTTCTGGCGGACCTCCTCCTTCAACTGGGCAAAAGCCACAACAATCGGAGCCCTTTTCATTTTCCAGTTTCTTGGATATAAACAACATTCTCGCTTCGGGGCCCGTCAAGGGACTGTTCGAAAAGGCCGGTATCAATATCACGGAGAGGCTCGAGGCGGCGGCGCTCAGCCCATGGGATGACCGCATACCTCTTATCACGGACGAGAACTATTTCGATATGGTTGTAAATGAGACCATGACCGAAGAAGAAGAAGACAAACGCGTCTGGGTCATTGTGGTGTGCGTGCGTTCGTCGCAGATATTCCGCCTTGTTTTAAAACCGCTTCAGTTCGGCGCAGAGCTCGCGGCAGGAGGCAATTTCAAAATACGTCGACAAGGCTTTCGACGATGCATTTAACGAGACCACTATTGCCGGTGACCTCCCGTTTGTCCGGTTCGCCCGCATAGACTACCTCAATGTTACATATGTAACCACAAAGTGGAGTCTCTGGACGTTCGTTATCTGTCCTATTCTCTATACCACCGCTCACTGAATTTCGAAAGTGCCCCCGCGATCGTCATCCTCACAGACCGCGGTCAAACCCTGCGCTTCTACCGCACAAACCAACTCCGCATCGCCAACGGCGCCCTGCGCGAGTTCGTCCGGCGCGAGGCATACCTGGCCACCCCACCCTGGTCCAGCGCCTTTGCTCCAGGTGGAAGTCGGTTCGTCTGTGCTTCCATTCCTTTTTAATCCGCCTGACGTGTGGATGACAGTGAATTCATCCTGGAATTTTTTGCGATCTGGATGGCCAAGATATACCGCTTCACGGTCCGCGTCCCGCGCTGGGTCATGATCCTTGCCTCGGGGAGCATTGCATCGTTCGCGATAAACCTCTTGCATGGCTTTGGACGGAAGGCGCCGCCAGCGAAGAAGACGGTGCCCCGCGCGCCCGTCGCATCTGGGGCTGCTGCCTCTGCCACCGCGCCGACGGCAGTAGTACCGGCAGCAGCGCCGCCCTCTTCGCCCAGCAAAGCGAAGCAGCGAAAAGGAAAAGGGAAAAAGTAAGCTGGGCGGGTGCGCGATAGATATTTAACTGTGAACTATACACTATGTATGTGACCTAGCTAGATTATGGTTGTAGTGCCCCTACTGATTGTGCTGTCCATGTACACCGTATTGCTTAATGTGCCTCCCAATCTATTCTTTGAACGGTCAGAAGGTTCGGTCCCGAAGCGTCGCCAAACACGATGGCTGACATCGTCTGTCAACGTGCCTTGGTCCTGAATGTCGACGACCGTCCTCCGCAAACATCTGGCAGAGCTAGATGCGCAGATAGCGGAACAAAAAAACATACTCGAAGAGCTCGAGGAGGTCCGAACTGCTGTAGAGCGCGAGCTCAATGCCACGATATACCCAATTTTGACGCTGCCCCCCGAAATAACGGCCGAGATATTTCTCCATTGCCTTCCGCCTTTCGCCAATCTGGGCTGGTGGTACGAATACGACAACGCAGCGCCAATATTCCTTGGCCGAGTCTGTCGTGCGTGGAGAGATATCGCGCTCGCGACGCCGGTACTCTGGTCGACATTGACCATCACGTTCACGCACAAGCGGCGCCTGTCGAGCGACTTCATCTTCCGATGGTTAGCCCGTGCTGGGAAATGTCCTCTGTCCATCGTCTTTCGCGACGACGGCGAGGGGAGCGAGATCCCACTCCTTACAAAAGTCATCCAACGGTACTCCCTTCAAATTCGCTATCTCGAGCTTTACACTACCAAGGGCCAACTACCCAAGCTGGGACTAGACATGGGATTCCCGTTGTTGGAGGGCGCGTCGCTCCACTCCGAACACGAAACCCATGATGTCGATGTTGACCTTGTGCTGTTCAATAATGCTCCCCGACTCACGGAGTTTCATCTGGATGCGGTAGTTCCAGACGACATTGCCCGCCGCCTGACCCTCCCATGGTCACAATTGACCAGGTATCATGGCACAATACATGAATTGTGCCTTTTCGACAAGCTTCCAAACCTTATCGAAGCGACGTGCTCTATTGAATATAGATTGGGTAGCACAGCAGTAATTCATACCCGGCTGGCTTCGCTCACCGTAAGCGACGGGGTTGGTGACATCCTAGCCAATTTGACGCTTCCCGCTCTGCAACACCTGGATATTTCCTCCACTGATGATTACGAAGAACTGGAGTCATTCCTTATCAGGTCCTCGCCGCCATTGGTGTCCCTCTCTGCTCGGGGGACACACACCTACTGCGACTGGGCGCGCTGTCTCGCTCTTGTCGCCAAAACACTCTCAACCGTCTCGTTCAAATCCCCCTCCACAGACTTCCTCGCCACCATCTTCCCCGACCAAGACTCGAGTCCCCTCTCCCGCTCCACTGTCCCAAACCTCCGAGTGCTCACTCTGGACCCCGTCGCGCGCGATTGCAGGCTAAACTACCAGGGACTCGTCCGATTCCTGTATTCCCGATCGTCACGATTCGATCGCCTGCGCTCGTTCCGACTCGTTTGGGACTACAGTCCCTTCTTGGATGATGACTGCTGGGCTGGGCCTGGCGATACCGGAAAATGGGACAAAATTAGCAACCACCTGTCTGAGTTGATGTCCACGGGTCTGGACATTTATCTGGGGATTGAGGAGAAGAATTATGCTGTGCTGCACGAGTCCGATTCCTGGCGCGCAGTGGAGCGGGGGGGTACAACGGGCAGCCGCTAATGTACAATTATAATTATTTTGTGTTGGTGAGAAGGCGAGGCGTCGCGGTTGCAAGACGATCGCCCTTATATACATAGATATCTGTACGAGAGCTGCAACTGCAGGATATGGATACACAAGACGACACGAACGTGGGAGTGGCTGTTGGACCCATGAAACGACGAACCCCTCAGTCTGGACGGGCTTTGCGCTTCCCCCGACTCGTGCTTGCTTCTGCAACAACGGCCGGTGCTGGCGCAGGCTCCGCAGCAAATTGTGCTGTCGCGCCATCGTCGTCGTCTTCGAACGGTACGAATTCGACTGGACGCAGCTCGCCTGCCAGGAACACCAATTGAGACGACGGGCGAATAAAGCAGCAGATAAAAACGCGCGCACCTGAGTCCGGATCGCGAAATTGGACAAACAGCGCCTCCCAGTTCATCACGCCCGCATCGCGAAGAGTCGCCTTGTAGTCATCGAGAGGCAGGTATTCGCCTGTGAGCTTGCCGCGGTCCTTCACAGCCTTGCACAGCTCAAAGTCGCGCACTTCTTTTGGATGCGGAACGTCTTCGACGGTGTTTACATCGTCGCTGAGAGCGGAGAGGACCTCATCTTTGAGCGCGGCGACAGAGATGGTCGGCGCGACGGTGGTCAAGATCGTGAGCTTGTGAGTTTTTATCAGAATTTGGTAGATTTTTGTATTCGTTCGTGGAGCCTAGGAAAGGTTAGAGACGTGGATTTACAGCTTTCGAGGCGTACCATGGTCAAGTCGCGTATAGTGTGTGGCAAGACGCGTAAATCCCAATTGAGCTTTGCCTTTTTGGTCACTCGCCATCATTTTTGGTGCTGATCGCGCTTTGGCTTGTGGCTTGGGGTTTGAGCCTCCCATAAGCTTGTATACATTCGTCGTAAAATACAAGTACAGAAACATATACCAGTGCCCATCAGCACGGTACTTGCAGTCGACTACATGTTCGTCAACTCGACAGCCGTCGATTGGCTCCCTCTGGAGCTAAAATATCTCTTCACTGCAGACTGCAACTTGGTCTCTTTAAACTCCTGGTCCAGCATATCGAGGCTGAGGCCCTTGGTCTCGGGCTGGAAAACGGCACAAACCAGGACTGTCAAGAGCGCGCAGGTTCCGAACAAGAAGTACGGTCCCGACGTGGAGCGCGTGAGGAAAAGCGGCGTCGAGAACGCTATAACCCAGTTCACCGCCTGGCGAGAGAACCCGGATCAGTCGACAGAAAATACATATACAGGAGATGTGTAACTGACCCAGCCAAAGCACTGCGCGAGACTGGTCGCGGGCGCCCGCGTTCGCTTGGGCTGCATTTCGCTGGCGATAACACGGATTACGACGGCCCATGGTCGATATGAAGGCTGCGATGAAGATGTAGATAAGCGCGATCAGCGTGCGGCCTCCGGCTCGCGTCTGCGCCGCCTTTGAGGCGTACAGGACGCCCATCAGGAGCATACAGCCAGCGATGACTGAGCCACCGCTAATCATTTGCGTACGGCGCGCCCCTGGGCGTGATCAGCAATTATATGTGAAGGGTATAAGTCCGTTAAGCTTACATCTGTCCTGGAAAAATAGGGATCCGGCGGTTAGGACTACCATAACGATGCCTGATACTCCAGAAGCAAGAAATGAGGCCGAGGTGCTGGAGAGACCTGCTTGCTGGAAAAGTACGGGCGCATACTGAAATAGAGAATGAGAGTTTTACCACGCCGAGATGAGTACTGTCGACTGACATAGAGAACTGCGTCGATCCCGCAAGCCTACCTCTGTTCAGACCAAAGAATCAAGGAGTCGGGGGCACAGACGAACCTGTTGCATTCCCATGAGAAACAGACCAAACAACGTGCGGAATCGGACATCTTTGGCCCATAGTTCCTTGGCTTGTTGTTTTATCGTCTGTTTGGCAACTTCAGCAGCAGGCCCGGTGGCAGCAGTCTCGTCCTCTTTTCGAATTTCAGCAAGCTGAAGACCGAGTTTCAGAGTGGCTGCCTCAGCGTCAGCTGAACGGCCGACACTCAGAAGCCAATGCGGAGAATGCGGGAAGAATGCCGTTCCAATGGCGAGCGTAATGGCGACGATGGCCTGAAGAGCCAATGGCACTCGCCAGGAAAAGCTGCCGGCGTGTCTTACGGTTCCAAAGCATGTAAAGTATCCTAAATGAAAATCAAACCTATGCGTGCGCCAATAATTCATCTACACACCTAGAGCAACCCCAACGGTATTGAACAGCTGCACAACTGTCATAGTGCGGCCGCGCTTCGATGTAGGGGAAATTTCCATGACATAGACGGTTATGCTAGAAATAAATATGCCTTCACCAAAGCCTGCGATGCACCGCCCAACGAAGAGCTGAGGCAAGGCCTTGGCGGAGCACCCAATGGCGCAGCCTACAGAGAATACAAAAGCCCCAAGGGAAATTGTGTAGGTGCGAGAGATGCGGTCTGACAAAGCACCAGAAAACACAGCAGATGAGGCCGCCGTTGCGATCATGGAGGAAACAAGCAATCCCTGAATGGTAGCAGAGATATGGCCGAATTGGTCCTCAAACTGGGGCATAACGATGATAGGTCCAATACTTTGAACATTGGCTTAGGAACTGAGACTTGAAAATTGAAAGAACGGCACCTTCCCGTATCAAACCCCCATAAAAAACCTCCAAACGCGGTGAAAAGCGTGGGCCATACATACATGGGAATCCTCGAGCGTTTCATCGCCCGGACGAGGGGAGCTGCGCTATTCGCCGAAACTTGGAATTGGATCTTGGGGCGAGGTTCGAATTCCATACTGCTATCGTAGAGACAACAATCTGGTCTTTCTCTTGTCTTATCCTGACGCCAGCCTCGTGCAGCTCCAAATTGCTTTATAATGGCTCCTTCGCGCTGAATTTAATTGTGCCCGTCGGCCGACCGGCTAGCCTCCAAAACGTTGCATGTGAGTGTTCTCGTGCCTTGCAGAAAGTGTTGGTCCAAGCAAGACGCGCCAATCCTGGTAAAGGTGGAGGTCAAAGGTGTAGAGTTGAGACTGGATCTGGGTTAGGGTTGGTGTGAGCGATAGACGCGATCACGTCCTGGCGCCTTGTAGATTAGATCTACACAGCCACTTGTTCTGCTCTGCACCTGCACCAACGTCCTCGACGTTCCTAGGACACCCACTCCCGCTTCGACTTCCCCTCTCCCGCGTACTCCCGCCCGAGAGCCAGTCGGCCGGGACAGCCGTTCCCCCCCACACGCACACACCACCTCACCCTTGCAGCGACCATTCACTAAAAACTTGCTATTGAATACCAGCGCCGCAACATGTCTTCTGAGCAGGATACCTCGACATATCGAAATAATCGAGCCCTCTTTTCCATGCGCGGCGTTGTGCTCGAGCAGAGGGAGCGAACGAGGAAAAGCTCAAAGGCGGATATCGAGCGGTTCACTGAAGAATCAGAGTTCAAGATCATTTCCCTCGAGTCGCAGATAGACACTCTCATCGAGCTGCGCGACCGCGAGCATGCCTACGTGGCCGCACTCAGACATCTTATCTCCCCTATCCACACACTTCCAGTGGAATTGTTGGCCGAAATTTTTGACCTCACGATTCGCGACTACACGCATGTGCAGGATGCGCATCGAATATCGCAGGTCTGTTCAGATTGGAGACAGCTCGTCCATGGCACCCCGCGACTATGGACCCGACCAATACAGATACACCTCCAAAAACGTAGAACCGACGACCGGGAGCAGGCTTATTTGGATGGTTTGATGGCGTGGCTGACGCGCTCTGCACCCCTCGCCGTGCCTGTTTCCGTGCTGGCCGATGCGGACATCTATCACCATATGCCGGAGCAGATTTTGAGAACTGCCCCTCGATGGCGGTCCTTGCACTTCGACGACGTCGAAATTTCCTTTCTCAGTCACTTGGCTGAAGCCAGGCTCGACAATCTCGAGGAACTGGACCTGGGCGAGAGAAATTTCAATTTGGACCTCCACGACGCCGACGATTTCGAAAAGGACGACCTCGCATCATTCACTACCGTCCCTCGGCTCCAAAAGTTGCGCATGCACAATTATTCAGACACACTTTCTATCTTCGTTCCCTGGGCTCAACTCACTAACCTCATTCTCGGCGCACATTGTTCCAATATTGCCCTTGATATTCTGGCTCAGTGCACGAATCTTTCCCAGGCGACTGTAAGCACCACTGGACGGTTTTCACGTCCTGAAGCTAAACAAAGCATTCCTGCTCTGAATCACTTACGCGTCCTGACCCTTCCCTTCTTTGGGTCTGCGGAAAATGCTGGCAAAGCCATGCTATTTTTGGATCACCTGCCAACTCCTGCGCTCCAGAAACTAACTCTGGATTTCGGCGATACAGTAGATCCACGTTGGTCTGAACCCCACTTCATATCATTCCAGCAACAAGCCCCGAACATCACTTGCCTCGAATTACAGTACTCGGAACTCACATCGGCTGAACTGATAATTGCCATTCGCCATGTGTCGTTTCCTCACCCACCTGAAGCTAGCTTATTGCTATAGTTGCTTCGATGATACCCTCATCGATTCTCTATCCTACAAACACGGTATGAACCCCCTCGCGCCCCACCTGCACCATTTGTGTCTCGACGACGTGAGCCACAACTTCAGGCATGATGTGCTGGTAGGCATGATCGCCTCACGATGGTGGACCGATGATCAGCTGGGGGAATCCCGTCAACCTCCGGTTGCTCGCTGGACGCGCGTGGAATTATTGAACATTGATTTTGGTGAACGAGATAATAGGCTGAACGATCTGAAAATACCCTCCGATGTTCTAATATATTGAACTTTCCCTGCTTATATTGTGTGCTCTCTTGAGATGGTCTTTGGGTCATCAGTACAGCGCAATCCTTGATCCCCCCCAAGCATCCTTTGCATACAAGCTGGTACTTGGAATAGGTGCTCGTCTTCGACTTCTCGTCCCGTTGCCACTGCCTCAACCTCAGAAAATCCGTGGCTCCGCGTAAAATTATACTTAAGCCATGTCCACCAGGAGCGGCACAACCAGACAACACCAATTCCGAATCGGTTTCAACTTGACCAGGGATTTCGTCGTTGCATCCTCCCATGCTGAAGCTGAGGGCTAACATCGCTACACAGTATTGTTCATATTCATCCGAAAGTTCATGGCCGCGGCTTTGCCGAGACTCTGCTGTCTGCTTACGCTGTCGATCCTTAAAGTTGTGACAGTTCTGGGACACCAATGCCGCAGAATCAGTACTCGCGTTCGTTGTTCCGACAGCGCCAGCCTTACAACGCGGTAAATAGTAAATATTAGTATCTGAGAAACTCATGAAAGCTCTACTAAAGAGGTAGAAGCGAGCCTGACCTGAATATTGTTTCCATTGCTGTCGAGCATCGAACTTCAAAATGTTACTTTAAATTTTTCCCCCAACGTTCAGGTTACGCTTATTCTGGACTACACCTTGGTCCACTGCCGAAAAATTCAACATCTATCATCCATTCGGAAATCTAAACATCGGTATCTGTCTGCAGACTTGCTCTCCCGATTCTCTCTAATCGTAAACCCGATCCCGACTCTATTATAGCTCACGGGCATGGACGAGAACATCAAAGGCTCGCACGTTGTATCAATAATCCCCCACAACTTGCCGGAAAATACAATCCGAGGGGATTGTCTGGAGTCCAGGCAGTTTCAATCAGACGAGAAATCGAAGATAGCGATCCCGCCGAAGACTCTGCCTACACGCTAGGAAGCGAAGAACTGTGCGTGTTCGAGGGAACCGGGTTTAGTATATGAGAACATTGGAAGGCAAATCCTTGAAACCATTCAATGGTCCAAAGTAACCGCCCGAAAATTCCACGCGTGTCCAGTGAGGGACCGGAGGGGGAATCCGATGAGATGGCACCAGTTCATCGCCAGTTCGCCATCGCGAAACAATCATGTCCGCCAGAACATTAGGCGTAAACTTGTCGCCCACGTCATCTAGGCGTAAATGGTGCAAGTGAGGCGCCAGGGGGCTCGCACC
Source organism: Mycena sanguinolenta (assembly GCA_014462675.1). Taxonomy (NCBI): domain Eukaryota; kingdom Fungi; phylum Basidiomycota; class Agaricomycetes; order Agaricales; family Mycenaceae; genus Mycena; species Mycena sanguinolenta. The sequence continues at coordinate 512,360 of JACAZH010000041.1, read as the reverse complement.
AGGTTTGTAGCAGAGAGCGCTGATGAGAACATCATCGAAGCAAGCATGGCAAGAAATTAATTCCAGGTGGGTGAGAGATGGTGCATGGCAAATAGCAGACCGGAGTTCGTCCGATGTAAGGCGCGACCACCACAATTTGAGTTGCGTGATGTTTGGTGCTTGGCGCTGGAATGCTATGAAGTGAACTTCAGACCAGGACGGATTTGACGCGTCGTCAAAGTCCAGAGATAGCTCCTCCAGCGCGGGAGTTGGCAGGTGGTCCAAAAACGACATGGCATGTTCCTCAGACCCGAAGAATCGGAGGGACAGGACACGCAGATGGCTGAGGGTGGGAACAGTTTGTATAGCGTGTGGGCGTGAAAACATTCCTGTCGTCCTCAGCGCCGCATGAATGAGATTTGTGCACTGCGCCAAGATATCGAGGGCGATATTGGAACAGTGCACGTTGAGGATGAGATCGGTGAGTTGCGCCGCGGGGACGAGGATTGAAAGTGTATTTGAATTGATGTGCAAGCACAATCTTCGGAGGCGAGGAACAGTAGTGAACTTGAAGAGGTCGAAATCTTCTGTTCGGTAGTTATGGAAATTGCCATCTTTTATTCCCAGGTCCAGCTCCTCAAGGTTGTGCATGCTGGCTTCAGCCAGTTGACTGATGAACCAAGGGGGTGGATAGATCAATTGCAAAGAACGCCACCGAGGGGCAGTTCCCAGAATTTGCTCCGTCAAACGTCGACTGCTCATAGGGATCAGGACCACGGAAATGGGCACGGTGAAGGGAGCAGAGCAAGTCAGCCATGTTTTTAAACCATCCGTGTAAATCTTCTCCTGGTCACCACTTCTGTCTTTTCGGAGGTCTATCCGCATCGGCCTGGTCCATAGCCGCGGGGTACTGTGGGCGACCTCCCTCCAATCCGAACAGACCTGCGATATTCGAAACACGTCCCATACGTGCATGTAGTCGCGGATCGCGAGCTCGAAAATCCTAGCCAGCAATTCTACTGGGAGTGTGTGGATAGGTGAGATAAGGTATCTGAGTGCGGCCACATAGGTGCGCTCGCGGTCGCGGAGGTTAACCAGGGCATTGATCTGTGAGTCGAGGGAAGTGATCTTCGACTCTGATTCTTCGATGAACCGTTCGATATCTGCTTTAGAGCTTTTCCTCGTTCGTTCTCTCTGTTCAAGTACAACGGCGCGCATGGAAAACAAGGTGCAATTATTTTGATGCGTAGTCGAAGTATCCCGCTCGCGGAGAAGAGTCATGTTGCGGCGCTGGCAGACAAACGGCGTCGTGGTATTGGAAAGAACCTGAGAGGCTTCCAGAAGAAATACAGAAAAACACATGTTTTGATTGAATCAGACGCGCAACTTGTCCAAATTGGGGCTTGTCTCCTTACAGCCATGGTCGAACGTGGTTCTCGCGAGTACAAGCCGTACGACGAGCAAGAACCTGAGTGCGAAACACTCTTGCCCTCTAGCAGCCAGCATTCCAAGCGCATTGAAGAGTCCTATGGCAATCACTCGTGCTACTCTAAACCGCAATTCGGTTTTAATCACCTCCTCATTGCATTTGTAACCGGCACTCTTGCCTGCTTTCTAGGCCAATACGCGATCTGTGGCCCAAGCTGTTTTACATATCACGGAGATGAGGCGGCTCCTGCACCAACACACGTCGAAGCCTCTCGCGTCGCCATGGGCTGGGTCCACTGAGCGGCACAACTTCCCTCCTGCATCTCCAACTAATGCATTCCCATCTCTGTTCCCCACAAATGTCGGCTATGCAGGCAAGACGCCTACAGGTGCAGAGCCCGGCGTCATTGCCACTGCGCCCTCGTATCCGGTGCATACATCCTCCCCACAACTCGTTGGACCGCAGGGCACGATATCTAAAGGCAAGGGCAAGAAATTCGATATCTTCAAGAAGTGGGGCAACTTGTCGCCGTGGTACAGCGTTGACCGCACCACGTTCGGAGTCGACTCGGGTCCCGAGACGCCCAAGACTTGCCGCGTTACTGGGCTGCATTTACTGCATCGCCATGGAGCAAGGTACCCGACGGCTTATGGTGGGTCACATTATTTCTTGTGTATTCTCATTTGGATGCCGACGACATGAAGCGTCTTACGGTGGGCCTGCCAACTTCTCCAGCCGCCTTCACGCCGTTGCGGATAAGTGGACTGCTAACGGGGACTTGGAATTTATGAATGAGTGGTACGAGTTTTCCCGCTTTTTACCGCGCGTAATGGTTGACTGGGTCCTTCTAGGACGTACAAATTGGGCGAAGAAGGTCGGTGCATGTTTTTAATGTGGTGTCGTTGATTTTCCGGTATTTACGAAACCATTCGCAGTTCTGACCCCATTCGGACGGCAGCAACTCTGTGCGTTCTCCATCCTCATGAGATATTTTGGTGACCGTCGACCGATCTATGTACAGTCGACCTAGGAGTTTCGATGCGACTGAAATACGGATTTTTGCTGAAGGTACTTGTGGCCTTCCCAATCTTCCTTTCCTTCGATACTGATTTGCTTGTACGCAGAACTTCAGCGAGTCCAATACAATTCCCGTGTTCCGCACCGAGTCGCAGTACGCGTTATTTTTTTGACAACCTTCGATTTCGTTCATTATACGCTATGCAGAGACCGCATGCTCGCGTCCGCGATGAACTTTGCAATCGGATTCTTTGGGTACCCTTTCGAGGGACAGTACCAACAGAGTATCACCATAGAGAACGGCGGGGTGCGTTTGCGTCTGCCATTTCTTTATGCTGCATCTAAACTCCTCTACCCTCGAATTTTACTTGGAACAGTTCAACAACACTCTCGCGCCGTACAAGACCTGCCCCAACACCAATGACGTCTCCAAGGCCGACCGCGGGCGCGATTTCGTAGCGGCGTGGGCGAATGTGTACCTGGCGAAAGCGCTGAAGAGACTGCGCCCGCAGATGGTGGGATATGAGTTGAGCATTGAGGACGTGTATGTGTTGCAGCAGTTGTGTGCGTACGAGACTGTCGCCCTAGGGTACTCCAAGTTCTGCGAGCTCTTCACGGAGGAGGAGTGGGAAGGATTCGACTACTCCCTTGATATCTTCTTTTGGTATAACTCGGGTTTCGGCTTCACTCTCGCCCGTGCGCTCGGGATCGGGTACGTTCAGGAGCTCGTCGCACGGCTCACGCACACCCCGATCGCGACCCACAATTCGAGCACGAACGCGACGCTGGACGATAACCCTGTGACGTTCCCGCTCGGGCAGAGCTTGTACGTGGATGCGACACATGAAGTTGTGGTGTTACATGGTGAGTAGCGTCCCTCTTTAGCTGGTATATACGGTATATACTAAACGTGGACCACAGTTCTCGCGGCGCTGAACCTGACGACGCTCGCGGCGCAGGGGTCGCTGCCCGTAGACCACATTCCGGAGAAGCGGTCCTTCAAGGTGTCAGAGCTTGCGCCGTTTGCCACGAATGTGCAGTTCCAGCGTACGTTCCTTCCTCACCAACCAAAATAAACAAAAATGAATACATTACAGTCCTCGAATGTACTTCTCTCCCCGGGCCGCAGATTCGCATCATAGTGAATGACGGCGTCGTCCCGCTCACGGGCATCGAAGGATGCGAGAAGCAGAAGGACGGGATGTGCGCGGTGGATACCTTTGTAGAGGCGCAGAAAAAGATTATTGGGTCGACGGATTGGGAGTGGGCATGCTATGGCGACTGGGATATCCCGGAGGGGTGGGAGACGACAACGGGGGAGCCGCCGGCGAGGAAGTGAGTGGAGTCTGTGCTTGCATATAGACAGCTGAGGAGACTGCACTGCATCTTGGTACTTACATATTTATACTCACCGCAAGATGGGGCTTTCCCAATGCAATAATATTTCGCGCCAAGATAATGCGTCGCGCGGTCTGACACCTAGAGAGTTTCTGTAATATTTTGTGCGAGAAAAAGAAATTATTTCCTTTGCGTGATTTATTTATACGTCGCGCCGATCGCGTCGAGACCAAACAAGAGACGCCAATCCAACTCGCTCAGGATGAGCACAACCACCGAGCAGGCCGCCGCCGCTGCGCCGCCCCAAGAAATCCCCAAGGTCGCCGAGCTTGGGACGACCAGCGCGCCTCTCAAGAGCGCAGCATTCTTCATTGGCGCGTACTGCAAAGAATACAATGGTACCTACGTTGCTCGATGTCAGTGCCATGCTGACATCCGTGGCGCACAGAGGACTTTATGCTCTGCAAGGCAGAGAGCCGCGAGCCGGGGCATTGTCTGAAGGAAGGCCGCCGCGTGACGCGGTGTGCGACTGACTTGTGCGAGAATTCGACGCATTCGTGTGCTTATGCTCATGTGTTATTCATTTCGTAGGATCACAAAAATGCGAGAGAACTGCCTGGCACAGTTCGAGGCGCATTGGGGCTGTCTTGAGCAGAATAATCAGGTGGGTGTTGCTGGATTTACGCATCGTTGTTAACCGTCACACGCGCTCTTGAATCTCTTGAATCCTTTCGTCGTGCTAATGATATGAACCCAGCAATACTACCGCTGCCGCACGGAAGAGCGCCCACTCAACGCATGCATGTTTGAGAAACTCGTACGTACGCCGCTACCCTTCCTTTAATTTTATTAATACGCGCGCTGTACCGCAGGGTCTCACGAAGGTGATCCCTGGGACGCCAGAGGGCAGGAAACAAATACACGAGATCGAGAACCCGACACTCAAACGACAGCAAAAGTGATCCTCCATCGACTTGTAGACGCGGGGCTGTAATAAATTAATTAATGGCGAATGCGCTCGCGTTCGGTCCTCCAACATATGGCGCTCCACGGACATATAACTCGGGGAGCGACAACATGTATTTCTTGTGGACCAGACCTTTGCCGACACCATACGCGTGAAGTCAGAACCCAGTGAAGTTGCCGCACGCCAGATCGAAAGAGTGCTCAGGCATCAAGGGCAAATTCAAGGGCGTCCAAAAACTCGGAGATGAGTCGAAAAGCATGGAGAATTCTAGGGCACAGCGCGCCATAACTCCTGGCTCTTTGGCGTCGTCCGCGCTCAGTCAGGACAAAGTCCTCGTACCAAGAGCGCGTTTTGACCGGCAGGTGCAGAGAAAGGAATGGAGCCCCGAGAAACCGCTCCGTCCAGGACCTATAATCGGTTTGAGGCGGAATAAATGTTCCATTCATCACTTTCACCCAAGCAAAAAAAAAATCAGTGGGTAGTACAATTTTCCACTCGTGCCAGACATCGTCAGAAATAATAGTCACACCGTACTCGGTCAGCCACATTGATGAAATTGGTGTGATCCTTGCGCGAACGCCAGCGCACCCTCTGGCTAAGACTTGTGTCAAGAGCGCGTTTGGGCCGCGGGTATGTATTCATAGACTTGAATAAATCGTTAATTAATCGCTAATCTGCGAACGGTGATGCGAGATGTTACGGTGATAGGGAGCGGTCATGACTGACGAGATAGCAACCTGCCGCGAGCAAGCATGCTGCACACCACACCATACACTAGATGAGAGACACCGAAGACTAGTCTCAGTATCACGATGAGTCAGCTGGATGGATTCCACCGAGGTAAATATACTTGATTGAGTTTTGGGAACGTCGACCAGTCCACTAGGCAGGCTGAGCGCGCGTCCAAAAAATCCATGCTGCGCTGAGCCGAAGGAGAATTGATTTGGATCGACGTCGACGGCAGGCGTTGCAACAGCCGGACGCTCAAAGCCAGAAATACGAACCGAGTGGACCGTGGCAAGAGTACAATATCCAAGCCGCCATCTGTTCCGAGTGACGCACTCAACGTTCATAACCTGCCTGCGCATGCGCTCGGTCGGGAAAAGCTCTTGTACGCCAAGCAGGACAAGCTCCATTGCCAAGAGGTGCCAAGATATTTGACGGCCGCAGGGTATTGGTATTTGAACTAAAGGTGTTGCGAATGAAGGCGGATCCAGGCTGAAAGGCGGCTATCGAGCCATTTGCGTTTTGAAATCGAGTTGAATGGATCCAATGCTGAATATTACAAGCCCAAGCCGAGAAAATTTGTTGGTGGTGGATCCGGTTTCAGATACAGAGAGTTTCACTCAGAACAACGGCAGACTTGGAGCCCGTGATGATGATACAAGATCTGGTTGGATGTAGCATAGCGCCTCGTTTTTGATGTCGTTGAGCAGCGCTAGCTCGCCCGCCATCCCCGACCCACATCAATGGAAACCAAAGTTATCGGTTCCGAAGGAACCCAAGTCGCGCCTTTTGAGCAAGTTTAACGCTAGTCTTGCTGTGGAAATAAGGCTTGAGCGGACAAGCTGAAGGCGAGTGTGTATTTATGGGTCCTTGTCGTGGCAGAGGATCAGGAGACATTGATGCGTGTTACGTACTATTATGATTCTGTCAACCAATTCTATTTCTGTGCAGTTGCCTGACTGTTTCTTGTTCTCTCTTTCCTTTCTCTCGGCTGAGGTCTGGACCTTTCATTCTTTTTCCTTTCTTCTTCAGCGTTGAGCGCTCTTTGTAATGTCCTCATTATTCCTTGCGCTCTCTCTCCTCGTCTCGGTTACACTCGCTCTCCCTGCACCACCCCGGCGATTCTCTGCGAGACATAATGACCTGAACTTGATTGGAAAACGTGGAACAGTGGACGGCGTTATTGGGCTCGGTGATAACTCTGATTTGTGCGTTGTTATTGGGCCCTGGGTGTGTTCAATAATTAAGTAGTGAATTCATGGCAGGCTTTACTCGGTACCTATTCAACTCGACAACACGACCACCATCGTCAATCTCGGTGCTTAATCTCCTATGTAATTATGTATCAAACTCAAAAAACCTGAATTTGCAGACACGGGCTCCTCCGACCTCTGGGTAATTTCGTCTGCTTGCGCCACCAACGCGTGTACCAAAGCTGGCCAAACGCCCCATGTCCCAACTCAAGGGCTTACATCGATTGGACCAACGGTAACAATGCGTTATGGCGACTCCACCACAGGTAGCCAGAGTTCCAAGTGTGAAGCTCAGTGGTTTTAATGAACGCAGGCACGTACGCTACTGGCCCCTTGTCAATGACGACCGCCTCAATTGCGGGGGTGGCCATTGACAATCAGCTGTTTGCGGCCATCAACGACACAACGAACACGGGTGCGTACTTCCGTCCCCGCACATAGGATTCGCCGGTGAATAATGGGTAGTCGTCGAGTTCGGTGTCGCTGGCATTTTTGGGGCTCGGCTTTCCCAGCGAATCGTGAGCCGCATCTTCATCTCTTTGGTGTCATGCCTGACTCCTGCACCAGCCAGATTCAGGCTGCAGCGGTTCAACACCAGTTCGGAACCTCGGCCACGACAGACCACCTCATCGCATCCTCTTACGCTGACGGTCCGCTCATTTCCCGAATCACACAGAGCGAGGCTCTCCAAATGCCAATGTTCACGGTGAATACAACATCTTCGTGCGGCATACAGAGACCTGAAACTAAGTTTACAACGTTAGATCTCTCTCCAGCGCTCAACAATAGACATCTCTGGGACTGGTGCGCTCACACTTGGCGCTCTTCCCCCCGGTATCGATAACTCCAGTTTGACTTGGGTTCCTGTGCGTCTGTACACGCCCGAAGAAGGTGGACTCACTCCCCCGTCCTTCGCACCAAACGAGGTACGTCCGTAGTACTGTCGGTGCGGTCAATCACTGATGAATAATCGGTGAAGGTGTACCCTCTTCGGTGCGTTCGTACGTTTCCTCCCGAAAATCCTACTGATGTTACTTAGTTGGGAAATTGAACTTGACGGTGTGTTTTTGGATGGCGTTGAGCTCGCACCATCCACGATTCCCACAACCGGTGGCGTAAATGCGACCGCGATGTCAGCGCTCATTGACACGGTATGTCCAGTGGACATATGCACCACCTCAATTAACCCGTCTTGCAGGGTAACTCCATCCTACGCGGGCCCGAGCGACGTCGTTCAAAATATTCTTGGAAAGATCTCGCCGCAATACAGCCCCCAGAAGCCCAATAGCGCTCTCCTTGCCTGCGCCCAGGCACATAGCCTGGCGTTCAAGATTGGCGGACAGGTTTGCGGTTCTTCGTCATAGTCCTTATTTTGATTGATTTTCTCCGGGGTAGATGTTTCCCATCGACCCCCGCGACCTCCCGAGCCCCGTATCAGAGGGAAACGCAGCGAACTGCGTTATTGACAACATTGTCGCGACGGACGCGCCTAGCGTCGGCGCACTGTTCAGATGGAGCTTGGGTGACCCTTTCATGAAGTCGTACGTCGCGCTACTGCAACATTGGCTTTAAATTGTGACGCCGATTCGCTCATGGCAGGAATCTTGTCGCTTTCCACTATGGAAACCTGACTAATCCTTCGCAAGACCCGCCCCGAATTGGCTTCTTGTCCCAGGTCCCCAGCAATGCAGCGGCGCTTTTAACACAGGCGGTGCAAGAAGCTCTCCAAGATGGAGGAGACTTCGAGTGTAAGCATCTCAGAACCCATCTTGTGCTTTGAGCTTCGATCATTCAAATCGATCCAGCCACCCTCGTCGTTGCACCGACTCTCTCCGCGGAACTCGAGTCCGAAGTCACGGTCGTCGCTAGCGCCGCATCTCTGGAGGCTGCCAGACTGACAGCCACGCACACCCCTTCAGCAGCACCAACAGCTGCTCCCAACGGTGCGGCTGGCGCGACCGGCGCCGCTTCCGCCACTGGCGCCGCTTCCTCCACCGTGTCCATCACGGGCAAGGCGTCGACGAAGTCGAATGGCGCGCGCAGGTTGGCGCTTTGGGATTCCTGGCTCATCGCACTCGGCGTCGCCGTGCTCAGTACAGTGCTGGGTTGATCGCCCCAGTGTTAATCACGACAACGGACGTTAGATGTAACAGGCATGGTATAGATTTGGCATTGCATAACTTAGCTTTGGATCGTTTAATTGTGGAACTCAGCATCAGCAGCATGCAGCATAGTTGTGCAGTCGTTTGTCGCATACATCACATAGCATTGAAAGCATTGATTTCGCATTGGGCTACTGTTCGGGGAGTGTATGCGATAACGTAAGGTTTCATCGAGGCATAAAGCTACCAGCTACGCCCCGACGATGAATTTGTTTGCGAGGGTGGAATTATTTTCTGAAGGAATGCACAAGCTGAATAAATCAAGCCACACAGTTCTGGCAACGAGGAAGGTTCGTCCTTCAACATACCGAAGTCATCAGATCAAGGAAAAAGGCGAAGTACTCTCGAAGAGAAAGATTGTAAAGCTGTACATGACGCTGCTACCTAAATTCATCGAGGTCAAAGCTACTAAAAGAGAGATCCTGCTATGTATATACCATATCACTACTACAAAGCCGGGTGACTCGCTCTAAAGTACATAATTTTTCTCGTCAGTCCCTAGGTATATGTCCATACCGTCTTGCGCCAGCCGGGAGAGGTGAGCGCTGATTGTCTCTTCGCTACCCCCGAAATAACATTCGTAGTCCAAAAAGGGGCTGTAATCCCAAACCAGGCGGAACGATGGCAAACAGTCGGAGCGTGAATCAAGAAAATCGAGGAGCCCCAAGAGATCTGGTCCGTAACGCGGATCCACGCCGTCCAAAGTGAGTTTTCGAATGTTCGGGAAAGACTCCGCGGAGAGCGTGCTCGGAGCATGGAGGGAAAAGATCGAGGAGATGGTGTTTTCTGACGGAGAATGAATGTGAAGATTTTCGAGTGTCGTGGCTACAAGAAACAGATATCGAGTCCGGTCAAAGTCACGGCCTGTTGCTTTCACAGACAGGGATAATAATGGAGAACGAGACCGCTTGATGAATGCTTCCAGCTCCATATCACAGCTCTCGGATGAAACATCCAAGTGTTGCAGGGCAGAGAGAGTGAGATTTTGGAGAATGTAACCAACTCCCCGCTTTATAGTCAGGGAGCGTAAACGGATATGAGCTTTTCTCGCGAAGGAACTAGGATTTCTGACCAGGTCGAGAGTGCATGTTACTTCGACGAGGTTTGGGGCCCGGTCGAAAAGTTGTAAGTCGTCAATCGAGCCTTCGAATATTGTCAACTGCAACCACGGAAGGCTGACGCAGTTGGGGAGTACGTGAGCCGCATGCAATTTGTGAAGCAGGGGGGCACGATCAAAGACAGTGACCGAGACGCTGTTGTCATAATCGGGACAAAACAGCTTCACGCTCCGCAGCAAGGGAAGTTCGAATGGATCCCCGAGATGACGGAGATGTTCCCGCAGTGGTGCGTAGTTCGAGATGGTCGACTCGATGCGAATAACGACGAAGAATGTGTGCAAGGAATTCTGTCGGATCGACCAGGAAGGCATGGGCGTCAAGGATGAGGGACAGAGGGCACTGCCCGGCGCGTCCCAACCATCGATCGATGCCCTCCATCACACCCGCTCGCACGAGGGGTTTCAACGAAAGCTCGAGTATAGACCAAAGTTTTGGAGTTGCGAGGGCGATGTCTCTCCAAGCGCGACAGACGCGCATGAGGAGCATAGGAGATAAATCTCCATGATATCGACGGCCAGTACGTTCCAAACCCGGAAGACAACGGACGAAGATTTCTGCTGTTATTTCGGGGGCTAGCGTCAAGACTGGATAAGGAGTGGTGAAGAGATCATGTTCTACGGCTGCTCGGGCTGCCTCCAGATCGTGAAGCACACGCTTGTGTTCTAATATCTGCGTATTAAGCTCTGCGAGACGTCTGCGGAGGTCGTCTCTGGTCATTTGTGTGGGCGCGTCTAGCTCTGCCAGACGTCTGCGGAGGTTATCTGTGGCCATCGTGCAGAGAGAGTGTGCGCAACAGTCAAGCAACGGCCCAACACCCGATTAGGAAGGACTGGAATCTCCGCCCCCCAAAATTATTCATCAGAAAGAAACATGAAGCGGTGGATCCAGAGAACTGTTGAGAAGGAGAGCCAAGGGGAGATGTGAGTTGCGATTTCGGGACAGTTTCGGAAACACCTGAATTGAAAGAATAATTAGTGATCTATTTTTTCCCGCTTGTGAGGATGGCGGAAAAGCATTATACATTGATATATGTATATATTCGTGTATCATCGAGTAAAATCATCACAACGTCTTCTTCCAGCCCGTTGGAGTCAAGGGTGCCAGAGCGGCCGCAACACGTCGTCCCTCCTCTGCGAGCAGATTGTAGGTCGAACATGCGTTCAGCTGCGTCGAAATTTTCAACTATACAGAATGATTTAGGATGAGATCGTGACTCACCGTACTCATTACATCGACCTGAATGCCCAGGTCGGTCAGGTAGGTCCTCACAGATGGAGGTGGGTATGACAGTTCGGAGCCCGTGCCAAGTATCAGGATCTCTGTTATTGTCACAATCACAGTCAGCCCGTGGCCCTCGCATTCGGAATGGCAAAAAACGCACCGGGTCTAGGAACGACGACCTCAAACATGGCGAGATGCTCCTTGGTCCAATCGGTCACAGTGGTGGGTACATCCCACAAAAATACCTTCCCCTCAAGGAAGATGCATGCACCCTGGAGGTGGAGTCCGTCCTCAAGGTAGATGCCGGAGGACGTGACAGAGGAGACCTGTACAGCGGGAGGTGTGCCAGAAGCAAGGATATTTGTCAGCGAGGCAGCAGGGCCGCGGTCAAAAAGAGGGCGGGTCATGTGTAGAGTCCGCCGAGGTACTACTTGCAAGGGACATTTGGCGCGGGCAGCCGCGAACCTGCGACATGCTCGCGGTAAAAGTCGGAAAGACATCATACTTCACGTGATCGTTACAAAAGCTTCACCACGACAAGAACAAACAAACAACCGCCAGAGGCCCAATTAGGAAAGAGAAGATAATGGGCTTGAAATTTATATGATACAAATGCAGTATTATCTCTGAAATCAATGCCATGACGCCCACCCCGGATACATTTTCGCCTTCAAAAACCTGTTAGCTTTTCGTCCAAAAGAACAGCGAAGTGCGCACTAAGTTCGCTGTATCCGTCGCCTCTTGGATCAGAATTTGCACCAAGTTTCCTGTTGAAACTTCTTTGTCCGCCACGCGTTCCTTTTGACGACGCCGGCACGTACAGGCCTTTGAGCTTACGCTCAATTGGGCTGAGGGCATTCTTGCCGAGCATGCGCAAGTCGACGGATGCCTTGACAGCATTGCGCCGCGTGGGCTCACGTTCCTACGGAAAGATAAACAATTTGATCGGAAAGCAGATCATGAAAGGGACGCACCATCTTGCGCTTCTCGTCTTCCCACTCGACAAGAGGGTCGTGGATGAATGCGTCGAGTACGCTCATAAGCGAGTCCTTGTTATCCCTCAGCAGTTGCATTGTCACCTCGCACGCGATACGGAACAAGCCCTCCACGCCGGTTACGCCCAGTCCATCAATGATATTCTGTGTCAGTCGGAACGGTACGCGCTCTGGCGTCTCCAGTGTCTTGCCCTGAGCGCAACCAACATCCAGTAGATATAAATACGAACGAGGCAGACACGCACCTTCTCAAAGAGGCAGTTGAAGTCAACGTGGACGACATCCCCCGTGTTTGTGTCGAGCAGGATGTTTTCGCAGTGACGGTCGCCCAACCTACATTGTCAAATGAGCACCGGGGATTCTCACTTTGGAAATCACCTGCCCCAAGATGAATCCCACCATGGACATGACGGCAGCGGTGCGTCCATACGCGAGTCGGCTCGCAAGCCATGCCGATGGTTCCGGGAACGTCTCGACAAACCAGTCGTGGAATACTGGTGGGAAGCTGCGAGTTTCGTTAGATCATTGTGGTCAATGACAACTCCTGATACGTGCTTCGCCAGAATCTTGACGCGGAACAACTCCGCTGCGTCTTGGTCCTGCGAGTCTTTGATGCGGCGAAAAACGTCATTCATCTCAGAGCTCTGTTGACAATACAGAGCAATGTCAACGCGGTCAACACAACAGACAGTGAAGCCGTACCCAGCTCTTGATCCGTCGCGCGTCGTAGCCTTTGAGGAGAACAGGTCGCAATGGGATCGTATTCGGGACCCATTGGATGAACCCGCACTCCTCGTTTAGCGTCACTACGCCGTACGTGCGAATATCTGCATGGATCGTAAGCACAGAACACCAACTCGAACACGTAGCACTGACGCAATTGGCGCCGCCGTGACTCCGAGTTCGCCTTGAGTAGCTTGTTGATGATTGCGTTAAAGTCCATCAGGCGGGCATCCTTGCGCAGGTCGTCCTTGGGTTTACCCAGGAACATGTAGATCTGCCCATTGCTGCCCTTAATAGTAATCTTCCGCGGCTTCGCCAGCGAGCGCATCACCTCAATCTCATCGAAGAACTCTGCCGCAGCAAACCAAGATTCAGCATATACCCGAGACGCAAGACGCCGGCCTGACCTTGGAACGTGGGTGCATTGGTCGGAAACGGTTGGTGGTCCGACTCGAGGGACGATGTCGGCGGGAGGCTAGGTGTGAGGGATTCTTGGAGCGGTATGATCAAGTCTGAGCGTCCGAGTTTGAAGAGAGCGGGGAACTGCTTTTGCATGCTGAGAGTCTTCACCTCATCTCCGATGTGAGCGTCACACATATTCAGCAGCTGGTTCGTCATGGATGTACAATCTGCTACCAGCTTGGAGACCCCAGTACGGGCCGAATTCGGGTTGTTCTTAGGACAATGTCAGATGGAATAGACATCGACTGCGAGGTACTAACGGTGAGCTTTTCGAGGATCTTCTTGCCTCGTTGCTCTCGATTCGACTTGGTAGACTTGACCACGGATGTAAACAGCCACAGCGCCTGCTTCGGGTACTCTTCCAGCACTCGGATGATCAAACGTGAGAGATTCTTGAAAACCTCGTCGTTCTCGTGGCCGACTCGGGACACGATCTGAGGGAACGCAGTAAACCACTGACAAGGAATAAGAACGGAAGCAATTGAACCAAGAAAGCAGTCACTTTGTACACAGGTGCCTCCTTGATTATTTTGGTCACCGCATCGTTTAGCTTCTTGAACGTTTCCTGAGTAGCCACTCGTCGATCTTCTCCAAGATCCAGCCAGATGGTAAGCAACCTAGACACCGTCTGATAGACATATTTGGAGCCGTGTTTAATAGCTCTTGCATATGACCTGACAGTAGACACGTTCATTTTCAAGCCTCTGTCCATAAAGCTTCAATATATCATATAGACATCCAAAAATTACTTACCGAATGGGTTTGTCACCTTGAGGAAGATTCTTGAAGCATTGGTCGTGGAATTGGCCTAGATGGAAATGGCCGCTCTCCCAACTGAGATAACGGGCATTGGTAGCTCATTTAGCGAAATGAAAAGTCGCTTACTCCGGTTGCAGTTCCGTGGCGTTCAAGAAAGTGGTGAAGATGATCGGACTCTCAAACCTTTCGGATTCGTTCATCCAGCGTGCCCGCAGAACTAGGGCCTGGAAGGAAACGTGAGACAAGCGCAATGGAACCAAGGTGGCAGACCTTGGCCTTCATCCTCTTAGTCTCGCCATCATCTTCCGTTAGATCGACAACATCCTTTCTGTCTTCAAGAAGCCCGTGCGCGCGCATCGAGTTTTCGAGCTCCTGCAGGGCCCGTAAAGGTTCACCAGTGGCCTTGACTAATTTTGCGCTCTCCATAAAGGAGAATCGGGTGCTACTGCTCTGTTGGGCCTGGAGCATCGCACTGTACGCAGTCTGCCATTGGCCGGCTTTTCGTGCAATCTTTGCACTGGCTAGCCACGATCGTCCGATTTCTCTCGCAGAGGTTTGACGGGGTGATGATCTGGAAGGGGCTGTGAATTACGGGACAACTAAGAAAACAAGCAAACATTACATCAAAGCAAAAGCCGTTCGTCGCATACTAAGCACCGGCTCGCGGGTTCTAAAGGTCGGTAACGTAGAGTCTAGTCGTGCTGATAGTGCGAGGTTTAGTTGGGTTACGGTTTGCCGTCTCAGTTGTGTATGTCCCTGCGATCCAGTAGGAAGAGACGTCAGTGCATTATAGATGAGTTCCAGCTCGTGCACAATGTGTAGGTCCAGGACCGCTTCGTACGACCGTCGATGCCCTTTCGCCCCAGCAGCAGTAATGGGGGTGCCTAGCACGGACCGGGCAACAGACAGAGAAGATGTGATTGCGTCGGCGTCTTTGGAACGCATGGCAAGCAAAACTCGAGCGATTACTATCGACGAGGGCTGCACGGTAGTTTGTTGAACCAAGTCTTCAACGTCCTGCCAAGCTCCAACCATCCAGGCGCTTTCGACCTGGAATCCGGCTAATGCCGACTGCCATTCAGGATTACGGGTCAGGACGCCACGGACGTGCGTCCTCAGCGTGTCTGAACAAAGTTGAGTGCAGTGATCGAGATTACTGGGATACAACACGAACCGTAGTGGCCAAGGTTTCGGAGGCAACGCAGAAGACCTAGGTGAAACTCGAGGTTGTCAGGAGATTGTTGAAGTCGGACTTCCCAGCAACTTTGAGCAGAAGTCCATCGACCGGTACTTTCATGCTGGCGAATTTGATGCTCCAAGGAGGGTGAAAGAATCAGAGTCGACACTCCCTCCATCCCATCAGGCTGGTCGATGTGGGCATAGATTTCGTGCAGTCGCTCGTAGTACGCGTTCAGATCCTTGCTCTGAGGCGATTGTTCTCGTAGAGTAACGATCTGTCGCTCAAAGTTCATCAAAGAACGAGCATATGCCTTGCACTTCAGAGCTGCTTTGGCCATCAGGTTCTCATTGATACTTGACAATATTGAGTCGACCCGCATGAGCTGCTCTTCGAGCTGACTTGCACCGGCGTTGCGAGAGCGCTTATGCTCATGCTTCTTCACGGTGAGTTCTTGACGGACTATCCGAACCCATTTGTTCAGATGATCCAACAGAGTAAACACGACCTGAGGACATTTGAGACAGGTTAAAGGTGTAGCATAGCGACCAACCTGTGCGCTGAGCAGTTTTCTTGTCTTCGCTCGAGGGGCTGGCAGCGTCAACCTGGTCTTCCAGCACAGTGAGAAGCTCCGTTCGGATGTTTTGAGCGTCGGTTTCGTCCCCAGAGATGAGGATATTGAGGACGAGGTGAGGAAGTAAATGATGGGCAACAACGACGTCCTTGTTGCGGACTGCTTGACGGAACACACCGAAGATTGTCTGCGCAGTGCGCCCCGACGCTCTGGTGATCAAGTGCACGCTCCACCACTGGAGCCATTCGCGATATGTTGAATGACAGGGATATATCGGATGAGTCAGATCTTGAGGCGTCGTGTAAGGTGGTACCGCAAATCGACCCTCAAGCAAGGGTGCAGCGGTCTCGACAATATGCTTGGGAAGACTGTTCCATCGATTCCGCACTTTCATCGGAACAGAAGTGTTGTTCCCAATCGCAACAAGCGCTGGCGTAAACTTGCAGAACTTGAGAAGCTCTTGTATGCAATACGCAAGCTGGCTTTGGTATCTGATGTCGCTCGTGGAGCGAAAAGCGCCCACAAGGAGATCCTGTATAAGATGCAATGCAAAAGTCATCGAATCGTCTTCGTTGGTGAAATTCGAGGTCATAATCATGGTGGGTCCGCTGGCACCAATCTCAAATCTATCTGGATCGACCGCCCCGAGAGCACCGATGCATTCAAATGCCAGAAGCCGCAGTGTATCTGTTCCATCGCCTTCACGGCATGCTGCGGCGAACAACGCAGCAATAAGTTGACCCACAAGTGGGTCGAATATGTCCCCAGATGCCAATCCGCTAACGAAGTCCTTGCGATCTTTCAGCATGAGATTTTTGAGCTCTCCGAGAGACTGGATAGCCACGGTGAGATTGTCACTCGAGGCTCGATCGAGGATCTTTTGCAACTCTTGTTTCGGCGACCACGACGCGCGAAGTTGTTTTAGTCGTTTTTTTCGCCCGTTCCAGCTCCGGAATCGAAGCCAAATCGATTACTTCATCCATGTAGCTCCCTAACTCGGCGCCGATGTCTATGATGATGTGTTCGAGAGACTTGGTGGCTAGTCCGCGACCAGCGGGCGAGAAGGTGGACCAGGAAGTTACGAACGCGGCGCTGGTCGGTCCGACAAGAGGTCCGATGTCTTGAGGAGCCAGTGTCGACAAAAATATGTGCCAGCTTTGGAGGGTGACTTCAGAGAGTTCCGGAATCCCGATCATGGTCTGAAATGTGGCCATAATCTACACAGCTGTCAGCCCAGCCACAATATGAATAGTGAAATCAGACCTGAGGCGCCACCGTACTAATCGAGGGACCGATTAGCTTGACCATATGTCCTAAACTTCGCAGAATCTTGCGCTTCATCACGACGGATATCTTGCCTCTACCGTCCCTGAGCATTTCGTTGACGTATGTCACGACACCAAGCATGTAAGTCTTCAGGAACGAGGCCAAGTCGGATGGCGACGAGGGTTCACTGTCCGGCACCATCACCCGTTCGACTTTCTTGAGAGCGGGGAGAGCCTTGATTTTTGGTCAGAAATTGTTGGCGAAACGGACGAACAGAAAGAGCTCACAGAATTAGCTGTATCTGGGTCCTCGTCGCCCATAACAATCACCAGCTGTGCGATCAACTGCACGATGGAGCTTTTGACAACGCTATGTGTGTCGATACTCTTTCGGTTTGCTGAATCCATGAGAACATTGAGCAGGCACGCCATGGCTTTGTTCGTCTGTCCCGGGCCGCGCAACAGAAAGAGATGCGCCAGTATGTCCGCGGAATGGTTCAGAAGAAGCGTCGAGGGCTTGGAATTCAACGCTTTCCCAATGGCTTCGACAACTCGGACCTCGCAGGCGGCAAAAAGGTGAGGCAGAGTGCGGGATAGGGTGGTGGAAACAAAGTCCTCCGGCGAAACATGCATGATGCGGCAAGACTCCACCAGCAGCTCTGGTTGAGTACACATTCGCAAGACGAGAAAAGGAGCGATTTGGTCAAAATAGGGAAGCATCACCGCCATGACCGACTTGTTATGATGTTTCGCGACGGCAATAATCTTGTGAAAGAGATATGGTCAAGTAATCGTTGGAGGGACGAGTCGAACATACCTGCATACACGCGGTTCCTCGTAGAACAGGATTGGAACTCCCTATTTGCGCTATAAGAAAGCATAGAACTTGCCCCAAAATTTCGCGGTTCTTCGTTCTTTAATCAAAGTCAAAACAAGGCAAGAATATCATGCACTCGAAAGCTCACTTTCCAATCAAACCTGCGGTGATCAATAATGTCTCTTTCACAGGAATCTTGCTCCCGTCCAGCGCTTCGTTGAGCTGCGAGAACAAAGATTGAGTGTATTTCCAGGCGTCGGGACCCTCGGCGGCGGCATACAGCCATACGAGCGCAGCCATAGCAGATCTAATTCTTGCGGTCAGAAGGTTGCTGGGATAATAATTCGCTAGAGTCGCACCCTGCGGCAAGTCGTACGCTTCGATCAGGATCGACGGCTCCTCGAAGGATGGTAGTCGCAGCATGAAGTAGTCCATCGCGCTCCGGTGTCATTGTATGATGCTTGATCGAGTCACTCAGGACGGTAAATGCACGCCGTCTCACTCCTGGCGGCACCTCGCCTTCTGGGCCATCCAGAAAACGAGCGACGACAGAGAGTCCAGCAGGAAGTGTTGATAGCTTCAGTCGATGGGAGTGAGGAGGGACATCCAGTTGTTTACACCCCGAAACGGCACAACCGAAATTTGCAAGTTTGTCAAGGAGGACAATGCGGGATGGAGCATCGCTGTCCATGAGCTGCCTGGGTAAAAAACAAATTCAGTTGACATGCGGCTAACTCGGGTGAAAAATACCTTTCAAATCGTGCTCTAACGTCGTCGACAGCGCGCTGGGCGTAATGAGCCTCGCCCATCGTCTCGTCACCCTCCATCCAGCAGATCGTGATGGGATATATAATTTCCCCTACGGATGCCCTTATTCCTTCACGCCATTGAACGGCTCTTGTCGCGTCGTCGGGCTCGGCTGGAGATACGTCTTTCGCGAGCTTGTCGTCCAGCTCCCGCAAAAGTACGGCGCAGTCCTTTTCAAGATGGGGTTGTGTTAAGGTCTGCCGAATTTTTCGTATTACATCGCCTTGAAAATGCGGAAGAGAATTGCGCAGAAAACAGACGATGAGCTTCTGAAAGAGGAAGATCAGACTAATTCGCTGTTAAGGGAAGTTAAGACGTACCCTCAATTCATTCCCGTATTCTGTCCAAGTTTCGGAGCTTAGCTGAGCAGTGATCTCCATCACGTCCGCTTTGCTGGGCGAAGCGAAAAGCTCAGATTGAAATAGCCTTTGCATTTCGGAATCTACGACATCCCAGCCGGTGATGGACCCCTCGGAGAGACGGTGTCGCAGCAGCCGGAAGACCAGATCAGGAAAGTAACGTGAAAAGTTGGGAGAAAGAGACGAGAGTAACAGAGGAAGGGTCGCCAATTTCATCAGCGCACCGACTCGCTTTTCGCTGGAGGCGACGCACGACGGAGAGATACAGTAGGCGAAAGTTTTGCTCACGGTTTCGGCAATTTGCCGGGTCAAATCTGTTAGAAACCATTGGGAAAGTACAGCGGGGCAGACGGATTGCACAAGAATGTTGAGTGTGGTGCTGAGAAACGCTGGAATGTCACCAATAGATTCGAGGATGAGGGAAAAAGATTTGTCTTCGACTTCCTGTTCACAGTCAGAAATCAAATCAAATAATCGTGGAACACTAACGGGACTGAACGGCTCCTTTACGGTCGCATCTTGGATCGGAGGTTTGGCGAAAAGAGTGATAGTCACAGGGAAAACAAAAGTGGAGGATCTGGACATGAGATCTATTGGAGTGATGAGCGGGAATCATGATAATAAACATAGAGACTTACCGGTCACAATATCCAAACACTCTGAAATAATACCGCGCAATGTATTCCACAAAGGCTCCTTGGATTCCGTGAGGTGAACCACCGCGCCGCCCAGACTTCGCAAAACGAGTAGCGCCGTTTGGAGCGCATCATCTGCCAGCTCTCTCGGCGTCGGAACCCCAGTCATCGGCTCAAATTCGACATCTAACCACATCTCCACGACATTGCAGAAATTGAGCAATCTCGCGAATGTGCGTCTTGCGAGATCACCCGGCCCATGGAACACCTGCTCGACGCGATTGGACACGCGCCGGATAACATCGAGACTGGCCGCAGCCAGTTTGACTTTCTCGTGCATGACGTGCCATTGGACCTTGTCCGTCGAGGGAAACGACGCAAGAAACTGCTCCGACAGTCCAGAAATGACGGTGATCCAAAGTCCTTTGTTGGCAGCGGGAATGCGCGCTGCAGGGTCCCCGTCAAGGTTTTGGGCTACCAAATTGTGCAAAAAAGTCGAGAAACTCCTGGGGAGACGCGTTGCTGTGTGGATCGTCAAAGGTTGGGACAGGAAATGGAGTGGCAGGAGGAGACATATTTTGAGCATTAGAATTTCTGCACCTAGAGAGGAAATGGCAAGAGACAAGCCTGGACGCGGTGCACGTGATGCGAAGACGCGTTGGCGCCCGACGCGACGCGAATAATATTTCCATATAATCGAGATCCTACTCCGCGACCGTTGCGCCGTATTATGGCAGCCTATGCAATGGGAGATAGCCAACGAAAGATGCGTGTTCCATATGATACAGAAATACAGAAACTAGGTCATAAATTCCCACACACAGGCCCCGGGAAGCTCCACCAAAGGATGGTCCGAAAAAAATGAGTTTTGAGGCCGAAATTTGGCCATTTCCTTGTCGGAAAATTGGTTTTCTGAGGACCAGTAACAGTTTTACCTTCCACCCAGCTGCTGCGGTTTCACGGGCAGGGAGCTGCAGATTTTTTAGAACTTCCCGTCCGCTTTTCTTCCCAAGGTTCGCCTGCAAGTGGCGCCGCCATGGTTGTAGAATTTTTGAAAATTTTGGGCCAGTGCGTGACAATTTTGGCGGAGGTCACAACCGTGACATGACACGACCCTTGGGGGCAGGATTTTTGCGGATCCTGGGGCCTCCACACACAGAAGAGATGATTCGCTGAACACTGTCCGCTACTTCCTGTGTGCTCAACTTTTGTCCAATGGGAGGACAATGGATGAATAGCACTGGTGTTCCTCGGCCAGCGCGCTGGGACTCGGCGAGCGAGCAATAATAAATGAAATCACAGAGAAATCGACCCGGATCGTTCGACGTCTGCAGCGACTATCGAAGGCGATTAAAACTTAGTGGAAAGGAAGACGCTGGCTGAAGCGACGAACCAATGGGTCGGGTCCGCTGGTCAAATCCTTGACAAGGGCATCGACATCGATCGAGGTGAAAAGCTCGTCAGCGAATTCGTCCCCGTAGCGTGGGCTCCCAAAACCGCGTACGTTCCCGCCGCCAATTATGATAGGCGCGCTCTGGCCCTCGTAGTCTGGACGCTGATAGCCCGTCTTGTGAGCAAGGCGCTCGGCCAGCAGTCCACCGGGGCTAGCTACACCGACATGGACGATCAGATCAAAGCCTTCCTCCGGAGGCGGACGGGATATCGGAGGAGTATAAAGCGGCGGTAGAATCGGGGGGCTGAGCATGCAAGCCTGGCAGAGTGTTCAGAACGGCGGAGTAGACGGTGGGAATATTCAATGAGGTGAGGTGAATCAAATTGGGTTTCGCTCCTTTGGGCGGCTGTCCGCGGGGTGGAGCGGCGCTAATGACCTTGTCGTGGAGAGTTTTCACCGCGAGCCAGGATGGATTCTCTTTGTACTGGCCGAAAGGCTGACCAGCACGTCAATACGCTGCGATGGAGATGGTAAAGGTTTTTTACACCGAAACCAGTGACCAGGACTTTGTACTTCACATAAGTGTCAGGCATGATTGGAGCTCAAGAGGTTCAAGGGCAGCAAGAGAGATGAGCTAAGAGCAGTTGAGTCGAGAGAAGCACCCGGGCCGGTTCGTCCGCTACTAGTTGACTGCAATTTTGTTGGGAACCACTGACTGCGACGCAAACCTTCGGTATATATTTTCCATGTTAACTGATGCGTTGGAGTTTGGAGAGCAAATCTAATGATCCTTCCCCGCTTTTCCCTCGGGCGTCCGTGGTTTGAATATCCCCCGCTCCCATACACTCTGCAAAATAGCATCTATGTTCGCCTGGACTTCTTCCTCGTCTCCCTTCCTTCGTCGGCCTAAGTTAGATGAGCACATAATATAAACAATGTGGCACACAACATACCCACTAGTGCCCAATTCCGCGTGCTCGGAATCCGCAATACCTCACATTCGATCTCCCACCCGCAGTGCTCATGGAGCTGCGCAAGCCAAATGCGATACTGTGCGTACCCAGAAGTATTGCCACTGTCCGCTCCGAGATTCAACGTCTCCGCGAGCGCAGCCAATTCGCGCCCGTCCTTCGCTCCTCCCACTGCGTCGCTCCCGCGCTCAAAGCGCGCGTCGAACATCCACGCACAGCATGGGATGCTGAGGAAGCCGCTTGCCTGCGCACGCGTCGCGAGGAGCGGCGTCCATGGCGTCAACTCGTCGGCGTGGTTCGCGACGACGAACTGCCCCGGAGCGGTGTAGAAGGTGGGCTCGGTATCAACGGCGAGCACGCGAGGGTCGAAGGCGTCAACGCGAAGATGGGCCTGTGTGTGCGAGGGATATGTCGCCCACGATGTGCGTGCGCGCAGATCGACGCCGACACCTGCATATCCGCAGGACAAGAGGATGTGTGTGAGCAGGCCGTTGCCGCAGCTGATGTGCATCTCAGTAGGTAGCAAAAAGATGGAGAATCATCCCCACCCAAAGTCGAGGAACCCGCCGGCGGGACGCCCCCAGCCTCGCCACGGCTCATCTGGGGGAACATCTGACGCTGGGGGCGCGGGATACGTGTCCTTCCACAGCAGAATTAGGAATGTGGCGATCCCTATGTCCTTCTGGATTTGTTAGATGGAACATTAGCCGAGGATCTCGCTCACCTCAAAGACGTGCTTCAGCGGATCGGTGCTCTCAACCCAAGTATCCACGAGACCCTTGAAGCGCTCTCGCATGACGAGGTAAAGGTCTTGGTAAGGCTCGCGGGGAACGAGGCAGTCGTGATGAACACGCTTCTGGTAGTTTGTTAAGGTCCCCCACCCATAGCGATGAAGAGTGTCGAGCAGAGACAAGCCAGTCCGATAAAGACGCGAGCCTGGATCTATGGGACTGTCGTCACCGGGCAATGGAACAACCTCAATTCGAAGGCCGGGAGGGCTAGTCGCAATATGACGGAACGCAAGGTGTGCGACGGCAGGATGGTAGTATGGGAGAGAACTACCAGGAGGGATAACCGGAGTCATGACAAGAGTATCCGCAACAGAATCAGACTCTCCATAGAAAGTGCAATGTTGGTCCAAAGCCGCGTCGCGACCTGGCCGGCGAGGAAGCAGGCGCCTCTGAATGTTGCGAAGGGGTATAATACCTTCCAAGGTAGGAATCAACGCGGGAAGTTCCACAGTCGTGTCAGCAAGTATGTCGGCCCTCAGGATCAGCGTCGAGTTGTATTCTGGGTGGTGAATTAATTGCAAAACAGCAGTTTCAAACTAGGGGCTGGATTCATAACCCTGTCCGACACTTGAGACGTAACTGACGATTTCGATGGGGGAAATCTGCAGGCGCAGAAATCAGAGGCACCCAGTTCGAGGCGAGAGCGGGGATTTCTGAGGCACTGGAGCACGGGGATGGTTCAAATCGAGGTCTGGTCATTGTCGCTGCCCCAAGCTCGAGGAGTGATACCTGAGACGCGTTTTCTTGCTTCGGAAAGTCGACAAGAGAGGCTGAAATGAGCCCAAGGAGGAGGAAAGTAAAAGTAGCGGAGGAAACAGCCTTCGAAACACCGTGACACAATAACAAACTGGTTCCTTCCTCCGTTCACTCAAGTTTAACCCGCTTCGTGCTCCAGCACTGCGGCCGGGACCTCTAAACAGCCGCAGGAAATTTTGTGATCGCTCTGGCTGTCAGCCAGCTGCGAATCAATCTCCAACCCAGACCGTCAGCCGCCGAGCTCGCGCGTTCCTACACCACCATCCCTTCAACATGCCCTCTTATTCCATTGCCCTTCTGGTGTCATTCCTCGCCTTCATTTGTGGCCAGCTCTTCGATGCTCTATGCATGAGCTTTCAACCCACTGGCATGGAGCTCGAGAACTTTTTGGTTACTGGAATCTCTTTTCGGACAACGCTGGTCGCAATCGTACTTAGGGCACTCCCCATTCTCGTTGTTCACGGAACCATACTCCTCCTCCGTCGTCATCTTTGCAGCTCTGTCAAGCACGAACTCGATGATACCTTCAAGACCGTAGCCGCCGCCGCTTCTGTCCCAGCGCGTAACGATTGTGAACCTTCGCTTGCGGCTCTCGCTTCGGCAGAAGTTATCCCCCTCCTCAAGAAATCCACAGCGCTGTCGGCGTCCACCGATAAGGTCGCATTCCCATCACCGTCCTCGCTCCTTGCAAGTGGTCCCGACCCTCAAGATAGCACTGCATTCGTCGCGTTGAACGAAACCGCGATCAGCACCTGTCGCCTCAACGTCAAGGAAGAAGTCGACACAGATACCGAGCACATCCTATCCCACTCTTTGCGCATAGGCGAGTGCATTCAAGCATCCCCTGACCAAGATGACTCGGTCCACGCTCGTCATTCACAAGTCCCTCTCCTCCTTCTTGTCGCCGCTGCTGCCCAGTTACGAAGGCTCAGAGCAAAGGCCTTCGACGAGTCGTGCGATGCCAAGATCGTTGAGGTCGTCGAGTCCGCTGAAGAATTCGAGAAGATCGACGACGCCGAGAACAGCTCCGAGGAAGTCGCCGGGGAGACCATGCAAACACTCGTCGTCGAAGCCAATTCCACCGACGACGCGAAAATCATCGAGGATGTGCCTGGTGACCACGCGTTCGGTGTTCCGCTAATCGAGGAGCTCGATGGTGTGCCCACCTATGAAGAATTCGTTCAAGATGCGCCACTGGAGCCACTATTCGAAAAGAAGGCATTCGCGCCTCTTGTTCATGGTTCGTCTCCTCACATTCCCTTTTCATTTTTCTCATCGTGTACGTGTCCAGTAATCCACCGGCCTCCCCCGCTTTCGCTTCTCGCAGTCCGTGCTAGTGTCAAGCCTCGTAGCGAGCACATCCCCCCGGCTCCCCCTTCTCGCCCGTCTCTTCTCTCGCCGGATTACCCATTATAGTTCCGCATGATCTATCGTACCAACACACAAGTTCCTACCCACGCCATCCTTACATACCCCAGGAACGAGAGACTTGCTGCTGGATCGAATTGCACGCACAAGTCATGAAGCGTCTCGATTTTGGCTGCGTCATCTACCCTGCGCATCTACTTGAGTGTACGAGCATTTCTTTTTTGTATTCTTCCCAATAGACGTGCCACAACTAGCCAGATTTGAAGTCGGCAAAGTTGACAACGGGAGTACCCTCAGTGTTCGACAACACGGATGCCAGGTTCCGCGAGACGCTTGCAGAGGTCGATGCTGGGCACTCATGTTAGCTCTCAGAATTATAGCAAGCCACAAAAAAAAGGGGGGAAAAATCGCTAGCCCAATTGATCATATCGAGACTCAGAGAATGGAAAGTCTCAAAACATCTTGACGTTGGGGTCATGAATAGCAAGTATTTCACGAAGATGGACGACTACCGTGATATCTAGCTGTTTCCTCATACGCTCATTTCAACGATAGATCTATATATCTGTTCTACTTCAGCTATCTTTCCATCCCCGTTCTGGCTTTTAGGCCACGTTAGTTGAGGCAAGGTAGTACTTGAAAAGGGTGAGAACGGGTCAGAACCACGCGTACCGCTGGACATTCAAGGCATGCCTAGATGCACAAGTCGCATGTTGGGGGTCCGATGTAAATTCCCATTCCACGTTCTTTCAGCTTCCTGAAGGCCACGTCGACATAATCATAACAGGTACATCGTTGATCACAGCACCAAATCTGGCGGAAAGACTCCAACATGGCCCGTCCATCCTCGTCTACGTCCTCACATCTCGAGTTCAACGCATCAACCAGGAGCGAATTCGGAAATATTGGGCACTTGTTGAAATCTAGTTCCCGAGCTGCAGGAGGAGGTCGGGATTGTCGTCACGGTCGAAGAGACCAAAGAATTCGACTAAATGATCACTCGAAAAAAAGCGAATAATGTGAGACTTGTGAGCGCGTTCGAGTCGGATAGCCATTCTGGAGGGACTGCTGTGAGTCGCGAATTCAAGCTGAGCAAAAAAGACGACGACCGGGATATAAACAGAAGTAGATCTACTTATGCCGTCTACAAGGTCCACGAAGATGTCCAAGTCTTCGAGGGTGAGAAAGGTGAAGAATTCGAAACATTCCGCCTAACATGTTTTCCCAGAATTCAAATGATTTGAGACTGGGATGAGATATGATGGGAGTATCGGGATCGAAGTACGGGTCCTCCAGGCGACATGCGACGAGCGATGGTGCCCAACACAAAACAGTGGCATAATCTCTGGAGGACATTCCGTTGCCAACGAACACTGCTAGATTCTCCTAGGGGAGGGCAAAATGGGAAGGAGACGCAAATTTCAAATGAAGTTCGCGAAGTTGTAGTGTCACACCGAATGTCTGAATCGAATTTCCCATGGGAGAAATTATCTCGGGGTCCTCGTCACTGTATCGGTGTGAGAAACTGAGTCTGAGCTTCTGAAGCAGGGAGAAACCCGGTGTGTGTTCCGGGTAGTGTCCGATATGCATAACGAGGTCCAAAATTCCTGGAAGCGTGTCGAATGTTACTTCAGAATGATGGGAATCAACCATCCCTTCTGCGATTTGCAATCTCCCTTGATGTGCAAGGAAAAGGACGAGCGCGGCGGCGGGCAGTATCCGTGACATTGTAGCCTTCCCTGAGCTGCAAGGAAAACGGGCGAGGGCCGGCGCATGCAACACAATCTTCAAGGAATTTTTCCAAGTTTCTTTCGTCAAAGAAAGTTGGCGTAAGACAGCCGAAGTCGAGGTTCATCTTGGCCCACAGCCGCGGAGTGGCCAACGCAATGGACTTCCATACATAGAGGAGCAGCATCGGGAATGATTCGGACTCGGAGTCGCGCAGCACTCCAGGCAACATATGAAGATATCAGAAATGATTTCGGTCGGAAGCGTCGAGAACGGAGGAACACTCAATTCGTCGTGGAAGCTGGAGTCAACGAGGGTCGGCATGGCGGCAAGAGAGGAAAGATGGGTTCTGTTGAGTACAACGAGAACAAGAAGAGATGCGCGTGTTAGAAGATTCCTTTGTTCTGGATCTGTAAAATGTGCGTAAGGTGCTCGAAGATTCAGTTCCATCGCTTGAATTGGAAGAGTAATTGGTGAATGGAGTGCGACCAAATTAACGATGCCTACGGGTCTCAAAACATTGACGTCCATTTACAGCAAAGCTGGTCCCCCCTCAGCATAGATCGCGTCCACTGGTTCTCCTGAGCACACGTCGAGTACCACTTCCGCGCCGATCGATAGCCACGAACTGGATGGTCGAACAGGATGTCGTCGCTGCAGGCCAGAGGTTACAGGCGAACTTGATTAAACCGTCCAAGAACTGTACACGTGTTACAGTAGGACCAGGAGTCCAGCTGTGTTCTGATAAGAGAGTAAGACTAAATGAAAAGGAGGAACAAGAGGGGGAAGAGATGGCGAGGAACTTGAGAGAAGGGCTCGCGATCAGGTGACACCAATTCCCAACGCGCTTTCAGTTAGAACACGTTCCTTGCGCATCCGGTTTCTGTCAATGACCTATGGTCTGGGCCTACTACTCAAACTGCAGGCGTTCTCCATGATGTCAATCGCGACGAAAATGCGAGTCCTTCCAAATCAAAAATTCATTGGGCTATGTACTTATTCACGACAGAGCTCATGTACATTCGATGCAGCAAGAAAGGACAAGATGTAGATGGTAGGGGAGAAATTGGAAGGCAAAGCCAGCTGTTTTCATTTTCCGAATTCAGTCGCTGTTCAATTGGATATTCCTTAGACACTCACCAGCGCTAGCGGGCTGAGTACAACCAAAGATGTGCACTCTTCACGGATCCCAAAACATGGCCGTCGAAAGTGCCTTGATTGCATCGAAGGATGTCCCTGCCTCCGCGTGGATCGTACCTCCACTTGTTCTCTTGAGGATACACGTCAATTGCTCGTCCAGTTCCATTTCTGCGCCGATGGCTGCTTGCTGGAGCGTTGGACACGCGCTTAGAAACGCCATCCCCAGGGCTGCCAGATCCTCTGCACAGGCCATATTATACCTGTTGAACATGTCGAGGAAGTGCTCAACATTCCGTACTTGAAGAGCAAATATCTCGAGCCTGGGAAAACGTTCCCGGAGTATTGATGTTGGACTGACCTCATGAAAGGGCCCAGGCTGGCACGAGAAAATAAATGAGTGACCTTGAGACACAGCGAAGTTGCAGGATGACATACCTCTTTCGTGTGCTCGGCGAGGCTGAGACGCAGCAAGGCGGGAACGGAGTCCGCAATTGCTACAAGTGTCTCTGAGACAGTGGACATTCCGTGTCCCCAGACACTCAGAGTCGTCAGAGTCTGGGAATATTGCGCGAGGGGAGAAAAATCTTCATGGAACTCAGTCTCGAGCCGCTGGAGTGGTCTGACTGGCAAATCGTCCAGCCATTCCGTCCCGAGAGCAATGACGTCGAGCAGCTGATTGTCAAAGGAAGGCAGATTGTCTGAGTAGGGAAGTGAAAGCACGCGAATCTGCGTTTGCGTCTTCCAAAAATCGTAGCCTGGCGATTCGAAGCACTCAAACTTTTTGTAGGCGGAACGGATAGTCGCCCAACATCCACCCAGAATGTCCGCGTACACTCTTGTCTGCACCAGAAATGCGCAGTTCTTTCAGATTGACGCATTTTTTAAACGCACGCACGATTTTTGGAATGTCCGATATGTCTATAGTCTGGATGTCTGGAAGCTCCAGCTTAAGCGCGCGTACTCGCTCGGCGAGATGCGCGTGACGGGTCATGGTACGTGCCCACAACTTTACGGCGCGCATGCCACCGCCCTGCAGATCTACAGAGCGGTATAAAATGCGCTGGGCTTGGTGGAAGAAATTGCGGGAAGTTCTGCAGAGAAATGCGAGGTTGCCGCCCAATTGTTCCAGCTCGTCGCATATGATGCCACAGATTTCTGGGGGAAGCGTGAAGGAAGCCATATGGATGGGTTGGCGCGAGGGTATGAGGCGCTGGTTAGACTTGAACGGCTCAGCCGCTCAAGACCATCTGTGAGATTGGAGTTGAGTCTGGTGTGTGAATAAGAAAAAAATACGCGTATAGCACGCGTTAAGGTCGAAGAAAAAGGCTGAGGCAAACGACTCGCGATGTGCCGATGCCGGCAGCCCATGACTACTGTGAGTGACATCGGCAAACACGACTTGGGTGCTTCCACATCGAGCCAGCTCGTACGCCGCCCACTAAACGTCACGAGCACCGTCGATCTTGACGCGTTTCTTGCGCGGCCTTCTCTGGTCTGGCTTAGACTCGTCTCAGCATCCCTTCTCGACTTTTTGAAGATATTAGTCGTTCAGAGTCACGTCTCGAAGAGGGTCCTCTTGAACACCGAAAGAATTGCCTGTACAAACGATGGCAACCGAGCGCGTCCGCGTCCGCGTCAGTCCGTCTCGTCCTTTGTCGTCTTTGGTTCGCTGCTCAATCTCGCACGCAGGGCCTAAACATTTATCGCCCCATAATTTACGGGAATACGGCCATGGTCCTCAACCCCAAACAGCGTGAAGCGCTCGCCGCAACTGCGCCAGACCATACGCATACATGGACCGTTGCTGTCCGCGGCGCGGCATCTGCCCCTGACCAGGATATTGTTGGCGGTGCGGACGACCTCAGCCATTTCATCAAGCGCGTAACATTCAAGCTGCACGATACGTACCCGAACCCATCGCGGAGTGAGTCTCACCCAGTGTCAATGGTTTCGGTTTGCTCAGGCCAGCCCTGTTAAGATGTGGACAAGCCACCTTTCGAGGTGACAGAAACTGGGTACGTGCGCGGCGTGTTTCCTCAACTGTCATATCTATCCCGATGCTTTGTTCGCAGTTGGGGTGAATTCGAGATCCAGATTCGCATCACATTTGTCCCAGACGCGGGTGAAAAGCCCATCACACTGTACCACCATCTCAAGTTACATCCGTGGACTGCGAGTGGCGACCCGGAGATCCCACCCCTCGATGCAGCTATCAAGGCCGGACCCGTGCACTCGTGGCAGTACGACGAGCTCGTGTTCAACGACCCGTTCCAGACCTTCCTCGCGACGCTCACTGCACACCCCCCGACGCAGTTGGTGCGCAGCCGCCGCAAGCCTGTGCCATTCCATTTGGCGCATCAGGGTGGCTTCGAAGCAAGCAAGGGCGGTACCCCTGAATTCACTCAGCAGATGGAAAAGGAGGAGGCAGAGCGACTGGAAGAGGCGCGAAAAGCCATCGTGGCCGAGGATGAGCGATGGCGGGTGAAGCTTGTCGAAAAGGAAAAGGAGCTCCAGCAGCTTCAGAAACTCGTTGCGGAGAAAGCGCAATAGTTAAGCAAATGCTGTATGGTCTGTATTGTATAATATGTATAGTATAGGATTTGTGCAAGTACGGCCAGTTTTTGCTCTCGAAATGACAGAGGCAGAGAAGGACGCCGGGAGGATCACCCTGATATTCAAGTAAAATAAAATGTCTACAGATCCACCGCCGAAGCCCTCGAATCGCTCTACTTGCGACCAGCTCTCTTCTTATCCTTCGTTTTCTCCCTCTCCATCGCCTTCTCCTCTGCCCGCTCACTTTGTATCGAGCCATACACCTTCTTCAGACTCTCGTTATACGCCCGATCCTTCTCCACCTGTTTCTTCTGCTCCACCCCAGCCAAGAACCGTGCATCCTTCCTGAGCTCTCGGATTGCGCCCTTCCTTTCCTGTTTATACTGATTGCGCAGTTTCGCTGCCTCGTTCCGCTCGTGGTCCGGATCCTGGCGGCGCAGGTATGACGATTTGGTGGTCTCGAATTTGGGGATGTACGTCGGGATGGGGATGGGTTTGTGCGCTTGCAGGAACAGGGGTTGACGCGCTTCGCGGGAAAATTTGAGGAGACGTCGAATCGTATCTGACACCGTTGTCAGGCGGGTCTGTAGAACGTCAGGGTGCATCCCAAAGAGTCGCAGAGGAAGAATAGTACATACCTGGAGACTCCCTGACCCACACTGCTCGCCTACGTGGAGCAAAATCTCCAGTACCGGCTCATAAAGCTCGATGAAGCCATCCAGGCCCTTGTACATGTCGGCAAAACGGCCAAGAAGGTCGACTGCGAGACCAAGCAGTTGAGCTTTGCCCTCGTCCGTGGACGCTTCTGTAGTCAATAACGCCACGAGGTCCGCCTTCGGGACGGCTTTCTTCGCCTTCTTGGAATTGAGAGCCAAGCCTAGACAGAGCTCTGAGCGAAAGTCGGGCGCTGGAAACGTCCCGGGCAGCGCAGCTACGTCAGCGTACTCATGCGGCGCAAGATGCAAGACGCTATTTATCGCGAAATTGACCGCTTCCGGCACGAGCCGCTTCGACAGTTGCTCGAATTGCAAGCAGAGCGTGGAGAGAAACAGCCCGCTTGCGATATCTGACAGCGAGCGTACCCGCGCTAGACCCAAGTACGCCCCGATGAGTACGCGCGCGGGCGAAACGACGGCGTGGTTCAAGTCACTGGTCGGCCAAGTGACACCGATGATGCGGAGGAGCGTGAGCTCAGAGAGCCCAGGCCAAGTCTTCGACTGTGGATCCAGCGCGCCCCGTGAAAGCCCTCGTCGGAGGTTTTTGTGCATTAGAGAGAGCTTTGCGACGAAACTTTCGGCGGCTTGGATGGGGTATGCGCGGGTTAGAGTGAATAGATGTGGAAGGAGAGACGAGACAAGGTCGAAGTGGGGTTCAGGAGGCGACGAGATGTATAGCAGATGGTCTATTAAGACCGAATTCAAAGTCTGAGACGAGTTCTCAGCAATAGATCAATAAAGAGAACTTGTATTTACCTGTAACTTGAATTTGTTCTCCGGCGCCAAACTGGTATGATATAATGTGGAAATGCGCTGGAAGACGATAGGGACGTCTTTGTCGTCGACGTCTTCAAGAATTTCCAAGAGTTCTTCGTGTGAAGTTGGACAGGGAAAGGTGAACGGTAGTTCCTTATCTGGGGCTTTTGACTTTCCCTTTGAGCGTTTGGCAGAAGTGGTGAGCTCTTCGTGATCGCCCTCCACCTCCGACTCCTCTTCGTCTTCTTGGTTGTCGGATTCCTGGTCGTCGCTGTCGTCGTCATCGTCACCGTCGTCATCTTCTTCTCCTTCATTGGCCGAAGAGTCTGCATCGTCACCGACAGACGCTTCAGCCTGATCTCCGAGGCCCGCCCCGATGCCATTCCAATCCTCGCCGTCGTCGAAATCGTCCTCCAGGTCGTCACCGCCCCGCCTCCTCTTCTTGCGGGCCCGCTCATCTTCGCCTTCACTGTCGCTCTCATCTAACCCAAGCATACGCTTCCGCCGCCGCCTTTCTGCCTTCTCCAGAGCCTCTTTCTCTGCTAGAGCAATTTCCTCTTCCGTCTTGGTCCGATCCTTTGGTTTCGCTCGTGCATCGAATGCAAGTTCGCGGACCCGCTGGTCGTAGTCCACTTCGATTGGCTTGGGAGCCGATCCTAACGGGAGAGAATTGCTTCCAGATGCTGAAGGATCGGGAGCGTATATCAAGTCTCGCAGAGAATCAAATTCCTGATCGAGCTCGTGCCGAACGTTGTCCTCTTCCTCCCGTTCCATCTGACGACGCAGCTAAAAGACTCGTCAGTTTCACGAGGATACCGAGCGGGTGGACAGACAAACTTTGTGCTCCTTGCTTTTGGCCATGACCTCAGCCATGACTTCGGCTTTGGATTTTTTGCGTTCGGGCTGCGAAGAAGATTAATGTTCATTGCAGTCGAATTGAAGGGAAGCGCACTTGATCATCTTCATCTTCGTCATCAGAAAACCCTTGGAAATGTGTCTTCCCAACGATGTCAGAGGCCAGTTGACCTTCGTACAAAACTTCAGTTGCAAGTAGGTAGGATATTAGCTGTTTTACCTGTCTCTTCTTCATCCTCATCCTCCAGCCTGAGGCCAGCGTTGTCAAAGTCGTCTAGTTTAGATAGACTTTGGCCGTAATGTGTAAGCTCGTCCTCGTCCTCAAGATTGAAAGCTGTTCCCCGTGAAGCTCGCTGCCGTTCCTTCGTGAATCGTTCGAGCATTCGTTGCTCCAAGCTCATGGTGGGATCATTTTCACCAAATCGACGATCAACAATACCGCCGGCCCTTCCCCTTTCCTCGTACTCCGTGAGCAAAGTTTTCTTCCGCTACAGGACGCATTAGACAATGTTACCGAAAGTAACCCATAAATATCACGCACCTGGTCGAGGCCAGCTTGTTTGCTCCGGGAGGGCTTCCCAGTGACACCCTTCAATTTACGGCCTCCAACGTCATGCTTGAGTTTAGTGACTTTCGTGTCGAAAGGGTTCAATTTTTGGTGAATTTCGTCAAGTTTAGCAGCACGCTTCTCCTTGTCTTTTTCTTGGGAACCGGTGCGCTTTCGTTTCTTTCCATTTTGTTGGTTTCCGGTAACTCCAGCCTTCGACAGCGCGGACTTGAGTTGCGACAACTGCGAGCCCTTCGCCATTTTTGGACGGCGGTCTGGAGAAAGATTTTGTGCTGTGACAGTCACACTGAGAGATCGCGATCACGGGACCGACGCGAAACTTTCAATTGTTGTGTCCGCACTGTGTAGGTGAATAAAATTCCGTCGATGACAGGGATTTAGCAAAGAAATCTGAATTTCACATCCTATGGCTTCGCGTTTATTCTACTGTGAATAATGGAAAGTTATTGCAAAGGCTGCCACCGGAAGGCGAACTTGGACCTTGACAATCTAGCTTCGTTTGGATTCAACGACAGACTGATCTGCGAAAGGGAATACTTGGTACGGCACGCGAAATCTTGAGCAGGATCTCTCTGCCAAGACCATAGGCGTGACATTTGACTTTTTGCAAGGTGATCATCGTTCAGAGAAGTCTCGATTACGTACGGAAAGTTGGAACTGAAGTTCAGTCGTTCAAGCAGAGCATCAAAAACTCATCGTCCGTGTTCTATAGAGGTCGAATAAAATTTTCTATGAGAGTCGCAAATTCATGTGGTCTGCAAATGTTGATGTTGGGTTCAGACACGATAATGATGAAACCATTTACCTTTCGGAATGAACTTGGGACAAGCAATCAGTCAAATGCATTCTTATGCAGGGTGGAAACCTACCCCAATGACCAGTGTCTAGATTCTCGATCTTCATCGCAGGAAAGAATTTCTCCGCGAGTGGAATGTTGTGCCGATTGAGATAGCTTCAGTATGAATGGTAAGAACCTCAACGTCGAAAGAACACAGGCAGGAATTACCTGCTTTTAGACCCTTTAATGAACAATGTTTTTCCCGTCCATTCGGCTTCCTCTGGAGTGAACGGGAAGGATCCCATTTCTTCGATGGAATCCCCGATGAGGTTGACGGGTATGCGAAAGTGCGAAGCGCTCGGTTTCGGAATTAGATTGGTGAGTAGAAAGGCACACACATCCGGGTCCTGGTCACCACAAACATTAACATCAAGCCCGGAGGTAGAATATGGGTTAAAACACAACCTTCTCATGCTCTTGCAGAATTTCGAGTGCCTCTTTTCTAGTTGAGATTTTTGCGGCTTCGATTTGTTTCATCGCCGAGATATATCCCTGAAATTCCTTCGAGAGTCGTCCTCGGGAGGGAGCAATGTCGACGACGACGAGATTCGACAACGTAGATTCCGGGAGCGAAGCGTCCAGTGCTACCGTCATGGCTACTTTACCGCCCCTGGCTTTGCTTAGTTCATCTGGAATCGAATATTCCCAAGTACGAACATAGAATGGCCAATAATTGAAACATCAGAGAGGGAGTTTTGGCGGATGAAGTGTATCACGTCCGAAGCCATGGCACTGTACGACATTGGTTGAGCATGCCCTGAAGCACCATGGTTGCGCAGGTCCTAGGAAGCAGATTCAACAAAATTTATGAAAAAGCTTGCTGCTATACCAAGGCGTAGATAGGCCTGTTTAATTTACGGGCAAATGTACGAGAATGAGCGCCAAAGTTCCGGGCAGAACCGCTGGTTGGTCATGATGAGCGCATTCTGCGTCGAAAAATACACGCACGTACAATAACCCGTGTAGTATTAATACCGCTCCTCTGGCTTTATTTTCAGAAGGAATTTGTGAAGTGAAATAGAGATCAATTGGCGGTTCTGTGGAGTGGAGTGTCGAGAATGCTACGATGCAGGCGTCGAGCCTTCAGAAGATCGAAATTATAGAGTATGTGATATTACCGAGATTTGGCAACTTGAAAGCGCTGTTTCGCGTCGCGAACGCGAAAGACCTTCTCAAAGCGAACATGGTTTCGGACAAGATGTGAGGTCATTCCGTCAGTAAGCATGCGCAAATATGCCATCGGATCAATTACGGCCGATTTGTGTTCTTTCAGCTCTCAGCAAGCTCTCAGGCAAGTCTCAGCGAGAGGCAGAACCGACACGCTACCCTCTTGTCGTGCTATGGCTGGGATGTGCTGCTACGGTCATTCGAGGCCAGTCTGGCACCGTGAAAAACGGTAATCCTGGTATCCAAAGTCTAACTGGGACTTGACTTGGACAATGCCGGACCAAATCTCGACTTCAAGCCGGCCTGTACAGATAAATCAATGACTGGCTCATCGACCCACAAAATATTCTGATTAATTCCAGACAGCACTTTGAGTTGGCTTCTCGCGATGGCTTTTGTCAGCACTCAATAGTTATAGCTGGCTATAGGTTTCAACTTTCGCCCTCTCAATTTATCGATATCCTGGCCCACGAGCTATGATTTGGGAACTGCGGTGATATATCAGCTGGAATTCCCTCCACCTTTTAGTCCGGGTGCACATATCACCAAGCTGGTACACACGTTACTCGGGACTCCAACGGACTTTGGAACGATAGAGCCGCAATCTGGTTCGGAGCAACGCCTTTGTCAACGTTGGCGAGGCTCGATCTTTGTGCCTTTGCATTTATTGCCACTCCCAAACTCATTCGTTGCTCTCGTACCAAATAACGAATTTACGATTGGCCTGGCAGTTCTGGCGTCTTGAGTGCGTTCAAAAGGGACCCTCTCTCTCTCTAGGTCTCGAGTTCAGCCCTACTATATTTCCTTCATATTTGCGCTCAAAAACCAAATTCAATAGGGCAAACGATGGCAAGATTGCGAGCGGACGCGTCTTGACATTGCAATGACATCATATCCTCAATAAGACACGCATGTGATCGCGTCCAAAAAAGTATTATAGTCCACACTCTCAAACTCAACTCAAACTTGACTCAAACCGCGTAGCAACAATTATCTCCTCTCATCGTGGCGGACTAAACGATAGAACCAAGTCAGGGGAACACTTTTTTCCCGCACGGGGCAGGCCGCCGTGTTTGAAGCCCTACCGAACAGGCCCGAATCATGTTCTCTTCTCTCGCGATTGCTCGCTTGGATCAGGAAATGTAGCGAAAATCTGGAAAAATCTCGCAGTTGCCTGCTGCGGATGCAAACCGTTTGATTCGAAAATATTTGGACAACTCAACATTTCGCCCGTGTGCGGAATTTTTCCGGAAACGACAGCGGTACCCCGCTGCCACAGCTCTTGCTGTAGTATCGAGCACCCTATTGGTTCAAGCAACTAATGACGCTTTGCCGACACTGCACAGGATTTGAGTCTCCGTCGCCGCCGCCGCTCCATGTGCAACGATGTCGAACGTTTTCCGGAATTTAAACTGATTTAAATCGTTGTCGTGTTATCTTTGACACCATCTGTATCATCCATGGCAGTCTCGCTTGCTTTCGGTTGTTACGAGCTGTCGCAGACTTGCAACCTCTCGCAGCTCATCTTCGAATTTCGCAACTCCGTCCCCAGGTCTGCCGAGGGGATCCCCACTTGGAAGCCGCGGCGGCGGCTTTTGATATTCACCGGTTCCTTAACTATGTTGTAGACCGAGTCTTGTCGCAAGTGTTAAGATGACGCTTCAACGGAACTTTGGTAGAAGTCTGCGCGCTTGTGACTCGAGACGCTCATTCATCGGCGGACATTCTAGTTCCTCCTGACAGTCTTCGAAATTTCTCAGACCCAGACCCGCAATTATGAACACCAGTTGAGAGCTCGTCTGCGATTTCTACCAGCTCGGCGTTATACATTTCTCAATCAAGGTACGTTATTCCGCACTGTTAACGATCCACCTTATAATTATTTGTGTCTGGCTGCAGAAACGATTCGCGGGCCTGTATCGACTTTGACGCAGTTGCTTCTAGTGGGTTTAATGTCATTACAAAAAACACGCGGTTCTCATCGCTCAAAGGAGAAACGTTGTGCTATGTATGTATTATTTTTGTGTCGGAATTTCAGCGGCAATTTCTTCGCCTGTTTATTGGTGCGCTGCAAACGCGTACGTGGAATCGAAGCACAGACCGGTCTCGAACGGGCGTCTCCCACAATCGCAGCGCCCTCCGTGTAATATAAATCATGGGGATATAATGCTCACGGCTGCCCAATCGGACCGCTGTCATTTACCCGGAAACAAAGCAAGTCCCAAGTATACTTCTGGTTCTGGCAGTAAACGGAGTTCAATCGCTCATGGACGATATTTAGCGCCCGTAGCCCCGGCCCCCGATTTTGACGGCTGACGCTTTATCCCCGGCAACGGCTCCAAGTATAAATTTCTGAATGTGCTCTGCTGGCCCCTGTGTATTCAGGTATGTCCGTGCGACAGCTTGAGTTATTCTGGTGCTGTATGATGTCGCTGCCGCGGCTCAAATTCTATTGATTCTCGGCAGGACATTGTCCCCTTTCTCACGCGATATGTCTGGACGTACAGCTGGCCAGCTGAGCAGGGTTTCTTTGACATAACGTGGATCGACTCGGGCTCAATGTGACTTTCGCGCCTACTTTGAGTTTCAAACAAGACTCTTTGGGCATCACTGTTTCAGATGAAGATTCGCTCGGCCAGAGGGTGGGGACGTCGCTGACTGTGCTTGCTTCTCCATGTTTGGCGGAGACTTGAGAATGCCCAGTGTACCGAAACTCGGAGGCGGGTGAACATGATCGTGCCTATGGGCTGGCGTTGGACCAGCATTGAAATATAATGAATTGATATTGGGGGATGTTTCAGAACGAATGGAAGGACAGGTATGGGGCAGTCGTGTCAGTCTCGTCCTGAGCGTTCGCGCGATCGTTCCCTCCTTCCCTCTCGACGACTCCCCACGGATCGGTCGGCATTTCTGGAATGGCCATAAGGGCTCGGAGAACGCGGTCGAGGGTATTCGCGGGCATCACGACGAGGGGAGCGACTTCGGGAGCGCTGTCGTCTCAACTGAGGAGGAGGGCTTCGCGATGGAGGACGTTGGCGGCGCGGACCACCATCCAGCGAATTTAGCAATTCTTCCACGCCTCTGATGCCTGCAGATACCTTCTTGGCTTTGCGGGACTTTTTTTCCGCTTTCCGCGCTTTCCTGGCCCGTCTTTCCTCCGGCGTTTCATCTTTATGTTTTCCTTTTGATTTCGACTTCTTGCCTTTTTTGAGGGCCTTGGCTTCCCTGCGCTGAGCTATCAGGTAGTCACGCATGGGGTCTTCCGGGTCGATAGAACCGCCAGTGGATGCAGAAGACTCGGACGCCGCATCATCATCTTGGGCTTCGAGTCAATATAAACGAAATGAATAACAGAGCGCGCTTGTTTACCCATGATAAGTTCCGGCTTGACGTTAAGACTTTGCTCTTCAGGCTCCATCCACTCGCCGTCTTCTCCTTTGATTTTGGGTTGCTTGTAGTCTTTGACATGGTCGACGCGCAGAGTCTTCTCCAGCACCGTCGCGCCGTTCAGGTTGTCCACGGCCAAAACGGTAGATCGCTGATCCTCATACATGAGAAATGCGAAGCCCCGCCGTTTCCCGGTTTCCTTGTCGCGCGGCATATTCAGATCCATGACCTCCCCGTATCTGATAAATCATGAGAGAGAGAAACGACTATGAACCCAGATGTCTCACTGTGAGAATATCGTTACAACATCGCCTTCTGTCAAATCGAAAGGAATACCGCCTACGAAGATATAGGCCGAATCTTTGTATTCGTCGTGCCAGGACGCGCCGCTGACACCGAGGTCAAGCTCGCGTTGGTTTATTTTGTTGATTTCTTTTACTACACTGCCCAAACGGTCAACAAGGATCAGTATACCCGCGATTATGGACACTGACTTCATGGCGGCAAGACCGAACAGTGAGATGCCCGAAACGGAAGTCGCCACGTGCCGATTCACTTTTTTCAAAGGCGTTCACCATGGCCTCATTTACGCTTCCTCCAATTCAAGACAATCCCGACGGCGGTTGGGGACCCTCGTCTTCAAATCTCCCCGAACAGTTCAAGTTCAAGGATATTCCTTATGCACCTTACTCAAAATCCGATAAACTGGGTCGCTTCGCCGACTGGAATGACTCGTCCTCTGACAATCGCCAGGCTGCAGTTGGTCTTCCTCAAACTCAGAATATGCGCGGTGGAGGACCTGGTGGAAGAAGGCGCGACGGTACTCAAGCATTTGGTAGTGGGACCGCCAGCGCTTTTGCGTATTTCCATGTCGAAGACGAATCTTCGTTCTCTCTGGTCGACAACAAAACGGCTGCGCCTCGCAGAGGCGGCGCATTTACTCGGGGAGGAAGGGGAGGCGCTCGTGGCGGCGCTGCGTACAGCAACGCGAGAGGCGGAGCCCAACGTGGAGGTCGCGGATTTGCCGCTGGACGCGGAAACAATCTCAGAGGTGGCCGGAGAGGCTGGAGGGATTGGGAGAAGGTTTGTGGTTTAAGTGAACGTTTTCCCTGGTTTTGATTTATTTTCCCGGATAGAACAATCGCACTCGCGAGTCATCTGTCGTTATTTCTCCATCGTGGTCAATGCTGGAAGAGATTGAGTTCCATCGTCTGGCTAAATTGAGGCTAGAGGTTGATGAGCCTGTCGACCTGTGAGTTTTATTTACTACCTAGCTCCTTGTCCACTCATTCGTCGTGAAGCGCATCGTATGGACGCCTCTTCGCATACGACAAATCATATGATCGTATAACCACCAAAACTGAGCGTCCGCTACAGCTTGTGGACCGCATTAGGTATAATACCACGACGTCGGACGATCCTGTCATCCAAGAGGCAAGTTTCGTTATTGTATGCTTATTTTCTGTTTTTGTTAAGGAACATTCATGCAGCTTGCCGCCAAAAATACTGCTACAGTGTACGCGACAGATGTCATCCTCAGCGTTCTCATGTGTGCGCCACGCTCCGTTTATCCGTGGGACATTGTCATCCTGCGAGAGGGAAACAATTTATTTTTCGACAAACGTGATGGCGGCCCATTCGACACTGTTACCGTCAACGAAAACGCCGCGGATCCTCCGCAGGATCCCGCTCCGCCTAACCCAAACAATCCCACTGAAAAGGCTGCGGTACCCGAAGTACCCTCCATCAACTCCGCGACGTCCCTTTCACTCGAGGCGACCTACATTAACCAAAACTTTGGTTTCCAATCCGTCGTCGAGAATCCGCCACCACCGCCCGTAGATTTCGCTCAGCCTAACCCCTTCTATGGACCTGACGAGACGGACCCCCTGGCATCTTGCGGTTACCGCTACCGTGTATTTGACCTCGGTATCACGGAGGATGAAGACATCAAAATCTGTGTCCGAACTGAGGTGGACGCGTACTCTCCAGGGCAAGGAAACCCCCGCGAAGGGCAGGGATTGGTTACCATTCGGGCCCTCAACGAATTCGACACACGCTCCCAAGGTGCTGGTGGCGCGCCTGACTGGAGATCCAAACTGGACTCTCAGCGCGGTGCGGTGGTTGCTACGGAGAGATGAAGAACAACAGCTGCAAACTGGCCAAATGGACAGTGCAGAGTGTCCTAGCTGGCGCCGATTTGATGAAGATTGGGTCCGTGATTTTCTGACTTCGTTCGCGCTGATCTGGAACTCACGCCTTTGCTCACAGGTACATCTCTCGTGCGAACCCGCGGGACAACACTCGCCATGTCA
Organism: Mycena sanguinolenta; assembly: GCA_014462675.1. NCBI lineage: Eukaryota > Fungi > Basidiomycota > Agaricomycetes > Agaricales > Mycenaceae > Mycena > Mycena sanguinolenta. The sequence goes on along the minus strand of JACAZH010000041.1, from coordinate 471,275 downwards.
TTCTGAGTACGGCGTCCATGCGCCCCACTGAATTTGCGGGGCAACTCAACGTTTCCCTGGCGAACGGGTGGGGCATCGTCAGGACTGTCACGGACATGTGCATGAAGATGCCAGAGGGTAAATATGTCCTGGTGAAGGATCCCAATAAGGTCTGTGGCTTGATACATCTACGCCCATTCGTGGATTTAATTTTGAACGGATCTTATAGCCGGTGATCCGTCTCTACGCGATTCCGCTCTCGACGTTCACAGGAGAAGACGAGGACGGAGAAGCGTTTGAGGAGGAGCTCGAAGTGTGATAAATAGCGCACGTCTTTGGGGATCCCACCCCCTTGTGGTTTTTACGATAAATATTACACTTGCTACTAGCACTATTGTTGGGAACTCAATAGTGTTTCTACGGCGCTCTCGATATTTGGACTGGAGTGGTGGGCTAAGCGTCAAGTGTAGGAGAGAGGAAACGGACGCACCTCCGTTGTAAGGTTCCAACAAGGACGCTGCGTTGAATGTCGGGAAACATAGTCGTCAATTGGGCTATCTCGGCCTCAGTAGGAATCCTGATGCCCGTCTGAGTTCGGCCGGTCAAGCCTTCGACCCATTCCCTGACGACGGAGCCTCCAGCGCCGCTTCGCTCGGCTTGAGTACTTTCTCCGCGACTTCTTTGTGTAGCCGGCGACGGTGCGGGCGCCTGTCTGGCTGTCGTAATGACCTCATCGTTCTGTGGCCGTGTATTATCTGAATCCAAGTCGTCTGGAAGCGCTCGGTTGGATCGCCGTGCGGGACGAAGAGAACCAAGCAGAGGAAGGATATACTGGGATGCGAAGGATGCTAACCACGGAGGGATACGGTATCCTTTGAGATTGGCAAGGTCGGAACGATATATTTGACCGGCAAGGAGGCCAATGAGCGCCGCAGCTGCAGATCCTGGAAGGTACCCGATCGCGAGCTAAGAACGGATTCAAAACGGGTATGAAGCAGGGAAAGCATATCACACCTGCAACGCGAATACATACGTAAAACCTTTATTCGTGAGCGGAAGCCCGAATATACGAAAACTGTATGCAGAAGGAACAATCCTGTGGTACTGATAGATGAGGCTGAATATCAGGGTGGCCGGTCCCGATGGGATGTAATTGAGTCCGGTGCGGTGAAACAAAATCAAGAAGATAAGTTCCAGCAGAGTCGCCAGGAGAGTTGTGACCACAGCAAATGACTGATGTGGTGGTCAATTAATTTGCATAGATCCTGGACGATTCTTACGGCAAACTTGAGAGTACCGAATTGTCGTTCTATCGGAATCCCGATGTTATAAAGTAAAATTTCTGCAATGAAGAGGTCGCTGGAGAAGCCACGCATTGAGATAAATCAAGTAAGAGAAAATTCTACTTGCCTAGAGTTGGAGAAAGCGAGGTGGTGGGCGCCCAACCGCCAATACTGTGCATTTGAGTGAGCTGGAACAATTTCGATCACCAAAAAGAAATGACAGTACTTGGTAATGGCGCGAGATGTGTGGTACAAGCTAGCCAAAGAAGTCTCTAGTCAAATGGCGCGTCACATAGCTAGGTTCACCTGAACTATCGACCTACTTGCAGGTGGAAATAGTGTTTCACGTCGAAGACCCCGACTAGAATGGAAGAGATGGCAAGGCTAACCATGAGCCCTGTTCGAGTGTGAGATTCGCGACGAATAAAGTTAGCGATGGGACTTGCCTTTGGAGACAGGCGCGTGCTCAAACGACATTTTTCAGTCGTGGTCGAGGCGAGGATCAGCAGGTTGATCGAAAAGCTCTCCTTGTTTCCCATCACGCCCCTCGGCCCCGGAACCAAACATACAGCTTTGAGCTGAACTTGAATCATACCCAATTCCAGCTTTTTCCTTACTGGTGATCCACTCTGCGGGCTCGCTCACTCACGATCATGAAAAGTAGCCTATTTCTTTGCCACCTTCGGTGGAGTGAAAAAACCTGTCGAGATGGATTATCATCGATCTGGCCACTGCGACGACTCTGCAAGTCCGTAGTTTCTTCTGCTTCTGTTTTTCCTCGTGGATGAAATCTTGGTCTGATTTTCACCACTGGGGTGGTCTCCGCTGTCCCAGCTGGCTTGGCTCGTGAATGTAGATGACCTCCCGATGATTTTTTCACACCTTACTAAAACCCAGCCATCTCAAGTCTTGGCCATAAACTTTATTGCCTCAAGCTTTCAGCCTTGGAGTGCGTCTTTGATACTCTCAGCAAACGCATCCAAGTAAGAGTATCTGTGTGGCGGTAGACAGTGGGAGCGCATCAGAACTTGAAACGCCATCAAGTCTTTTCTGGCTCTATTCAAGTTTTTGGGCAATGACCAGAACGGGTTAAGCTCGGAGGCTTTTCCAACAGGCTGTGGGAAGGTCGATCCTCGATATCGCGGACGATACGAGACGATATGTCCGCCGCTGTAATGACCGTTTGTCGGTAATATATGTCGGCAGATACGCACCCTTTCGAGAGTCCTTTCGAAAATCAAGAACCTCTTGCGACAGACCCTCAAATCAGTTTAGTGCACCTTCGACAAGTCCTCAAAATGGTGTGGGCCGTGCACAGTACTCGGAAGCTATGCAGATCACCTTGACATCTCACTTGTTGACTGAAACACACACATACGGCTGTAGCGCAACATGCTCCCTCAATACCTCAATACCTCCCCTCAATGGTGCGGGTTATACTTCACCCAACCCCGCCGCATCGGCGGATGCTCTGACCCTCATACAATCGGTTCCTTCCGGCTGAAACAAGGCATCTATTTATCTCAAACGAAGCGTGGAAGTAGCTTCTAAATTCCCCATGCCAGGAACCGATATTTGATGACGGTATGTATTCTACTTATAGCCGTCCCAAACACATTTCAGCTATCTCGCCAGGCGCCCAGTCTCTATTCCTCGCGTCAAGAAACCACCGTGTAAGTCGTCCTTGTAAACGTCGACATTTCATCTTTGCTCCATTTAACCATTGCCCTCGAGCCTACCTGGATTGATTGCAGCTGCCCATTTAAAGTTGCCTTTGAATAGGTTACCTCTAACCAGATGGGGGTACGTGAGCCTTGTGATCCGTGTCGACTGCAAGTCTGCATGGACCGTTCCACCCAATTTGGCAGCATTCCGAAGCAGGGACTGCCCTGGCCTGCCAACATAGGTAGGCCCCCTTGAGCCCGCCAAAAGTTTTGCCGTCTACTCCAGCGATGTAGCAAACTCCTTGAAGATTCTATTCACATTCCTGCGCACGGGCAACCGATTCAACGATTCGAATTCAATGCCCGGATTATTGACCTGTTTCAGCCATGCGATAGCGTGCTCAAAAGTCTGTCGGTTAGCTAGCCAATGGATTTCAAGTGAGTACGTACGCCAACCGCAGCCGATACGTCAAACGCCTGACCCCCACGCTGTCTACTCTACAGGTCTGTACTCCGGAAAAGTAAAACTTTGACACTGTCCAAGCGATGTCGCTCGCTTGTATATCGGACCGACCACGGGCAGCCGCGGGCATTATGATGGCATATGTATGTCCAGTCGCAGTTGCAATGCAACGGTCATTTCATGGTGCTCGGTGGACTGAAGTTGCATTAACAGCAGTCCCGCAACAGTGGTGATCTCAATTAACGACTCGGTGCGTCGGCCCGACGAAAACCTGCTTATGTTCATTACCGAGTGCCTTGTAGGAGTGCTCGGCAGGTTTGCAGGCAGATTTAATGCTCATGTCCGTCATGTCCGTCTCTTGTTCAAGTTCACAGGCACCAAAATCGCTCATTCGATCGCTGCTAATGGACACAACTCAGACTGCTCAAGCTTCTATGTGCCGCGGACATGAAGAGAAACTGGAACTTCGCCACGACGAACTACTCGTGCTGGAATGCGAATGGCTTGTGAAAACAAATTTCAATGTGGCTGGGCTTACGGAAACGCAAAATCTTTGGTAAATGGGCCTGCAGCTGACCGTCGTCGCTGAACATTTTTCGATGCGAGGATTCAGGAACCATATTTCCTATCCTGAGGAATCCTGGAAATCTGTCTCCATACTGGTTTCCAACATTCCGACCAATATTGTCGATGCTTCTGTTTACATTACTTATGAGTGTGCAATTTCTAAGCTTTCGCGTGCTCATCCGCTGGCGGCCGCCTATCTCAGAGGTTCCTGTTTGCCCTTGGGTAATATCAAATCATCACTGCGTTCACCGCCGAGTGCACACACGCGTGCGCGCCGCTCCTGTTTTGCGTTGTCTGTTTATGAAGGTACCTGTCCCAAATCCATTCTTATTTCTTGTTTCCACTGGTTCTGAACTCCCGCCAGGGTCGCCAGCGCCGGAAAACACCCACGACCTGAAGATTGTGAAAGATCGGATCGCGTGGGAAGAGGCGCATCACAGCAGATCAGGTTCGACCCGTCCGTGTTACTTCGCGTTCCGAGGACTTGGTCAGAGAAAGTTCCTTCGAGAAACTCGAACAATCTGCTTTGCTGGGTTGATTCCAACGGAATAGAATAGCTCACCAGCAGGAACACATTGGGAAGACAGTTTAGTTAAATTATGGTATAGTTTCAATGGTCTTCGTTAGACTTTCTCTGAACTATGGTGTGTATTTCGACAATGCCACTCTGACTTTCTTCAGGATAACTCTTTCCCGTGGCACAGCATCACTGATCACCGAACGCCCGATTCGATCTGCAACCATCCATCAACACACCTGGCCTCGAACTTCCATCCACCATTCGGTCCGTCGTCGTTCATTATGCGGGGCTGTGCTGCTCGTAGATCATCCCGGCGTTGCTCAATCGGAAATATCTTCCTATATACCTTTCTCTTCTTCAGATCCGTATTGCAGTGAAGAGTGAGCTCTACGTAGAGTAAATGCACATTCAGGGTCTCTTCGGTTATTCACGGACTAATGTAGTTTCTGAAAACGACGTTTGCTCGGTGCCAGTCTCGAACGGTAACCGGCATAAACGTTTAAGAACCAAAGTTGTTGGCCTTCGCTCAACCGAGCGCTGTTGATGTATGTGGTCCTGAAATATACTTACCTCTTCTCACGCTTGTCATTGCCAAAGTATAGATTATTCTGACTCTCCGTCCCTCACGGTTTGGTGCCCTGTTATGCGTTCTAGCTGTCCGTAACCTACCATCTGACTAGCCATGAACTAACCGTACCGAGCCTTCTGCGTGTTTTGACTCGGATTCACCTCAACCCCTCGACCACAGGCCTGTCTGAAATAATTGACACCGTACCTTGTTTGAATTATCGCACTTTTCGCCGTAAGCGCAATCGTTTCCGATGGCAATTGACCAATCAAAATTGAAAGCTGAACGCAATCTCAAACGAGGCGCCTTTGCACCACCAGCACAGCTCCGCTCGATGGATTCTGCTGTTTGTGGTTCCTGGTTCCCCTGCTTCGGAGATTCTGTCAAAGGCCGATCCATGAGTATGTGAGCCCTTCGGAAGTTCTTTGGAGTCGAAGCTACTTGCCGCTGGGTGCAATGCTGTTCATTACGCCTCCACCAGTGGGCTGAACAATATTGTGGCTGCCGCTACTTGATCATGGGTCTCGTCGGCCATTCAGATCTCGATTTTCCAGCCCTCGAAAATTCGGTGCTCTTGTCTTGTCACATACTTTTGTTGCGCATAGCTCGTTTTTCGACTTGGTTCTTACACCAAGTTTGTTTCATTTTTCGTCTTTATTTTGCCCCCTTCTGGCACTTGAACCTCCTCATAGATCAGCTTCGCTGCCTTCTGCGTCAAAGTATTTTCTATTTTGTTTCACGGTCTTGTCTTTTTATCCCGTTGCTTCCCAGCTAGCCTCCGGTCCCCGCGCAACTTTGTAAATCTGTTTGGTCTGCCCGGAACAGTCACTTTGATCGTCCCTCGTCTATTTTTTTGTTGCCTGTGATCATGTTCGTTTAATTGAACGGAGGGTCAAAGATCTCGGAACGCCCCCGAGTTCGCCAACAAAAACCAAATGCCCGGCGGGCAAAAGGCCGAGCAGTTGTATGCGCTATCTAATGGAGTGAATTACATTTCAGGTGCGCACTTTGCGATCTCACTCGCCCCGATTCCGTTGATTTATTCGTGCTCTCGAACGAAGGTCGGACACCGCACTCCCCGACGAAGATCGTAAGGATCATAGTCTCTCGGTCTCTCGGAGCTAGCCTTCAACACGATAATATCTCGTACCTCGATCGTGTTGAATAAGGATCAACTCCTCAGCAAGTTTACTTACTTCCTTGTTTCCCCTTGTCAAGCACTTTTTTTGTTTCAAATCGTTGACGCTTTGAAAAGGTTGCCGCTCTTGAGCGTTCATATCCCCGAATTTTCGACGGGCCGGAACTACAACCCCAGGTTAGGCTTAAAGCCGGGACCACCGAATGACGGTTACTAATACCGGGTTGTATGTTTGTCTTTGGCGAATCGTTCAACCTAACCGTTAGAACTCCAGTGTGATGATCGGTATTGCCAATGATGTGCGTCGTACTAGACGTGGATGACTAGTATTGGACAGATACATATCCCGGTTGAATTCCTGGTCCGATTCCAATTTGTTGGAGATTTAACTGTAGTATATTGTCAACGTATTGGAAGCAGTATCTCTGAGATTATTCGTATACTCAAATCCGTCAGTGAGCCCGAAACTGGGCGGACTTGATTCCAGGTGGCTGTACACGCAGTTCAACTTCCCGTTCAAATCGATTTCATTCTTTGCTTGAATTGCATTTAGAATTTCAAGAATGAATAGTTGAGCATACTCCCGTCAGCTCGGAGTCGGATATCACTTTCGGTTCAACTTAAACTAGCGGCTTAACCCTCGAGCTCCCAGCTGTAGAACGGCTTTGTGTGCGGAAGGTCGTCCTTCCGGGATATTAATTAGTTGCGTCCCGACTGTCCCCCTCTCATCATCGCTTCAATTTGACATCGTCTCAACTGGAAATACGTCATACTTAAAACGAGCTGAAACACTGTGGGGAAGCGAGGAATAGGGGCGAGCGCCAGTGGGCAAGAACACGATTTGTATGGCACAAAATAATTTGAAATGTCCAAGTTTGACGGGCAGCGACTTGCCCGTGGTTGCGTCTGGGCCCTCGCTGAATAAAGAGTGCTTGCGATAGTAATGGGGACCACACGCGGCATTTAAAGTCTTATCCTGCAGCGACCAAGTTTTAATAACAATTTAGGATCGTGTTAGCGTCAGGCGAACATCTCGAATACAGATTTCCATTATTGTTCAATCCCGTCGGCGTTACGGTCTCCTTGTCGCATTAGCAAAGTGTCGAGTTGGTGTAGTTGTCGGGCCGAACACCGATGGACGAATTCGAACTTGACTTGTCTGGGAAGGGATTCATTCAGATTTCTCTTCGCATGTTCAAATTTGATCGATAGAACGAAAGTTTCCCATCAACACTGGTGGTGTAATAACCTCGGGCACGTGGTCCTCCTAGAGGGCTCTGCAATACGTACAATGAGCATCGACAGACTAAAATACAAAATGATGTAATGGACATCCTATTGACCAAACTTATAAAACGAACCGAAACCGTGTTTAGCAGATAGCGCGCCGCGCAGTTACCACTGGTTGAACTTCCGATTCGAGAGTGCTGTCAAGCACAGGCTCCACTCACGCATCGAGAGCTCTTACCTCGTTCCATGCTAGAAATCCGCGGTGTGGCGTGGCCGGTGAGACCGACTGCGTCGCGGGCTCGAAAATATCCCGTTGTAAAGCTCAAGTGTGCAAGATTCATTCTACAAAACTCGCGACCATTCAATTGTGGGTCTAGACGCGTCACTGCTCCACCATTCCCATGCACGCGTTGGTTTATGGCATGTATACCCAGTACGACTTCGACATAAGGCGGAGATGAAATACGGACGTATCAGGATTCGATTATAAGTCACACAAGGCCGAGTTCATATTATGGCATGGGAGATCGAAATTATATTTTCGACTCCGACTGGCAGCAAATCGCCACCGGGACGGCGGCGGCGTGCGGCGCATTTGACGCGTTATGTCATGTACAGCATTACGAGGCCGCGGTGCGCCCTTTGCGTATAGCACACGTATTATACAGCTATTTCATTGGCTGAGGTCAGTAAGCAACAGCTTTGTACTCGATCAGGGTCAAGGTGACGGCACCTGACAGTTTACACAGCTCAGAGACTTCTCCCCCGAAAGGTAACTGGACGCGAACGCGACGCATTCCAGCAGAATAAACCGTGCATCAATAGCTGGCGACTGTGACTGAGCGCTTCTCTCGTCAGAGCTTCCCCAATTAGGCAGAAAATTTCTAGTGCATCGACGCATCCTTCATAGGTGGTGGCTCATGGTACTGCCCATGTACTTCTACTTTCTCTTCTTCATCTTTGTGCACTCAAGCTCCATCTCCGCCCTCTTCCTACCAAATTATAATCAAGAAACGCGCGGTTAGCACTGATGGCAGAGGAGTCAACTAAATCATGTATCTTGATTAAATTTTGATGCGGCGGTCGCCGGCTGCCGGATGGTTCTGGGAGGCAAATGCAATGTAAATAAATTTACAAGTGCGGCGCTGGCGGTAAGCGTCGGTGCGCGCGTGTCGCGGGATGCGACTCGGAATTGGCGATCGATAATCATTGATCGCCGTGCTGGTTGAACTTCGAACACTGCCGTTATTTGGCCGTTACAGTACATCGAGCATTGCACGAAGAATAAAAGAATTCAGGTGTAAGCATGAAGGCTTGAGAATATCGAGTTGTCATACTATTGAAAACAAACAACCTCCAAGTCGTCAGTAAATCTCAAAATTCCATCACATTGTCAACACTGACCGACGGGTTCGTTCACCGCAGACGAAGTGGGCCTCGGCTGACGCCGACAACAAAAATAATTCACATCCCTCGACTCTGAGTCACCCCAAAGTCAGTCTCCCTACCAAGGAATGAATGATTACCGTGAGTCAACGGTTCAAATAGCCGGAATGAGCGGAATGAAAAAGTTGCATAAATAGCGATTGCGACGGGAGGGCACCGGTATTGAATTGACGTTCTACCAATTGAATGTTAACGGTCAAATACAAAGACATCACGCCCCGGTTGAAGCCTCTCGCTGGCACTCCCTAGTGGGTGGGGCACGATTTCCTGCGATCCGGAGGTTCCAGGCACGATATTTGGTTGAAGCATAGTGTTGGGATATGTGTCCCCGCTGAATTTAGAATATGTTTAAGATTGCACCTCGCTAGCTAACTTGAAGCATTTCTCAATGACAACCTTGTCTCCAACCGAGCTACGTCGGGTGTAATTGGGTACTCGGGCGTTTCAAGTTTAGTTTCTCTTTGAGCGATTCTGGACATCATTTCCTTATCTACTTTCACCACATACACACAGTACTGTCGACACTGTCTGACAGCACCGAAAACTACCGAAAACCGCTGTCTTACTTTGATCGGGTAGGCGGCGGGTGATCGCCGTGATGAATCAAATCAAAATTTGTAGAGTTAGATCTCGATTCACAGTGGGCAAACTTTGGACAAACTGCCGTCCGCCTGCACCTCCGTTACTCCCGACTCCGACTCGAGTTCAAAATTTGAATTGAACAGGTACGTACCCGCAGCATCCCTTGGTCAGTAAATTTTCGCACGGTTGGTTCGGAAAGTTGGCACAAATCGATAGCGGAACTTCTTTGCGGAATGAATAGTACAACGGGGATTAGTTGGAATTCAACTTCAAACGGTGGGACGACCTTTCTGTGCCTCAGTGTATTGTATGACAGCATTTTTCATAAAAAAATCGAGCTTCGTGCCGAAGTACCGGTTTTGAAGTTGAGCTGTCATCCGGAGCATGCGGAGTGAAGCGGAACTTCTCAGTTGAAGTTCCTATGCCTGATGGCTTCATGGGATTACTTTCCAAAAATTTTGAGACATTTCTAGACAATATTTCGAGTGTTTTGCTGAGTCGGAGAGCAATCCCACCAACCTAGAGCCCACAAATGCAGGCAGTGCAACACAAATTCAATATAAACTGAAGGAGTCCTGACCCTTCTCGGGGATTGAATTTATTGGGAATGATCTGTTTTGGATAAATCTGTGACAATTTTTCCTCTGGCCCGGGGCCTAAAGCTACAGGTTACTTATATTGTTCATGATAGTTGAACTTCGGCTCAAAAGTTCAAGTTCAACTTGCACTTCCCCTTTCGGAATTTCTTGGGTTTAGTGGTCAAGCTGCTTCAAAAGTTCAACCTGAGCACTGAACCATGGAGAAATATACAGTTTCACACATGAATCTAGAATATTTGATGAAAAGTGAGTTTATAGTATTGTCATCCAGTCTACCAGTCGGTGCCGCACTGTGCCGCCTTGCTCGACAACATGTGGCCCAAGTATACAAATGCGTATCTGATAATGATCTCGTACTGAAGAGGTAAATCGACGGATTCTGTTATAATAGTCTGCCTATCGCGACAGAAATAGTCATTCACTGTGCATTTGGTTGGTTGAAATCTAAATAAATAAGTTCAACTACCACGGTGAGCCGCAGCTAACGTGGAGTTGGACATCGAATGTGCATAGCTGCAGATTTGAAACCCCACAAGTATTATGCCTTACTGAGTTAGACTAATTAATGAAATTAAATTAACCCAGCGCAGCTATGGAAATCTACGCCACGCGCACGCACGCGCCGTGTCGCCGAGATAAAAGCCCGAGGCAGAAATATTGATAGCCTTTATCTCACCCACGTCCTTTGTGCACTAATCGCCGTGGTTATCACCACCGAATATTTGACGCGGACGCGAGGACGTCCAAGTTCACACTTGACTTTTTACGTACACAGGTGCGTTTTTCCCGCGGTTGGATTTTCCAGCAGCATATGTAAATAAGGTGAATACTTGGAATGCGAAGATGAAAAGAGGCGAACCACTGCGATAGCTGAAATCTTCTCTGTTCGTGAGCACAGAAATAGAAACAGGCGAAGTAAGGGTTCAATCAACTTTAGGCTTCTTTTTTCGAGCATTCCATGCTTGCACTGAAGCGCCGAATACGAGTGCGAATCGTTGAGTATGCGCTCCCAACGCACGCACTACCTCAGCTCCCTCGCGTTAATCAAGGGTTTCCGCGCGGGTTGGTGTGATGGGCGCTCAAGCTGAGCGATCGACAAAGATATGGCATCCTCCGTGATCCGCCGTGCTTCTTCGTCTGCCTCCGCTTCCGCCTCCGTCCGCCCATCACCATCACGAACCAACCTCGATCGTTGACTCTGGGGAGGCGGGTGAGACGAGAAGAATCAGCCCTCGTGATGCCTCCGTGATTTGATGATGGACGCCAAGCGCGGGTAAGGCCACTGAGAAGGTGCCAGTGACGGTGGGAAGGTGAGATTCCGAAGGAAGGACGACGGGTTCTGAATTCTAGGGTGAAGATGCCTACGCTTACTGCAGGCACCGATGGCTATGCTGGGTATGCGTCTCCATCGAAGTGAACTTTAAATGCAAGAGTTTCGATTTCATCAGCAGCGATGCTGCGAAACCGGGATGTCGTCTTATAGTGTACGAGGCAAGGATGGAGAGGGTGATACGATGAACAGCGATTGCAGCAGCTGATTGGAGCTGGGTGGTGCGCTGGATTTTGGAGACTTAATTAAGACGCCTCCGTGATTTGATGGGGGAATCCGGCTCGGAGGTAAGAGGATGCCATTGAGAAGCACCAATGAGAAGGTGGGAATGCGAAGGAAGAACGCCGATGAGTTCTGAGGAAGATCCTTATTGCAGGCACCGATGGCTATGCAGACACTGGCGGCTGAAGGAAGTGCTTGATTGATTTCATTATGTCGCTGGCAACCGCGAATTTGGCCTGGATGTTGTTTATTCGTTTCGCGTAGGATGTACAGGAGATATGGGAGGAATACCCTAGATAAACACGAGAAAATGAATTGAACATGAACGCACGCTCGTACAGAGATAAGCCAGCGTCTAAGTATATGGTTTCGACCCCTAGGTAGCATGGATCATGATGTCAGAGCTCGAGGCAGGAAGAGAAAAGATCTTAGTTTACTGCGACCTTGAGCAGAATGTACGGTGAAGGTTCCAGTTGCGTGGGAATTGAACTCCGACTCCGACAGTCCGACGCCGCGACGCGTCATATTTTCAAACTCCGCGACGTCATTCAATCCTTTCTGAGGCTTTCTCGTTCCAACACCAACGCCGCTACCGTCTGTCTCAGAACCAGGCACACCTGCTTTCTTCCACGAGATCCTCATCCAATTTCCCGTCGCTTTTCGCCGACTGGTAGCCCGCGACCCACTCCCCGCGCCATGATGCATGATGATATCGACGTCCGCATCCAGTTCTCAATTGAATCCCTCACTCTCAGGCGACTCGGCTCTCTTTGTCAATTCATGCCTGAGGTGGGTGACGGTGACGTACTGCGCTGGGGCGTTGGTCATTACAATCAGGTCAGCTACTTTCAAGTACCTTCTGCCGTCTTCAAATCACCGACTCGGACTTTCAGTTCTGTTTGACGCCGAACCAGGGTCATTAGAATTTTCTTTGGTGACGGCGACTCGAACTAGAATTTTTTTTGGCCTGAAAGAAGGAACGTCAGGGAGGGCACGGACTCAAACTCACGGCGGCCACTGGCACCTTAAGCTTCCCCGGCGCCCCGTTTAACACTTCTCTCACTCATGCATATATAGCCACAGACGTAGACTCCGAATCGGCATTCGAATCGAGCGCTGCCCGACCAAACGAAGCCACAAGAACAAAGCACTTGAAACTCCGCGCCCCGCGACATGGGAATGGAAGTTCTCTGGTCAGGTATGTATATGTATGTGTATGGGCACGGGCACGGCGCGGCGAAATAGCATCATCATCCCACCCCGATGCCTGAGTCGATCGACAGGAACTCACTCGCTCGGACGCGGACTTGGACGTATCATCCCACCCTGGTGCCGATGCCGAGAGATGCTTACCTGGCTAAGACACTCATACTCTGGGACTCTCTCCCAGATAAACACAAGCCAGACGTGATCCAGAGCGGGCGACATGGCATGATCATCCCACACGGATGCACGCCAGACAAGACACGATCAAGGCTATACTTATACTTGCCGCTGCGTTCTCAGTCTCAGCACTGGCATCCAGGGGAACTTCATCCAAATCCAAGTTGGCCTCGACATACGTGCGAATCCGTCCGACGTCGCAGAACCTGAGTCAATGCCGCTCTGAACGCAGAACCCCACTCAGGGAACCTGAAAGCAAGTGTCCCGGCGGATGACCCGTGCGCTATATTAGCATTATTAGCATTCGAATTCATATGGTATGTATTTGGATTCTTCGCTTCGCTATGCTGTGCACACTTCTAACTGGAGCCAGGTTCTGGCCATGGGAGAGTGGATGGGTTCCGGCGCTTTGGCCTTCCCCTCCGCTCCCAAGCTGACTGATCAATCCGGCCGAGTCCGGTGACCTTGTTTCAGGCAGAACCTCAAGTTGTCACAGTCAGCAGAAGGAAGATACATATCTGCGTGGGTGTATATTCTTATTCTAGGGGTCGAGTTCCGACGCTTTGGCCTTTTCGCACAAATCCGTCTCCGCCGTTCGAAGTCACGACTCGTGACCAAGGACGGAGACCTGAGGTGAGCGAAGCGCCACCCACTACCACCCACGCATGTCTGTGGGCGCCACTGCCGAGCGTGTCAGTGTCTGAACAAATTCCGAATTCAACGAAGATGCAAGTCAAAGACCGGTCTAGATGCGAATGCGACTGCGAATTAGTCCTTATAATTGATTTATTTAGTCGATAAGCTGTTGACTGTTTCCGAATGAATTCAGGATGAATGGGTAATCCGAGTCGGAGACTCAAAAGCAATTCAGGTGCGAAATAATCGGTTTGTTCAAACTTCGCTGATAATAATCGTGTGCCAGCTTTGTGTTTGGGTTTTTGTGTGGGTCTTATGTTGCTCGTATCGGTCAGAATGCATATTCTTGACTCCCTTTCGCTCACCCTCATGCTTGGCTGGCCTGATGCTCAATTGAACTAATTACTTCAAAAGGAATATTTTTAACGACGTTCCTGGTCTCACGCGTGGTGCGGGCGTTGAAATGTTGGTATTCTCCCGTCTCGTCTCGTTTCACAGATAAGTTCGCGGTTCGGTTCCTATCTAATACTTAATTTGCTCTCAACACTATCGGAGCACAACGGGTGTGAAGTTTTCTGCGCGACACGGTGATTTCGGACAAAGTCCTCAGCGCGACGCTCTCGCGCACTGGCAAATAACGCGACTGGGTGAGTGGAGAGGGACAGCGATATCATCTTATCATATCTGCGACGACGCAACTTGGATATGATTAAAGATTAACATTTGTGATTAGGGATTAATTGGATAGCGGTGTCTACGACGTCCGTGCTCGTCGACGACGATCCTCGTCAGATATCCGAGTCGCTTTGATTGGCATCCTCGCGTCAGTTAGATACTTATGATCAGCCAACCGCCTCGGCGTCGCTTATTAACCTTAACTTGAAGTTGACTGATTTGATCAACAGCACCGCCTCATCCGCCTCCTGCTCCTTGTCATCATCTGTCATCATCGTCCTTCAACGACATCGTCGTCGTCGACACGGAGGAGACGGAGGCAGGGAGTTCCGGTTGCTGGCGACATAATGAAATCATCAACGCGGATTCAACTCTAACGATGGCCTATGATCTGCACTGCGGCAACACGGCCATGCTCGGACTGAGGCTATGCAGCGATCCTCATCCCTCGCGAGCTCGAAGCTGTACAATATAATACATTAAACAGTCGCGCTTGGGCCATGGGAATACTCGGTTGCGGAATCCGACCTCTGTGGGACGCGTCGCTATAGCTATACATAGCCCACTGGCAGAAGAGAACCCGGAGAAGATGCTGTCGATGCCGCTGTCAGTGTCGTTGGGTGTCGATGTCTGAGTCGATGTTGTCGTTCAAGTCAATTGCTGGGTTCGCGTCTTGCCGGTGAGTCGGTGCCTGTGCTGTCTTTACTCCTCAATCAAGCCTCGGAAAAGCTCTGTCTGCACCCCTCGTACCCAGATCCGAGTCTCCGCGTGCTGTACTATTAGTAGTTTTTCTGTATGACACTGTGGAACAATCCTAGCCTGAAGAGTTGCGGAGCGCAGGGCGCGGGTAGGTTCAACTTGGCTTGGGCTTGGGCTTCGCTGGGTTCGAATTCACATCTAAATGTGCACGCGGCCAGGCCTCGTTCGAGTAGCAAAATGCATGTGCAACCCGGGCCCAATTAAACTCGGAGTCGGATGGGAGGAAACGGCATTGTCGTTGTCTTGTCTAATAATCTTCTTCTCTTCTCTGTCTCTGCGGGAGGAGATCGACGTGGCGCGTGGATTCCCATGTCGCGCGGCGCGCTTCGAATTCGAAGTGGAGGCGGGTGCTTAATAGCTTATAATAAGCGCCACCGTACGAGACGGAGGCCACGTTCGCTGCCGTACCTCCGTGTTACTTCCTCTTCCGACCAAACCCAGAAAATCAACGCGCTGGGTGCACAACTGCAAGCTTTCCACTTTGGCTGAGCACGTCTTCGTTACCTCCCATCCCTACCAACTTGAAAATGGATCCACTCGCCTGCACGTGAAAAATCGTGCTCAATTAAGGAATTTGGTGAGCACGTCGTGGTCACCTCCCATCCCTACCTGTAGGAACCCCTACCCTTCTCCCGATCCCTGGGCGCGCGATGAACGGGAAGAAGGGAAGCCGACCGGCGCCCATCCTACCCCGAGTATGTTTTTTGATAGTGGCGTCGCCGCGCGCTTTGAGACCATAAGCGACGACTGGAAAGTGGGAAGCCGCGCAACTGCCGGCCGGGCGCCCATTCCACCTGCCAAGTTATTGTTTTGTTTTACAGTACCAGGTAGTGGCGTCGATGCCACCCCCTCGGCGGTGGCCACGGGCTGGTCGGTGGTGGAGGGAGGAATATTCTTATTCCTGGTGGCGCGGAAAAAGTTCGGCCCGCTATGTCTTGATATCAGTGAGAGCTTCAACTTCACTAAAATAGGAGGTTCAACTTTAACAAATGATGCAAAGTCCAAATTCGACGAGATAATCAGAGGTTTAACGTTAACCTTCAACTCGAGCACCGCTCTAGGTAAGGGTACTGCTAGTGTGAGTCGGTTCGATACGAGTATGAGTCAGTTTGAAGACGTTGACGGAGACGGGGAGGGGTGAATACGGAATGCGTCGCGCGACAGGTTACTGCAGCGACAGCCGCGACTCGCACCACCTCATGATGCGCAAGATAATGATCTACTTTGTGAGCTTGAAGGCGCGGCATGGATGTGGCACGGCACGGCACCGCGGCGAGTGCTTTACGCAGTTGCGTATCAGGACTCGGAGTGGAGTGGGTGAGCAAGAATGAGTCATTTCCCTATCCCGCCATCAAGTGCGCTGCGCCGCTGCCAGTTGGCAGTTGAACGAAGTCGCAACTCCCGCCTTTTCGTGTGATTTCCTCGCGTCGTTAATTAAACTGCTGTTTTGGCGTGTTCTCCCGCGTTTTCGACGTTCATACTAAGTTATGCATGCGTTAACGTTCTCCGAGTCCCCTGCTCTGGCATCTCATTTCTGTTCAAAATTAAATTTATTCCTGGAGTGTGTACTGACAATTGAATACTGTAAAGCGTGTCTGCTGACAGTCGAATGAAGCGCAGTTGAGATGATGAGATGATGAGATGCTAGCGGTGGATGAGACGGGGGCGAGGAGGATTACAGTATGATTCGAATCCCAACTGCGGGGAAGAATCATACATTCGGATCCCAACCCGGGGAATTAATTATGAGGGAATAATTTATTATGTATGATTCCCGCCAAGGAAGTCGCGAAAATAGGGGGTTCAAACGCATTCTCACTTGATCTTATCTTACTCACCGCCACCACTGATCTCGTACTTACCGCCACTGATTTGCAATTGCGATTTGCGAGCTTTGGATCGGCAAGGCGGTTATACGACCGAAGCAGATTCAGACCGTCCAGCCCGAGCACATACACTGTGCAGTACCCCCGTGACCGAGCCCGAGGCCGGCGTAGTTGAACCAGTGCAAAGAGTGAGTACTAGTAGCAAGTACCAGAGCGAGGGAGCCCGTCGCTTGCGCGTCGTGTTGCGTCGCTAGCGCTGTGGAATGACGCGTACGCTTCCGAGCCGTTGCGGAACGAACACCGACGGAGGGAAAGCCGCGCGAGGCCGAGCGCTAATCTGTAACTTACTTACTGTAGTGAAGCCGAGCCGCGTCGACGTCGCTTGCAGGCCCGGCGCGTCACGGTCGTCCCGTCGAACGCCGAGGTAGGCGTCGCGACTAGATAATCAGATTACACTGGAAAATCAGTGCTATGCTGTGCACCCAGTCGCGTCGGCGTTGTGGCCTTTATTCCGGTCAATTCGAATATATTTAAACGTCCTCTTAGCTAGATCTATTACGAGCGAAAGATAAACCTTGGGAATTGCGGTGTAGGTTGGGGTCGGGAATACATAACCCTGGCCTTGCTTTAATTTAAGGTTAGAATAAATGCTGTCCGCATAATTAATGCGAGCGCTGATCATGATTGACGCCCGCACCCGTACCCGCCGCGGGGCATCGGGATGAAGGAAGGAAGGAAGAATGGAAGGAAGGGTTCGTTTCGAGGTTCAATTATTTGCGTCGCGTCGTTTGTTCCGGTGAATAACTCAGCAAAAAGAAAGTGCTGTTGCTGTTTCCCAACGCTGATTGGCGCCGGGCACTGGTGGAAAGAAGGAAGGAACGAAGGGTCGACTTTAGTTTCAGTCGCAACTCGCGACCAGTCGTTCAGTTGATTATCGGCGAATTTTATTTACATATTCCCGGCGTGTTTCTGTAGTCCGGGTGAACAAGTTCTTTTTTTAAAGGCACTGGTGGAGAAGGAAGGACGGAATGGTCGACTTCAGTTTCAGTTTCAGTCGCAACGCGCCAGCTGATTCTCGGTGAATTTTGTTTACTCCCGGCGTATTTCTCTAGCCCGGGTGAACGAGTTCTTTTTTAAGAAACACCAAGTTAACACAACCCACTGGCACAACAAAGATGCTGTTTTGAATTCTGACAAGTATAGCATAGGGATGGTTGACGCCAAGCCAAGCCGGACGAGCACCGGTGGGGGAGACTCCAAAGCAAAGCAAAGCAGAGTGTGCATCAGGTACGCGTACGTCGTCCCCGGGGATCCGAAGTGCTGTCAAACGCCGTTGATTGGGATTGACGCCGACGCCGCACGGGCACCGGTGGAGGTGGAGAGGGAGTGGCATCGGGGCGAGTGGCGAGAATGGAGGGTAGGGTAAGTATTAGGGAAGGCCTCGATTGCTTGGGCCGGATTGGATCGAATCCAATCCACTTCGCCGCCCGCAAAGCCGCAAAGTGGATGTAAGATGCAAGACAAGACAAAGACAGACAACAAAAAGAGGTGCCGTAACGACTCTCTGCCAGTGGCGCCTCAGAATGCGAGGTCGCCCGAAAAGTCCACCCGAGCTGCCCAGAGGCAGAGTCGCGCTGACTCTCCTTCTCGTTCTCGCCGTTCTTCTTCGTGTTTTGGCCTCAGACACGTATGCTGTGCTGTGCGGTTGTAGCGTTGAGTGCGTCCGAGTCATGATCACCTCTCTATAGTACCCTACGACGTCGACAGGCGCTGGAATGGAAGCTCCAACCTCAATTATGACTTGTTTGTTTTTTAATTAAGCCATCCATGATGACGGTGGTGGATTTGCGCACCGCGCACCGCGTGCTGCGTCGTCCGGAATTGGACTCGTTGGCTTGGCTTGGCTTAGCTTAGCTTGTGTGGCTTGTGTGCACAGACGATGCAGAGGCAGGTCGAATCCGTGTCCCCGCGTCCCCGCGTCCTTGTTGTTGTTCAATGCTCCGTTTGTTCGTGCCCCAGCTAGCGCTGGAATGGAATGGAATGGAACGGACACTGCAACCAACCACCCAGCCAGCCATTTAAATTTAATCCAGCCTCAGTACGTACGCGTCCTTTCCTTGCATTCCTTCCGAGGCCTTGTATTCCTTCCGTGCTTTCCTTCCTGGGCCTTATATTGTTGAGTCCCTCTATGCTGAGCCAGCCATTTAAATTTAATTCAGCCTCAGTACGTACGTACGCGTCCTTTCCTTTCCTTGTATTGTATTCATTCATTCCTTCTCTCCTCGGCCTTGTACATGTATTTATATATTCCTTTCCGTGCATTCCTTCCTCGGCCTTTTATATATATTGAGTGAGTCCCTCTATGCTGTTGCTGTGAGCGCTGTTGCAGGCGCTGGAATGGAATGCAATAAGTCAACAAGTCGACAAGTACAAGGCCACGGCCCACGGGTTTAATGCAACCAATGGAACGAAGGAAGGGAGGGAGGGAGGAAGGGAGTGCATACCAGAATGGCGTCTTTGTACATGTATTCATTTGCATATTTGTCGAGTTGAGTTGTTCGAATGGCCTTGATTTCCGTGTTGGTGAATGTGGGCGCCAGCGCCGGCGCCGGTTGTATTCTGTATTCTGGATTCTAGAAAGACATTCCTGTTTCCGTCACCGTGACGGTGTCCTGATATTCCTTCCGTGCTGGTGCTGTTGTGTCTTCTCTGTGGGCGCCGCAGGTTAACGTTCAAGTGCTGTGATTAAGGTTTTTTTGAACAGCAAAGAAATTTAAAGAAGGGACCAAGAAGAAACAACGAAGGCGCAGGCGCGGAGTTCGAAATCCAACCAATCCCACCAACCCCGGTGGGGCGGAGTCGGAGTTGGACCCGCCCTCGGCTCGGCTCGGCAAATATTCGCCCTGAGCGCTACGCCGCGGGCCCGAATAGTGTCGGCTCCACAGCGTACCTTAACGCGCGGTGCGCATGCGTACCCCGCATGTGTACGTACAGGTGAGGGCCCAGGTCAGCGGTCACAGGGAGGCTCAAGCAGGCGGCGCCCGACGTCGTGCGGCGCAGCTATTTATCGAGCGGCAAAAATATAACCAAGGATAATGTATGAGGCTTGGTATTGTAGGGAAAGGGAAGAAGGGAAGGCCCGGCGTACAAGGGAAGCGAAGGGAAGGCACGGCGTAAGTACAAGCGAGCGAAGACCTTGGGCTTCGCAGGGAACCTGTGGATCCGGAACGCGGATTCCGCTCCAATTGACGCCAATGGCCAAGGAACGAATTCCGAGGCTGTCGTCTTTCGAGTTTCAGGCTGTTATAGCTACAGCTACGAAGGAAAGCGAAGCGAAGGGATATACAGTACAAGATGATACAGGAAGGAAAGCAGGAACGGCAGCACGGCGCGGCGCAAGGCTGTCGTCTAGACATCTACGACTCGCCACTCGCCACTGGCCTGTATACGGTCGTAGTCGTACTTGCACAGGCCACCACATATACATGTACGACAGGCACCGCCTCTCTGTCTGTGGTGTGGGACTGAGAAAGTCGGATGCACGGGTCATTTATTGGGGCGAAAAGGGCAGGTCGGACAAAGGGAGCACGAAAATGGCAGGTGGGAGACAGAAACAGGAGACGCAAGTCGCGAACGAAAGAGGCAAGTCTCCAAACTCTCTTATCGCGCGGACGTGAATGGAATACGAATACATTTCGTGAAACGCAGGCGATAGCGCGCGAGCGGGCCATGTGAGTGTATGCGCCTGTTGTGGATATCGTATGTATGGACCACGGAACTGTATGGGTTTGCAGGCGGAAGCAGAAGAGCCTTCCTCAGATCGGCTCTTCAGATCTGCCAGCGAGGGGACGCGTCATGCGGGGTGCGTAAGCGCAGGACGCGTATGTAAATGTATTAGGCGGGTAGTGCGCCGGTGACTCAGTTCGGAGTCGCCCGAGCCGAGTCGCGCCGGCCTTTGCGCACATTTCCGCCATTGCGTCGAGTGCATATGTGGCAAAGGGAAGGGCAGGGCAGGCCTGCGTGAGTCCGCAAGAGGGGAGGCGACCTGGGGCAGTGGGGGACTGCTATCGCGACGCTCTCATGACGGTGACTGGTGTGCGGGGTCCGGGTGGCCACAGCCCCCGGAAACATCGGACTCCCTAGCCGTGCGACGTCGTCGATCCATACTCCTGGGTCTACGCCATATCGGGACATGCGCATCGCCAATCCAGATCGGGACAGCCCCCAATTGCGTGTGAGAGGCAAATCGAAATCGGCGTGGCTGCTCTTTCCATAAGAGAGCGCGAAAGTGAAAATGGGCGACGAGGCGCGCTTCGAGACATTGTAAACCAGATGGACTCCTCTTCCTCAAGCAGCCTGCACTTTGACGACGCACCCCGCACCCCCGTCCCCGCCCACCGTCCACCGCTACGCAACCGCCAGCCCCCACAACTACAAGGCAGACCTCGTCGACCCCGTCCGCATCTTCTCCCAGGACGACGACGTCCCCTCGGCCTATCCCTCCCCGGCTGCCCACTGGCAACAGCCTGCCCCGCGCCCCTCGTTGCTGCAAGAATTGTACGAGCAAGACTCGAACGCCATGTCCTCGCCCGAGCACAACTCGCCCCCAGACATGTACGTCCAGGACGACTGGCCCCAGGCGGCGCCCCCGCAGCAGCAGCAGCAGCGCGCGCCGCACGACTACACCCTCATCCGGCGCGCGACGTTCCCGTATGCGCGGCAGGAGCGGCCCGAGGACGTGCCCATGGCGAGCTATCCCCCATTCCTGTACAACAACGACGGCACGCACTCGCACCACCATGCGCAGATGCCCCTGACTGCCGAGCCGGGTGCTCTGCACTCGCACCACGGCGAGGGCGCGTACTCGTACGACCCGCAGGTCAAGGTCGAGCACGAGCAGCACGCCCAGATGCAGTATCATCCTCCTCCTCCTCAATTCTACCGCCCCCCGCCCCCGCATCACGCCCACCCGTCCCACCATGCCCACCCCCACGCCCCGCATCCCTATGCGCATGCACACCACCCCACGCACCCCCACCTCCAGCACCACGGCATGGGCGGTGGTATCATGCACCCCACCTACCCCACACACGGCCTCCCCGTGCAGCACACCGACGACGCCGCCTCCAAAGAAACCCAATACTTGAGGCGCCGCTGCTTCAACTGCCACACCACCGAGCCGCCCTCCTGGCGCCGCTCCACGCTCAACCCCGGCAAAATCGTGTGCAACAAGTGTGGGCTTTATGAAAGAACGCACTTGCGCGCACGGCCGCTGCGCTTCGACGAGCTGCGCGCCGGGAACAAGGCACGGAAGGGCGCGGGCAAGGGCGGTGTGGGCAGCCCGAAGCAGCCGGGCGTCGGCGTGCCAGGCGGCGTACCCGTCAAGCGCGCCGGTGGGATCGCACGGCGGAGCAGCGTGAGTTCGACGGGGAGCAGCGCGCAGAGCGGGAGTGGAGCGAGTGATTGGGATGACAGTGGTTAGTGTTTCGCTCTTTCCGCATTTTTTTCGCCAGACTTACCCATTTTTTCCACCTCGTAGTCTCAGTCTACTCGAACGGCTCCGCCCCCGCCCACGTCCTTCTCCTCGCCCAACCCCGGCGCAGGGTTCTCCTCCCCCGTCCCGCCATCCCTTTCTTTGTCCTCGCACTCCTCCAACCACTCCTCCCCCGGCGGCCGCGACTCCGCGCTCCCCGCCCCTCCTCAACGGCTCCATCTCCGCGCACCACGTCGGCTCCCCGCCCGGCTCCGCCAACTCATACAACGGCGCCTACCCCGCCGTCGGGTCGCCGCACATCGGGTCCCCCCACCTCAACGGCGCGGGCATCCGCCTCCCACACGCACCCGAGATCCCCACCCTGGTGCGCACAAAGCCGCGCAGCAACACCACCGGCGGGCTGCACTCGCACTCGCACACGCACTCTGCGCACCACATCGGCGCCGGCCCCGCGCAGCAGCAGCAGATGTACTACTCCCCGCCCCTGCCTTCGCACCACGCGACCCACGGCGCGCTGCACCACTCGAGCTCGAACTCGAGTCTGCATAGCTCGCACAGCCAGCAGAGTCCGGCGATGGCGCCGTCGTCGCTCCTGCCTGATGGTGGGGTCGGCGGGCAGGGGCAGCACGAGCTCTACCGGCGCGGGTCCCTGCCTGATTTCCATGCGAGCTTTAACGCGGGTGCGGGGATGGGGGGCGAGTGGGGTGCAGACGACGGGATGGGGGTGAGTGTGAAGGAGGAGCCGCGCGCGGTGGTTGTTTGAGCTGCTGCGCTCGTTTTCGTTTCTTCACACCCCGCCGTATTTGCGCTTGCGAGGGTCTTCTCTTCCTTCCTTCCCTTCGCGTGACACATCCCCCCACTCTTCGCCTCGACTGCGACTTTGACCCGTTCCGCACCCACCCACCGCTCAAAAACTCGAATTCAGTATAATCCCCCTCGACTCGACGCCGACACAAAACCAACCACCCAAAACCGCGACACCGACACCGACACACCCCCGCTATTTATCACCTCCACCCGATACCGTTCTCCCCACCGATACCTTGTATTCCCACTCATCTCTTGCGACTCGTCCCGTCACCGTCATCTGTATCTTTATTCATTCGTCTTCGTCTTCGCGTCTTTCGTTCACTGCCACTCGACATACGTATATATCCGCACCGTACCGCACACAGTCGGACCATTGCCATTGGAGACATCTCTATCTCGACCCACCCCATCTTATAGTTATTTATTCCCGCCTCGCACTCGAATCGAGAGTTGACATCTAGGTAGTGTTGATTATTGTTGTATGTACCACCACCGCACGCACGCACGCATGCACGCACGCAGAAAAAGGAAGCAATAGACATGGGCTTGGATTTGTATCTTTTTGGTGTGAGTGTGAACTCTAAGCTTGAGATTTTTTGGCGCTCTCAAGATTTTTTGGTGTGAGTATGCTATAGTAAGACTGGGCGATCGCTCAGGAACGGGACGAGACGAGACGAGACCTGAAGGAAGGCGCACCCGGGCCCGGCGCCGCGTAGACCAAGACCAGGGCTAGTCGTATCGTACTGTACTCGGGGTCGGTTGACGTACGGAAGCTCTCGTTCTAGTCGCTTTCCGGCGTTCATTTGCAAGGGACGTAGGTGTTAGCGCTGCAGGCAGAAAAAATGGTGCGTGTATTTTCGGTCGGGAGCGTCGAGTGACGAGTGAATTCGGGTTGGAGCGCGCCGGGACCGACTTGGTCCCCGTTTGAATTAATATTTTGGCTTGACTTGATTTTTTCAATTGCGAATAGAGAATAGAGTTCATTCGATCGTTGGCGTTGGCGTTGGCGGTATGGAGATGGAAATAGAAAATAGAGTTCGTTCGATCGCGAGCGAGCTGGCAGTACGTATGTATGTACATACGGAAGGGGAGTATGTATGTACTCGGAGCCGGCTAGCGCTAGCTATAGAGACGAGGGCGCCTACATATATCAAGATGGAGACGCAGACGCTCGCAGACGTGGACGTGGGTCGGACTGAACTCTACGTGACGTACGGAAGCCCTTGTTCTAGCGCGTTCCGGCGTTCAATAATATTGCAAGGGACGTAGGTGCATGGCGCTGCAGATAAAGAAAAATGGAAATTGGATTTTGTGGTGTGCCTCGAGAGTGTGTCGAGTTTGAGTGCGGCGCCGGGACCGACTTGTCTCCGTCGTTTGAATTTTGGCTCGACTTTTAGCGAATAGACAAGAGAGTTCATTCGATCGTTGGCGGTGTGGAGATGGAAATAGAGTTCGCGATCGTTCGGTTTCGTGGAATAGAGTTCGAGCAAGCTGGCAGTACATGAAGAAGGGGAGTATGCATGGAGTCGGCTAGCTACGGGGACTCGGACGAGGGGAGCATATAGCTACAGAGACGTAGACGTGAACGTGGACGTGTAAAATTGAGACGCCGGCGCAGTCTTGGTGTGCCTTGAGAGTGTCCCGTGAATTCGAGTTTTGAGTTTGGAATTTGAGTGCGGCGGCGGCGCCGGGTCCGACTTGGCTCCGTTTTGACTTTGTGGAAATAGATAAGGTAGAATAGAGTCCAAGCGAGCCGGCGGTATGTATGAGGGAGGAAGGGGAGTATGTATGTATGGACTCGGCCGGCCAACGTGGATTTGAGTTTGGAAATTGAGCGCGGCGGCGGCGCCGGGACCGACTTGGCTCCGTTTTGACTTTGTGGAAATAGATAGAGTTTCGAGCGAGCTGGCGGTATGTGGGGAAGGGGAGTATGTATGTATGGAGTCGGCTATGGTAGCTATAGACTTGGAGACGTGGACGTAGACGTGTAAAATTGAGGCGCAAGGGACGAGGAGAATTAAATTGGTCGAAGGACTCGAGGGAATTAAGGGAATTAACGAGGAATTGTGTGCGCGCGTGGTCAATGACGATGTCCAACAACTCGGTGACGATCTCCAAAACGACTTCAAGACTCGAGCTCGGGGACCTTGACGAGATTCGAATCCGAATTCGGGACGTCGACGTTGAACTCGAAAACGATGCACGCATTGCTGAGTAAAGGAACTTGTGAAGCACCCGGCTCGGCTCGGTTACTTGTAGCGAAAGAAGGTGGGGATTGGCAGGTAAAATTGAAGCGTAAAATTGAGGCGCGCGTAAATAAGGAAGTGAGGCACTCGGAGGACTCAGCGGATGGAATGATTCCGTCTCCGTTTCAGCTTGGGCTTTTCGCGAATAGAGTTCGCGATCGTTGGCTTTGGGGAAATAGGGTTCGAGCGAGCTGGCAGTATGTATGCGAGGAAGGGGAGTATGCGCTCGGCTAGATATGTAGGTAATAATTCAACGTGTAAAATTGAGGCGTCTCAAGGGAATTAGCGAGGAGTTGTAAGTACATGTATTTTTCAGTGTGTGCGCTTTGACGATCTCCAAAAACAATTGCGGGACCGGGACCGTGCTGACAAGATTCAAACTCGGGACGTCGATGTTGAGCTCAAAAGTTAAAAACATTGCATGCATGTGCTGAGTAAAGGAACTTGGGAAGCACCCGGGTCGGCTCGGCAGCTCGGTTGGCGAGAGAAGCTGCGGTTGGGCATCGGCATGGGCAGGTAAAATTGAGGCACGCGTAAGTGAGGAAGGTCCGGGGACTTCGCGAACTCTGGGAAGGAAAGGGGATTAATTGGTCGGAGAAGGAATTTAGGCAAGGGGATTCGCGAGTTCGAGGGAGGAAGGAAAGGGGAGGAGGGAGGTAAGCAGGCGCAAGAAGAAAAAGGGAGGTAAGTCGGCGGAGGAGGGAAGGCTGACCATGCTCCGGCTCCGCACCGCGGCGCGCATTATCTGCGTCGAAGTCGACGTCGTATATTGCATTATCCGGGTAAAATAAGTAAGTATGTTCGCCGTTGTACCTCATGACGATTGTGGGCGCCGTCCCTGGCCCTGAGCACGGCATGCATTTAGACTTAGAGGAGGAGACAAGACAACTTGCAGGCGAGACAAGACAACTTGAAGACAAGACAAGATAAGGCAATTTCCTGATATTGCGGGCTCGGGGACACTGTTGCACATGTAAGTAATATTGTAGAGAATGTGCGACGTCGACGCGAGGTATGCATGTAAGTACGAGACGACATGTACACGTACACGGAATAATACGAGGCGAGCGCCGACTTGGAGGCGGAAATTTTTTGAACACGTCGCCGATCGAGAGTCCCTGGGCACGCATCGCGGAATGTTAATCCAATTTCCTCAAGAATTGTTTCGCGCCAACGTCGATGGGACTAGACGCATTTAGAATTGTTCAAGGCGTCCTTACTGAAGAAAGCCATACGCCCGGCGCGACGCGACGCGCGAGACACATTCAGAAAATCGTGCCATCTTAAAATTGAATTTATGCGACTGGTCATAACGACAAATGGGTTGGGATTCTGAGGACGGGGAATGCGGAATGAGAAAAGCGAGGAGCTCCGCACCGCGTTTCAACGCGTCCCTGAACAAGCCTTGCATTTAACATTTAGACGATCCAATTTCCTGGAATATGCTATATTGTGGACAAGGCGACGCGGTGGGATCGGACGCGACGCGACGCGTAAATATGTCGGAAAAATCCGGATCCACGTATAGCCCCCGCGTCGGGTCGCATCCTCTGAGCACGCCATTCTAATTTTCCGGATGCTGAATTCGATTTCCTCAAACTGCAAAGATACGCGACGAGACACAAGGTCAAGAAATCGTAAATCCAATTTATTCTTGGTTAGTCTCTCGCAGCCAGATTTCATG
Source organism: Mycena sanguinolenta (assembly GCA_014462675.1). NCBI lineage: Eukaryota > Fungi > Basidiomycota > Agaricomycetes > Agaricales > Mycenaceae > Mycena > Mycena sanguinolenta. Next base: position 444,171 of record JACAZH010000041.1, on the reverse strand, counting down.
CAGTTGATCTCGTACCTCGATACTTCTTGGAAGGGATTCGAACTCGACGCCGATAGTACACGCGTTTAAACTTGCTTAAAGCGGGGTGGGACGCGACGCGACGCGACACACGTTCAAAAACCAGTACATGCCTATCCAAAAGGTAGACGAGGAATACAAGTAGTTAAAGAGGTTCAACCACGCAAGTTGCCGGCCATGTGTGCGTCCTTGGAAGATTAGGTTGTCGTTCAATGCGGGACGCGACTAAATTTGAATAATGAGACGCGACCTCGACACGCCACACACTTTCGAAACCCAAGCCCTCGATGACGGCATTAATTTCCGCCTCGCTTCGTTCGTGCTATAGGCCCACTTCACGGATTGGGAAAACATATGGCTATACTTAGAAGGAAGGGAAGGGAAGTGCACAGCAGGGAGGGTCTCAAATTTCAGACTTCGAATGCCGGATTGCAATATTGGGAGATAAGACGGACGACTTAGGAATGTCAAGGGAAGTAAAGAGGGTTCAAAAACAATTTAACCATCCTCGGCCGCCGGCTCCGCCCCACGTTCTGCCGCGTCCACGCTATCGAGGTTCTAATTAGCCATGTGAGCGTCCCTGGAATGAATATTACCTGGACGGGTGCGATTGTCGATCCTCGCGCGGCGAGGAAGCTCGCTCGGCTGGGAAAGGAAGACTACCTGAATTTGTATTTGAACTTCGAGCAGCTGAAAATTTAAAGTTCGAATTCGCGTTTCGGAATAAAACATGAGTTCCTGCGGCTCAGAAACACGTTTCTCGTCGTCCACTTAAAGTCGGAATACGAGATAGGATATTTTTATTGCGCGTTGAATCCAGGTCCGTGGTTTCAAGTTTGTGAACGACTCGGACGTCAACCTCGATCATCGCCATACCTCCAATTGCAATTTGTCGACCTTGGTTGAAGAAAAGGAAATTCGAAGCCGACTTTGGAAATCCAAGTTGAAGGAAAGGGACACAGGAAAAATTCAAAGACACTGGCACTGGCAGGAATTTTAATTTCCTCTTCATCGCGTTGACGACGAGCGTTCCTGGTCGTCCTTGCCGGCGCCTTTCTTCACCGTGACGTCGACATCCTCGGTCGGAATATTTTGTTCATCGGATCGATGTTCCTGAGCGTCCCGTCGTGCACCCCGTCTGTCTGCGGAAAAATACGCGTCATTGTCCCTCCCTCAAACTTCGGGCGGAGTGCGGAATTTCCATTAAACATAGTTGGAACACAGACATTCACGGAAATTAATGCTGCGTACAGTACGCCGTCGCCCTCGCCATTCTCCTGGTCGTCACGTCGTCCCCGTCCTCGGAATTAATCGGAATATTCCAATTTACGCGTCGTCGGTCTCGGCGGGGCCTTTCTCTAACCAATTGCAAGCCCCCGTGGTTTCCTCAGACTTGAGTAAGCTACATACTGAACCCGAAATTGTCGTCGTCGATCAGGAGCACCTTTTGGGTCAGTGGGTCGACCTGCTCCGGAGTAGTGGTTCAATAAAGTAGCACCCTGACTGGAAATTCCGGGTAGAACCTCTTTATGTATTATCTTGCCCTCGATAGTAGTCTCCGCGTCGCTTAGGTACCTCCAGCCAAGCGCCAATTTCAATTCTAGATTCTTCTTCGTTCCTCGAGTCCGCAGTAACAATATATCCGCTCCTCACTCTCGCGTAGGCGTCACTCGCTACTCGCTTGGCGGAATATTATGTAGGCGCCACGCAGCTGCTCCCTGAGCCCGAGCCTGGAAATTTCAATACTAAATCGACCTGTATTCAATTGAGCCTGCGCCCACATCCGGAGATGCCAGAAGCACGCTGACGCGCCGTCGATCAGGAGGTGCGACGCCGGACCTTCGCGCAGAAATCCCCGCTGTGACCGTCGATCATGAAGTGGCTATGGGGTCAGCTGAGCAGCGGATAAGCCTCGAGTCACGAAACAATGAACCAATGTAAAGGACGGAGGGAGAAAGGAAAAGACCTCGCTGCTTGGTTAAGTGGGTCCCGTTTTGGTCATGGTTTCGGGTTTGGTTTTTGATCAGGATGAGGAGAGAAGGTGCGTCGACATCAGTTTCGGTTTCAGGCTTTCGCGAGGCGAGGTCATTCGAATTTCGGTGCTTTTATCGCATATTATTCTTGTAACTCGCCCGCTCCAATCGAACCCGGTCACTGGAGGCGAGACCTGACGTCGGTGGACGCAATAAGTATCAGGTACGACCCAACGCTTCGGGCGCGGTGTACACATGATTCGATATTCGAGAATCGACGAGGCGGCCGTCGAGGCCGACGTCAGTGTCCGGGCGTCGGAGGAGGGGAACCGCGCGGGGGTGTGGCCATGGGATGTTGGATTTCAAACTTGCAAGTGAGGACCAAGGATGTGAGTGGGCGCAGGGCGCAGGTGCGTGCGGACGCGAAAACAATACTCCTGTAGATCTCAACCCCGAGCCAGAGTAGATCTACAGCGGACTCTGCGCACGGGGTCGAACCACCGTTCGTTATCGGAAGCCGTTGTGTTGTCGAGAACTGCCAGCACCAATCACCAATCGCGCACGACATGGTCCAGACCCGGGGTTGAGATGGAGGACAAACACAATTCGACCGTACACGTTCGGCGGGCACACGGGCATCTACGCCGCCTTCAGCCTCGTTTGCCATTCGGGAACAGCCTGCAATTAATTGTAAAGCGCATGCTGTTCGACGTCGAACAAACGGTAACATTGGCACATACCGTCATCGTTGTCAAGAACTTGCTGGCGCCTGGGCGCTTAGCTTAGCGCCGAGGGTTAACGCCGGGCGGGACTGTGCTGTTTGCCGCAATGCCGCTTCCTTGTTTACGGACGCATTCGGGAAATGATGGCGAGTGTTAACCGACGCGACGTGCACGGTGGCCACCAACTCGTGCTCGGTGCTCAGCTGCCCACGATCACAGAACAGGAACAGCGATAATACGATCTGCGACGGACCACAGGGACGATGAATAGCGCGATGAATGCGATCTGCGGCCACAGGACCTGCAGACGGGAGATCTGCAACGAAAACACGCTCCAGTGCATCGGTCGGAACCGCTCGAATTCGGATTCGCAATGCTCGGACTCTCTTCAGATACAGACAGCAATTGTAGCTTGGAATGCGAATGAGGCCACAGGCTGAATTCAGGTTTGTTGACGAATGGACTTGCACGTAGAGGTCAACCGTCAAGTTCGAATTAAGCAGTATTGCGCACAAGAAGCATCGAAGGAAGCCTGAAGGGGCTGGGGAAGGGAAGGAAGGAAGGATCCGGAAGAACCCGCGCGACTTGGAACCTTCTTTCGTTCAGCTGCAGGTATGTACGCGCCTGTTCTTTTCACGATTATTGCTCGCGATCTATTCAAAGACATCTATGCCAAAGATGCTTTCGTGCTGGCGCTGCCGCTGCGAAAAATCTGCGGTCTCAGACTCTCTTACACAATGAAAGAAAAAAACCAACCTCAAGGCACCGAATCGCGCGGGCCCGCTACCGCTGATCCAACATCTTAACCCTGTGCTTATTAGACTGCTACGCGTCTTGAATCTGAAGTTCAAACGAAGTATGGCACTCTTAATTTTGAATTTTAATTTATGTAGTGCGAAAGCATGAGGCTGAGGGTCTACGAACGCTGTAACGGCGACTTTTAGGCTCCGCAGGGCTCGGAGGCGTCGCCCGCTGGCAGGGCCCGGGTGCTGGCTGGCGTTATCTGCTCTTCGGATTTGTTCTTCCCTTCCCTTCCCTTGCCTTCTCTTCTGGGTCAGGGTTGCGTCTGGATTCGAGGTTTGCCGACCGGTTCCGTTCTAGGTTCGCCGACTTCTTCTACCCCTATTGGTCCTCCGTTGGAACTTCGTGAGCTTACACTTGAGGTTCTCAAAGTTCAACCGACGACCGACGCGCGCCTTCTCGTTTGGGCTTGCTTCTCCGCTGTCTTGACCTCTTTATTAGGCTTAGGCTTACACTGGGTGTGGAGCCGCTACGGCAGCGGCGAACTGGGCGCGAATTTATTTCCTGTGCGAGTTAATTCGTTTAAAACCCTCTAACAAAATTCCACTGACTAGCGAAGATTTATAATTCGCTCAAGGAAACGGGGAGGCCGCCGATGGCCGCTTCGTACACGCTTTTCACGCATCGGTTGGTGTTCCGTTCCAGGTTATTACGCTCGGGGTTGGTTTGTTGGTATGGCACGCAGTTCCAGAACTCACTTGGCTGGAATTTGATTGGACGATTCAAGTTCAGGTCCAGTCTATTTTACGGTATGCCGTGGATGACCGCTGTGTGCACACTTTTGGGACCAACAGTATGTGGACATTCCGTGTTCCATTCCGGTTTTTAAGCGATTTAAATTTAGTCGCAGTGCAGGGTTGAATCATTTCGCTTTATGATACGCCGTTCCTTCTATCTCTCACCTCGCTGGAAATTCAAGGACGCTTCAAGTTCAAGTTCTGTTCCGTCTTACGATAGGCCGCCGATATTTGCTGCACACACCCGTGGATGACACTCCGTCTGCTCTTCCGGTTTAAGCGCTGAAACCGTTCACAACGGAGGGCTTCCGGATGGTACGCCGTTCCTTTCCCCGCCTCGCTAGAATCCATCAAATATATACCCGAGGACTATTCAAGGTTCATAACAAGTTCGGGTTGAATTCCCTCTCCGTTTGCGGAGATTGCACATATCGTTTGAAACTGATTACAGCGATTGATTAGGGTTCAAGTGGATCCCCCTGAATGGCTCGGAGTAATTCGGGCTGACCTCTTTATTGAACAGGCTGCGGGTCTTGCAATTGGGTTAGGAGCCACTGTCTGTCCGTAGAGGCTCAATGGGGGCCTGATATTCATTTCGGGAATACATATCATTTTCCAGGTCGGTTCCACGTTGGGCGGCGCGCACGACGTATGAATTCCGAAAGCGCCGTATTACGGAAACGCCCAATAAAATCCATGGGAGCTGGTTCGGCGCGACGTCGTGATTCGAGTTCTTGTTGGAGCCTGAAGACCGCGGCGCGTCTAACGTATTCAATCCATGTCCAATCACACACGCACAGGTCAAACCCCAAAATTCACGAGCTGCGGGCAACAGATAAGATTGGCGATGCGTACGTCTTCCTCCATCAACTAGTCCGAGTTTTCATTATTGAAGTTAACATCCCAGCAATCGACACTTAACATGTACACAAATACGGAATAAACCCCTTCTGACAGTGCTGTCAATGTCCGTTCCTTCCCAGCTTGACGCACTCGCTCGCTGGAGAGGTCATGATGAGATTCCGAGGAGATTTACTTGCGATACAACCAGGCAAGCCCTCCTTAAGCTTGGGGCCGATAACTCAGGCCGACTCTTGCTTCTATAGTTGGTGTTCCGTTCTCAGTTCTGTGTTCTCGTCGGAGGACGGCGCATCGGGCGACATTTTCATGCTTTTTGGTTTTCTGAATCAGGTTAGTGCAGTTCAAGTTGTTGTGGGTTGCAATGATGCCGGTCGCATGGCCTCTCTTGGCAGCCTGGGACTCGCAGAATGCACCCGACGCGGCGCCTTGACTCGGATTCGTGGTGGTGCTTCACCACGACTTGTTATATAAGCGCACTATTTACCTGCCGCGTTTGCTCTGTCGATGATGGGTGGCATTATGGCATCTGCGGGGAATGTCAATGCGGCGGCGGGGACACTCGGAGGTAAGTAAGTAGATACCGCCTATATTTGATTTCTTTCTCATGCTGCCAACGTGCCATGACAGGGGTGTGAATTCCGATTTCCAACGAAATAAGGCATGTAAATTGGTCACGCCTTTTTTTACAACATGCCGTACCAGAGATTGGCATAATTCAAGCCGGGAAGTAAGCAATCAATTCGATTTCCCAGATTCAAACAATGGTTTATTTTGACTCGATTTTGAGAAGTTGCGTGTCGGTTTACAGAGATACCGAGACCTTTCATGTATAGCCGAAGATCCAGACTCGGTTTACGAAACTGTATGTTCGAAATTCATGGCAAGCGCTGAATTTCTCACAGGAACTTCAAACAAGTTGAATTGATTTACGAGAAGATGACGTCGGCGTCTTCTTGAAGAAATTCCTCGCTCTGGAATTTTTCAAACAGGTAAATTCCGAGGAGATATTCAAGTTGAATTGCGTTTAAAACATTTACGACATGCGTAGCACGTTTGGGGCTCCTCATCCTCCCGCTGACGACGGAAGCTAACGTCGTTTCGTTCCCTCCTTTTGTCCTTCTTTTGCATCCCATGGAACGAGGCCGATGGGCAGGTAACCACGCCACGATTGTGATCGCAAGACAGATATTCTGGCGAGGTAGTCATCGGACTCGTATAGGTTAAATTCCGAATTTGAACGGCCACGACATGGGTTCTGGTGTTCGAATTCCTACACTTCTGAGAATACTGGCCATTGGTCCCTCGCGACCGACCCACGGTCGTCTGCATTGCTTCAGAAATTCCCGGAACTATTTCCGCTGCCGGTTGCCTCTTCGCGACCGACTGCTATGCTTATCTCAAAAAAATTGGTTTCTGAGGGTGTAGCTATAGAGTGCAAATCTCCATCTGCAACATTCATGGTAGGGACCCAATAGGGAGCTGGCAAATCGATTCCAAAATGCTTCTTGCCAATCCTCATACGATATGATGCGACTGGGGAAATAAATTGCAACATCGTTGCCGCGGCGAGCGGCCGCAGATAGCCTTGATACGGGCAACGTACCTGTAGGAGCACGCGAGTGGGATGTTCAAGTTGGGCTAAATTCAATACAGCATTCATGGGTGCCGTGAACTGGCCGTGCCAGACTTGGACTCAGGAGGGCGATTACAGTGATTGCGCAATTCAGTCCGACGCTCCCGCCAATAAATCCCAATTTCTTCCGATTAAAGTATGTTGAAACTTGACCCACTGTACAATCGCACAATGACACCACAACCTACAGCCGGATCAAGATGCCGACAATGCCGATATACGTTTGATCCGCCATGTCGATACGTGGTAAGCACAAACGAGCACCTCTCTTCGAATAAAATTTTTTGCCAGGTTCTGGTCCACTCGGCTTGGCACAAAACCGAAGCCCGAAAAAGCTCAGCGCTCAGGCCAGCACATCGCTCATGCAAGTCTCAATCTCATCACAGCGGGCTTGTTCGGGATAATATCCTCTACCTCCTCTTAACACGTTAGCTCGCTCGCTCATCGTGCGATAGGCAACGTTACAAGACCCTGATCCAGCTGCAGTCTGTGTTCACGATTGGATTTTAGCACAAAGGCAGCACAACGTTGACACTCGAAGCGCGGGGATGATTCGCAACTTTCTGTACGTTCGCAACGACAGCGGCTGTGTCTGCACAACCCAACCAACCAAATGTACAGAGCACAACGACCCACGCACCTCAACCACCGATCCCTCCGCATGGCCACGACGGTCACGGTGCGGGGATGCGGGGATGCTCACTTGTACTTAATTGCGGCGATGTCGCGGACGCGGAAACATGTGCCTTCGTGGCGATCTAGGCACGGCGGTACCGGCTTCCGCATGCGGTAGGGGACACGTTCCGACGGTTCCGCGGCCCGTTCGGGGCGATAGTAGGCGTTGCCTGAACTTTTTTTTCTTTTGAGGAGCGATTTGGTATATTGGGATCCAAGAGAGGTGGCTCTTACTGGCTCCTTTCTCCCCTTCCACACCGCCGGTTTCCCAGTCGGTGCTTCCAGAGGCCGACATAGTTGGTCTTCACCCGTTCGCTAGTGTGAGGCCATGGACTTGGAACCCGGCCAGCCGATATTTTCCAACCCTCGCGAGGAAATGCGTCTACCGCATTTGTGCCTGTAGCACGACATGTGGGGCTTCGCGTTTCCGTAAACTCCGATTTCCCGTGGACCTGAGACCCGAGTCCCCGTTCCAAACTTCCACCTTCATTGCTTAAACTTGGGCATTCGCTTGTAGTCGCTTGTGTTAGCGGACCCCATGAATCCCACGAAATTGTTTCAGAGCACGTATCTTGGCGAATATCGACCTGTTCCAACTGGCACAACCGGGCTGGTCTTCTCTTCCGCCTGGTCGATCCCCGTGGAAATTTCTACTGGCCGAGGTTGAAGCCGGATAAGATACCACCGTTTATCTAGAACCCTTTAGCCTTTTAGGCTGCCGGTGACCCTACCGAAAACGCGAGCTTGGTGATGTAGTTCATATACGACCCTGTCCATGTATCTATCGCCTCGTTTTTTTTTTTTTGGTCATTCGAGCACCATATAGGCCTTCCACCGATAATTTATTATCCTGAGTCTTATCTGAGCAATTCAAATAATGCAGAGGTTGCTATCAGTGTATGCGACCTCGCGCGGAATGTCCAATGTCCATGGACAACGTATGCACGTACGCCGCCAGACCCGCGTAAACCAGAGAGAGTGCTGGTGCGCATTTACAATATGGGTCCAACATGATCGGAGCTTCACACTAAAGCAAAAACATACATGCATGCAATTCAAATAATACGTTTTGAGATGATTTGCTAGACCAGTTAGCGGCCAGGCTGGCTTGAAACCTGCCTCTTCGGTCCAGGAGCGCGCATGTGGATCGAGAGTCTACGGAGTGGAACCGAGATCGGGAAGTCAAGAGGGTTCAGGCCCCACAGAATTGAAGACAGTTTGTAGCCGATGAGCACGTTCCACGAAACATCTATTGCCCTCTCAACCATAAAAGTTGTTGCGAATTCTGCGCGGGAAGCCGCGGATCGTTCAAGTGAACGTTGGGTAGACTCACTGTATAACGTGCGAGTCGGCAAGCCGCCGGAAAATGCGCGCGAAAATTTTTGACAGTACTAGTGTAGCATGATGAGCCTGACCGTTAACAACCGTGGTTGTACCTTTGCGGCCAGGGTGCAGACTCAGCGTCGGGAAAGGTACGGACCAAGTCCGCACTGTCACTGCGTAGAAACCGTCGGTAATATTGGTCGAGACTGCGTTATCGGCCTTCCATGAGAATATTCAGTAGTCATTCCGTTGATTTCCATCAGCCATTACATCCGTCGGCGTTTTTTTTCAGTGCACGCAATTTTGAAGCGAAATTATTTAACCGTGCTTGTCATGTTGCGAAAGAGCAAGAGCCAGCGTAGCCGTCATGAGACAGGAAGAATCAGTACAAGCCGTTGAGACAGTCTTGGTTCCAAATGCCGTGGATAATTAGACGACGCTATCCTTATGTTATCTGCTCCCAGCAGATATCGGCCTATACCTTGGATTCGAATTTCAGGGTCACGGACAGAGAGACGATTTGAGGAAGGCCGACGGAAACCGTGGGGAGGTCGCTAATTGGACAATATCCCGCGGCCTGAGTTAAAGACAGTCATGAACGCCGTTGTGAATTTGCGCTCTTGTGTGGCAGCAGGTTGAGCGAAGGCCTAGGCAGGCTGTTTACGGTACTATTCACTTCTCGGCGAATAACGTGGGGGACCGGTCACTGACCTATCCATACGGTCCTTTATACCCCAAGGGAACGATTCCGAGCACTTTCCGAGCAGGATGAAGCCAAAGAGCAAGCCAGCGGGCAACTTGAACCAGTAGCAACACCACCAAACGCAGCGATCGCAATGCGGATGTACTGTCTAAGATTTTTTGTACCTGCGCTAGCAGATAGATCCGGAGCAGACTCGGGCCCTCGGGAAATTATGGTCACGGAAGACGATTTCTTGAACGCTTGCGTGGACGGCCATGACGATGCAAACTGGAACCCGTGGATGACCATGATACAGCCGCTGGCTGACTTATGGTTTCAGCACTGCGAGCCAATTTGAACGAGTTTCGTCCCACTCCTTAGCGCAGGAAGATCACACAGCGGCGTAGGGATACTTTAGAATAAACTTGAAGCTGCGAAGAATTGGTGGAAGAAGACGGCCGCCGCAGCGCCGCAGTGCCGTTTCGCCGTCCGGCGTGGTCTCGATTTGACTTCTGTCTGCATACGACCCCAAGGCCGCCGGAGCGAAGTACTGCCAACTGTACCTGCTTCGGGCGTAAGTACTAAGCGCGAGGCACCGATTGAAGAAGCATCCTTCAGAATGCAGAAGTTCTCTTCTGTAGCAATGACAGGATGCACAGCAACAATAATTAGAACAAAAGCGTCACAGCTTGGATCCTGCGTCCTTGTTTCCGATTTCGAAAATGGTCTAGTAAGCCTAATATTGCGGAGTACATTGTATCCTTTCATTTCCACATCGAAGGATAAGATTCAGGATAATATATTATCTCGGCGCGGTCCGAAGGAGCCTCGCTTCAATTGTCCAAAAATGCATCGATTCTTGTCTCGAAACCAATTATCTGCGCTATAACATACAGAGGTGATGCAATGGCTGAGACACGGAAGATGTGTAGATGCAGCTCCTTCTTGCACCGCTTTGACCTACGATCCAGCCTTCAACTTCTTTGATTGGTCGCAAAAAGCGTCCGTGGCTCAAATAAGAGATATTCTGAAACAGCGAGCAGCCAGGAGCTGCCTCGAGGCTGGAGTCATGGGGCTGGCCGATGTGCCGTTTCGTTTCGCAATACAGCCGCAGTAAACGGTTTTGAGTCACAGCACCAATTCAGCCTCCTCGAAGAGGCATTCATCGGTCGAACTGGGCCTAGTGGCGGACCCGGAGGAACGTCGGAGATGGAATACCAGACGCGACGGCGAGTCATGGCATGTCGATGGTCTGGGTCGCCACCTGCGCCGCGGGGGACATGCCCTTTTCCAGTGCGTCTTGGTCCGAGGTAGGTTGTGCGGCGCGCTCCGCTACATTTATCCTGCTCGGTGTACGCCAGAACGACGACACGTACGTAAGCCCTTTCGCAGCAAGCCTGGTACCGATCCACTGCGCGAGAGAGGCCCCGGGTACAAGCCCCATGACGTCCTTCACGTCCCAGAAGTCGCGGTGGTGCGTGATACGACCTTGCTCATTGAAGGAGAGCCGAGTTATTATATGGAGTTTGAAGTGAAGGGGGGAAGGAACGGTCAGCGACGTTCCCAGGATAGGTAGGCCTGGAGCGCTCGGGTGCGAACCTCCATGCGAAGCGGTGGAAACTGGGATGAGCGAATCGGACGGATGAGGTCGATGGTGGCCGTCGCGGTGGATGCCGGGGAGCACTAGAATGTTTAGGGTATGTTCCACAATAGTTTTCTTCTGTCCGTCTGCCAAAATTGAGTAAAAGCTTGAATGGACTGTAGGCGCTCAACATACCAAAACTCTCGTTCTCACAAATATCACCTATCTCCGTCCAGACACGTAATGCTTGGAACAAGGGGTCGTCGATATTCCGTGCTAGAAATCCCGCGCGCGGAGGCTGTAGCCGAAACAGGGTACAAACAAGAGCTATCGGTCTCGGTACGTCAATGACGCTTAGCTGCCGGGAAAGATGATGAATGTCTGTAATAACAGATCGCGAGGTGGCTGTCAAAACTGGGTTCTCATAGCTGAAGAAATCATCAGCCCGGTGTAAACAGAAGTCCGAAGTTGCTCACACTACGCAGCGACGTGTCAATAGATAAATAATGGTTCTGGCACAGAAATGGACTTACTAGCACTGGACTCATAGAAACGGTCGACTGTGTCAGAAGACGACGAATTTTCGCCATACATTGTCGCGCATACATCCATAGCCGTCGCGTGGGTAGAAGACATGACAGACACGGTTGAATGGTTTGAAAGAGAATGTCGAGCCAAGGCCGTAGTCCCCTCCTTCTCTCTGTTAGCTGGAGGCGTAGAGTTGATCATGGTGGTGGGAGGCGAATTGGTGAAGTCAAGTATGAAACTCCCCAACGGGCGCGTGGTGGGGCGGAGTCGCCGGCCCGCGTTGGCACGTTTCAGAATTTGTCTGTGCTGTTCCAACGCTTCCGGATTCAACAACGATATTCAACCTTGATCTCAACCACTGCGTCCACTTTTGCTTTTGGCTTTGTAGCTTTGACAGAGGCAAGGGTTCTCGCCTTGAATTTGTTCTGCTCAATTGCCAAGCACCCAGAAGAAGCTCCTTGTTTCACCCATCATTTGGTGCAGGCCGAGGTTTCATACGTCGTCTAACCTGAGGATAAGACTCAGAATAATTTATCATCTCGGCGCGGTCCCATTTCGGTTCATGGATCGCTTGTAAGTTGTGGTAGCAGATTTGCGTCTTGACCGCGTCCTCGGAGCTCCTCACCCCCGGCCTCTCTTTCCTCATGACCATGATCCTCGAGGAGGATCAAAATAGAGGCGATCCCGCGCGCTCCCAATCTTCTTCCCAGCATCAGCATGCTTATGTGCTGTTATAGCTGATCTTCAGTGCTGTAGCGTGTCCGACAACCCGCGAATCTTTCAAGTTTGGGTTATCGATTCTTGCGGCCAACAGCTGCGCTTCCAAGGAGGATTCAAGTAGAATCTCGCAAAAACAATCAAACCAACCCTTTAGCAAGCATTACCAGAGACAAGTATAACGGTGGAAATTGAATACCTGCGTCACCACACTATTCTAAGACCGCATGAGTGCGCACAGTTCAAATGCAATGCCCCCGATAGCCAGTACTGTCACTTTCCAGCTCAATTTCAATCTTGCAGAAGAGTGTCGTCCAAATCAATTTTCGCAACACGCAACTGCTTACTATGGCAACGTAGAGTGAGCTGCTCTGTTGTGCAGCGAGCTGCTGATGATCCGTCTGATTTTCATTTGATCCTCGAGGCGGCAGAACTTTAGGGACCCCAGATACCTGTCTGTACATTGTCATCGTCGCCGGTGCCACTGAGGTCCCCATCCCCACATCTTCCCCGCCATATCCGTTCTACTGTCACGGTGACTGGCTGCGATGAGCAGCTTGTGTCAAAAGAAGTCCTCATCGAGATGGAGCTCGCAGGATGGTTTGGAGGTTGCGGGTGTACGGTCGATGAGTGCGGGTTGTGTGTCGGAGGCGCAGCCGCTGCCGGGCGAACTGAATGTTATACTGGACGGTGCGCTGGGGCCGAGGTCGTCCCAACTGAAGGCCATATGCCCTGATTCTTCTAGGAAGTACACAACCCAGGAGCACGGGTGCATTATGGGCTATATATTCGCAGAATGATACGTGTTGTCGAACAAAGTCATTCAAGTTTCTATCCCGTCGCACACTGAACCGGCTATGCTGTTTCAAACACAATGCCTCGGTATCTCTTTCTACCAAGGGCATCAGGATATCGTGGCCAACAGTGCGCGAGTCCGTGATCGATGGAAGACAATGATGTGGCGTCGAACTGCTCGGTGGGATTGAGCGAGATTTTGCGCTGCCTGATGCTTAACGGAGCCAGCGTGGGGTTTCGTGAACATATATAACTTGATTTTGAAACGGAGTCTGGAGGTGTAAAAACTTGTCTGAATGATATATGAGCATATAAACAGGTGGTATTTTGTCGGGGTTGACGACATCCTCCTCGACAGCTAGGAAAGCTAGGAACGCGAATCGATGTTCTCGCAAGCGGGCGCGCAACGTTCCCGGATAGCCACCTGTGCAACGCAACCAGTGACGAGAAAGAAAAGAAAAAGAGGGGCAGCCGACGCACCTTGTTCTTGACACGGCAGGCCTTCATTTGGACAGCAAGGATTTTGGTGCTCTCGGCCGTGGCTTTGTGAATGAACTCAATGAGATTGTGTTCGTTCTTGAAGTTGCTCTTGATTTTTTATTATAGGAAGTGGTACAAGCGACGTCGTAAGCGACACCGCTGTTTGAGGAAAATGAGACAGGAACAAATGCATCTCTGTACTTTCACTGCGCCCGGAGCCGACGCGCAGAGGATTGAAGCAAGCCACGCCTTTATTGAGCACACTTTGGCCAATATGCTTTTCCCTGAAAACTACGTTGACTTCTCCAAAGACTGGGTTGCGATGCTCAGCTTCTGTGAGTATTGTCGCAGAATGTAGCCAGGATTTTTTTTTCGTCTTTTCACGCCGAGGATTGTGGAGTTCACCGCCCAAGATCAATACCAGGGTCTAGTGTGCTTGCGATTGCTGTAGATGCTTGCTGAACGCTGCGGTTGAACAGTTGCTGAAGCGACAGGAACCAGGTTAGGGGTGAAGAGGATTGCAGTGACAACGACGATGTGGTAGCAAATAGGTACCTGGGGTCTCAAATGTCCCAAAATGGTCTGCCGCGTTGAGGATCAACCACAAATCACGCGGATCATCAGCAGCTCGCTGCACAACAGAGCAGCTCACTCTACGTTGCCATAGCTTACGATTTGAAATACAACTGCACTCGTCGAGTGAAGAGTCGTGATTATTTTCAACGTCTCTGGTGGTCTGAGCTTTAGATCGATTTTTCCTAGGAAGCTCTTTATTCAAATCTGTACTCGTACCTTGAAGCTCAGCCTGTTGGTTGTCAACGAATTCTTCAATTTCCTTTTCGCGATGGTCAACTGCTTGCGTATGGAATCCAAAATGAAATCGCCACCACTTTTCGGATCCGAAATGCTATTACTAGGAGTTGAACGACGACGACTGTTGCCAGAGAGACCCGCGAAATTTGGTTCCGCAGAGCGTGGACGGCCTAAATTGGAAATTGGACTTGAACGGAGTGCAGAATTGTGGGTCTAGCATGCCCTCGAGACTTGAATTCATGACAACTTGTGAGCTTTGATGTTGGGGTTTTTGCGGTGGGAGTCATATTGAAACAGAACTCGCTGTGCCCAACAATCATCACTGTATGAACTTGGGCTGGGAGTAAGTCGAGTCCAGTTGCAAAATAACAGAAAACACCGATCGTGAAATACCAATGAAACGGCATTATTTAAGCGGCAGAGAGGACCGCTTGTTTAAGCCTCGCACCGCCACCAGTGGGTGCTTGTCTCCGATCAAACCACGACTCGCGATCGACGCTGAGTGACGTTCCCTGCGTCCGAATCAAACGTTAATCATGTACGATCAAGATCGCGAAGCATAATGATAGGGGTCCGCGTACAGACGGCAACGAAGACGAACGGAGACAGGGATTTCAATTTTTCAATCTCCACAGCATCAGGCGGATCGGAATGCGCCATCAATTCCAGTAGAACTCGCTTTGACCGATGACATCATTTGGATCAGATACACTATTTTCACACCGCTTGTTTTCCAACCCCACCGCGAAGCCGTTTCTTAGTTGGAGTCACCTCTTCTTCTGGCAAGGGAGGTCCATCGGCAGACGATTCGACTATGGCAGCTGCGCGTAAAATCAGAACATGAAAATCGCAAAAGAACGTAGTTTCCCTACGTTGACTGGTACCAGTACCCGGAGTAACGACGCTAGTTTCTCGCCACCGAATAACTGCTTCCTGCTTCACACTATCGTCGGCCCCATGGTCGCTACCATCATCATCCAATAGCCCTGGCACCAACAAGCTTTCCAATATTTCGCCAGTGACGGTAGATATGCTGGGTAATGAGGGAAAAGGAGGGTTCGGTCGCTGTGCAGACTTCCTTCGCTCTCGCTTCTCTTTCCGATCACGCTCCTCTAGATTCATCGCCTCCAGCGCGTCTATAAGGTTCTTTGGACGAGGACTTTGGGTAGCGCTCTTGAGAGGGGAATCGACTGGAGGGGATTCAGCCTCGCAGGCTCTAAGCGGGTGGCCTTTGCGAGGTCGACCACATGTTTTGCAGTGAGGGGATTTACGCGGTGTGAGGGCAACGGGTTCAGAGTCGGTGGGTGCGGGAGTGCTAGTTCTCTGAGGAGTGCTGGGTGCAAAGGATCGCAGAGTGGGTGGCATACAGAGAGTTATTGGACGATGCGATGCTTCAGGTTAAGAACAAGGCTTCTTGAAGCTCAGAACAAATCGACAAAGATTGCTGGAAACGGACAAAAGACTGCGCGCCACGTGATGGTGACGCGAAAGCGAAACCATGCAAGCACGAACAAATTGGAGCGTTTTGCCTACACTCGGATGGGTTTTTGAGTTGGCGCGAAAACTTGTTTGACAACTCCAGCGACCTTCCCAATCAACGTTTCGACGGGTGGATTTCTTTGCAGCCAATAGGACTTGATAATTTTTTAGCGCTGTTGTCAATGTCCACCATCGATGATCGCCACTGCTAGCACATAAAGCAGCGAGAGACGTGGCCTGAGGTATATTCCATAGCGATCGGTACTTCATCAATGGTGTTCCTGTGAATGAAGATTTCATTGGAAGTCGGATAAATTGTGCCACGCATTTGGCCGCAAACCCATGGGATTTCCAGTGGAGTGGGCCAGAACCATTTTTCTAGACACACGAAACGATCGCGGACAGAACAAACCTACTGCTGGCACCTCTCCTGAACTCAGTTCCGGAAACCCGGGATAGATTTCCAGCTGCGGCGTCGGCATGCAGTCTCGTACCAACTCTCCGAGTAAAAATGGGCACTTGAAAAAATCTTCGAATTGGACTCATTTGGACGACATTATCTTGAAATCCATGGAATTCATGAGTATTTACGAGGCATAATGTATAAAATACACGTTTATGTGTTTGCCGAGATGTGTCGAGTGAAAGATACAAATAGGGTCATTGTAGCTGCGAATAGGAACCAGAAGAACGTGAGACAAAGAAGGAAGGAAACCAACGAAGAAGCAAGAGGCTTGGAGGAGCGCGCTTGCCAGTGTCTATGCGTCCAAGTACAAGGCTCCATGGTGGAGGGTGGTGATCCCGCCGGTGCCTAAAAAAGATGATCGATAAACAACCAAACGGGCATGGCAAGATATTCGTATGGAGAAAGGTCTTGATGAGGAACGTCGACGTTTTGCGGGAATCCACAGGACAACGACGGGACGCAGGAAGACGACTCCAGCATGCCAGGTTTATTGGGCGGACAAACCCTTGGCGATGGCGACATTTTCGTTGAAAGGTAGGTGCGGTGACCGGATGTCTTTCGGTGCAAACGCGCCAGCAACTTCGACCACGGGAGAGAGCGACATGGGCACATCGTTTTCACTGGGCCGTGGCGAGTCGGACGGATGGGAGGATCTGCAGTAAGGAAGCATAACGAGATCAGGTAGCATGCAAAGCTTATACGGAAGACAAACCGTCGTCGCTTGGTATCGGGCATGTCCGGAGACGTATTGCTCAATTTGCTTGGCCCCTTGCGAGATTCCCGCGTACGATGAGCGAACAAGAGTCGGATGTAAAACTTGAGCACACCTTGGCGCGTTTCTGTACCAGCTTCGGCGGCCGTTCTCCTGGGTCATACACATAATCCGGTAGCATGGAGCTTGACGGAGAGGAAGAGAAGTCCAGTCAGCCAAGATGTACCGGCCCCCAACATTTTGCAGACCTCTTGATATGTTGCACGACAATACTCATGCAAGATTCGTCGAATTTTTCCCAGACTCTGACGAGTTTAGTGAACTCTTGTGTGGGATACGAGATGTCCAGTCGCCGGGGACCAACGTCGCCCACTACAAGAAGAGGATATCAGAAGCGAAGCAGGCACGAGCACAAACGGAAGCCCAGCGATCACCTTGTTTTGGTTCTATCTGGAGACCGATATAGAAGGTTGTCGAATATACCACGCCTCCACTCTCCTTGCCTTCGATGTCTTCCTTCTTCCGTTTGAGCACAGCGTCAGAGATTTCACCTTGTGCGACCAGCCGCACTTCCTCATCCGTAAGGCAGTACAATGTTTGTTCGAAACCTTTGATGAAAGGATGCGCCAAAGTCAGTGAGTCGACGTACTCTAACTTCATGACTAGCTGTCGTATCCGAGACTCGACGGTTCCCGCCCTGTTAATTATATTCAATAGAATGAAAGCAACAAGAGGACTGATACTCACCATTTTATCTGCAAATCCGCGTTGCCCGTTGATGCAATGACTTGGAGGTAATACCGATATTTATGGAAAAAGTCGTGTTTCGCGAAGAGCTGAGACCAGACCGCCTTGCCGACAATCACTTTGTCGACGATATCGGCAGCTATGATTCCATTAGCGCAGTTGTAAGACATCAAATGCGCCGCTACCTTTCTTGAATTCTTCTGTCATAATCATTTGAGTCGACGCCGTGACATTGTGAGTAGAACACATTGCGGGATAGGCAGGAGTTATGATCGGCATCCGATGTGAACGGTCAGCGGGATAAAGCTAAAGGGGATTGAGCCGCTGGCAAAAGAACAAGAGGCCGTTCGATGGTCACCTTTGGATTCCACACTCGGACCTGCAGCGGTCCTTCCTCGATTTGTTTTAATAGAACGGGCTGGGGCCACGACCTGGGTGGAAGTCAGATAAGACTCGTAAATCAAACCGTCTGCATACCATTGATACATTATGATAAAAAATCGGCTGACGATTGCGCCAGCGTTAGCATTAGGGTAGAATTGACATATTCGAGCGACGAGCATCGCCCATGCGACACCGCCCAGGAAACCATTTACATTTGAATATATAGCTCTCCCTGGGCGAAGTTAAGTGTCACATCGGCCGAAGAACGTGAGAACATACGTTGAGCCCATAATTTTATGCAGCGCAGAGAGTCTCGGAAGACCTGGACATCAGGTACTAGTCGCAATATCTCGTCCGTTACGCGTGAGCCTGCGAAGGAGATGAAAAATCACGTAAAATAAGAACATAAGACAGACCGCCTAGACTCCGTACGCATCGCTCGTCCAGATTCCGTAGCAAGGTGTCGTCCCTCAGAGACAGATCCTCTGGTATTGACGAGAGTGCAAGACGAGCCATTAGTAAATCTAGGGGGATGCCGGAGATCTTGGCTTTGATGATTGGAACGTATGCGTCGGGGACACCCTACACACGAGGTGAAACTAAATTCAAAAGAGAATTTCAGACGTACCGAAACTTCAGAGACGCCGTCCATTTCCATCAGCATCGGCTCGAACACCTCGAAGAAGTCGTCCCGTGAGACATGCTTCGGCACAACGCAGAGAGTGTCGATATCGGATCCTGGTCCGTGCACACCCAGTCGGTAGGATCCGAAGGTGAATATTTTGCCGCCAGCGGCCGTGGCTGCGGCTTCCGAGAGGCCCCGCGACATCGCGACAGTACGAACGAATTTTTTTACCAGATCAGCGACGCGGTCTAAGACGAGTTCCCTATTGAGCACCAATGCGGCAAACGTCAGCGTCGGGTATGACTCAGGGCCAGCACGGAGAGCCTGCCGCTGTTTGCGCAGAAGAAACGGGAAGATCCATGCGCAACCCAAGCCCGCCCAAAAGTGCAACCGTGTCTCGCGGGTGCCAACTGTGAAGGAGCATCCGGGAGACAGTTAAAAGCGAGGTGATTCTTGGGGCTTTCTTCCACAAATCGGCGACCTAACGAGGACGAGACGACGCCGGAGATCGACAAGACCAGACGGCTGGGACGCTCACCTTCTGCGAGCTTCCTCCTCCGACTCAAATGTATTTTGACATCGCAGCTCCTTCATGAGAGTGAGCGTAACCTCTTTTTCTCGGTCATTGGACTCTGCAGTCGCAATTGGCGGAGTTACTCCAAGAAACCTGACAAATCCACGGTTCAGAATGATTCCTGTTCATTGTTCTCCAGGGAATACTTGTACCCTTTGTCGGTGGGCATTTTCGTTGAGGGAGAAGAGGACGAGCGCCGCTAGCAGCCGGAGAGTTGTGGTATGGCTTTTTGTCGGGACCCCGAGTCATGTGACTGAAGTCGCCGAAAATGGAAAGATTTCCAAGAATTGGCTCAAGCCTCAAGCCCAGCTGCACAAGCTCCAGTGGTATGTATAATCGACAGGTATGCGAGTTACATGGTATAGTAATATACGAGAGTCATCAGGGATGTAAGGTAGGTGGAATAGCTGGGTGAGTACGGTGCATGAACTAGGCGTGCCATATCTTATCAAAGCTCTCCTTATTCGACAATTTTCGACCTCGTTTGAGAACCAATTTCTGAATGAACCAAATCAAGATGGCGAGGGCCACAATACCGAGAAAGACGCCCGAAGCGACGCCAGCCGCCGAAGAAGACGCATGTGACGAAGAGTCTGAGGAGCTTGAGGAGCCGGGATCGCTCCCAAACGGCCAATAATCGCCACTGGCATTGGCTGGAGGTACGATGCAATTGACCGAGCTTGCGTCAGCGACCGGCCGGAAGTCGGTTTGAAATGTAACTCCAGAAGTGGTGTTGTCGTACAGAAAAGGAGCGGGATTGGGAATATGGTCGATTTTCGAACAATTGGCGCCTGTCGCGCCGATGAAAGAGCTGTTTCCAAATAACACGTTGTTCTCGATGGTGAAGTTTCTGGCGGAGGTTACCGCGATTCCATAGCCAAAAGCGCCGGAAAGGTGATTGTCCATGACCACGCCGCCAAAGCTGTCATTTGCTAAGTAGCGGTCGCCGAACCAGGTGCGAGGCCCGATAGCGATTCCAATCCTAATCAAATTTGAATTAGAAGTAGAGGGGAACAAAGGTGGGGGATCCTACTTGATCATTACGTCGGCTGCATTCGAACCCATCTCGTCAGTGTCTGTGTCCGAGCTCGTGGCATATGCGCCAATGATAGTATTATTTCGGACGACAGTGTTCGTAAAATTGCCCATCCACGGCAGATAGTCTACTATGTTGATGCCTCCGAGTAAGGTATTCTTGAAACAATGAGCATGTGATGAACGAAAGAGAGGCGCTCATACATTTGTGATCCAAATAGTATTATTATAAACTTGTGTCCCGGGAGAGCCGAACACGACGATCCCACCGTCGGTCGCGCCGTTGATCATGTTATTGCGGACGATGCTGTCTTTGCAGCTCATGCTAATACCGTCCGCCCACTCCTGGAAAGTGTCGACGCCACACGGTCCAATGTCATTGTTTTGTACCAGTGCATTGGTGCATGTGAGTGGGCCTTCTGCGATATGCAAGCACGACCAGTTGCGAGGATCGTACGACCTGACAAACTGGACCGTTTGATTCGCGCTTCCCCCTCCCATCTCGATATTTGCACCTCCGCTCGTTGGTGGAGCATTACCGCGCGCACCATTTATCTGGCAATCGACAAATTAGTAAAACTCCTGACTGGACTCCAAAACACACCAACCTGGACGTTTCGGAGTGTAATACCGGAACAGTCATCGCACGACCCAACAACGGCAGTGGTGTGCCCCGTGCCGTTAGCGACGGGCCCGTTTACGATGAGCATTGCGCGCGAATCATCGGTGGGATAGCCTTGTGTGCTTATTTCTTGATTCGCAGCCGCGAAGTGAATCGGGCTTTGGAGTATATACTGCTTGTTCGGACAGAGCTGGAGTACGTAGCCTGGCCCGGAGGAGTTGAGTAGTGCGCTGATTCGGTCAGCAACCGTGTTGGCTGGGTCAGGATCCACGCAGTCGTCGCTACGCGATGATTCTAACATGTCTCTGAAATGACGCGTCAGATGCGATTCAGAGGAGAGCGAGTCAATGCACCTCAGTTGCGTAGGGGTACCGAGTCACGGAGCAAGTGGCGACTTTGTATTCTGAAACTGGCTGAGGTCGGCGAAGGGGTAAGTCGGCCTAGGTCTTGTGGGTGGACACGAGTACTGAAATATATATATAAGCGAGCCGATTCGTTTAGGTGTACTGGGCGTGCTCACCAAAACCGAAGACTAAAGGGCGAAGATTGCAACCCAGCCATATATGCATTGAGGTAGCGATGCACTCGCATTGCTCGATCGCGAAAGCACCACATTAGGAGGCTGGGGAGCGCGACGAGCGCGAGTTAAATACACCCATCCCCTTTAACGCCACACCTCCCCCAGTTTCATGCGGGAGATACTCGTAATGACATCGAATGTACTGCGGTCGTTGGCCAGAATGCAGACCGGCGGGGATTCAAGACGATTGCGTTGCGAGGAATCGCTCCGAGCTGTACTATGTCCGCGTTGATCACTTCCGAGTGGATTCAAGGGCTGAGCAGAGTCCACGAGAGAAGCTCCAAGGCTGTTCATCTGCTTGAGAGGATGCGCGCTGCATATTTCCCTGTGGTGTTAATCGATTGAGAATTACGAATTGCCACAAGATGCGCCGGATAACCATGATTGACCGGGGGTTAGAAATATCTAGAAGGAACCCAGACTTGTAACGCGAAGTCCGTCGATATGAAAACTTAGAGACGGAGATGGCACCGCCACACCACCTCCTTTCACTCTCAACCTCAGCCAAACCTCAGCTTTGAGGACTGATCCCCCGACCTTTTCGTGTGCTATACGCGTATTCTCTCAATCAACGGAACCTCACTCGAATCTCATCTATCCGGGCCATGAGCGGCGAGGCTAAGTCAAGCATGGCTTTGTCTCCTCTCCCACCAGAAATCTGTGGCCTCATATGCGCTGAACTGAAAGCACTGGATGGCAATCTCGCACCGCTCTGCAGGACTTCCCGTATTTTCTGTGGCCAAGCCCAGCGCATCTTATACCGCATTGTAGATCTGCGGGGACGCAACATGCGCGCCATAAAGTCGTGGGCACGCGCCGTCACTCATCATGCCCATCTCGCCGAGCGCGTGCATACGCTTTCGCTACAGCTGCCAAACATCCAGAACATAGACGTTTCGGACGCCCCCAAAATCGTGCACGCCTTGAATAAATGCGTTAATCTGAAAGAATTGCGCATCTTTCAGGCCAGGAGCGAAACCGTGCGTCATGCGTGGATATTTGAAGACTATCAGTTCCGTCTGCAAAAGTTTGAGTTTCTCGGAATTCCATCCACTTCGTATGCTTTTTGGAGTGTGCAGAAACAGATTCGTGTGCTTGGGCTTCAAATTGCCCATCCCTTCCTTTTTCGATAACCAGCTGCTCAATGTTATCGCTCTCGGGACCGCTTGGTTGGACGATTTGCCAGTCAGGCCCCTTCAGCGCTTCGAGACCGTCTTTCATGAAGACTTTTCCCCCTGGCGCAATATTCCCAGACTCTGACGACTCTGAATATCCGGGGATCCTGGGACGCCTCCATCTGTGAAACGCTAGCAGCCATTGCGGACTCGACGCCCACGTTGCTTCATATTGGCATTACTGAGCTCGAGAAAGGGGTATGCTGCTCTCCGGCTTCGCTGCGTCTCAAGTCCACTCATTATTCCTTGTTCTAGTCCGAGGTCTTCAACGTGGACACCCCAACACCGGTGCTCCGAGAACGGTTTCCCCGACTGGAGACATTTGTCCTTCAAGTCCGGAATGTCGAGCGCTTCATCTACGAGCAACAACACCGCTCCAATAGTTATAACATGGCCGTTGCGGAGGATTTGGAAACTCTGGGGATGGCCTTTCTGGGCGCGCGTCCGACCCTTCGGCTCGCGGCCATCGGCGCGGAGGTGATAGTGGGCAATGAGTTGACGTGTGTGCTCACGAGAACGAGCGAAGGCGTCGTTCATGTAGATATGGGGACAACCCTTGCTGCAACTGAGGCACTCTCGACGTCGATGTTTTGGGACCCATGATGGGCGCATCGTTGGCCGTACTTCGCCAATGCCGGCGAGTGAAGGAATATCCAATCGCAGAGCGACTTAATTCAGAAATTAGACCCTCAACTCACAACTTTCCCTCCGACCCTTTATTTAATGTCCCCACAGGACATCAACGTAGTTTCTGCTTGATTTACTCAGGTGTAGCTGGTTTCATTAACTATGTGGGTGACATGAGTGATTTGTACCTTGACCACGCTTTGACCGTTCAGGAGCCGGAAGCAGGGCTGCGGAGGTCAAAGCTCACAAAGAGCTCGCCCAAGCACAGCGGCTGTGCCCTCATAAAACTCACGGCGAGTTGAGTGAAACCCCATTTTCGCCCTCGGTCTAGCCAGGTAAGTGATTGTTTGGCACTTCCGATAGTTATGTTTTTCATTCTGTCTCGCCAGCGCCTGTACCCCGTACGCAACCTTTGCCTCTTACCATCCATGTTGACCATTGCGGACTATAAATTCCACAACAAATTACGCGTTACTCCATTCTCGACGCTTCCTACCGAAATCATCTCTGATATCTTCGTGTCTTGCCTGGAGTGGCAATGGAATTGGAAATATGTCTCGACTCTGAGTCCGAGGCATGCGCCGATGTTGCTGCTGCATGTGTGCAGCCAATGGAGAAGAATTGCACTCAGAACCCCTGGCCTGTGGACCAAGGTGAACCTCGAGTTCGACCACCTTCCGCAAGGCTCTCTTGACACGGAAGACTTCGGGGAGTTCCTTGAAGGTCGTATTGCTTGCGCCAGAGGCCTTCCCTTGTCCTTACATCTGAAAAAAAAGTTACAAGCGGAATGGGGAGGGATGGCGCTTGATTCCCGCCATTCTCGAGCCACATTCGCCGCACATTCGTAACCTGTATCTCGATATCGAGATGGGGCATTACCCAGACAACACCCTAGGTTTCCCTCTGCTTGAGGCGCTCACGATTAAACTCGACTGGCCACTGGAGCAGGAGAGAATCGATCTCGAGGGAAATGCCGTCTAGATATTCAATGTGGCACCACGACTTCGCGAACTTGATTTGGAATATGCGGCGCCCTCCCTTTTCGCTGTACCCTGGGGGAATCTTACAGTCTTCGACGGTAAAGAGATCTCATTCAGGGATTATGTCGATGTTTTGCGGTGGGCACCATTGCTCGTGGCATCCACTCTGATACACCGGCACCTCGATCACGATATAATCCCGGCCATATCCCACCCCAACTTGAAATTTTTCAGAATTTGGGGTTTCGACCACGCCATAGCCCTCTTCCAATTCCTAACGTTTCCGGCTTTAGAAGAGTTGGACATCCTTGCGGAGCTTGTAGACGACAGAGGTCTACTCCAGTTCATCTCCCGGACGTCGTCATCTTTGCTCAGCTTCTCTTCACATCTTGAAGCAATTCCTTTGGAGTCGCTCTCCGACATGATCGCCCTCACAAGTCTCACAATGACCACTCCTTCGAGCGAGTATCTGGTCGAATTCTTCGGCCATTTCAACCGCACCAAAAATCCTCCTTTTCTTCCACAGTTGCAGGAGCTAGTATTCCAGGACTGTCCGCCATTTATGGACGCACTTCTGGTTGATGCGTTGTCTTCGCGGTGTACGGTGGCCCAGGGCAGCGGAGCCGTATTGCGATCCTTCCGCCAGATTTGGTCGACCGGTCTCAGATCAGACTTGGAGTCCACTGCGGAGGGACATCTCGACGTATTCAGGGAGCTGAAAGAAGGTGGGATGGAAATTTATATCGGGCCATAACCATGCTAGCTATCGAGCAGTATGTAAGTTGGGTCTGACTCTTTCCAAATATTGTGCTATGCCTAAACGTTAGAATATATAGTGGAGACGCGATTCATGCAGAAGCGGAAACTGATCTTCATATGTTCGGAGCACCTATATAGATCTATCGCTGAAAACGACTGTACGAGAATTAATGGCATGTAAGTAGCGCATCTATGAGGAGCGGCCACTCGGTTCAAGCAATGTACCGTGCCCAATTTACAACTGTCATAATCCCATGCACTTATCTTTGCTTGCTTGCTGCTTGTTCTCAGCTCCCACTTTCCGACCTTTCTCAGCGTTCAAGTACTTGTCTAGAATTGTCCGCCCATCGGAATTGGCATTGACGGAATGGGAGGAAATTTTTATTAAAAGCTCGCGTCATGAACATGGCCGCTCACACTTCCAGGGATCTCTATTTTCGTTGGCGGACAGTCTCTCCTTCCTAATCGGGTGCTGGGCGGTTGTTTGTTTGGCCTTTGATCGTGCGCTCTTGGTCTTTATCGCGCGAGATCCCGGTACGCATGAGAATCGATAGTCTTTTGGCAAAAATGTCCTGTCTTGCGGACATTAACTCTCAAATCGCGGAATATCGTTGTACGCCGCACGACCTGCAGGAAACTCGGACCACCGGAGCGCAGGTCCCAGTTTTGGCCCCGGTTCCCGTCGAGATAACATCAAAAATCTTCGTACTTTCTCTCCCCCAAGTGGCTGGCCTGGGATGGGACTACTCCGTCCGCCAGTACGGAAACACAGCACCGATTTACCTCACGCGTGTTTGCAAATTGCCACACTTGGCGTCGCATAGCACTCACGACCTCTGCTCTCTGGTCGACACTGGATATCTCGTTCGACGATATCCATTCATACTTCGCTTATAGCTCGACCTCTGAGGAGGATTTCATTGACAGGTGGCTTACTTGCGCAGGAGAGCGTCCTCTGTCTCTTATATTTCGGCCCGTGGGGTGGGCGGAGGACGACATCGGACCTCTTCCGTCGCGTTTGCGCGATCTCATCCATCGGTATTCTCACCGAATCCAACATCTTGAGCTCTACACCACAGAGATCCAACTGCATCACTTGGTACTAGATCATGTCTAGTTCCCTCTCCTTGAGAGCGCGTCCCTTAATTGTGACGCTCCGAGCGAGGAATATTACAATCGCCACTGGCAGCATCCCCCCATCATGGTATTCAGTAAAGCACCCCGGTTTCATTAGTTGGTTCGCCACCGAAGACCTATACCTCAAGCCAACGAACCTGGACTCGGTTCTAGAGCTGACATCTGGTTTGCTCCTCCATGTTTACAGCTGACGGAGTATACTGGTCCGGTTCTGGCCTAGTTCTATTCACCGAAGCACTAAACCTCACGCAAGCAGCGTGCAATCTGTCGTTTATTGTCGGTGAACCCGCTCCGATAATCTATTCCAGCTTAAGATCCCTCACTGTCGACTGTGCGGGGCTTGACCTTCTTGAATACCTCACTCTTCCCGCTCTACAATATCTAAATGTCACAGAAGGCGCACTTGCCCCCTCATTTGAGCCATTCATGGCTCACTCTCGCCTTTGATTGCCCTCTTTATTCAAACAGGATATCCTGGTTATCAGTGAGGAAACGACTTGTATGCGCGAGTCTTGACTGGACGTATACGTTGCGTATGCAATACCCTCGAGAGCCTCCAGCTCCATACTCCTTCGGCGGAGGTCATGTCCTCCCTTTTCCCCTCCCACGGCGAAAGCATTATCTCTCTCGCCTCTTGCCCGAACCTTCGATCTTTCCGTCTGTAAGACGTGTCGTGTGACCACAGTGGATGGAGTATTGACGCGCTCATCCAATTTTTGGACTCGGCGCCTCACTTGTGCTCGTTTGGACTTGTGTAGAGTGGTGACGGCGCTCCTGCCGCTGTCTGGAGCAACGCATGTGGCGGCGGGGCTCCTAGCACAACTCATCAAATAGAAATCGTCTAGGCATATCTCGCTCGTATTGCTGACACGGGTATGGAAATCTACATTGGAACTAAAGGAAAGAACTACGCAACCAGAAATTAGTGAGTTTAGTATGCCAGAGTTTGGGATCATCTCCTGTCGTTTACAGTACCCGCGTAGTGACAGGGAGGGCAGAGAAATGTAGCGATCTTGTCATCAACTGAAGCGAGGCTATCGAAGATAATTTCAAAAACGGTGGTCTGCCTTCAGAGGGTCGTCGGATTCTTTTCTGACTTTCGACTGGGAGAATCTGAGAGACATAAGGTGTTGTTTCCTGAATGTAAATTGGGTAGCAAAACGACAAATTTATACATACGACCTATGGCGATAAGTAGTCGTTGCCTAGAAAGTGCTAGTTGGGAGTCCGACTTTGGAGGCCCTAAAATTAACGTGGCAAGCCTCTGACGACAGGCTATTAATACCCAAATGAGTGGAGGAGGCCGAGCTGTATAGGCTGATGGCACAGCACTTCAGACCCTGGGCTCCCACACCTGCTCTCTGCTATCCCCGGTATAAAGCAGCAAGCCATCTGACGACAGGTACGTTTGTTATTCACCGGCATATTTTATGAAGGCCCTGAAGACTTGCCCATGACATTCGCCTCGCCCTTTCCGCCGTTCTTTGCCAGCTTGAGCTCTGCCATGACCTCTTCTTGTCGTTTGGCAACCCGGGCGAGATACTCTTGCTTTTCAATCTCCTTCTGCTGTCGCTCGGCCTCGAGGTCGGCCTTGCTCACGGCCATCTTGCCCTTTAGCTTGCCTAAGAACCCGCGTTTGGACGAGGGACCCGCTACGGGCGGCGGCGTGCTGTCCCGGTCGACCTATCCCTCTTCCAAAGTTAATAGATTTTTGTATGTCACTTTCCAAACGACGCACATAAGGTGGTGCAACATCTTTTTCGAGCGAGCCCTGGCGGTTTTCGTCCCCTGGAGTGTACTGCGGAAGCGTCTCGCTGGACCCATTTCGGTGAACGGGCGCACTTGCGTTTGTCGGAGACTTGGAATCCATTCGAGTTTCACAATGGTCAAGAGCAGGACGGGCTGGGATGTACACACGTCGTCTCGAAAGGACGCAAAGCTGCTAAAAATTCGGGCCGCAGTTTCAAGAATTGAAAGCAGCGTGTACGAGGCACAGCCTTAGTGTCACGGTCCCACACGGCGCCAGAAGCACTTGTGGAGCAAATCGCACGAAAACCCGGGGCCGTTTGTATTCTTCCTGGCTATTCAGAGGTCCTAAAAGATCGCAGACAAGAAAGCCAGAGTCAAGCGACCTTGAAGAGTTGTTGCCAGACTCCCATTGAATGAGCAACCGAATTGATGCATTGGTCCTTGAAACCCGTTCTCATCGTTGTATTGCTGTTCTGGACCGCCTGTATGGTTTTTTTTTTTGAACGATGTTGAAAGTTGAGGCTGCTCCAGACCAGGGAAGTTGATGTAGAGTTCACCCGGATTGACCCGGATTGTCGGAATATGAAACGGAGTTTGATTCAACATTTCCATCCGCCCGCCTCGACGTCGACCGCGATGGCTCTCCTCGACTTCATCTACAACAGTGCGCCAGCTCTCACTCACACGTTTTATATTGCTGATGCTCTCGCCAGGACCGAACAGGGTCCTTGCGCTGCAAAAACAATACCAGGTCGCAATCATCGCTTTCCGTGCCATACGTTACTGACCATCCTCAGGCCGACCCCCGACCAATTTACCTCCGTCCTGCAGGCGCGAAGCAGACTCTTAGTACAATATTTCCTTCGCCTTCATTCGCCCAATGCTTAACGGGTTCATTCGACAGTGGTCTATGGCGCGCTCTTCAGCGTCGGGATGGCGTCCACCGTGTACGGAATCGGGTGTCTCCTCACTGGTTACGTGCGTCTTCAGTTCCTCACTCTTTTTACGTTTCCAATTTACTTCTGCACAGGGAAAACCCTCGGCGAAGGAAGCGTGATTACATCTCGCCATAATATTGTAGAGCGCCCGTGTGCGCGAATAAATCGAATCAATGAGCTATCTTGGCTGTTCATGACCTTCGTTGCTCCCCGACGCACCGCTTTGGAACCGCACAGCGCCTCTCACGTCCCACTATCGACGTTTCCGTCGTTCCGACTTGGGAAGCCGCGAACCCCCGTACATTTTGTTTCAAAGTCTTTGCGATCCCAATTCTGCCTTCGTACTCCCCAGTCGCTCACCGCCTGTTCGGTTGACCAATGTGGCTCGACTTATGGGTGCGATAGCTCAGCTACGAACTTTATCTGCGCGCCGCGTGCCTTTTGCCGTGGGTACTGAGGAGGCGTCCCAGTTTCTGCTTGTGAGTGCATGAAGTGGGGTCATTTCTTCAAAGGTCGCCTAGCTTTGGCTTTGGGTCTCCTCTGCATCACTGAATATGGAAAGAAACGCGATATCGGCGATTCACACCGACACAACCGGAGCGCTGAACAGCGAATCATCGCCTACCATCGTGAACGCGCTTCTGACGCCGTGTGCGATTATAACGCTAAGGCTGTGCCTCGTACACACTGCTTTACATGTCTTGTAGTATTAGCGGCCCGAATTTTTAACAGCTTTTCGTCCTTTTCAGACGACGTGTGTACGTCCCAGCCCGACCTGCTCTTGACCATTGTGATACTTGAATGGACTCCAAGTCTCCGACGAACACAAGTGCGCCTGTTCACCGAAGTGGGTCCAGCGAGACGCTTCCGCAGTACACTCCTGGGGCCGAAAACCGCCGCAGTTCGCTCGAGCAAGATGCTGCGCCGCTTCATGTGCGTCGTTTGGACAGTGACATACAAATAATATCTATTAACCTTGGAATGGAGATAGGTCGACCGAGATAGCACACCGCCACCCATAGCGGGTCCCTCGTCCAAACGCGGGTTCTTAGGCAAGCTGAAGGACAAGATGGTCGTGAGCAAAGCCGACCTCGAGGCCGAGCGACAGCGGAAAGAACTCGAAAAGCAGCAGTATCTTGCGCGGGTCGCCAAGCGGCGAGAAGAGGTCGATGCAGAAATACAGAAGACCGGAGGCGCGAATTTTACGGGTAAATCTTTCAATGACCTTGTGTGGTGCGCAGTAACTGAGTTCATGTCGTTAGTGGGCCCGAGGCTTGACGAGAATGTAGCGATGGCATTGGTGGGAGCGGGGGTTATCCCCTAGGCGGGTATATATCCTGCCTACTATTTTCTCAGCCTGTAAAGTCTAGTGAACAGCCAATCCTGTATAGTTGATCCCATCGCTCAATTCGAAATATCCGTCTTTACAAAAGTATATCATTGCAGTCGTGCAAGTAGTATGGTAATCGTGTAATGAATGCAACTAGTGATATAATGCCCATATAATGCAGGTACTAAGAGGAGACAGTGAATCGTGAAAGGAATAATGATACAAAGCGTGTCGATAAAGAAGCGAGTGTCAGAGGGCGTAATGGTATCGTGCCCGAAAGGTATCGAATACAGTGAGTTATTGGCCCAGCCAGAGCGTAGATACGTGTAGACTCGTTAAATCGGAGCTGCGTAGCAGCTCAAGACCATGTCTGGGGTCCGAATGTTCCTGTCTCGGAGACGAGAAGAGGCAAACCCAGGGCGTCGGCGGTGTTTGTGTACACGGTGTTGCCCCACCAGTTGAGAGGCGCGGCGGCCTTCGGGTATTGCAGCGCGAAGAACATGATGATTAGGCAGAGCGCGACACCGGCGTCGAGCGCTGCGGAGAGGATGTAGTTGTAGCGCATCCACCAGCGGAAGTTGCGGCGCCGGATGACGTAGTTGAAGATGAAGCCCGTGAGCGCCCATCCGGCGTAGTTGTACGCGGAGGCGGCGGGGATCGCGCCGACGCCGCCGAAGAAGACGGGCATGTTGACGTAGCGCCAGTAGGAGAGCGGGTAGCGGCGGGCGAGGTAGTAGAAAGGGATAGGGGAGAGGGCGCCGATGAGGAAACCGTACAAAAGCGCGTTGTACCTAAATAATGGCATATTCAGAGACGCTCAGAGCAGAAACAGAAAGGGAAACGCACATGCCGCCAGGGCTGAAGAGGCGATGAGGCCCGATACCTCCCCAAGTCAAGGATGCCGTCGCGAAGACGTTAACAGACGAGCAGACCCAGTCGTTCGCATTGTCAGGCTGGCAAATGTCGGGGATGTTCCCGAACATCCAGCTCTGAACGAGGGTGACGACAAAGCAGGTGATGACGGCCGCCACGAGCTGGACGGTGAACATCATACGGGGGGAACCTTCATGTAATGGCCCAACTTGAGGTCGCTGGCGAAGACCACTCCTTGAGAACTGGCAGCGACTGCGATTGCCTTGAAGGCAATGTTGGCGATGGGACGTCCGGGGAGCGCGTAACCCGCGATCATCTCCTCGACGACCTGGAGCGCCACCGTTTGGTTTGTGATTGCCTGCAGCATTGCCAGAGGTACAACGGCGATCATGCCGATGAAGAGGGCAAGGACTGCGCCCCAGATGGGGAGCCGTGTAGGGAAGATCTCGATCGCGATGAAGATGACGACAGTAGACACAACGCCGATGACAATGTACCACCACTGGGGCACCTCAGGATAGCGCTGCATCAGCCGTGAATGGATATCGCGCTCGTCTTTCAGAGTCGACCGGAAGCGGCGGACAATGTCCCGTCCGAACCACACTGAAAAAAGCACTGTCAGCTCAAGGTAACAGGCCGCAAGCATGATGGAACATACGGAAAGTGTGGGTGAAAATGGCGCCGACGGCCGCGAATGATACAAAGTACGCCATGCACAGAGCGGCAGTCATGAAGATCGGCGAGTACGCTGCATAGGCCGCGGGGTCGAACTCGCCGTCCGTGACGGTCGCGGAGATGTTATACGGCATGCCAGTGTTGTCGAAGGAGACGAACGCAGACAAGGGAAGGTAGGCCGTGAAGAAAGCATTCTTGACTATTTGTGGCGTCAAGAACTGTCTGATCAGGGAGAGCAAGTTACTCACAGTACATGATGGGCACCACAAACCAGAAGCAGATGAAGACTGACGAGATCGTGTTCATTTGGGACCACCACTAATCAACGGGGTAATCAGAACCTGAAGTCGAAAGAAAAGAAAAGGCGTACCGGTGTGACGAGGGGCGAGCCAATGAATGTAATCATGGACCAATCGAAAGTGAGCACACTCATGCCGACGCCGCTCATGCCGCCGAAGAGAGCGTTGACGGTGACATTGTTCGGCGCGATCCAGCAAACCCAGTTGAACATGCTGAGCGCGGTGAAGAGGTATCCCGGAACCCAATACCAGACGAAGCTGCAGGCACAGACGATGAAGAAGAAGCGCTCGCGCGTCATGTGGCCGCGGTCGCGCTTGCCGTAGTTCTTGTGTAGGGTGTTGAAAAGCGCGGAGTTCACCAACGCGCTGGGCCAGATCATGGACGAGGGCCAGACGGCGTACGGGCGGAGCAAGCCGCCGAGGGAGAAACCGAAAATTTGTGTGCCGAGGACGAGTAAGATCTGGTACACCCATGGAAGGTGCTGGTGGTAGTACATTTGCTGGGTGGCAAGAACATCCGTGGCGTAAGCGCCGACGTACGCAATGTTGATCATGACCTGGACGCAAAATCAGAGACGACAGACGGCTAGTGAGGAGGAATCTTACCGTGATGCAGACGTGTTCTTTGATATTGAACGGACCCGGATTCAATGACCAGACGTAGTTGAACGTTTTGAACTGTGTTGTGGGGAGGACCCACTCGAGTAACTTGCCCATGGGCAGGGAAATAAGTTGTCCAACGATACTGCTGATGAAGACGGATGGGGACCGGTAGTAGAACACTTGATTGATCCCCGCCAGGAGAATCGTCAACAATATACCCAAAAACCACTGATGAAAAAAATGAGAAATGTATATCGCACTGTAAAGGGAAAATCCTCACCATACGGAAAGTGTTCACTGGCATCGATGGGTCGTCTGTATTGGCTACTGCAGCGCGGACTTCCGGATAAGGCGATTCACTGCAGCACGGAGAATATCAGAAACCGAGCGTGACCTGAATGTCAAAATGAACGTACTCGTCAAATTCGATTGTAGTAGAGTTCCTCGACCCAGCACGGGAGGGAGAGGAGTATCTGTCGGACGATTCATCGACGTCGGAAGGGGTATACGGAGAAATCTTCTGGGTGCTGAAGGATTCCAAGCTGATGGGTTTGGCGAGAGGTTTTTTCAAGTCGAGATTGGGGTCGTTGAGGTGTTCCATCATATAGTCGACATCTTCAGGGACGTCGGGGATATTTCTTCGGCGAACATACTGGGGCAACACTTCTTCGGAGCTGACGTAAGGCTTGTAGTCGTCCTCCATAGTGGGTCGTTATCGGTGAGAGGAATGGGGAACCGCGGCGGGGGGAAGGAGGGTACAGGTCCTCTGCAATGTGTCCTGCTTTTAATTGTGTCGCTTACAGATTCTCAGGCATGTTTGAATCCGAAAACGGCAATGACTTCGCTATTGTCCTTTATTGTGTGTTCGGATTTTTGTTAGAACAAGGATAGCATGCCGGCGAACATCATCTTCGCGTTATCGCATGGCATTGACAGAAGGCGACAAAGTTTCTTGAACAGCAACTCGGAGACAAGCCGCAGCGACTCTTTCGAAAAATTGAAAGTACATTATTTTCTCCAACTTGGGGGCAAAGCCTATGAGGCCGAGCTCGAAGAGGGACACTGAAGGCACATAATAAGCGACCAGGGCTGCCCAAGGAGCTGAACCCGACTGTTCGAAGCGAAACAGTCTCCCAAAGTAGACTCAAGATGACAATAAGAGCCGCCCAGAACCTCGGATCTTTTGATCTGCGTGACGAGCTAATTGTGCGCGGTGTGACTCTTCTGCACTCCTAGTTCGACACAATAGAGGAAGCCGGGTGGAAAGGCACCAGTTTGAGGAGGCGACTGAGACGACCATCGACATTTCAAACAGGCTACCATTCCTGTATACTTGTGTTTCGCTGGATCACTGATGAGAACTATAACTTCCGACAACTTCCAGCAAGCTTCCGATAGCTTCCGATTCTCTCATCGTCTCAACTTCTTGAATAAGTCTTGAGCCTTCAGTTGTCTTGTTCTTCGGGAAAGAGGAGAGCGTGGAATACATTAATTTGCGGCGGCTTTTTCAGCAAATTTGCCCATGCACTCACGGGCGCCCAACTTCACCCGCGTTTGACGGAAACTACGACGCTGGTAGTGCCACAGCTCAAAGCAGGCTGGTGGACATAGCGAGAATTCTATGGGAGCCTTGCGATGAACTGTATCTCTCCAAATCATTTTCGCTAGTTTTCGGCGCTGAAAACCGAATAACAGCCTTGCAATTCGGAACTCGGTGGTTGGCGGACGACATTGAAGATTTCAAGACGTCGGAATAAACGGAATTCCATGGGAACATTGCGACGAGCTGTATCTCTTGAAAGCTTTCGGCGCCGCAAATCCGATTAACAGCCTTGTGGCCGTTGGCAAGGACCGTCAAATAGCAATAGTTCTCCGGCGCCTCTTTAAAACCTGTCTCAAATGGCCAATATTCCTCATCCAGCCGAGCTGATCCGCTGCACCTCGAATAGGCCGACCGCGCTCAGCCCGCAAACCCCAAACCGAAATTAGCTGAGCAAAATTGACTCTGCGCGCTCTGATTCGCGGCGAATGTAGCTCACCAGCCACCGAATAAAAGGAATGTCGGGGAGACCCGTTATGCCGCCATT
The DNA here is from genome assembly GCA_014462675.1 of Mycena sanguinolenta. NCBI lineage: Eukaryota > Fungi > Basidiomycota > Agaricomycetes > Agaricales > Mycenaceae > Mycena > Mycena sanguinolenta. Next base: position 409,375 of record JACAZH010000041.1, on the reverse strand, counting down.
ATGTCGTCGACTCCCCCAGCACGCTCCGTTCATGACGAAGAGGCTACCGATGCCAGCATTGACTTGAGCACGATCGAGTTGAGAGCCGAAGACTTGTATGATAAAGAAAAGGTCGACCTCGAGACGTTGGTGATCAACAATGTCTTCAAGCTGCTCCAATGCGACGACAGAGGCCTTTCCCCCGAGGAAGTAGAGCGACGTCTTGGTCTCTTCGGGGCCAACAAGCTCGAACAAGAAGATCAAAATCCGTTCCTGCAGGTAGACGTATGTCTTTTCTCAAGTTTCGTGTGCGCTAATTCTGCCTTCAGTTCCTCTCGTTCATGTGGAATCCTCTCTCCTGGGTCATGGAGGCGGCTGCCCTAGTTGCTATCGCATTTTCCAACGGAGAAGGCCGCGCTCCCGACTGGGAAGACTTTGTTGGGATCACCCTGCTTCTTTTTATCAACTCTGCCATTGGTTTTTACGAGGAGCGTGGTGCCGGGAACGCGGTCAAGGCCCTCATGGACTCCCTTGCGCCTAAAGCCAAAGTCAAACGCCTCGGAACCTGGTCTGAGATCGACTCGGCAGACCTTGTACCAGGAGACATGATTTCGTTCAAGATCGGAGATATCGTACCTGCAGATTGCCGCCTCACAGAGGCCGTCACTGTGTCCATCGACGAAGCGGCGTTGACGGGCGAGTCGTTACCTAAATCCAAGGAATCCGGCGATTTTTGTTTCTCGTACGTGTTCGGTCCAACACTTCATCCGTTGTCCTAGTCGCTCACTTTACACATTTCAGAGGCTCCATTTGCAAGCAGGGAGAAGCCGAAGGGGTAGTGATTTCCACCGGCGCCAATACATTTTTCGGCCGCACGACTTCCCTTGTAGGGTCCGCCGACGACTCAACGGGGCATTTGCAGAAGATTCTGGCGCAGATCGGGTCCTTCTGCCTGGTCGTCATTGGCATTTTTATGGTGGCCGAAATCTTTGTCCTCTACCCAGGCTTTCACTACAGCTACCGCCGTGGGCTCGACAATATCCTCGTCTTACTGATCGGTGGCATCCCTATCGCAATGCCCACTGTCCTGAGCGTGACGCTTGCGGTTGGAGCACAGCAGCTCGCGAAGCACAAGGCGATTGTGACGCGCATCACGGCCATCGAAGAGCTCGCGGGAGTGACCATTCTGTGCTCAGACAAGACCGGGACGCTCACCACCAACAAGCTCACCATCGACCGGGAGACGATCGTCACGTACACGCCACAGTTCAGCGCAGACGAGGTGATTCTGCTCGCGGCATATGCGTCGCGGATGGAGAACCAGGATGCAATCGATGCGAGTGTGATACTCACTCTGGGCGACGCCGGCCGGGCGCGCGCGGGCATCACGCTCCTCAACTTCAAGCCGTTCGACTCTGACAACAAGCGCACGGAAATCACGTACCGTGAGGAGGCGACGGGGCGGCTGAAGCGCGTCACGAAGGGCATGACGGCCAAGATCATTGACCTGTGCTCCCGGGACCGTACCGAGGAGCTCGAGGACAGACTTGAAGCCGACGTGAACGAGTTCGCGAGGCGCGGGTTGCGAGCGCTCGCTGTCGCGTACGAGGAGGTCGAGGGAGATGACTTCACAGCCCCCGGAAACGGTTTTGCGCTGGTGGGCCTTCTCAGCATATTCGATCCGCCCCGAACGGACACGAAGCAGACCATTGATGATGCACTAGCGCTCGGGGTGAAGGTGAAAATGGTTACTGGGGATCAGTTGGCGATTGCGAAAGAGACTGGACGCAGATTGGGGCTGGGTGATCATATGTATCCCGCGAAGGTGCTCAGAGATGGGCCTGCGGCAGATTCACCGTACCGGGATCTCGATCAACTGATTATGGATGCAGACGGTTTCGCGGGGTATGTGTACCGACTCTTGTTGTTCTTTCGCTCATTGTTTCTGCAGGGTTCTACCTGAGCACAAGTATGACATCGTCAAGCGTCTACAGGGCCTGGGGCATCTGTGCGCCATGACTGGTACGGTGTTCGTTTTCTGCCACCCAGTGTCGCTCACGTATATATTCGCAGGGGATGGCGCCAATGACGCTCCTGCGCTATCTCGAGCTAATGTGGGGATAGCAGTCGAAGGTGCGACCGACGCTGCCCGTGGTGCAGCTGATATCGTCCTCACCGAGCCTGGGCTGTCTACCATCGTCCACGCCATCCGCGGCTCTCGCATTATCTTCCAGCGCATGCGCAATTATTCAATCTACGCCTGCGCTGTCACCATCCGTATCGTCGTGTGCTTCTCCATTCTTGCTTTCGCGTATAAATTCGACTTCCCTCCGTTCATGGTCCTTATCATTGCTCTTCTGAACGACGGCACGATCATGACCCTCTCGGTAGACCGGGTGCTGCCCAGCAGCACACCCGATAGTTGGGACCTGGCGGAGATTTTCAGCTATGCAATCGCGTATGGACTGTACCTTACCCTTTCGACGTGCGTTTTTTCATGTTTCTGCTTCCGTCCATACTTATGGACCGTCAGTGTGAGTTTCGTGATCATCATTCTCGAAACCACTTTCTTCCAAGACAAATTCGGCGTGTCACTCAGCAGCTTTCCGGTGCAACACAACGACTACCAGCTCCACATGGTGGTCTACCTCCAGGTATGGCCTTCTGTTACCTGTACTTCTCGAGCCAACCTTCTCACTCACTCGATTACAGGTTGCTATAATCTCACAGGCCCTCATTTTCGTCACGCGATCGCATGGCTTTTGCTTCATGGAGCGACCGTCCACCGCCTTGCTCGGAGCCTTTTGCATTGCCCAACTAATCTCGAGTATCATCGCTGCTTACGCCAACTGGGGCTTTACCAAAATTCACGGCATCAGCGGGGGTTGGATTGGGATCGTCTGGGTCTGGGTTCGTGATGCTAGCCAAGTCTTCCTTCATATAGCTGACAACCCCGCAGAATATCTTGTGGTTCATCCCACTCGACTGGATCAAATTCGCCATGAAGGCCACGGTAATCAAAGCTCTTCGTGAGCGGCGGCTTCGGCAACAAGCCACAGTGTCAGCGTCTGCTGCAGACGGCGCGTCAATTCGATCCCACACATCACGTCATGAGAGTCTCTATGCAAATAGGGTGAACTTCATCAGACGCGCGGCACGCAAAGTGGGCTTTGGGCAGAAAATCTCGGTCAAGCCCGAAGAGCTGCAGCGCTTTGGCTCCATCCAGGCGCATCGTGTCGGCGTTACCCTCGCAAGAAACCCAACCGTTGAAGCTTAAATCCTGCTTAGATATCGATAGGGAGTCTCGATCGGAGTCTTGTAGATTTTCTCGTATATATGTATGTGATTGAAATGCAGCTACATCCAGCATCACGGAAGTGTCCAACGGATTATTCTCTCCAAGAAGAATTTATGCCCACTAACTTTAGGTAGTGGGTCCTAGAGAGGGAGGAGAGTATGGGGATCAAAAAGTGATGGTGGACTGATGGTGGACTGATGGTAGACTTGAGCCTGCACGGAGAGTCCTGCGAGGAAAAACCTGAATCCAGAGGCATGCAAGACAATACCTGCAGGCGTTTGTCTACGAGAAGGTAGGTATTTACATTTAGCCGTGGCGAACGCACCCGTATATGGACAAACAACAACAAACCACAAACGATCTTAGCTTTTTGCCCCATGTCACTCATGTTCCTCAGTAAACCTTTTCTTGTTCACCACCATGCTCATGCACTTTTTCCTGGCCTACGGCTGGCACATTTCACATGTTCATCGGCATGACTTGTTCAATGCATTTGCCTTGTCTTCCCTCCAATTCAACGACGAACGATGGCTTGATGACGGACTCATTTGCACACTACCACCCGGAGCTGTTCTTCTGTACCCAACCACGCCCAAGTGTTTGACTGAACACCTTTGCCTGTTGGTGTTTGTCTAGACAGAATTCCTTGCAACTGTTTGTCTGCATGTAACAATCTGCAGCCTTTTGTCTACATGCAAACACCTGCACGGGTTTCTTTGTTCACAACCACCTGCAGGCTGCCACCCTCAGTCATTTGTTTGGAGATCATTACCCTTGCCCATTCATCTGTAGGCCAACACCTGTGCCTGCAAGCCTACATGCCACGGGCTGTAGGCATTTGTCCGCGCACCATCACACGCATGTGTCCTGCTTCACGGCACATCCCGCGGGCTTTTGGCTGCAAACCATCTGCCGTACCTGTTCTCAGTGTTGTTGCCTATATGTAATGTGTGTAGTTACTAGTAGCTCAGCTAGACAATAAACTCAGTGTCTTAGCCTGCACACGGAAGTCATGTTTGTTACAACACACAACACATCTTTCATATGCATGATCTGAACAACTGTTTTCACCCTGAATTCAAGAGTCATCTACATGAAAATAGGACATAGATATTTGATTTATATACAGTGCACAAAAGCCTGAACAACAATATAACCTTTCCATGCGGATATCTGCTTGCAGGACCTTGCTTGTTGGCATGTTTCCATGCTTGTTCATATTCAGAGAGAGGCCTATGGATAACTGTCTGCAGGACCTCACCTGCATCCATATTACTGTACTGGTTTGGGTTGAGCAATATGCATACACATATTCACTTGCAGGAGAATGTCTGTAAATATATTACTGTACTTGTTTGTGTACAAGGATTAGTTTGCAGGCGTGCACTTCCAGCAGGCAGGCACACCTATCCATCAAAAAACAAACCATACTACTACCTAGTAATTCAAGGCAAGTAAAATTTGGAATCATTTGCATGCAATGGCATGGAGACAACTCTATGTAGGAAAGGCCATGCAAGGATGTGGCCACAGCCAGGAGTCCACCGGTGGAGTCCACAGGAGTCCACCATCAAATTTGATCCCCGTACTTCCAACCTTCTGGGGTCCTATGGTGCGATCGGCTAACTTTTGGCAGTAAATTGCAATGTTTGGCTGTGTTGTGGTAAAACTGACTCACGTAGAATTGGTCATAGTTCAAAATCGCCCTAATATGCGGATTTTATGTTGAATATCTGGAGACTCAGAGTTCGACCGTTCGTCCTGCACTCACTGGTGATTATTCTGCCTTTTTCTGTGTTGAGTATAATTTATTAGCTGCCCGAGCTGTTGAGTCATTTTTGGTTCGTGTTCTGCGGCTGTTCTTCCGAGATCAGTGTCGGGATCAAATGTGATTTCTGCTACCACGTGGGCACGTTGCTTTCCTTTCGGTGTCATCATGTTGACAATTGGTTCGCTGTGTTCATTCAATTTTCATTGCACTAGCGCCAATCTTCAGTTTCCGCAGTGCACAAGGGTTTAAATGGTGATCAGGTTGGTGCCAACATCCAACCTTGTTCAAATGTTACTTATTACGCGTCTAAAACTTGGTGGGTATGGGCCGACGCTTCGCGCGGCGATTACGAGTACTTAAGTAGAGCAATACATGTCAAACTAGCTCAAGCGCGTCCCAGCTCAGCTCGCATGCCGGCTCGGGGGGAAATACGGGTTGGGAACCCGGCTGCGTGAATGTCAGGGTTTGCTCGTGAAGCGTTCCATCAAGTGCGGTCACAGTCTCTAGCCTTCAGTGCTTGATTTTTGGGAGGGATGGTGGATCTGGCCTTTGCTCCCTCCATAGCTTTGGCTGCGTCCGCTTTTCAGTAACATTCTCTCTTCAGACAATAATGAAAGTGGTCACAAACTCGCTGCAGCTACACTGATGAGCCATGAGAGAACAATAGAGGTCACTGACGTTCTGCCAGTGAGACAATGGAACGGAAACTGGAATAAATTATAAATTGCGACGCACCATCTGCGTCTGGGAACATGCTCCCAATCTGCGCGCCTGCTTTATGTACTCGTTATCCCGCCTACACACGCTTGATCGACTGCATTCTTCCAAGTTTGGGCCGGCAATGGCCATTTGGATGAATCGATGTCTGAACGGGCTTATCTTGTTCAACATACATACCACCCGCACTCAGACATCATTTATTCATTCAGGGAGTGCATGCTTGAGCAATTACGGCACATACATAAATGCTGTTTCTTTGCTCATTGATTCGACGGCGTGCAGCATTGCCACTAGCACCCGGAACACCTCTCTTTCTTTCTCGTGGACGCTGCGCATAGGGATCTTCACCGGGCCCGGCGGTCTTTTTTCCGTATTCGACCGTATTTTTCAAATTTTGGTCCAAATATGTCCACATTTGATCCAGGGGCACACCTAATCCATGCAGTACAGCGATTTCTCCAGATTTGACCGGAAATTGGGCCTTTTTCCGTCATATGTGTGCCGCAATGGGAAGAATTTGATCAAAATTTGACGCCGTACTCACTCACGGTGCGGTACGGCAACAAAAATTTTGTTTTCTCAATTGCACATTCATTCTTGACGATATCCAAAATTCCTTTGTAGACAGGCTAATAACGGTCCATATGTTTGAAATCCGACACACAACAGAGGTGAGCAACTCCCCACTGCTTCATAAATCCAGGATCAATGCCAAATTGATATTTTTGATCGGAATGCGGTGAAGATCCCTAGCTGCGCAATGCGCGCGCGAGCGTTAGCTACTTTGGCTCGGCTCGACAGCTGCCAAGATGTTTACTGTTGCCAAATTACTATTTTTTTTATGTATTGGTCAATGAATGACTCCGACTCTCGGGGCAGAATGAACCCAAGCGACCTTTGTAGTATCCACGTGGCCGTCTGTATCTTGTATAAAAAGAAAAGAAATTGATGCATATCTTAATTTGTGCCACAGTCAATATTATTCTTTCTGAGACAGAGACCAAAGAGAGCTGCCTGGTATATACTTTCACTATAAAAGAGAGCAAAAAGAGAAAACGGTGGCAAAGCGCGGATCAGAAGAAGAGATTTCCTCATTGGGCATCCAGGAGGTTTGATTGTGAAAATTACCTTAATGGTGCCTGACCGGCCCACCGAAAACACAGTGGCCAGAGGGTGAGATGATCGACAAAGGACGGTGACCCACCAGCCAGAAGCGCTCGGCACACCCCTAGCAGAGTTTGAATTGAGGTCACCCAAGACCTGATCGGAGAGTCACCAAGGCGATCAGTCACTATAGAACAAGAGAGTCGTTGACTGTACATCGTCGTCGTCGTCAAGTAAATGAATCATTTGAAAACGACCAAAACGTTGGGCTCAATCAGGCGGTGATGTAGCAATTTGAAATGGTTGGGCGTAGACGGTGATGCATTGATGAGAGCGAGTTGAACGGGAAAGGGCGAAAACCGCTGGGAAGCCGTCATTGTGCATGCAGGGCATTGAGAGAAGTGAATACTGAAGAGAAGCAAACAACAGCTATGTGTGCTTCTCAAGAATTAGAGAATTTGAAAAAGGGTGAAACAACAAGTGGTGCCGCGGCCATTTGAAATTGTCGTATGCAGTCGGACATGGCAGCAGCTAAGGGGATGGTGAAGGATATTGACTTTAGAGTCCGAAGTCTGCACCTATGGGATAACGCCGCAGAGTTGAGGAGGGACTGAATTGATAATGAATGAATGGGAAGCAGAACTGTATGGTGCGTATTATTTGGAATCGGAAGTCAGAACCTGTGGGATGGTGCCGTAGAGTTGAGGATGGGACTGAATTGATGGGGATTAAGGAAGGCAACTGCGTGGGGTGTAGTATTTGCGCTGGCGACCCGGTGAAATACAGTTTGATTATTGGGGATGGGAACTCGAGGCGACAAAAAAGCCCAATGAAGCGAAAGAAATATCGAGACCAAAAAAGTACATGAGCGAGGTTCGAACACACGACGTCTGCATCTCCAAAAAAACACAGCCACTATTTTCGTTAGATTCAAGGTAGTCTCCAATTTTTATATACATTAGATTTGAATTGAACACAGCCAATAATCTAATGAAAAGTTTGCACAGCCACTAAATTCTGTTACACGTTCAAACGCGACCGTAAAATTTGAGGTCAAAATTTTGTGTATGTACGAAAATTAGAGAACGATTACCTAAGTACTCGTAATATTTTCAACCACTCCGAGTGCTCGTTCCATGTCCAGCCCTCAAATCATGGGCTGAACCATAGGTTTAGCTACGCTGAGGAAGATGGATTTCCGCCACTTTTGCTACATGTACAAACAAGAAATTCGTAATGGGAATTGTGTCATTCTCCAAAAACATGGCAATGGAAGTGGTTTTGAAAGTGATTTTAGATTCTTGACCAAGAGCTCTCTGTGATCTTTATGTTGTGCATTTTTTCGGCGTTTCTTGTACGGTTTACAATTTACTAGCAGCGAAATTCTCTTCAGTTGATGTGTCATTCGTGCTTTGTGCTCAAACACATGTCTCCGAAAACCGGCGGCGACAACCGGCGGCGGCAACCGCCGAGATCAATACTCCACCGGCCTTACCATATCATAACCACTCGATAATAACGACCACTCACCGGCCTTACCATGCATTGTCATGCATTGCGAACTCAACGTTTATGATTCATAAACTAGGGATCCGCTGAAAGCGCGGAGTGCTTGCGAAGAGCACATCGTAAGCATGATGACATTCCCCTCTTTTGGGGCACAAATTTTATATCCTCCTTCCCTATGATTGTGGTATTGGCAGAAAGAGGCCATCGAGGGCTTTCTTTTGATCCACTTTTCATCGCCATACACGCAGAATTGAACAAGTTTGAAAGGATTTCGTCCAGGAAGCACTGTCAGCCACTGCACGCACACTTGTCCTTGTTATCCGCCTCGCCTCAGCCCTCTGCCATGTCATGTGTGTTAGAGAATAATTGCTCGTGAAAAAATCTGTCTTCCACTCTTTAGTTGCAAATATAAGTGTCGCCTCTTTCCTTATGGTCAGATAAATTAGTTCAAGTAATTTCACTGCGCTATCTGAGTTTCATACGGCCCGCAGGGTAGTAATGTCTAGATGGTACAAAGGTAAGACATGAATTATATGCAGAGTCTCAACATGTATCCTTTTCATGCATTCCGGCAAAAAAATGCCATGGCGAACGTAGGCTTGGGCTTCCCAGAAATCCTCGGCAAGTAAGCGTTTGTCAAAATATCAGGTGTCAAGCAGACTCAGAGGCGTAGAATTCACCTCATATTCTGGGAAACAGATAGCTCGGATTAAGAGATTGAAATGCCTATATGCATAGAGTACCACCTACACAGGACCGATGATAATTGGGTTCGAGGTCTGATCCCAAAATTCGGGGTCCGAAAAAATTTGTCAGGACTTTTGGTCCGTGGCCGGCCCAAAATCGTGTCGGGATTCCGGCTTCAACCTTGACCAGCCCTAGGTTGTGTCGGGACTTGGGATCGGACCTCAAAAAAATGCTTAAAAATGCCAAAATATCGGAAAAAATTTCTATTCTATACAATTGTCTTCCAATAGTTCTAATACATGAATATTGGCCTTGCCCTTTCAGAGAACTGTGTTTAGGCTCACAACTGCCTTCAATAGCTGCTCCTTCTCTGCCACAAGATCATCAAATATCTTGTAAGCTCAAGCCCCGATTTCTATGTGAGTGGGAAAAGACTTGACTGCTTCGTCCTTGGGGAGAAGAGTGGCAAGTGTGCAAACCGGATTGTGCCCAAAAGGGTATGGCGCGGTGTATGGTCCTATACTGGCTGGGAAACTCGTGCCCGTATACATTGTTCGCACACGATTACAGAGCAACTGTGGCTATCAAGATGATTTGTACTCCAAAGCGTGCTTGAACCATCATTGTGGCCATTGAGATGAGTTGTGTTTCAAAGCGCTCAGTTACCATTTTAGGCATGTCGGGACTCGGGCTCACACCTCGCTCGTGAGATACCCCATTGTCAGGACCTTGGATCGGACATTTTTTGACCCAGCATCCCATTTGTCGGGACTTCGGAACTCACATTCGAGGACTGATTGGGACAATTTGTCGGGACTTGGGATGCAACCTCGGACCCAATTATCATCGGTCCTACCTACATTGCCATTTATTTCTCCGACTTCCTCCAAAAATTGCCTGGCTGAGATGGAATCCTGATTCTTATTCACCAGGAAATCAGAGGTTAAATTATCTATCCCAAAGGTTCAGCCACTCGCCTCGGAGAGGCTTAATCCCCGTCATTGAAACAGTGTAAGTCCTTCATAGTAATACAACCTGCATCTGACCACTAAATCAGAAATCCCCGAGTTGAAAAATTAAAAGTCTGCTGTAGTGAACGGCAACAGAGTAACTAGACCAAGGATGCAGCCCGATGGGAGCTGGTCGACGCGGCAGTGTCGACCGAGCGAGCTTCGGGCTGCCCAAAAATGAATAGCATAGCCTCGTTCTGAACTCGACGAAATTTGAATAAAATTCTGATAAAATTTGGCATCCAAAAAAGTTACTTTTAGGCAGTTAGTGGGCTCTGCCGCGAAGCGCGCTACAATTGTTATTATTATCTCTATTTTTGCTTCGTACTATTTGTCTTGGTCATTTGCGCACAACAACCGATACGGACCCAAAAAGGCAATTCGTCAAATTAGCAATCATGTGAAATTTACACCAAGTAGGCCTCTAGGAAGCACATGACAGATAGATGCGTTCTCGAAGACAAGTCCATTAGTGAAATGGGATGATCGCCCGAGTTCTCATCACCGAAAGAATACTCTGGGTATACTAGTTCGGGCCGCCGAACTGTTCGGCGGCAGTGCGTCGTATTTGGGACAGAGATCCTTCCAGGCAATAAATATATTTGAAATCACGCAGTGTGCTGCGACCAAGTCAACTTGTGGGTGCCGATTGTTCGCGGGAGCGCATGATGGATGATAACAGACCAAGTATATGGTCCAGTGGCGGTCAGACCATGAAGCAGCAGTCTCTTTTTTCAATGAAGGGATAATTTAAACTTTAGGGTAGTACAGGCTGATTATCTTGTTATTATCACTCCAATCAGTTCTCGTTTCATGCTACTTTCGAGAAGCTGATGCCTACCTGTTGTTTCGATTTGGAACCGCGCAGGTAATCCTCTCCTCAGCGACGAAGCACTGTAACAGGGGCCAGTTGAAAAGCAAGTGAGAGTCGGGACAGAGTGCTACTTAGCACTGCCACACGTCATTAAATCCGTTTTGGCCTGTTCCCAACTTGCAATTGGGCAGTCAAGCTAGGCAAGGTCTTTTTGCCTAAATTTTTTTCTGATCATGATCCAACACGAAGGTCGGAGATCTCGCCTCGAATGAAACTTGGCAGACGTTTTTCACCGCAGTGATAGGATCCAGCTACCGAAAATACTATTAAGATTTTTACTTGATTTTTGCCAGTTCTCTCGGGAGATGATCAAGTCGGTGCTACGTTCCAGAACAGTGCAAAGGATACTTAACCGGTGGCCGAGCGGGACTCGTCGACTTGCCAAGGACGATGGAGATGCGAAGACAAATTCGTCAGCGGGGTTGCGTTGCTCCGCTGAGTTTCACCGGGCCCTGAGGCGCCGGCACCTCACTTGAATGACAAGAATTTGTTGGTCCAGGTACGAGTACTGCCATGAGGTATGTCGAAAAGATTTCATACACCCCGAATTGGAGTTCCACTCACGGCTCGTATATTATTCTTCAATCCATGCCCGGCGGCCCATACCCGAATTTCTACCTTCCGTAACCCGTTCCAACTTTTTGAGTCACGGAGCATGCCATGGCCCTGCATATTCCATCAAGGCGCTCAAGAGAAGTACAAGGTTTGCAGCCGGAATGGAGAAATACGAAGGCCAGATCGTGCCCAGCTCTCTTTCGTCGCTTTCTCAACCTTTCCTGGAAAACAAATCCCCGCAACCGCCAGACCTGCGATAACACTCTCAACGTCGCATTCATCCTGAACTGCTGACCGCTTGTATTCCGTCCGCGGAGCGGCCAGTGTACTCGCCATGAACACGTTTGGTGTCATGGGGTAGCGGTGTGTCCAGAGATAATCTATAGGACTATTAATATTCAGAATAAGGGGAGGAGACTGCGCTTCGTACTTTTCCGAGGCTGGGTGTCTTCCGTAGCGCGCTGGTTCAAGTCTGCGGTCATCTCGGCTACACCCAGAGTCACCGAGAACTTTGAGAGCCGGAACATGGATGTACGTACAGAGCTCTCTGTTCATCTCGCCGCTTTCGGCTCGAAAAACACGTGGAGACGCCGTCGTTTTAATTGCGAGTTGACTGAGGTTGCCAAGTCGGCCATCTAAATAATTTTCATAAATTTTAGGCAGTAAAATTGAACGACCGTACAACAAACGCTTTTGTTGAGCGCAATGAGCGTAAGGTAGAGTGACATTGGGAATGAGGGGGAGTGCAATTGCGAAATTGAACTTGAGGGAGTCGGAGTGTGAAGGAGAAAGGAATGCGGGTGGCTGACCAGAAATAAGAATTTGGCTGTACTTATGACACAGGTTTATCGACATCAACAATGTAATAATCCCGATGCGCATTTTCCCATCTATTTTCTTCAAGTTCACAGGTTAGACGGCACATTGACGGCACGCGTGCGCACGGCAACACGCTCGAACCACAAATCTCGTGACCGTGTTTGATGGGGCTGTTTGGCAGCGGCCTTCCTTTAAAACGCACTCTTTTTTCTTCCACTCATGTCTCGACTACTCATCCAGAACCTGCCTGTCTATGTAACGCCAGCACGACTCCGAGAGCATTTCGAGCAAAAGTCTGGACCAGGAGGCACTATCACCGACGCAAAGGTCGCTTTGAAAACCGATGGTACCTCCCGGCGTTTTGGGTTCATTGGATACAAGACGGAGAAGGAAGCTTTGACTGCGAAGGAGTGGTTTCATCGGACATTCATAGACTCAACAAAAATCAAGGTTGATGTCATCGAGGTGAGCTCGTTTTCCAAACTAGAGAACCAGTATTTGAAGCATTGGAAGTAGGGTGCAAAAGACGCGCCGGCTCCTCGACCCAACAAACGTCCACGACTAGGGCCGTCACCAACCGAGCTACAAACGCCGCCTTCCAAGCTCTCTCCGAAGCCTCCGAAGCCCTCTGGTGATTCCCAACTCGAAGAATTCCTTGAAGTTATGCAACCTCGGGGAGGCAAAGGTCGAACCTGGGCCAACGAGGCTGTCACTGCGGTCTCGGTGGGACCGCCCTCTGACCCCCGCCTACCAATGAAATGGCCGAGGACGCTGAGCCTATACATGAAGAAGGTCTTTCGGATATGGATTGGATGAAGCGCCGGATGTCAAAACATGCCGATGTTGTTGAGAAGGCTTTCGAGCAATCGGACGATGAGGATGTCGAGGACGTCGGCGCTCCCGTGGTCGGTACTTCTGCTTGGCTTTGGCGTCCATAATATAATTGACCAATGTTCCTCCTAGTCATCAGCGCCGCCGCCTACCATTCCTCCCGCAGAGCCTCCCAAAGACCCAACGACGGAGACTATTCTTCAAACATCTCGACTATTTGTGCGGAATTTGGCATTTTCTTGCACGGATGCAGATATTCTCGAGTTGTTCTCGCCGTTTGGCGAAATCTCTCAGGTGAGGATTCTTGCTCAATATTTTTCGTCCGATTTGTTGGGCGTCCGCCACGGATGACAATCTGTATAGGGACATCAGACCTTCGGGCATGTTGATCCTCTGGAATCCGATAGTAGAAATATATTCTGAGCTTTTTTCTTTCTTATCCGTTTGTTTTTGCGAAACGTCGACTCACTTTTTTCCAGGTGAATATCCGCTTCACTTTCGTGACAAGATGACAATCTGTATAGGGACATCAGACCTTCGGGAATGTTGATCCTTTGGAATCCGATAGTAGAAATATACTCTGAACTTTTCTTCTCATTCTCATTCCTCATGTTGCACAACGAGGCTGACTCTTTTCCTGCTCTAGGTGAATATGGCTTACCTTTCCCTTGCGGGATGTACAAACACTTAGGGACATCAGACCTTCGGGAATGCTGATCCTCTGGGAAACCGATAGTAGAAATAATATTCTGACATCTTTTATACCGTCTTAGCGTTGACGAGCTAGTACTGACGATTTTTGTCACATAGGTGCACATACCTCTGGATCCCGTATCGAAGCAATCTAAGGGTGTTGCGTATGTGACTTTCGCTCAAGCTGCCAATGCACTTGCAGCATATGAGAGTCTCGATCGCAAATCTTTCCAAGGCCGGCTCATCCATATCCTTGCTGCCGTAGATCGGAAACCAAAGTTCGAAGTCGAGGACGTTGGAGACCGCAAAAAGACGGTCAAGGGCGACAGGGACGCTCAACGCAAAGCTGCCGCCGGCAAAGAATTCAATTGGAGCACATTTTATATGAATGTAAGTACGCGCTTTCTTGCCTTCCGCAGTGCACTCTTAATCCCGACGTTCCTCAGAGCGACGCCGTTGCCTCATCCATCGCTGATCGGATGGGAATTTCCAAGTCTGACATTGTCAACCCCGAGGCGTCCGACAATGCCGCCGTCAAGCTCGCACTCGCGGAAACGCATATCATCCAAGAGACCAAGACGTACCTAGAATCCCAAGGCGTCCTTCTCGAGTCCTTTGCGTCTCGCGCGCGGTCCGACACCATCATCTTGGTCAAGAACATTCCGTACGGCACGACAGCAGAGCAAATTCGGGAACTGTTCGAGTCCCATGGCGCGCTGACGCGTGTGCTCGTCCCGCCCGCCGGGACTATGGCCGTCGTCGAGTTCGCGCGTGCCGACGAAGCAGGAGCGGCCTTCCGCGCGGTAGCATACCGCCGGCTCGGGAACTCTGTCGTCTATCTCGAGAAGGGGCCCCGGGGGATGTTCGGGGAAGGACCCGTCGGTCAGACGGTGGATAGTGACGCCGCCACGACCACGACCTCAAAATATGTGGTCAGAATTGCGGAACAGGCATTCGGCGACGGCGCAGAGGAGGAGGAGGAGCCGGCGCTGGGTGCAGGAACGACCCTTTTCGTGAAGAACTTGTCGTTCGCGACGTCGACGGAGAGGCTGACGCAGATGTTTGGGAACCTGCCTTCGTTCTCGTTTGCGCGGGTGCAGACCAAGCCCGACCCGAAGCGCCCCGACGCACGGCTGAGCATGGGTTACGGATTTGTGGGCTTCAAGGATGCGGAGGGTGCGAAGAAGGCGCTCAAGAGCATGCAAGGCTTCGTGCTCGACGGCCATGCGTTACACGTCAAATTCGCTGGGAGAGGCGCAGAGGAGCCAGAGAAAGGGAAGAGTGGCGCTGCTGCTAAGAGCCGAACGACCAAGATCATCGTCAAGAACCTGCCCTTCGAGGCCACCAAGAAGGACGTGCGGGAACTCTTTGGGTACGCGTTCTCGATTGCGTTCTCGACTATCGCTCACGTATCTATCTAGCGCACACGGGCACCTCAAGTCTGTGCGCCTCCCAAAGAAGTTCGACTCGCGTACTCGTGGGTTTGCGTTCCTTGACTTCGTATCCCGGCATGAAGCCGAGAATGCTTACGCTGCTCTGCTGCACACGCGTTTGCTGGGAAGGCATTTGGTCTTGGAATGGGCGGAGGAGGCTGAACAGGATTTGGATGTACTGCGCAAGAAGGCCGGCGTTGGATTTGGAGGAGGGAAGGAGATGCCTGGGAGAAAGCGTAAACTAGATCTAGGACGGAACGAAGAAGACCCGGAAGCATTAGAGTAGATCCACTCTCCGTGTTTACTGCGTTCTCTTCTACTAGTGCATGCGATACATCTCCAGGACTACTTATATGTGCACATAGCTTGAATGCTGGATGCGAACGGTCGACTTGACTGCGGAGGAATATAAAGAGGGAAGGTTCAGAAACTGTATATCAGAACATCGGAAGGCAGATCTTTCAGGGTATTATGTAGATCACCAAAATGACTGCCCCATAATTCCACACGCGTCCAGCGAGCAACCGGAGGTGAACGAGATTCCACCAGTTCATCGTCAGTCCACCATCGCGAGGCAATCATTCTCGCGAAAATGTCCTGCGCAAAATTGCCGCCCACGTCGTCGAGGAACAAATGATGCAGGTGGGGAGCGAGGGGACTCGCACCGGGCTTGTAGGATAAAGCACCGATGAGGGCATCATCCAAACAATTAGAGCAAGAAATCGATTTTAGGTGGGTGAGGGACGGCGCATGGCGAATGGCGGTCCTCAGGTCATCTGGTGTGAGGGTCGACCACTCCAATTCGAAATGGGTGATGTTTGGTGTTTGCCGCTGAAATGCTGTGAAGTGGGCTTGCGACCAGCGACCACGGACCACGCTGCCGAAGTCCATACTAAGCTCCTTCAGCATATGAGCTGCCGGTGCCAGATGGTCCAAAAATTGCATGACATCTCCCGCCGGCCCGAAAAATGGGAGAGACAAGACACGCAGATGACTGAGGGTGGAAACGAAGTTTTGTCTGGCTTCAGGACTCGAAAACCGTCCAGTGGTGCTTACAGCCGCCTGGACAAGATTTGGACACTGGACCAGGATATCTAAGGCGATATTGGAACAATGTGCACCGAGAGTGAGATCGGTGAGCTGAGGCCAGGGGACGAGGATGGGAAGGATATGCGAATAAATGTGTATGCGCAATTTTCGGAGCCGAGGGACGGTAGAGAACGATGCAAAGGTGATGGGGTACTGGCCATGCTCATTGACATTTCTTGCTTCATATTCATCCACGTCAGTGCTTCTGCTTCCCAGGTCCAGCTCCTCGAGGTTGTCGAGGCTGGCTTCAGCCAGTTGACTGACAAACAAACACGAAGATGGGTATGGGGTGTCTGAGTGCGGCTACGCAGGCACGCTCGCGGTCGCGGAGTTCGACGAGAGCGTTGATTTGTGACTCGAGGGAAGTAATCTTCGATTCTGATTCTTCCATGAACCGTTCGATATCTACTTTGGAGCTTTTCCTCGTCCGCTCCCTCTGCTCGAGGAGAACGGCGCGCGTGGAAGAAGACATGCTGCGCTGGTATTCAATGGACGCTTCAAGCCGATGGTCGCTGCAAGAAGACAAGTCCGAATTTGGCATCAAGCGGAGAGGTGGGCGGCCGACAAGTCCGTGAAATCGACCTCTTTTCGGCCGTCAGCGCTGATGGTTGGCGATTGATCTGGCACACATCTCATCATACATCACGGGACCCTCCCTCCCCAAATCGGGTTGTGGCTGCTGAGCACAACCCAGTCAATGCGCATTTGCCTTCCTTCAAATATAATCCGGCATCTCATGGTAAGCATTTGATAAGCATATAAGTGCTTCTTGAGTGCAAATTAGGCCCTCAAGTTGGTGTTCTCTGATCTGCTCTCGACGGCACCTCGGAGTGTAGCCTGATTTGGCTCGCTCGCGTGCCATCACTTTGCCGACAAAACTTTGGCCGCGGAGTGCGGACTGATGACCGACAACACTCTTCCCCTTCAATAGTCAAGTCTAGCAGTGTTGGAACGGTCTTGCTCGGACTCTCTTTCCGCAAGACAAGACTGTTGTCTCAACCAATTTATTATTCCAAACTTCTTCATACATTCGCTGGACAATTGCCACTGGGGCGTCTAAGATGGTCATTATTGTCTTTCATCGTCAATCTCGAGTCTCTCGACTTTCCATCCGAACCTCCGGGACGTAGATCGTGTACAGACCAATGTTATGTACGATTTTTCTTTTTTGATCTCTTTTGTACAGCTTGTAACTCATTCGGCCGACGGACACTACCGTAATTGCCGCACAAAGCCAGTCATATTTGACCCTGCCGGATGGAGGTTCTCCCGGGGTATAAAGCACTAGGGCCAAGGGTTCAGCGTCTCTTAACCGCGACCTGCCCAGCAGTATGGAATTTGAACCCCGCCCCCAGATCCAATTCCAAGTTTCGGCGAATAGTACAGCTCCCCTCCTTCGTGCGTATAAACGGTCGAAAATTCCGGTGTACGTATGGCCTACGCTTTTCACCGCGTTTGGAGGGTTTCTGTGGGGTTTTGACACTGGAAGGTGGGCCATTCTTGATTTCTTGAGCGTCAGTCCTTGACCCCAGGCAAAGCATCGGACCCATCATCGTTATGCCCCAGTTTGAAGACCAGTTCGGTCAGGTCTCTGCTACCGTCCAGGGACTGCTCGTTTCCTCTATGATCGCGACGGCGGCTTTATCTGCTGTATTTTCTGGCGCTTTGTCCGACCGTATCTCCCGCACCTACACAATTTCCTTGGGAGCCTTTGTGTTCTCTCTGGGTTGTGCCATCGCGTGCTCTGCCAAGGCCTTGCCCCAGCTCTTTCTTGGCCGATGCATCGCAGGTTTTGGCGAAGGCATATTCATTTCGAGCATAACTGTCTATGTCATGGAAATATCCCCCACCTCGAAGCGTGGCCGCACCATGACAGTTGTACAGCTCTTCAACACCTTGGGCGTTGCTTTGGGTACGTAGATGAATTGTTGCTGCACGGCACTGGTCTCTGATTCTTTCTTCTCCAGGGTACTTCACTTGTTTTGGAACCGTGAGACTCGCTGGCAGCTTTTCCTGGCGACTTCCCTTGGCTCTTCAGGCCATCGTCGCCATTATACTCGCCATAGGAACGGCTTTCTTTCCGCATTCTCCGCATTGGCTTCTGAGTGTCGGTCGTCCAGCCGAAGCCGAGGCGGCCACTCTTAAACTAGGCCTTCAACTTGCCGAAATTCGGAAAGAGGGCGAGACCGCTGCGAACGGACCTGCTGCTGAGGTTGCCAAACAGACATTGAAACAACAGGCTAAGGAACTATGGGCCAAGGACGTTCGCTTCCGTACGTTTTTTGGTCTGTTTCTCATGGGGATGCAACAGGTTCGTCTGTATTCCGACGCTTTGATTGGTCTGACGAGGAAATAGGCGTGTGGTATTGATGCGGTTCTTTATGTCAGTCAGCACTATCTGCTCGCGCCACAATCTAATTTCTCTGAATTTTAGTACGCGCCCGTACTCTTCCAGCAAGCAGGGCTCTCCAGTACCTCGGCCTCATTCCTTGCTTCTGGAGTATCAGGCATCGTTATGGTAGTCCTAACTGCCGGGTCTCTTTTCTTCCAGGACAGATGTACGACGACACTTCCATCTTTCCGTACATATACTGAACACACCCAGGGGCCCGCCGTCCCCAAATGATCAGCGGGGGCTCAGTAATCGCCGGATGTATGCTACTAATGGGTATCCTGTACGCGTCAGATGCAGCGCAGACGCAAGCAGGAGGGCGCACGTTGATCGCGCTCATCTATATCTTCATCGCAGCCTTCATTTCAACCTGGGCGGTCGTCATCCGCGTAATCGCCAGCGAGATGCAGCCCAAGCGGACGCGTGCGCCTGCTACGAGCCTCGCCCAGTGCTTTGGCTGGGTTAGTTGCCTTTATTGCCCCAGATTTTTGTCGATGCTAAACACGATTTCTTTTCTTATCAGGCGGTCAACTGGATTATAGCGTTCTCGACGCCCCTTTTCTTGACGCGCTCAACTTCAGGGCCGTACTTCATGTTCGGAACGTGCGCGCTTCTCACGGTCTTGGTCTGCGTTGTGTTCCAGCCCGAGACCAAGGGCCTCAGCCTCGAGATGCTTGATCAGGAGTTTCAAGAGACCAAGCTGCAGTCCGCGGTTAAGAGATATTTTGGCTCGAAGTCCGGCCAAACGACGGCCATTGAATTGACGAGCATGTAGTCGAGTCTCAGGCGAGCTGCGGTCCGCGGAACGCAATTGACGTGAGATGACGGAGTTTTTTGTACATTCTAGATCTTACGATTGAGGAATAGCTTGACGAGTTGAGATTGGACTATATTGGGCACCATTTCTTTTCCACCAATAGAGAATATGCGCTGAAGCCACCCGATCAACTGGTGGCTAATTTTTCTCAGGAACTCCGCGTGCTCTGGGGCTGATATAGCAACCATTTATAGCCCCAATAAAGAGAATGAAATAGTGGCTACCATGTACTGCACGGTCCTGACACTAATCCAATACATGAGCCACCAGTTGATCTAGTGGCTCCACCGCATACTCTCTAATTAAATCCACCTAACCAACACATCGCCTTGTTCGATTTTGTTCGATGCGAGGCTTCCATTGGTACATACAAAAATATCAAGCCATGAATTCATTACATCGATACCGCCACGGCGTAAGTAGCGGCTTATGGTAGTCGCAGCTAGGAGTCAAAGATGGCGCCGTAGGCAGCGATACCGCGGCTTTCCATACCATAGACCACCCGTCTCGTCAGTTTCGGGTTAGAAATAATGTAAACCGCCTCTGCCTGGGCCTCCACGACAAGCTGGTAAGTAATAGCCACCATGTCTGGTCGCCCATCCTTGCGAGTATCTGATATGTTATCGGTTGACTAGGTCGAAGGACATGAAGTTGAAAACCTACCCCAGATCCAAGCGTCGGGATCGGCCTTCTTTACCGCCGCCATGATTTTGTCGCCATACGTGACGAGTGGACTTGGGGTAGACCAAAAAAATACGGCGAGGCGTGACATCTGCGTAGAAGAGGGAGAGGCAAGGACCGATACCGCTGCCAGTGGCCACGACAACAATTTTCTTGAACATCTTCGAAGTGTACAACAACCCGTGCATCGGGTAACCGCGGACCCACAATTTCTTCGGTGGGTTCGCGATGCATTCCCGAGTCCAGTCGCCCGCATTGGATACGACGAAGGAGAAACCTTTCGGACCACTGCCATCGTCGTCGGGAATGGTTGCGAACGCGTGCCATTCCAACAAAGGTCGGTTGGAAACCTTGAGGCCGTAAAACGGATCCATATCGCGGTATTTGAAGTGCAGGCGGATTGCGTGGCTGGACAGGACCTCTGGGTAAACATCATGGCGTCGCAGGCGTCCCCAAGAGAGAATTGAGCAGCTGGTGGAAATGCACAGTGTCCAAAAGTTGGGTGTGCTGATGAGGTAGCGTCCCACGGACGGCGGGCCCATTTCGAACACACGGTATTGGTTTGCTGAAAAAATAGAGTGCATCCAGAATGTCGCAAGCGCAACCCAACCGGAATATCTGTGCACCGCCTCGAAGTAGTCGTGGTACCGCCGTCGCAGGACGGGATGTGCTGCGGCGAGGATGAAAATGAACATAGTGACGAGGATGTACGAAGTGACCACATTAGCCAGACCCCATTTACTAGGATCCGCAATATAGTCCTTGGTCGTCACGGCTGTGTACATGATGTACCAGACGACAGCTGCAACGCCCGCTCCGCTGTGCGCGCCTCCGTAATGGAAAACCTTAGCGAGACGGCGGCGAAGCCACAGCGGCGCACTGTGAGGGCATGCAACAGCGATCTCGTATGCGAGATTCACGAAGTTCTCTTGACGGAAGAGGAGCGTCACCATGAGATTGGCGGAGGCGGCACTCCCGACATTCGGGGCTAAAGGATGGCCGTCTTTTTTGAACCACAAATATAATGAATGCGACGAGGTTCGCGGCGAAAATCACAGTGAACGTCTTGCGGTAGTAAGAGAAAGCAATATCTGAGCAGGATGTCAAGAGCGTAATCAGATAAGAGAGGCTGTATTCTCCCACATTGCAACCACCTAGTGAAACGCGAATATCCAAGTTTTGCCGGAAGCTTCAATTCGGCGGGATCGATCTTGATGACTTCGTTGACTGGACTCTTCTCAACGTCCGGCGAATGCACTGACGTAGTACCCGAGTCCGACGAAGAAGGTGGCATATTCGGAAAGGTTATAGCGACCTGAAGAACCTCACAGTTCAGATGTCAAGTTCAATTGACATACACTTGAACACTCACCTCAGTCATCTTTAAGTCAGGGAGGACAAGCGATTGAAGGGACTGGTCGGACGGGATTCGATTCCGTTTATTTAAATCATGCTCTGCCCTATCGATTGGAGAAAAAGCGGGCCAGAGATTCACCGTATGCGAAAGTAAGACGTCAGATCTTCCCGACGATTCTGTGTCGTGCCAAGAGCCAATCAGAGGGTGAAAGTCGCACACTAAAATGGTGCATTGACGGAAATCTCGCCGCGCTCGCGTCCTAAATCAGGTCGTACTGTGCCAGCAGAATGACAAGGGAAAACAGGTCCAGGTGTACCGCCAAGGTTTAACACCTCTGTATAATTGCACAAATGGCAGCAGCGTGGCCCGGCTTGCGAACTAATCTTGGTCCACTGCAGTGGCATGGCAAAACAGCTTATCTTGTGGAAAAGCCGGTACTAACAGCGTTAGAGCGAGGATGAATGATTTATGCAGCGTGATAGCCAACATTTCGCCCAGGGGCGATGCGTGAGCCAAGTGGTTGTAGGAAGCGGGAGAGACACTGTTGGCATGGAAGCTGTTTGGATCAGAAACTATTGCAAGAGGCTGAGACGAGATTGATTACCCGTGCAGAAAAGTGAACAGTTTACGCGGAAGTTGGAGAGCAAAGCCAGCTCGAAGGAGGTCTGCCCGTCGAGGCCGAGATCCGGGTGGACCATACTACAGACCACAGTGCGGTAGACCTCATCCATATCATAGCGACAGAGACGCCGGAGACGCCAACTTGTCACCTTGTCATGGTCCGCGCTGTACAACAAACCCTCCACCGCGGGGCCATGATCCGAGTGAATGAAGCGCGTCGAGGCTTTCCGTATAGAGAAATAGTAAAGGTACGGCACGTCTCAGCTTTCATCGCCGTCTGTGTGTCGAGCCAATTGGACAACAAGTACGATCCGAACCAATCTCGCTGCTCGCAAGAACCCTGGCTGATCGACTGTCATCAAATGTCCAATGTCGAACCCTAACCAAGTACGTGCCCTGTCACACGAGAACTCGAGCACCAATGGTATCCTGTCTTCCCTGGTCCAGCAGGGGCGAGGGTCAGGGATGAGCAATGGAAGGAGGCCAAATCCGATAAAGATGACCGATATTTCGTGTGGTTTAACCATCGCGTATTCGCGCCGCCGTCTCCGTCAAAGAATAGCACTCGCTTCCGGCAGTTCCTCAAGTTTCGCGACCACCTCGCCTGACATGAGATGAGGAAGTCCGTGGAGTCAAATGCTGGTGGCAGGAAATGTTCTGAGACTCTGATCGAAGCGGGAGTCAAGACAAGCGAACTTCGCCAGCCTTTGCACGTTTGTCATGGGAAAGCCAGAATTCTGAAGCCGAGCGGCGAGAGGCCAAGACTTCGAGATATTGATGAGTGATGGATCAAAATTTTAATGAGCCGTTTTTGGCAGAGAGCGGAAGTTGCCGAAAAACAACCTGCGACGTTGAGCCAAAATTCAAACTCATCGTAGGGCACACTTTCTGGTTTATACATTTTGCCATTGTGCTTCTCTTCGATTTCGATGTTGTAGATTTTCAATAAATTCCTTTGTTCGGCCACAACCAATTTGACCATCAGCCCCTATTCCCAATCCGGCCATCGTTCACGTAGTCGATGAGCGAGCAAGTGAAGTATTCACTCATTTTCCACAAAATTGGGTTTAGAGACTAGGTTGCATGTCATTGGATTTCAGTGAGTTCACAAGTCACCAATTCGAGCTTTACCCCAAACAGGCAACTTCCTACTGGTCGCTTCGCCGCATGAGTTAGTCAACTGGCATCAGCATCGGTTCCAGTCTACCAGAAACCAGAGACCGCTACTTAGGCCCACGGTCGTTGCCTTGCGTAGAATTCCGACGAGTCCTCTGAACCAGAGGTTGGACGTTCGTGGGAATCCTAATTGATCCAGGTTACCACCGCAGCTCACTCACTGGACAATCACTCCGCCACTTGGCACTTTTCTTAGGTATGACCCAGAATTTTACTGATCCCAAGGGTTCTCTGCAGGGATTCTAGGGGCCTGCTCCTTTTATCTAGCCCAGCAAACAACTTCAGAGTATTAGGAAATCATTGAGACGTCTACTTACACGAGCAGGAGAAAGCTGCATCGATGCATCCTGTGTTTTTTTTTTCTTTTTCTGTATATTGCTTCGATTGATGAGCATCTTGAATATACTATATCAAGACCTCCTCACCATCCAGTCATACCTTCTGTCAATTAGATTTATCTGATCCACCATTCTGGATACGTACCGTCGTGATTGTTGGTCAATTTTTACTATTCGATGCAAGTGAGCTGAGTTAGTCGGCGTGCGCGAAAATATCAAGTCATGAACACATAAAATTTGCAATGAAACAGCGTAAATTACAATTGTGTCGTTAATAGCCGTGGCTAGGAATCAAAAATGGCACCGTAGGCAGCAATACCGCGGCTTTCCATGCCATATACCACCCGTCTCGTCAGTTTCGGGTTGGAAATAATGTAGACCGCCTCTGCCTGGGCCTCCACGACAAGCTGGTAAGTAATGGCTACCATGTCTGGTCGCCCATCCTTGCGAGTATCTGATGTTATCAGTTGACTAGGTCGAAGGACATGAAGTTGAAAACCTACCCCAGATCCAAGCGTCGGGATCGGCCTTCTTTACTGCCGCCATGATTTTGTCGCCATACGTGACGAGCGGACTTGGGGTAGACCAAAAAATACGGCGGGGCGTAACATCTGCGTAGAAGAGGGAGAGGCAAGGGCCGATACCACTGCCAGTGGCCACGACAACGATTTTCTTGAACATCTTCGAAGTGTACAACAACCCGTGCATCGGGTAACCGCGGACCCACAATTTCTTCGGTGGGTTCGCGATGCATTCCCGAGTCCAGTCGCCCGCATTGGATACGACGAAGGAGAAACCTTTCGGACCACTGCCATCGTCGTCGGGAATGGTTGCGAACGCGTGCCATTCCAACAAAGGTTTTGTGGAAACCTTGAGACCGTAGAACGGGTCCATATCGCGGTATTTGAAGTGTAGGCGGATTGCGTGGCTGGACAGGACCTCTGGGTAAACATCATGGCGTCGCAGGCGTCCCCAAGAGAGAATTGAGCAGCTGGTGGAAATGCACAGTGTCCAAAAGTTGGGTGTGCTGATGAGGTAGCGCCCCCAAGGACGGCGGCCCCATTTCGAAGACACGGTATTGGTTTGCTGAAAAAATAGAGTGCATCCAGAATGTCGCAAGCGCAATCCAACCGGAATATCTGTGCACCGCCTCGAAGTAATCGTGGTACCTCCGTCTCAGCACGGGATGCGCTGCGGCGAGGATGAAAATGAACATCGTGACAAGAATGTAGGAGGTGGCGAGATTAGCGAGACCCCAATTACTGGGATCCGCAATGTAGTCTCTAGTCGTCACCGCTGTGTACATGATGTACCAGACGACGGCTGCAACGCCCGCTCCGCTGTGTGCACCTCCGTAATGAAAAACTTTAGCGAGACGGCGGCGAAGCCACAGGGGTGCACTGTGAGGGCATGCAACAGCGATTTCATACGCGAGATTCACAAAATTCTCTTGACGGAAGAGGAGCGTCACCATGAGATTGGCGGAGGCGGCGCTCCCGACATTCGGGGCTAAAGGATGGCCGTCTTTTTGAACCACAAATATAATGAATGCAACGAGGTTGGCGACGAAAATCAAAGTGAACGTCTTGCGGTAGTAAGAAAAGGCGATATCTAAGCCGCGAGGTTAATGGATTAAATGGCAGAGAGACTGCAGTTGCGTACGGTGCAGCCATCTCGTGAAACTCGAACGTCCTAGTTTCGCAGGAAGCTCCAATTCGGCCGGGTTGAACTTGATGACTTCATTGACTGGACTCTTCTCAACGTCCCGCGAATGCACTGAAGTAGCAACGGAGTCGGAAGCGGGTGGTGGTATGTTAGGAAAGGTTACAGCGACCTAAAAGAACCCCACAGATCAGATGTCAAATTGGGTTAATATAGACTTGAGCACTCGCCTCAGTCATTTCAGAGTCAGGGAGGGCAAACGATTGGAGGGGCAGCTCAAACAGAACTCGGCTCCGTCTATTTAAATCACGCTCTGCCCTATCGATTGGAGAAATGCGGGCCAGAGAAGGGAACAAACCGTATGCGGAAGCAAGGATTTTGATCTTACCGAGAAATCCGTGTCGTGCCAAGAGCGAATCGGAGGCCTTCCCAAGCTGAAAGTCTCACACCAGAATGTTGCATCGAAGATTCGAAGTTGACGAAAATCTCGCGTCCGCTTCAGGATCGCTGTCAGTGCACTGTGCCAGCAGAATGACAGGGGGGAGAGCGTGGGCAATACTGGGTCAAGGTGTACCGCCAAAATTTTGCTAACTGCTTCTGTGCAGTGGTTTCCCAAATGGCAGCGTGGCTCGCCTTGCGAAATGAAGGTACACTGCAGTGGCAAGGCAGCTTGTCTTTTGCAAAAGGTAGATGCCAACGGGGTTAGCGCGAGAGTTCAAAGTGATACTCAACATTTCGACCAGGGGTAATGCGTGCCCAGGTAGTTGCGGAAGAGATATTGGTGACATAGAAGCTGTTTAGATCACAAAAGATGGGATTAACCGTCAGAAAGTCATACGTTTGTGCGAAAGTTGAGAAGCGCAAGACATCCCAAAGAAAGTGAACACACTGATGGTTCAGGTCGAGTGGGCCGTACCAGACGAGAGCAGCCTAGATCTCGTGTATATGGTACAGAGACGCCAAGCTCATCAAGTTGTCATGGTCCGCGGGAGCCCTCCACCGCATGATCCGAGGGAAGAAAGCGCGTCGATGCTTTCCGCTGCAGAAGACTAGTGAAGCCACGGCATATTTCAGTTTTCATCATCGTTTGTGTTGACCACAATGCGCGCATCGCTGTCTAGTTCTCAGCCTTTCACACGAGAACTCGAGCGCCAAGAGTATCTTGTCTTCCTAGTCCACCATGGGCAGCGCAAGGGTCGGGAATGGGCGATAGAAGGAGGCCAAAGATCCGATAAATATGGCCTAAACTGGACATTTGCGAACAAACTGCTTTCAAGTTCATGTAGTACTGACCATCACCTAGTCGCGCCCATAACGTGCATGATGCAGCCTTGAAGAATAACCCGTCGTTTTGTTGAAGGCCAGCAAAGTTGCAGCAAAGCATCCCGGTCGAATGACACAAGTTTGCCAACTCTTGCACGTTGGTCGACGGGAAGAGCCGGAATTCTAGACCGATAGAGCGGTACTCAGGCACTGTCGCTGTTCTCCATGGCCTTAGAATTCAGACGATTCCTGATTCCTCCTTGAGGTCCTCATGGGAGTGGAACAGAGTGGACATTCGTGAGAATCCTAATTGATCCGTGTCACCGCCACAGCTCGCTCAATTTGCCACTTTTCGTCGATCCCAAGGGTCATCGCGGGTTTTCCAGGGACGTGTTCAGGGATGTGCCTTTTTTATTTAGCCCCGCAGAAGAAATTGAAGCATTTAGACTAGGCAAATCTGGAAATCATTGATGGCGTCTTCACCACCGTGAACTCTAGTCGCCTTCTGCCTTTCGCTGTGTCCCGATTCTGTCCGAAATACGGAATATCCTCTTACTACCACCGCTGCTACCGTGACTCAGAAGCTCGTTGAAGTACTGAATACGATTGCTCAGTTCGATTGACAATGTCGAACCCACTGGTTCAGACAGTCCAAGTTCAACTAAGAGCACCCAACTTGGCTATCTGCAGCGCCAGTTGACAGAGATGGAATAGCTCTCCTTATCGACACGTCTGGCCAATAGCACTAGAGGGCTGCCGTTACCTACAGTGATTCCGGATCCGGATCCTCCCGGTCTTCTCCGTTTTGACAACAATCTTTCCCATTTTCAAGCCTTGGCCGACTGGAATGCTAACTGGCTCCGTATTGCATGCCTGTTCCTGCTTAGGACCTCTGCCTTCTTTTTTTCCTCGGAACTATTACTTCGATCTGGTCAAGTCCTTCTGGCTACATTGTGAAGGTACAATCGTTTTTCTCAACGCAATGAGAAGTGGTGTGTGCATTTATTTTGCACGTCCAAACTGAATCCAAATATCCGAGGCTCAAAACGAAAAGAATTTGCCTCACAACACTTGATAAGGGACTCGAGCCTCGGGAATATGAAATTTCCGTCATCTGCGCCTTCGGGACTTTCAAAGTCAGTCACCACCGACTTCCCACGGTTCAAGATTTCCATGAGTTGGGGCTTGGCACCGGAAGTTGTCCGAGGATATAGTCTCAACTCCGTGCTGAACGCGCGTGACCATAAATGGACATCTGGCCGTTTCTTTCCGACGCAGCGAGCTAGTAGCTGCTGTGTGTATTGAATCTTTGCAGGTCCCTAAATGATTCTGAAGGCGTATTCCAGGTTCAAAACGAAAACTTGGAGGGACTGCGAGGAAGTCAGTGAGAGAATTCAGAGGCTCGGCTGGAACTTGTTTGAGGATATACGTAGGCTCTGTTCCGTATGCCACCTCCTCCGAACAACATTTGCCAAACGCATGCAATCTATGGCTGAGCAGAGAATTAACATGCAAGATCAACTTGGGTCAGAAAGCACCAGCAGAACGGGATTGAACTGCAACTGCATCCTAGGAGAGCCGGTTAGTCTGTGAAGTGACAAACTCCATTTGAGTCAGATTAATGCGGCAGAATTTTTGTGCTCCTCCGAGTGTTTTCAATCTAGAGCAAAAAATAGCATGAACTTAGTGTGCCAAGAGAGCACCCGCGGGATCAAGTTAATTGGCCAAGTAAAAGAAAATGAACGCGTGCGTTGCTCGGGCCAAGGCGGAGATGAGCGCTCTGATTCCGGAAACCTTCGGAATCGGAACCAAACGTGGTAATTTTATTTTGATCTAATCAGCTTACGTCTCATCCTCAACTTCTCGTACTGGTAGCTATCGTTCGCGCGCGCTGCTTCGGGCTTAGTGAAATCTTGGCGGAACGCATACAAACTTGAACCCACTGCGCTGGCTCGAAAATGATCCTAGGAGTGCTTATGAAAGTTCTTGACTTTTGGGACGGCGAGACTTGGAGCGACTGACCCGAGTCGGAAACCAAATAGAACTCATGCGGAAATTAGGCCCGGGGCCTTTCCCCCTCAAATCCATCTTGAGTGCGTGCAAACAATATAGTTCACCCGTTCAACTTTCAAAAGTTTATTCCCTGCTCCACATTCTCACAAGCTGTATACTAGTAGGCATCTGAAACACGCCCTGCTCGTTTTGCGGCCGCACCGTCTCTTGAATCTTGTCTGACGTCCTACATTGTCTAGGTTCAGTCAAGACTGTCGTTATTGGCGGCTTATCAGTCATCTTCCGGCGTGTCGGAGTCAATGTTGTGGCCGCATCCCGAGCAAATAGGCGGTACATAGCGATCCTCAGGCCCAACCCGACCCACCGTCGTCTCCCCCATCAAATTTCCGAGAGGCACCCGGCACAATGCGTTCATGCATATGCTTAGTTGTGTTTTCATCAAGCCTGCGATACAGCATTAGTTTGTGCGACGTCACCGGATGCCTCCGATTTGTATGGCAGCCCCTCGCAGAACAGATTATCAAAACAGTTTGCCATCCCGCCCCTGTCTCCACGTCCCATTTCTCCAATCGATATGGCGGGGAATGAGTACGAACTAAATAGACTTTCCCATTCGACAGTTCGACCAGTTTCCTCTTCAACCGATCCCTTGTTGAGAGGCGCAAGATGGCTGAGGTCGGTGTTCAAATCCGCATCTTAGCATTCCTGCAACTGAAAGTCTACAGGTAACGGTAACTTTCCCAGCTATGCAACTGCCTGCGTCGGACTCTGCAGCAACGTCAATACATTCGCAGGACGTCGAGAAGGATTCAGTCGACCAAATTAACAAGTTCAACCCCGCCGAATTGGAGCTTCCAGCAAAGTTAGGGCATTCGAGTTTTACGAGATGGCTGTACCGTACGCAGCCGCAGTTTTTCTGCCATCAATCTACTAACCTCGTGGCTTAGACATCGCCTTCTCGTACTACCGCAAGACGTTCACTTTGATTTTCGTCGCGAACCTCATTGCGTTCATCGTGTTTGTGGTTCGAAAAGACGGCCATCCGTTGGCGCCGAATGTCGGGAGCGCGGCCTCCGTCAATCTCATGGTGACACTCCTCTTCCGACAAGAGAATTTTGTGAATCTCGCGTACGAGATGGCCGTTGCGTGCCCTCACAGTGCGCCGTTGTGGCTTCGCCGCCGTCTCGCTAAAGTTTTCCATTACGGAGGCGCACACAGCGGAGCGGGCGTAGCAGCCGTCGTCTGGTACATCATGTACACTGCAGTCACGACCAGGGACTACATCGCGCATCCGGACAAATGGGCTCTCGCTAATCTCGCCACCTCGTACATCCTCGTGACGATGTTCATTTTTATCCTCGCCGCAGCGCATCCCGTCCTGCGACGGCGATACCACGACTACTTCGAGGCGGTCCATAGGTATTCCGGTTGGGTTGCGCTTGGGACATTCTGGATGCACTCCATCTTTGCCGCGAACGAATACCGCGTGTTCGAAATGGGTCCGCCGTCCTTGGGGCGCTACCTCATCAGTACCCCCAACTTTTGGACGCTTTGCGTTTCCACCAGCTGCTCAATCCTGTCTTGGGGACGTCTGCGACGGCATGATGTTTATCCCGAGGTACTGTCTAGCCACGCAATCCGCCTGCACTTCAAATACCGCGACATGGACCCGTTTTATGGGCTTAAGGTTTCCACTCGGCCTTTGTTAGAATGGCACGCGTTCGCAACGATTCCCGACGACGATGGTACCGGCCCCCAAGGTTTCTCCGTCGTCGTATCAAATGCAGGCGACTGGACTCGGGAGTGCATCGCGAACCCACCCAAGAAATTGTGGGTCCGTGGTTACCCGATGCATGGGCTGTTGTATACCTCCAAGTTGTTCAAGAAAATCGTCGTTGTGGCCACTGGCAGTGGTATCGGTCCTTGTCTCTCCCTCTTCTACGCAGATGTCACGCCCCGCCGTGTCTTTTGGTCCACCTCGAATCCGCTCGTCACATATGGCGAAAAAATCATGGATGCGGTGAAGAAAGCCGATCCAGATGCTTGGATCTGGGGTAGATTTTCAATTTCGTGTCCTTCGACAGAATTGACTGATGAGATATTAGATACTCGGAAGGATGGCCGGCCAGACATGGTAGCCATCACTTACAAGCTCGTTGTAGAGTCGCAGGCAGAGGCGGTGTTCATCATTTCCAATCCGAAACTCACGAGACGGGTGGTGTATGGCATGGGAAGCCGAGGTATCGCTGCTTATGGGGCTATCTTCGATTCTTAGACGAACTCATCATTTCGCCGGTGCAATACTCTACTAGTAATAATTCGTACGTTGCTTTCACTATTTTTGCAATCTAGACATGTAATAGAAAAATCTATATTACAACGTAAACGCGTTAACATGTAATTAAGGTGTCTATTATAAGTACTCTGTTGTTTGCGGAGACCTTACCTGACAGGCGAAAAATGCAACATGCCGGCCACATGCCGATCTGGATCTAGCCGAGGAAAGGTAACCCGCCGAACTGCCGCAACTGCAATTCGGTGTATCTGTTCAGGAGTCGAGTAAGCTACAATTCTAACTTGGTTAATGGATAGTCTTCGGTGTATATTAAATTTCTGGCATGACATGAACGACGGGAATCCAACGCAGTCATGATTCATTACGTCGAAGCAGAGCGCTGGCAGTTGAGTAGGAAGCTCGACAGAGTAGGCTCGCACCCAGTCTGCCTGCCTATGATTGTGGCGAGCACGTCTTGAGCACTGCTCATAAGTCACGGCATGGCTTATGACCAGTTTAATGAACTCCGAGTCGATCTACTGGGCGAGGACTATCACATTATGACGGCTTGTCAGCCATAATGATCCACTATAATCCTTGTAGAATTTTTCCGACACACTCACAACGCCGAGGGAAAGGGACTTTGAAAAGTTGCAGCATTTTCCGAAAAGTTCTCAAACCAAAACGAGGATGGTGCACTGTGCTACATGTTAGAGTAGGTTGCAAAAATCAATAAAAAAATGCTGAAAACACTGGCAGCGCAACTCGTTCGTGACATGATAAGTATTGTAGCTGCGGGTACCAGTTCTTCCATGAAATGGTCAATTTAGTCTGGAGAGCACTGGCTGGCTGGCATAATGGCGCTCGAATTGATCCACCAATGATTTATATTATTTAACGTTGACTTTAGGAATTCAAGTTCGCCGGCGTCATGGAGGACTTTTGCGCTCGGGAGTTGCACTCGAACTGAACGAGCCGGCTTTCAGCATTTTTTTGTCAATAAGGACTGGGACAACAAGTACAATGATATACAATAATGTTACAGTCCGTAGCGCCATCACGACGGTATGTATCGAGGTCACTGGGTTCACGAATGAGATTGAAATGAACAAAACAAGAGAAGGAAAGGGAAACGCCAAAACAAACGACGCGGACTCGGAAGGAGAGGAAGTTGAACGCACCATAAACTCGCACCAAGCCGGCTCCTCCCACTCTGGCTCTGGCTCCGGGGAGGGCGGCGGCGGCGGCGGGGCGGGGACAACGAAGCGCACCTTCCGGGTCATTGGCGAAAGCCTCAGCTCTTCGTCGCCACGATCAGAATCAGAATCGGAATTGGAAGGAGAGGAGGGATCGGACTCGATGCTGAGGGAGACTTCGTCTAGGTCTGGAGCGGGCGGGAGGTCCGGGAAGACGCGTGTTTGCCGAGGGGACGGCGATGGGGACGGGGAGAAAATGTGGATTTGCCGTACGCGGTCCAGTAGGGTGTGTGCGGAGATTTTTTTTTGACGTCGGCGAAGGTGAAGACGGGGAAGAAGCGTCTCCAGATTGATCTGTGTCTCGTCAACAATCGCTTCGTGGGGAAAATGAATGAGAAGTAGAACTCACCAGGGAAAGCCACCGCGTACTCGTCATCCGCTGAGGGAATCCCCTCGTCCATGTTGATGGTGGAAGAATAAGAGCTCGAGGCGGAATAGCACGGGCAAGACGCCCGGCGGGTGGGAGACCGGGGCCGCTTCAGCGCGGACTTGCGAGGTGCGGGCCGCGAAGATTCTGTCACTGCAGGTGCGCCAGCGCCTATCTCAACTCTGGGCTCAGCCTGAGATGATTGAGGCTGAGTCGAAGTCGAACAAGACCGGAATCTCTTCCGGAGCGACGCAGACGCCGACCCGACTTTAATGCTGGCCCGCGGCCGGGGGAGCTGGTGCGACACTTCGGCAGCGAGAGCGAGCCATGATTGCGAGCGTGACATTTTGGTGGGGCTTGGGGTTGCGGTTGTCATTGGTTGTTGTTGGGCGATAGTGTAAGGAGGGCGAGGTGCGGCCTGCTTTTATACATACAAGTGCGGAAGCGATCGAGAGATGTCTCGTTCGTTTTTGGATGGCTGTACTGCGGTGTGGGGTGGGGGCTATACAGCCGCCTCCTGCCAATGTAAGTGAGACACAAAATTCGTAGGACGTACAGAACTTGAACAGGCGGTCCACATCGACGCCTTAAAATCCAGTGGCGGCGTAGTCGAGTTCGTACGCCTGAATTATTGAATACGATAGTTGGCAGATAATTGAGGCTACCTACGCTGAAGACTGAACGAGCTTTGAGACCTTTCGCAAACATCCGCGGAGTCAATCGATGAAAGCTGTGTTCCGAGTCCAAGTCGATCGATCGTTCGATTGTGGTTGGAAAAATGGATGCAACATGCCGGACCTCGGCCAAATGCCGATCCGGAGATAGCCGACGAGGGAAGTGCGATACAAGTTCGGTTGTCACTCGACGGTCTATTTGGATCTGAGTGAAAGCACCACGAAAAAGTGAATTGAGTAGAGGAGGGTGGTGACCGGCCTGAGCCTACGTGCAATTAGCAGAGACAGTCGCGTCATGCAACTTGAAAGGAAAAGGGCGCAGCATTTTTCGAAATTCGAGCTCTTTCGGATTGAAGTGGTGAGCTCAAGCCAAACGAGGACTTTCGGAAAACGTTGCGTTCTATTTTCAAACGGTGGGTAAGATTTTGCTCTCTGCAGATGTTGAGCATTTCGCTTAGAGTCCCTCATTGTGCTGAGTTCGCGTCGAACATTGAATATCCGCTCAGTTCGAGACGTGAAAGCTTGATACGAAGAGATACCAGGGCCGCTTATCATGTGCATTGAATTGCATTGTATTGGGAAGAATGAGCGTGTATGCGCCTTCGCAATTTAGCCAGTATAAGCTAGATTGAAGCCCAATAGTCCTGAGACAGGAAGGCAGGAACAAGGAGCATCCATCCGGTACAGCGCTAGTTCGCATTCCAGTAGCTCGGTCCAGGGGTCGCAAATGACTCGGAGAATGACGAGAAAAATTAAGGTTGCTACTGCGGAGAAGACCGGAAGGAGCCTGCAGTTGATAGACGTGGACTGGGACGTGGGTACGCAGACAGTTCGAGCCGCGCGGATTGGTTACAGGATTGGACGTCTCGGGTGGATTTTTTCAGAGAGAAGCAGGAGATTATTCAGATTTATTCCCTCCTCTGTCAGGCGCTTTATTTGGTCAGACGGCGTGCGCCGAGCGCCAGCGACTCGGAAGAGGATGCTGTAGATGCAGTCGGAAAGGGAGTCCAACGTCGGACTTTGAATGAATCGGGATTGATTGCTCTGAGCACTCAGCTGCCAGTTAAATATGGGCCAACGCATATACGCAGCGCTACCACAACAAGTCATTGGCCAGTAACCAGAGCGGATGGTGGATCCAGTTGTACATCCTGGATTAATGCACTCTGCGAGTAGCTACTGTAGTGGTCGTATTTGAGCCTTCAGCAAGCTTGTGAATAGTCGCATCGAAGGCTTGCATGGCAGACGGCATCGGGCGATCGTGACTGCAGGGAGCCAGAGGGATTGGAGTGGCAGTGCCGGCTCGGGAACGATAAGATCTGACAGCGATAAGATAAAATGACTGATGCTGATCCCGTGCCTCTTATTGTCCTCGTCCTTGTCCTCGTCGCGCGTCTCTGGCCATCTCTACAGGCCCTCCTCCATCCTTGCGCCCCGCCATGGCTCCAACATTGCGCTCCGCAGGGTCCTCGCCCGCCGGAGCGCGAACCACGCGAAATTCCACCAAAGCGGCGCCAGCGACACCCGACTCAAAGCCACCCTCGACGCCCGGTACCCCGCGCTACTGCACCTCCTGCAAACGCCCGCGCAAGGGCCATCCTCGGAAGGGCTGTCCTTTCGCAGCGGAGGCATCCAATTCCCCCACACGTAGTGTGGCAGACGCGCTGGACGCGCTGAGTCTCGCATCGGACCAGGACTTGGATGTGCTGACCGACGACGAGGGGGTTGAGGAAGATTTCGAGGTGAAAGGAAAGGGAGCGGCGGAGAAGAACCCCCAAGAAGCCGTTTACGCCCATGCCCGGCGCGCTGCTCACCACCGCACCCAGCTGGATGTGTTCCCAATCATCTCAGGCGTCAACCTTTGCGTCGAAAGAAGAGACACCTCCCCTCGACGCTGCCTTCTCCTTCTCCCTATTCTCAACCCTCCTTCGACTCCGCTTCCGTCTCGGCTGCGTCACACGCGCCCGGCGACGATTCGTGCGACGCCACCGCCACGCCACCGCCCGCCCCGCGCCCACTCACACGTAGCCTCACGAGCGAAGAGCGCACGGAATTCACCACCGCCCTCACGC
Organism: Mycena sanguinolenta; assembly: GCA_014462675.1. Taxonomy (NCBI): domain Eukaryota; kingdom Fungi; phylum Basidiomycota; class Agaricomycetes; order Agaricales; family Mycenaceae; genus Mycena; species Mycena sanguinolenta. The sequence goes on along the minus strand of JACAZH010000041.1, from coordinate 374,039 downwards.
ACCTCGCCAAAGCCACCGTCTACGCCCTCCCCACGCCCGACGTCCCCGCGCTCTGCGCCGCCGCCGAAGCGCGCGGCCTCAGTACGCGCGCGCTGGAGCTCGATCACAAGGACACGCTGCTGGTGGTGGGGCGCACGGAGGCGGCGGTGGACGTGCTGGTGTACCAGGTCGAGGCGAAGATGCACGCGCTTGCGGCGAAGGAGACGAAGAAGCCGCTTGCAACGTCGCTGGGAACAGCTGCGACGGCGGTGGTGGTCGGTGCGGCCGCTGCGTGGGGTGCTCTTGCGTTCACTTGACTTAGTTATTACGCGCTGGACGAATGGGACTCATACATATTCTCTATTTTTTCTAGATCTTGATTCTTGTTTTGTATCGCTACACTCGCCGTGCTGTCGTCGGATCTCTACTCTCTCTTGTTGTATCACCAATGAATGCCTGTGCGCTTGCATACTCCATCTCCAGGTGCAGGTGCCCGAATACTGGGTATTTTTCCTTCAAGACAGGTTCGTCTCTTCTGTCTGTCTCGCAAGACTGGTGTCGTTCAACACAGGGCTGCCTCGACTCCAATCCATGCCACAAAATCTATCGATCGATGAGCAAATATGTCCCGATCCACCACTCTCCGTCTCGGAAACTTATTCGTCTCGGGTGTCTGACTCTGAGGGAGCATTTTATTTTCATTTCCGCCTTGCCCTTAGCACCGTGACGCCGGTCGATCGGGGCCCACGCTGCCCCACATCTTCGGGACCTAGATGCATTTGAATTTCCGACAGCACCATCGACTCGGAGAGGCGACCCTTTGTCGGATGTATGTGTTCTCCGCGACACTGAAAGATTTAGAAAATGGAAGAGTCAAAAGACGAGCGAGCAAAGGACTCAACAGGTGAAGTGACGAGACCGTTGGCGTACGGCACAAATTTCGGTCAATATCACCAGAGACTTGCGCAATGCGGGGTCCTGGTCAAGTCGCTCACTACCGTCAGTATCAAAGTCCTCTGTTCAAGGAAGAACGTCACTAGATGTGGAAAACAGGACTATAATTAAAGATCTGACTTGAAGTACATGCATGTACACGATTCAGAATATCCAAGAAATGCCGTTATACGACTTCCTTCCTTCCTCTTGACAGTGTATTTACCAACCGCCGAAACGACAAAATAGTGGGGAAAAGACTTGTGTGATACAAGTGATATCACAAAATCACACTGGCTTCGGCAATACAACTTTGCGAGGCCCTACGCCCACAATCACACCCAGGACTACTATCGGCGCCAAGATGGTAGCTCCCAGGATCCCAAATGAAGTCGCCCAAACCTGGACTGGCTGACTCTCCAGCACAAAACATACTGCACCAGCGGTGAAAAATCCTAAACCTGCCGTAACAAGATACGGCATGGTTAAACTGGCAGCAAATCCCAAACTTGTCTGATACTTGTGTTTTTCCAGTCTCTTCGTTGCGTGGCGATAGTCCGAAATGGAATATGCGCAGGTAATTCGAAGGGAATCATCCAACTCGGAATCGTTCAAAATCTGCTCCACAAGATCTGCGGAATCGCTGAGGGGCGTCGAGAGCGAGTTCCATAGCCTAGGACTGCATCAGGAAAAAGTCTCCGGGCCGTAGTTGCCCAGTCAAATATATAGCTCAACATAGCCGCCGTAGTGGCTGTAGCTCGGTAGAGAAGTATATAGTACTCTGTAACCTACATAGCTTCCTGCACAAACTATGTCGGACTATATTGTTTTGCACGAGCACTCTGGAGTACTATATTGCTTCAGGCAAGGACTTTAGAGCACTATATTGATTTGCACGAGAACTGTGTAGCACTACATTGTTCTGTACAAGAACTACAAAGACATATAGCCCCCGCACCTCCACCTCGTCACGTCGTGCATCCCCGTTGATGCGTGCACCAACCGCGCGTGTGCAATCACGCGATTCGCCGCTGTCGAAGCGTTGCGTCGGGGCCGAACACCGCGGTCGTTGCGGCGCAAGCCCGGGCTTCGAGGGCCTCGGGTATACGTGCATGCACATTGGATGCGGAAGCTGGGGGAGATGATGGTAATTAACGAATATACATGGCACAACGACGAAAGAATTTATGATACGCACCTAATACTCAAGCAAAGCGTTTAGCCTTATAAAGCATCGGGACTATTCCCAGGATGGACATTTATGTCGCACCTGCCTCAACACCGTCCCTCGTGCGCAGCGGCCCGTTGAATGCGAACCCTCAACAGAGCTGAATTGGCAGCAGCGCGTTCACCGCAAGACACCGCAAGAGTGAGGCACTTCGTCTGAAGCCCAACTGGGATATGGTAAAGAACTGTGTTCGGTGGAACTTGAACCAGACCAGGAGCAAGCAGGCTGCACTTCAAGCTTCAAGCTTCGAAGCTGTTATCGTGTCGAGAAAGAAAGAGAGAGAATTGCTCCAAGTTTTTCAAACTCCGCTCCATCAATGGCGTGATGGATCACGGGATGGTTGGCTGCCACGTCACCTCTCTCTTCCGACTACCACGATCGTCCGTGCAGTGCCTCTGATCCTCTCCCTTTCCGAAATGGTTGGCAAGAGTGCTCGTGCTCTTCTTCAAGTCTATTCAAGATATTCCTCAAGACTCGAAAGCCTCGAAAATGCCGACTGACTTTCAAGCTCTCGGGGCTTTTCTCCCTCTGCTTCAAGTTCGTTGCCTTCAAGATTTCTTTCAAGACTTCTATACTCTGGTTCATTTCCTGAAATCTTCATTCCCCCAGATGCTGGCGCTCTGCGATCCTCCGTCTCAAGGCCGCTCGAGATCCCGTTACCCGCTCCAGCCGTGCCGTGTTTGTCCATGTTCAGATTATCAAGACCACCGATCGTTTAATGACTTCCTGGAAGAGTACTCGGCACCAATAATTCTGTACGACGTGTTCTGTCGGTACGTCAATATGTGTCCATGATTCTACTTGAACTGATGCATCTTTTCCAGGTTATCCATGTTTCGCCTGCCGGGGTGGCTTGGCACGGGCATGCCGACTGGGTAGTACGTTGTCCCGTCATTTTAGTTTCATTCTTTTTGCTAATCTGTGTGAACAGGATCCTTTCTGGCATACCTTTTGGTGTTGCTGTGTTGTTGCGACGCGAGATACATACCTGATAGCATACAGTATCTAGTTTTTATTGTTCTGCATTGATATATACTGTTATCTGCTCTTTTTGGTCTGCAAGAGTACGAGCTATAAGAATATGTATTGCTACATGTGAATATGTAGGCTACAACACTACAGTGCTCTGACGCTATGTGGGAGTCGCGTGCAGCTATGGCTGCTACAGAGTGCTATATATTGTTGGCCGAAAGCTACAGTGTACTATATAAAGGGGGACGGTCTACAGGACTATCCCGGCTATGCAGCCTACATGGCTGTACATAGCCAGCGGAATTTTTCCTGATGTGTGTAGTAGAGGGAATACAATCATGTCCAAAACGCGGAGGTGATGAAGGAGAGTGACCGCATCTGAATCTCCTTGTGATCTGGATTTGACATCGGTGCCTCGCCGTTCATCTCGATTCCTGTGAAATCTGGGAATTGTTTTCAATGCATCCGTGAGATTGATGAGCGATGATTCTCTCTGCTGCAACAGCCCATAAGCGCGCTGGAGCTGTACGGACCCAAGGACTGCGATGGCGCCGCCTAGGACGTCTATGAAAAGTCCCCCGAACCAGAGGGCGCTGGATGCCGTCTGCAGGTTTGGGCTGCTCCTCTCGGGGGAGAACGGGATTGCCTGTGCTTGCACAGCAGCGAGGAAAGTGACCTGGGTTTATATGGATTAACGGAAGGTGCGAGCTCTGAAGCCGAGAGGAGCGCGCACTAGAATAGCCAGTGAATTGAGGTTAGTGTTCATTAGTTGAACCGATTCTGTCTGACGGATCGAGCGCATCCAGTCCTGTGTCTCCACTTGAGAGACGGCGTCAGCCATTTGCGCCCCCAATGTCGTGAGGTGCTCGATATCCTGTCAAGAGAGCTGAACGCCATAAGCTCTCATTGACTGAATTGGTCTACCATGGGTACTTCTCCGATGCAGTCTCTGAAGTGTCTCTTCGGAGTCTTCGAGAGAGTTTGAGATATGAAATCGACAGCATTGGGCTATGCCGGCATACGAGATCGAAGAACAGCCATCGGAATTAGTCTCTCGTAGACAGACGCTACAAACATAGAAGCTCATACTTCGCTTTGTTTGTACATCGGAATGACCAGCCGAATCAGGCTTATTCAATATTGCAAACAGCAATAATGGCTCTTCATCGAAACATGGACTGGTGCTCGTCTTAATAATCCACGACTTTGCCAGACCTCTCAAGCAATCATGATGTTGCACACCTGAGAGACGCGAGAAAGCCGTGCAATGGGTTGGATTAAGGACGCGTCGACCACGCACAGCCATCCGATTGCGTAGTTGACAGCACACCCAGAGAGAGCTGTAAACCGCGTGGCCGCAGCGAGTTAGATAACAGCCTCGTGCGACAAAGGCCTTAAATCTCTCCACGGACCTATTCCCCATTGTTCATTCTCCTGCTCTCGCGCGCTGACGGCAGCTCGTCCCACCCTCTCCGCCCCGTCCCACTCTTAACATTCAACCCTACAATTTATGGGATTGAATAGGCGACGCCGTGATATCGACCTGGCCAGCGCACTTGATCGGTTATGTATGTGGGCTCATCTCGCATCGATGTTGTTAATCTATAAACCTACTTGCCAGTACCAGCGTGCGCTCCCATGAAGGTGCTCCGATCAATGGGCGCAGGATATGAAGGTATGTTGCCATATCTTGCATCGATCTCAGTTGTTAATCTATAAACATACTTGCTAGTGGGTGACCACCTGGCATTCTCCAATGCTATAAGGATTTTAGATCCCCCAGACCAAGACAAATGGCGAAAGATTTTTCGCTACCATGGAGGTACCATTATCAAGAGAATCCTGCTACATGCCCTGAGCATATTTTCATTTGCAGGTGTTGAAGAACCAAAAAGTGACTCACCGGACGAGGTGGAATCGATGTGCACCAAAGGAATCTCAGCTACAAGACGCATGGAAATAACATTTGAGGTGGACCAATACCCACGGGGTATGTCTTCACTACGCTCACAACTTTGTCTCCAACCTGAAGGTCAAGTGTTTGATATCAATTTACGGGATATCAGTTTATGGTCGTTGAACGACGTGTATGTATTGATCATTCCCTGCAATTATTAGACTCCTTCAATAGACTGATACCAAAATGGCCCAGAATCTCGGAGATTCAGACCCCTACCAAGCTGCTCCAATGGATCAGTGCAGGATATGAAGGTATGTTGCCATATCTTGCATCGATATCAGTTGTTAATCTATAAACATACTTGCTAGCAGGCAACCCCTTGGCATTCTCCAATGCTCTGGAGTTTGTATATCCTTCAGACCGAGACAAATGGCGAAAGATTTTTCGCTACCATGGAGGTACCATTATCAAGAGAATCCTGCTATGTGCCCTGAGTGTATTTTCCTTCGCAGGCATTGAAGAACCAAAAAAGTGACTCACCGGACGAGGTGGAATCGATGTGCACCAAAGGAATCTCAGCTACAAGACGTATGGAAATAACATTTGAGGTGGACCAATACCCACGGGGTATGTCTTCCCTACGCTCACAACTTTGTCTGTGCTTACTCCAACCTGAAGGTCAAGTGTTTGATATCAGTTCACGGTCATTGAACGAAGTGTATGTATTGATCATTCCCTGCAATTATTAGACTCCTTCAATAGACTGATACCAAAACGGCCCAGAATCTCAGAGATTCAGACCCCTACCAAGCTGCTCCAATGGATCGGCGCAGGATATGAAGGTATGTTGCCATATCTTGCATCGATATCAGTTGTTAATCTATAAACATACTTGCTAGCGGGTGATCCCTTGGCATTCTCCAATGCTCTAAGAATTTTCGATCCTCCAGAGCAAGACAAATGGCGAAAGATTTTTCGCTACCATGGAGGTACCATTATCAAGAGAATCCTGCTGCATGTCATGAGTGTATTTTCTTTCGCAGGCATTGAAGAACCAAAAAGTGACTCACCGGACGAGGTGGAATCAATGCGCACCAAAGGAATCTCAGCTACAAGATGTATGGAAATAGCATTTCAGGTGGATCAGCCATTCTCATTGCGTATGTCTTCATTATGTTTACTTCGTTTGTGCTTACTTGAATCGGAATTCAAGTGTTTGGTACTGGTCCACGGTCGTTGAATGAAGTGTATGTATTGATCATTCCCTGCAATTATTAGACTCCTTCAATAGACTAATACCAAAACGGTGCAGAGTCTCAGACATTGAGTCCTCTACCAAGCTGCTCCGATCAATGGGCGCAGGATATAAAGGTATGTTGCCATATCTTGCATCAATATCAGTTATTAATCCATAAACATACTTGCTAGCAGGCAATTCCTTGGCATTCTCCAAAACTATCGGGTTTTTAGATCCTCCAGAGCAAAACACATGGCGAGAGATTTTTCGCTACTATGGAGGTACCATTATCAAGAAAATCCTGCTGCACGTTCTGACTGTATTTTCTTTCGCAGGCGTTGAAGAACCGGAAAGTGACTCACTAGACGAGATGGAATCGATCTGCACCAAGGCTACAAGGCGTGCGTTCGAACACGTAGGTTGGCACATTGATCCAGATCAAATGCGACGCTGTATGTCTTCACTACGCTCACAACTTCGTCTGTGCTTACTCAAACCTGAAGTTCAAGGTTGGATTATCATTGACTACCCTCCGTGCTCGTAGCAATGACCATGCAATAGTGTTTGCGGCTGACGTAAAGCACCTGAAGGCTATTTGCAAACAGCTAGAATATCTGTTACGCACACGCGGTTCCCCAGCTCTGAAGAGGAAAATAAACGATCTCCTGAATATTATGCACAAGTCCATTTCGAAGTTGGATGTCGAGTTCATCCTTGGTTTGGACGATTTCATGTCGTTGTACTCGAGCTTTCGCGAGCTATCAGTGGCTGGCCAGAATACGGATGAAACTCTGTGCGCCTTGCAAAAAATGGTGGAGAATGAACTGTGCAAGGCATCCGGTCGAGTGAAAGAGTTCGGCGCAATCTGTGATATCTATGCTAAATCTGGAAGGGCAACTCTTGCGGCGTTCATGAAAGACAACGTGAAGGCTGGTGAGTTTTCAATGCTGCCATCCTTTTCTACTATTTGACCTATCATCGTTTCAGCGAGACGTGCTCGTGGTTTCCGAGAAGGCATTAGCTCAGTTGAAGAAAGCCAACAGGTTTACGACGCGTTGGAAAAGATTGATGAAAGTATCGCCAAGATTGGGAAACACCTGCGAGAAGCTCAAATGTTTTGGGAGACGATCGGCCGTAACCTCAGATCTGTACCTCCTACGCCAACAGGAGGGCCGGCACCAAAGCCGCCGAACGGGATTACAAGCGGGCCTGTTGTGAGCTTGGTACCATTTCCTTGAGAATCTTGTCTGATTTAAGCGGCAGGAGGATCGCATTGAGCGTCAGTCTCAGAATGTTCACACCGGCCTTGATATGGTCCACCAGACTGTCCAGAAGCGCACCGAGTCTCCCAAGCTGCGCAAAGCAGGTGTTGGTCTCGTCAGCGAGGCTTCGAAGGCGGTGAATGACTGTGCCGCTGTGTCCAGTCTGCAATCCTCGGTCGTCACTGAGCTTCAGTGTCATCCCTCCGATTCGAAGAGGCGTTGCATCACGTTGTCGCAGCTCAGGAACGCCTTGGGTAGTATCGTGAAGAGCAACAAGGGCCTCCTCTTGGGTTTTGAAAAATACCAGCAGCAGGTTTATCTCCTCTTCTGGTTCGCCGGAACAAGTGCGGAGGACAAGTTGCCGAGTATTTTATTTTATTTGTCTGGTGATCTCTATTGATAATATTTTCAGGGAACAGCCCGGAGCACCAAGTCGCTTTTTCGGTTCTCTTCTCGAAAGGACTCTGCCTATATGCCGCTCCTTTCGAGGCCGCTTTCACTGGGCTTATGCCTCAGCTTCGCGGTATCCAAACCTTTTGGGAAGACCTCAAACGCAGAGCTGCTGGGCTCTGAGTATGCCCAAATTCAAGGCGTTGACGGTGCTATTTCACGAGTTCAAAGAGCCTAATCCCTGCCTGTGACGTGCACCACCGCTATCCACTTCGACACATTCCGCTTTCTTGCATGCGACCTTCACATTGCTTCGAATCACCGGCGTATTGCGCGCGACACCTCCGAGTCCATCGCTGTGCCATCACCATCAGTCACTGCTTCACTCTTATATTTATTCACTAATAGTTCCAATACTTCCCTTTTCTTTTCCCTTGGACATTTCCTTTACTTATCTTGTAGACTGCACCTCAGGGTTCAATCTGATGGGGAAAGTGTTACGAGGCTAGTCAGGAACTATTGTAAGCCCCCGCGGTGTTCCAAATATAGAGATTCGACTGTATGTACAGTACTTTACTTTACATTCTACCTCCCACTACAATCATCTTCCGAATCTACACCTTATGCTAGTTCTCTGAAGGGTGATCTGAGAGCTGTAAAGTCAGCCGCATTACAGGACAGCTCATCTTGTCTTGTAGGCGCATCTCTCGACAGGTGCATTGCAAATAGCCAAATTTCGGGCTCGATACTCATATGGGTTCCCGAAGATAAAGATAATAAAATATGTACATGTTTGGAAGCTTGGCGGGAGCTTCACGGGGCCTCGAGAGCCGCATAGTCAATCTGCACTGATGATAGGAATCATTCTCTCATTTACTGCTAACCCTCTCCGCGACGTTTTTGTCGATGCGTTTGTCGAGGATCTTTGCGCAGAGATCTGCGAGTCCAACTTTTGCGGAGGTAACTAGAAATCGATCCTTTGCAAGATGTGCAAGATTAACTCCACCGACAAAAGGTTGGACAGATTGCCAGAATTCTTGAAGGTATTTGAGATCGCCGCTAACAGCATGTCCGACTTTCAGGATCTGTGGGTTTTTGTTGGCGTATTAGTAGGCACTCAGGCACATAGCCGAGCCACAATAACAGTAACCTTCAAGTCTTGCTTCAAGTTGTACATCGTGGGTTAGTGCACTCTTTGAGTCGTCAGGGTCTTATTGGTTCCTTTGAGCCTTCAGCAAGCTTGTGAATGGTCGCATCGAAGGCTTGCATGGCAGACGGCATCGGGCGATTGTCACTGTAGGGAAGGATTGGAGTGGCAGTGCCGGCTCGGGAACGATAAGATCTGACAGCGATAAGATAAAATGACTGATGCCGATCCCGTGCCTCTTACTCTTATTGTCCTCGTCCGTCTCTGGCCCTCCCGCCGCGCCCTACTCCATCCTTGCGCTCCGCCATGGCTCCAACACTACATTCAGCAGGCTCCTCACCCGCCGGAACGCGAACCACACAAAATTCCGCCCGGCGCACTGCTCACCACCGCACCGAGCTGGATGTGTTCCCAGTCGTCTCAGGCGTCAACCTTTGCGTCGAAAGAAGAGACACCACCCCTCGGCGCTGCCTTCTCCTTCTCCTATTCCCAATCCTCGTTCGACTCCGCTTCCGTCTCGGGTGCGCCGCCACACGCGCCGGGTGACGATTCGTGCGACGCCACCGCCACGCCACCGCCCGCCGCGCGCCCGCTCACGCGCACCCTCACGAGCGAGGAGCGCACGACGTTCACCACCGCCCTCACGCACCTCGCCAAAGCCACCGTCTACGGCGTCCCCACGCCGGACGTCCCCGCCCTCTGCGCCGCCGCCGAAGCGCGCGGCCTCAGCACGCGCGCGCTGGAGCTCGATCACAAGGACACGTTGCTGGTGGTGGGGGCACACGGAGGCGGCGGTGGATGTGCTAGTGTACCAGGTCGAGACGAAGATGCACGCGCTTGCGTCAAAGAAGCCGCCTCCGCCGGCTACGTCGCTGGGGGCAGCTGCGACGGCGGCGGCTGTGGGTGCTGCCGCTGCGTGGGGTGCTCTTACGTTCACTTGACTTGGTTATTACGCGCTGGACGAATGGGACTCATACATATTTTCCTTTCTAGATCTTGATTCTTGCTTTGTATCGCTATGCTCGCTGTGCTGCCGTCAGATCTCTGCTCTCTCCTGTTGTATCACCACCAATGAATTTCTACTTGATCTTGTGCGCTTGCACAATTCAGTCTCCAGGAATGCTCCGTATTTTCCTTTCAGAACAAGTTCGACATCTGGTCTCAAATTTCGTCTGTCTGCCTCAAGAGACAGTCGCCGTGCAACCCATGGCTCGCCTCGCCGCGAAATCTGTCGATCCACGAGATGATTGGTCCGGATCCACCGCTCAGATCTCAGACTCCATCTCGGAAACTTATTCGTCTCTCGGATGGCGGAGGGAGGATGTTCATTCCGTCTCAGGAACATTTTATTTTTCATTTTCATTTCCGCCTTGCCCTTAGCGCTAGCACGCCGGCCGATCGGGGCCCATACTGCCCCACATCTTCGGGACCTGGGTGCGGTTGAATTTCCGAAAATCGAAAACACCATCGAGCGGCGACCCTTGGTCGGATGTATGCGTCGTCCGGAGGCGGAGTCGTTCTCCTGCTTCTTTTGTCCATCCTTTTCGCGCTTGACAATTATATCCGCTTCATTCAATTGTATCTACTTGCCAGACTCCACGCCCCGACTCCGACTCGATTCCTGAAATCATCGCGCGCTGACTTTATGCGTTCATCTACAAAAATCCGATTTTCTGGGCTGAAACTTTCAAAGAGCTCCAATACTGCGACATGTCAATGAACGCAGAAACGGTGCTCTCGTGATCAGTCTTGATGGTACCGGGTGCCTCTGCGTTCGTTCGGGAGATTTCCAACTCGAAGTCAAGCACAGAGCAGCATCAGTGATGATGAGGTTTGGGCGCTTCACTCGGTACGACGTTGCGGACAAGTTCGAAAGTTGGATTTCCTGGGCCGTCTTTCGCTCTGCCAGTAAACCGGGACGCCGAGCCGCCGCCCTCGACGTATCCATTGTCCAAGTATTTTCACGATATCCAAGCGCACCCGTCGTCCGCTACCGGTCAACCTCATCCGTGATCCCCCGCCGGTCATGCAACTATTGGCAAGCTTATCATGTCTTCGACGGCTTGCTTTCGAACGACAGAACATGTCTCGGATGTATTCAGCTCGTTTCTTTGTCTGACAGTCCTCCGCGCACTCGACAATTCTATCTTCTTGCCAGACTCCGCGCTCGAATCCAGAGAGCGGTCAAAACCAGGAACTTTCGAACCTTGGATACGCATACGGATGCATAACCAAGTGTCCATACTGTAAACAGCTCCCGCAGCTCGCTACCCGGGTACGCACTGCGCAGCAGGTTACAGGTATAACTCCCTCTCCGGTGTATCCAAGTACTTATTCTTTCACGATATCCAAGCGCACCCGGCGTTGCTTTGGCGTCCGCGCCACCGGCACCGGTCAGACTCGGGAGTCCGTGATCCCCCGCCGGTCATGCATGCTATTGGTAAGTATACTATTATATATATACTCGGTGAAGCTCGGTCAGCGATACCGTGACCTCTGCTTTCCGATATATATAACCCGCCGGCTCCTTTGCCTACTTATCATACTTACTCACAACCCACATCTACACACCCAACTACCAACTACCCCCGACGCTACTTATGATCTCGAGCGCAAATATCCCCACCGACGCGTGTTTCGCGGTCAAGTGCGATAAGTGCGGGAAGACTACTTGGAAGGTGTGTTCCATTCAATTTTAATTGTATTTGTGGGTATGATATTGTATTAACTTGCGCTGCAGGGATGCGGGCAGCACGTCGAGTCGGTACGTATACGTATCCTATTCCCTTACTTGCGCTGCCTGCCCAAGCCCCTTCAAAGTTGCTGATCGCTGAATTGAACCAACAGGTCATGAAAGACGTGAAGGATGAGGACAAATGCGTTTGCCCGCGCGAATAGAGGTTCACTATGAATAACGAGACACGGACTCCCTCAGCGCTCAGCTCTGCGGGCTGCGCGGCGGTGTTTCTGGCCTGATTCGGAATTTAACATTGCCATCATATGCAGATGTTCTCCAAGTAGGAAATAAAATCGGAAGTCAATGTACCTTAAATACGAGTTTTTTTGTCATCCACTGAAGTATTTTCAGTCCGTGGTTGAGGTTCCCGAATCCGCAAGTTGAAAGTATTGAAACACGGGAACAAAGACGTTAAGTAGGCCGGAAAATATTTCTTCGCCGCAAATAGGGATTCAAAAGAATAGGAATGACGGGCTACTCGATCCATATGGATATCCCTTGGTGTCTTCTTCAACTTTGCCATGGGGCCATTGTCTAATCTCTTTTCGGGAATTCGACGTTCAGTCAACCTGGACCAGTTATTATATAAAACATTTCTCACCATGAAATTGGAGTATTTCGCAGCGTTTTTGAGTGGGTGACTTCCCGTAAGATAAATTGAATCCCCGGAATATTTCCTTTGATGCCGAGGCACCAGCGTTTGAGCGGCATCTCTAAGCCATGGCTTCAACCATTGCAACAATGGCGAAAGAGGTAGCCCGGAATCTGCAGGTTCTTCTGTGGATGCGTCCTCGCAGGCGGAAAGCATTTAAATTGCGCTGAATATATGGAAGTTCTTCAAATGGCTGAAAGGATGCCGCCGGTTTGCCGGTGCCTCACATCACATGAAATATTCTTCAGGAATAAATTTACCCTACGGGAAGTCACCCAGTCTTCGTTCAAGTTGAATTAAAGTTCAACCACTGCATCCTTATTATAACCGCCAGGCAATGACGCCAACTTAAAGCACAAAGAAAAATGTGGATGTTTTGTGAGGAGCCCTACTTGGCACATTGATACGGATGTACAGCGGCGTCTTCAAACAGCAGCTCATTCCGAATCCAACCTTGCCATCAAATGTATGATCCGCTTTGGGAAGTCGGATACGTCACATCAGATTAAAAGCGCTCGCTGTTGTCCTCTTGCAAGTTCCCGTTGCCCTCCGAGTCTTCGAACTCGATGGGCATCATGCCTCTGCATACGTACGTATCGCATCCCGCTTTCTCTGATCTCCAACGGGCTGGGGATGTGCATCTGACCTCGTCAAGACTTCTCGAGCTCGCTAGGAGCACGCCTCTGACGATTCATATGACCACTGGGTATCACGGAAACCAATTCAATCTTGAGTGAACGCGGAGAATCGCAACCTGCATCGTTCTCTCCGCAGCCGCTGAGGCCGTCGGTCCCGAAGATGTCTCACAGAGAACTGAACCGCCCCTGTCTTGGTCCCTCCTCACTTCGCTCTCCTTCTTTCCTTACTTTCTTCCTCCTCACGCAGCGAGCTGCATTCCCTTGAACAGAGTTATCATCATACGCACAATCAACTTCCATCACCGAGTCATCGATTCTGGTCTGCTGCCTGGTCAACTGAGTCGTCCTTCGAAAACACTGCTTCGACCCAGCTCGTGAATCACTCCCTGAAATCTCGTGCTTGTTGCGAGTGAGCGAAGTATATAAGATGTACGTAGTTGTCGTTCTGCCCCTTCCTTCCTTCGTTGTGGTCACCCGTCTCGTCGCTGTCTGATATCTCTTCCTCAGAGACGATGATGCTGAAGAGCCTCGGTGTGCTCGCTTCGCTTGCCCTCTCTGTGTTGGGCATCGCAGTGCCCCCCTTGGAGTCCGATTTGGTGAAACGAGCGAGCGAGAAATATGTTTTTGCGCATTTCATTGTGAGTGGACGACGTTCCCTCATGGATTGTGGTGCGACGAAGCCATTGAACGCAATTGTTGCAGCTTGGAATTGTGCAGACATATAGTCAGAGCGACTGGGAAGCCGATATGGTTCTTGCCAAGGCCATTGGTATTGACGCTTTTGCTCTGGACATCGGTCAGCTGCGAGAATGGCATCCCGTTGGCGTGCCGCTGAAGTTTTACTTAGGGAAGGACGCGTACAACGAGGAGCAGCTTGGATATGCCTACGCTGCTGCGGGAAATGTCAGCTTCAAAGTTTTCATCAGCTTTGATTTTGCGTATTGGACGGCTGGAGGTAAATTTTCCCTTCTCATTTTTCTCAAATTCTTCCTTCTACCAGTTCAACAACCAATTGCTTATAATATCCATGCTAGACACCGCCACGATGTCGACATACATACAAACCTACGCTACGCTCCCCGGGCAATTCATATACAACAACTCCGCCTTTGTGTCCAGTTTCGTGGGCGACGGATTCCCGTATCGGACGCTCGAAAACGAGAGCGGGGTCAAGCTTTTTGCGTGCCCGAGCTGGCAGCCTGGAAGTTTCATTAATAACGCCAAGTGAGCACTTGACCCCTCCACTTCTGCCCCCCGCCTGAATTTCTTTGTGAAGTGCCGACTGTGGGATGAGCTGGAACGCCGCGGTAAGTCTGCACGCATCCCTTATTTAATATGGAGAGTTTAACCAACGTACCAACTTGGATAGTGGCCAAACGACAATAACAACCCGATCGACGCCAACATAACGACTGACCTAGACGAGCAATACATCACTGACCTCGGGGGCAAGCCGTACATGATGCGTGCGTTCCTCGCAGTGGTCGCTCTAGAGTGATGTATGTGTAAGCTAACTTTCCTTCAAGCGGTCTCACCCTGGTTCTCGACACATTACGGTGGCGACACGTACAACAAGAACTGGATATTCTATTCCGATTGGCTCTTCCAGTCTCGTTGGGAGGAAGCGTTGAGCTTGCAGCCACAATTTGTGGAGATTCTCACGTGGAATGGTTCGTCCTGTTTTCCTCCTCTACTGTGACTGTGAGTGAAGTTGAGTGCGGGCTGACCGAAACAATGCAACGAATAGATTTCGGAGAGTCGCACTATATCGGCCCCTTGCATGGAGATAATTCTCCTGTATATGCTGGAGGACCAACTGGTGCTGAACTCTGGGTTAACGGGTACGTTGTGCGTACTTGAGAAAATTGCGATTTATTGATCGACCACGCATTTGAATTTCAGCATGCCGCACGATGCATGGCGAGACGTCGCGCAGGCGTACATCGCGGCGTTCAAAGCAGGCGCTTCCGCCGCTACTGTTACTGTGCGAATCATACATCCACTTTCTTCCTTCTACTCCGAATTAAATACTCACTGTGCTGTGCTCAATGCTCCTGCAGACCGACGAACTGGTGTACTACTACCGTCCCACGCCGAAGAACGCGCCCTGCACAGACACCGTCGCCTCCCAGCCAACCGGATTCCAGTTCGACGACGACGATGTGTTCGTCATTGCCATGCTGGCGAGCGCTGGCACTGTCACCATCACGTTGATCCTTTTCCTGCCTTCACCATGCGCCGTATTTCTGACACTGCATTGAACAGCTCCGGCTCCAACGCACCAGTAACCTTCCATCTCCCGGCGGGGATCACCACTATCGCGGCACCTATGGGCCTCGGCACACAGACTTTCGCGCTCTCGAGTTCTACGGCGGACTTCAGCGGCACGGGTGGGCTGGAGATCACAGATGTGTGCAGTGTGTATAACTTTAATGCTTATGTTGGGAAGGTTTCTGCGTAAGCCAATATGTAGTTTTGTTGTCGCTGACGCTCGCTGTTGTAATGTTAATTGTCTGTTGTAAAGGCAAGTCTGCATATAAGTGGGTGAGCGGAAGGACTCACACTCTTTCTGAGCTGCCTACTGTGACACTGATGGTGAAACGGTATCATGCTTGCCTTCCATGGTCTGGGTTTGAGGTATGAGCAAGCGGCAAGGGTTCAACTCCTTTTTAGTGTGTGACTTGGATCCTTAAGGCTTTGGTTTTTCTTCTTCTTGTCCAAAAAGTGGCGAATATTAGATAGAAGAGACACAGGGCAGGTTGCTTGCTTCGATATCAGGGCTCCGACAACGAGTGCTCCGACAACGATTTTGGTACTGGTACGAGCTCAGTTCAACCAAATACACCTCGGCGATCTCGGCGATGTTAAACTTTATTTCATTTGATCTTTTCAGACTTCGTCAGGGCTAGTAACTCCACCCTACGTCTACGTCGTGATACAAACTGCATTATATAGCCTCACTTGCATAATTGCATATCCTGTGTCATGTACTGGTACTAAGTATGAAATCCAAATAGCAGTGCAGACAAATCCAAATAGCAGTGCAGACACCGCAGATTTATGGCATTGCACGCCGGTCGCCAACTGTTTGACTTTCCCCGTTTGCTGTGCCTTAGTCCGCTGGATTGATTAATTCTGTTCCTGCTACGACGTGGACATGACTACTATCCTGAGTGTAACGGTGCGTTGTTAATTCTGTAATTATTCATTCTTGACAAACCTCGGAATAACTTCGCGGGCGGGGATCATCGGTGTTCGCGCAGGCGGAATTATTTCTGCTCCGCTTGAGCTGAACAGGTGGATAAAAGTCGATGTGCTGTTTGCGTGTTGTTGTTTACGCCACGGCTAAATCCGATCACTGACTGGGATCTTGGTGTGTAAGCCCCGTTCCTCGGAGTCAGCGTTATGACAAGGTTGCCTTTTATAAGTGCGAAGGTCCCACAGATTATCAGATATAAGGCCCTTCTGCTTCGCTTCTGCAACTTGAATCCGTCCATGTTTTCGAGGCTAACGAAATCTAAAAGAACCCAAAGGTTCAGCGATGAATTCCGAACCTCAGGCTCCAGCCTTGTCTCCGGCATACACCGAGCTACCGCCTCCCTTCGATCCCGACCCAGCGCGCAATGCATTCGACTTCCACATCTACTACAATGCGAAAGACGAGGCTCATGCACGTGATCTCCACACCCGTATCTCACGCGAGTTCCCAGAGGTGTGTGCGCCGATCATCCGACCCATATTCACCATTCACCTTCGTTTGATCTGCAGCTCCGCATATACAGATTCTGGGATCGTGCCGTGGGTGCGCTGCACTGGTTTCATCTCTGTCTATTATGCTTAGTTTTCTGTCTATTATTTTCTGCAGGCCCACATCCCATTCCAATGTTCGAGGTCAATAACTCTTCTTCTTTTGTGAATCCATTTTGTTTACCCTACGCCAAGGTGAATACCTTCACCCCGCACCAGACGGGTGCACTATTCTGCTGGCTGGTTGCAAACCGCGGGCCTTGTCCGTAAGTCCACTTGAATCATTCCGGAGAGTCTGGTGCCGAGTTTCTGCCGCAGGGTCCTCATCCACCCCAACACGACGAAGGGCGCGTTCCTCGATCATACCGCGCACGCCACCTGGATGGGGACACCGCTAAAACTCAAGACAGGCATGTTCGACCAGCCGCCGGCAGCGGCTTGATACTATCCTCCACGAGCAAAACGGACTGTTCGGACGACACGACATCTGCATCTAGCTGTATTTATATAGTGTAAACTCTCGCGCAACATTAATTCGACATTCTGTGCAATTTCTATACCACGGGATGAGTGACGGGGTGGCCGATGGAGAAGGGTTCGGCTTCCAAAATTTTACTTATCTTGCTTATTTCAACTTACCTCCAAGCTGCCCCTGGGGTCCCCGATAGGTTTTGGATTTCTCACACTTGATATTCCGGATATGAAGTCTCCTAGAACCCGTCACCGTCGGCCTCTGTCAACGGCCGTCATTGTTCCGTCAGTTTTCTTCACAAACTGCCGGCCCGAGTCGCCTATCCTTCGTACAGACCGCGACGGACACGGCGCGCAGCCCTATAAACCCAGTACTCTGTCTGAATCTCCTTCCGCGTCGACGTCCGAACTCGGGAAGAGGCCTAGATCGTCGGCGTAGCGGTTCGGCGGTCGTACCGATGAGAGTATAAAAGCTTCAAGGAAGCACGAGTGTATGCCCATCTGCACTGACTCGCCTGTGTCTTCGCACACCACCCCATCGCTCTCGCTTTCGCACTATTTATTCCCTAATCATGTTCGCCATGTGCACGTCCCCCCCTACGAGTCCCAACCCACCATCCGCCGCTGCGCCGAGGATGGGCGGAGCAATAGATATCCAACTTCGACTTCAATTATTATGACCACGGCCACATGTACATACAGCCGCGGACCGCAATGCTGCCACTGCGGCTGGCGAGGCACGCACCCTCCCTCGTGCATGTTTTATAATCCGGCTACATGCTCGTGGTCAGTGTATTATCGACATGTCGCAGAGTATTTTTATTCACTCTTGGCCTCTATTCTAGAGCTGTAGTCTGAACGCTAGATCTCAATATCAATATCCTTATAATTCGCTCGCGGTTAATGATACTTTCCGAGCATGGTGGGTAGTGCTGTTAGCTGTTCTTGGTCGGCAGGATGCTAACACATTTCCCAGACTTGCTAAAATATTCAATCTGTTCGTGGATACCACGCAGCTCTATCTATGTTTCAGCGTAAATCACTGCAACGAACGCATAAATAATAACATAGTCTAAGAGGAAAATGTAGTTATATATACCAACCCAATCTCAGCTAATGTCGAGTTCCTGCTCATCTGAGCATTGAACTCCGAGTCACTCCTACTTAAATACCAAATCGATACTAGTGATTTTTCCGAACTGCAGGTTGCATTTGGCTGAATTTTGGCAAGTTCAGTCCGCAGTGGAGGTAATATGTATCTGCGAATCAAAGTTCTTCAACGGCGCAGTACGTTTAACATATGCTAAATATGGCCGCTCCTGCTCTCACCAGATTTCTTAGCGAACCACGTCCTTGTCGTGTGTCTCCGCCACACTGCGCCTGACACCCCTACACACAACACCGAAACCGCAATCGCATAAGCACCCGCACTCTGCATTCCTGCCTTCCCGGCGAGCGCCTGGGGGCTCTGCTGCCTAGGATCGAGTACCAGGATCGCTACCGCGATCAAGAACATTCCCGCGAGAACATGCGCCATAGAGACGAGGGAAAGTATGCGCACTGTCCACCGCACGGTGTCGTACTTGGCCACGATGTCTTCTTCTGGAATGACGAGCATCGACGCCGCTGCTGCGCCGACAGCCCCCACAATAAACAAACATGCAGACCAGGATATGAGGACAAGATCGCCTCGCGTCCCTGAAAAGATAGTTGACCAAGTGATGGAGGCCCCGAAGAACGCGATTCCGATGAGGGCAGTGAGGTTCTTCCTGGATATTGAGGTATGGCTTAGCGAGCAGAATATATCAAACCAAGCTGAGTACGCACATGTGCGAACTGGATGAACTGACCACAGTCAGAGGATTCTGCTGACGTTGGTTGTTTCCTCTGTGTCCGTACAAACGATTCTGGCCGATATTGTTCGAGGTGAACGTGACGGCGGTAGCTGGCAGGGAGCGAGGCAAAGTCTGGCTTTCCAGCGCAGAAATTGACATCCCTTGCATCTCGTTGGCTGCTTCCTCGTCGGCTTCAGGCGGGAGGTTTTCAGAAGACATCGATTGTCTTAAACTACTCTGATTCGATTTTGAATGCTGCGAGTTCGCAGGAATCTGAAACGGCACTTAAGCTCTTCGTAATAATTAAAGACTCGAAAACCGTGGCATGTGCGGACCTGTTGTTGGCGTCTCATGGCCCGTGCTTGCTTCATGGTCACAATTTTGTTCGTACAACTCAGGGCGAACATGTGTGATCGCTCAACATTTTTGAACTGAAGTGGGAGAATATTGATAAACTTGAATAAGTCAGGAAGTGGAACTATACCTGTTCTACTGGAACCTGAAATATTGGTGGCGTGGAATTAGAAGCCGATTGGATGTCTGTGGTCCTCCCGGCTGCCTTGAAACGAAGATGGTGGATGTGAGGATAGTCCATGACACAAGGAACTCCGGATACAGACCATCACGCGGACCAGATCCGCTCGACAGCCATCCAGCAATTCTCCAACAAAAGCCAAGCCTGCGATAACTTCTGGGTCGTTCTGCGCCAAATAATCCATACTTTCCGGGCTCGCAATCACGAATGACTCTGACCGTATCGTTATTTAGCACAGGGATATTCTCCCGCAAGCGAGTGAACTCGGTCTCCTTCCTCGGATGTCAGCAAATGGACTATAACGACAACTTTAAACCGTACCAGCCAATGGCTGCGCTCTCGCAGCTCCACCTGGCCCATGCCCTGGATGTGATCTAGCGACTCCTCGGGGAATTCCTCGCAATACTTCTGCCACTTGATCACCCATTCCTTCTTGCATGCCTCCAGCTGTTCTGGATCGACATCGAGGTCCATCACTGTGTCGGGGCCTTTCAGCCATCGACTCAGTTTCTTCCAGGCTTGGTGGGGTTTCTCAGGGCGGCTTGTCTGCGCGCGAAGATAAGCAGGGGATGTGGGATACCAGTGGGCAATCGACGTACTTGGGACACGCCAGTGTGCAGGGTACCGTGACTGTTCTCTCCCTGCGTCTCAAGAGTGAGTTGACAAGCAGACGAAAAAAGTATAGCTTGCTTACCCCCTGCGGTTGGAATCGACTGCCTTCCTGCATGGGCAAGAGGATGCTGGAGGAAATCCGGGGGCATGGCACAGTAGATCGCCATCCCACGCTGGAAGTATTTTCGGTACTGGAGAGCGCCTATCTGCCCTCTGGCGAAGCTGTCATGTCCGTTGCCGTCGGGGGATTGAACCAATAATGCAACTGCGGAGAGCAACAGTGATCGCCGTTTCGATGAGCGCCGAGGCAGTTGAACTCGGACTCGATTACCGAGAAGTTCGAATCTTCAATTGAAACCCGGCACGCCCGTCATATTGGCTGAATATTGATGGACATGTCATTTCATGTTGCGGTGTATGTTGCGACAATCCAGTTACGTTAGCACCGGCTCAATATCCCACCGTCCACTAGCTAGTGGTACAAGTTGAGTGTTGAAATAACAACCAGACGGGCTCCGAGTCGGCTGGCAGGGGTATTATGCAAGGAAAGATGAGTCGACGAGAGACGTCTGCACTTAAACGATAACTGGGAGTTCAAATTGGTCCTAAAGGATGGAAGCAGATGATGGTGGTTCGGAATAAAGTGCTTACCGTGACCATCACGTTTACATCCATGATCCACCACACTCACCTCTAAGTTTGACTCAAACTTAAGGCGGGGAAATGAATCAAAATTACTGCCAAGGAGAGATGGTTGAGATTGCTTACCGCTTTATTTGTTATCCCTTGGTGAACTCATGCGCGGACAACGCACCCATAGCCGTAGCGACACATAAGTTCTAGTGTTCCCAAAGTTCGGTTCAGGAAATCGGTTCGAACCCGAACCGGACTGAACTGAACGCAAAGTTCAGGTTCAGGTTCGGGAAATGGCCGAACCTGAACCTGAAGTTCAGTTCAGCGCTCAGCACAACTTGAAGTTCGCTGAACGCGTTCGAACGTGTCCGAACCCCGAACCGATTGGGTCAAAGAATCAGCAAATAATCTCAAATAAATGATGATTGAGGCGATGAGTCCCGCTTCAATTTTCATTTCCGATGTCCCTACATGTTGGCAACAAGTCATTTCTGTGCCTAACCAGGGACCAAGCGTACTGTCTGTCACAGTTTATGCGGGTCTCTTCCCCATTCTGAGGGCATGTGACTAGCAGTACTCGATGTATAAAAGGCATGCAGTATTTATTCCAGCTTCACGCTCACCGTTTGACATGTTTATTCCGCTGCATTCCTAATGTGGATAGCTTACCGGAACACGATGGTGCATCGGGTAGTGGCTCTGAGCACTCTTCAGAGGGCATTTAGGCAAAGGATTTGGTTTAGATACTGCCTGGAATAGGCTGACAGACACTTGGCCCTTTGAATTTGCTCTCTATACAGTCGCTAACTGGGAAGCGCAACAATTAGCGTGTTCGACCAATCCTAGACCGCAAGTT
The DNA here is from genome assembly GCA_014462675.1 of Mycena sanguinolenta. NCBI lineage: Eukaryota > Fungi > Basidiomycota > Agaricomycetes > Agaricales > Mycenaceae > Mycena > Mycena sanguinolenta. The sequence continues at coordinate 352,275 of JACAZH010000041.1, read as the reverse complement.
TGGCCGAGTTGCATGGGCTATGTTCTGGAACAAAGCACTTAGATGTCATGTCCATGCTACAATTTACCCTCAAGCTCTACGGTCCACAGTTGTTGAGAACGAGGCCAATTTTCTTTGCAACTCAAATATGGCCAAATAACGTGAAAGCGCAACACTTCGACGGGATCGATTGTAGTTCTAGGACCATAGATTTCAGAGGTTTAACCTACATATCCGTAATCAGGGGTGCTGAAAACCCCTAATGCAAAAGAATTGGTGTCTACTGGCGCTGTGAACAGTAAAAGCGGGACACACTTGATTGTTGGCATCAAAACCTGTGAGACACGGTAACAGACATTGCAATTCCAAGAGCTTCACAGAAGCTTTTGGCACAAATCATTTTGTAGGCAGGATCGTGTGATGCCATACTATTGTTGTATAAAATTCGGACCGAGTTGGGTATGCAGAAAGAATGAAATTGCTAGTGTTGCGCTTCTATGTTGCGTTGCGCTTCCCAGTTTGAGACTGTATATTCAACTTATACTGAGAGCCGAAAACATTCGGTTCGGGCGTTCGAACGCCAAAGAACGCCGAACCGAACCTGTCGAACCTGAACCTGAGGTTCAGGTTCAGGTTCAGAGAAATGGGTGAACCGAACCGAAGTTCGGGTTCGGCGTTCGGGAAAAAGAGCCCCGAACCTGAACCGAACCGAACTTCGGGAACACTACACATAACTACTCATTGTCACCGACTGCCCAATTCGCGAAAAACTCCAGCAACAATTGAACTTCTACATTCATTGCACTGGAGCACGTAGTTTGCGGGGCTTTACTCTGTCCAGTTTTGGTGGGAAATCGAGCATGCATTATATTATTGACTGCATTGACGAGGACATGTATTTACGCGTCAATAACATCGATTGATTTTATCTGCGGCTTTTTCGAAGGTAGCGCTGCCTTCAACGCGTGACAAGGCCACTCAAGGCTCCACGGTACGACGGTTTGTGCGTGGTTGCAAGTCTCCCCGCCAAACCTTCGGAGCAGTCCCAAGCCGTCTCAAGGGCACAACTTGAAGCTGACTCGAGCCGTTGCAAGTTATTTACCTTTTTTCCGACATTGCCTGATACCACCATCACCAGAGTTGAAATTACGACCCCGTAGACCCTACATAAGCCAGAGACCATACACGACTTGGAGTTAGAGTTGGAAGCACTGAGAGTGACGCGAAGGTCTTTTTTTCTATTAGAAGATCAGGGTCGTGCGCGTGAAACGATCAGAAATCCATTCTGCAATGTACCACCTAATAATAGTCACCCAACTTCAGACTTCAAAAGCCTTTGTACATTGAGTCTGTGATCACTGATTTCAATTGCTTCGGAAGTTGGCTCATACTACTAGTACACTGGCAATGTCATCTCGTCTTTCAAGCCACCTTGACAGCAACCCCCTCGCCTTTGGGAGTGTCAATCTTCTCCAGATCCGCCAGCTTGGGGAAGTCACAGTCCGAGGTGAGGCGAACGCCATTGAGCTCCCAGGTCATGCAGCAGGCGCGGAACTGTCGAAATTAGGGTTAGCTTTGACTGGTTTCAACTTTCGAGATCTTAGGAGACAAAGCAGGTGGGCCAAGACGCAACCATAGTAAAGCATGAACTCCGAAAAAAAACGTACGTTGCTGAGGTGCTCTGAGATGGAGTTGGCAGCGCAGTCACCATTCCCGGAATTGTAGTCGCCGCTGAGCTGGGCGCAGCATGGCTGGGTGGCCTCAGGGTGAGAACCGCCGTTGATGACGCACTTGCAGGCGGCGCTGGTAGAGGCGAGGGCAGCGATGGCCACGATGAAGACATTCAACAACTGCATTTCGAATGGTGGTGAGGTAGACGGTGTCTGTATTTGTGTGGAGGTAAGGCAGAAGATGTGATAATGCTGAGCCTGACGAGTCCAGAGAAAATCTTCCTCCCTTTTATACTACTTGACCATTGACAGGAAGCATGTATAGGCACGTACACATGTGAAGACGATCATAGAGCAGCCCTTGGACCCTCCTTCAGTTTATTTGAAGCCTTCTCCCGCTTTTTGTGATACACAGCACTCCACTTGACCAAATCCGCGCTGGAGCCGCTCCAGTCAGTAGACCCGGATACGCGCCCTTGAAAAGATGGAAGCCGATTCGAAGTAGTCTATGTCGAGCTGACGCCGCGCTTGACATCGGGACGCTGCTCCTTGACGCCAATATCTCCAGTACCGTTCTAACACAGTTCCACACGTACACATGTGTACGAGGATCTAGCTCACCGTCATCGCAAATTATTTGAGGTAGTGCTGGCGTGTAAACGGAAGGCTCTGACCAGTTTGAGCCCACCAAGGTACCATGCAGGCGGCTGTCTAGGAAAGATTTACTCTGAGCGTCCTTGCCGTCGACGTCCCTAGTGCATGCGATTATCCAGTAAAGTACGCCAAGCCAATAACATCCGCACAATCGGCAATGTTGTGCATAAGTTCATCGTAGTTAAAGTCGATCATGCAGCAGCCCTTGAACCCTTCTTCAGTTTATTTGAAGCCTTCTCCCGCTTTTTGTGATACACGACACTCCACTTGAGACCGAATCCACGCAGAAACCGCTCCGGTAGACCCGTGCACAGGCCCTTGAAAAGATGAAAGCCGAGGAAATATGTCCATGCCGAACTGGAACACGCGCTTGACATCGGGATGCTGCGCCTTGACGCCAATACGTCCGGTACTGTTCCAATGCATTTCCACACGTACACATGTGTACGAGGATCTAGCTCACCGTCGTCGCAAACTATTGGAGGTAATGCCGGCACGTAACTCTGACCTAGTTTGAGCCCACACTGAGGTACCGTGCAGGCGGCTGTCTGGGAATTTGCCTCGAAGATTTACTCTGAGCGTCCTTGCCGTCGACGTCCCTAGTGCATGCGATGATCCAGTAAAAGTACGCCAAGCCAATAACATCCGCACAATCGGCGATGTTATGCATAAGTTCATCGTAGTCGAAGCTTGGTCGAAGCCGATCATGGAGCAGCCCTTGGACCCTTCTTCAGTTTATTTGGAGCCTTCTCCCGCTTTTCGTGATACACAGCACTCCACTTGGGACCAAATCCGCCCTGGAACCGCTCCGGTAGACCCGGGTACGCGCCCTTGAAAAGATGGAAACCGAGGGAGTAGTCTATGCCGAGCTGGCTGAGGACGCACTTGGCATCGGAATGCTGCTCCTTGACACCAATAGATGCTGCTCCTTGACCCCGAGACCTCCAGTATCGTTCCAATGAATGTCGATGGAGTGGGAGAGCGGCTTAAGTCGACTTCCATGTGCTCCCGTTTAATGATACGAGCAGCTTGAGGATGATCAAGAGGCGCAGACTTAGCTCTCGAATGAGAAGCTGCAGTCGGAGCCGAAACGGACTCTGAAGATTCCGACCTTGCATTCCATGATGGTCGCTGGTCAGAAACACGTATGACAATGCAGGGGTGCAATTGCCTGCTCCCGATGCAAAACGCCGAGCGCCAAGCACAACCCAGATGGCAGCCCCACGCAGCGCAAGGTGGAATGACAGACGAGACGTTGGATGGAAAGTGGATCCGGGGAAGCGGACGAGTTGGAAATAACGGGACAGGCCGTGCGCATGCAGCGCTGTAATAATGGCCCATCGCGCGGAAAGCACCGAATGTAACCGCCGAAGATCCTGATGCAGTAGATCGACACGCAGGCGGAGGAGAGGTGAGAGGAGTCGTCAGCGACGGGTCCAAATATATTCACGAATACACAAGGCACGCGGGTAGAATGCGAAAAGATGGCAACACAGATAGGGAAAAGCGCGAAGAGAGAATGAAAGGGGAGTAATTAAAATTAAGGCAGGCTGGACGAAGCGAAGAAAGATGGATAACACACATACCGGTACATCGCAACTAAGGAAAGGAGAGAAGACACCATGTATTGGCCAGCCTCGCGTCGTTCGATGATGTCCAAGAAGTGAGGCTTTGAGGAGGGGCGAAACCTGGTCGGGTACAGTCCTCTGGAATCTGGTGCTTGACCCGCCCAACTGCACTACCAAAAGTAGAGTTTGCGCCAACTCAAGCACCCACTTGCTCCATTCCTCACTACAACAGAAAGGCAGGCAGGCTGCCCTCTCTGTATCCAAAATGCCAGGTGGAAGAGCCACCGTCGGTGCGATCGAAAAATATCCAAGCACAATATTCGGTTAAGGTCGAAATCCAAACACCAGCAGGAGCAGCGCGACACGCATCCCGATGGATCCGAAGGGCGCGCCGTCCGCGCAGGTGGAGATGGATGGAAATGTAAGAGGGTCTAGCGGATGTCGACGCGTTGCTACTTTTGGTAAGTCTGGCACGTGAATATTTTGCCGGATTGGGTTTGCACCCTTTGCACCTCTGCGCCGCTAACTCTGCATCATACACGCTTTCTACGACCCCACACATATCGGGCTATGCGCCTGTAATTCCAGTCCATGCACCCAACGCATTCCAGATATCAAGAACGCGCTCAGTCACTGCTACAAATTGGCCTCCTCCTGGACCTCCCTGCGCCTTCTGTGCAGCACTCCCGGTAGATGGAATATCGCCAGAGTTCAACTACAGCTCATAGGATGCTGTAAACCGCTCGAAAACTACACTACGCACAAGACTGGTTTGACCGAAAATGGGCAGCACCTCCGCCATTGGATTCGCATTGAATGCCTGGTTCACCTTTTCTTACTGAAGGCTTCGACATAACTGGTAATGGTCTCGACCGGATTATGTTCACGCTGCAGGGAGGTGTCGAAGACAGCATCGAAGGATAGCTTTGTTTTTGAATAACGTCTCGCGGAAATCCTGTTTGTACGTCCTGTTACAGTATTTTATTCCCATAGCAAATTGTTCCCTCTTCTTCATATTTCTACGCACGAACGACAATGGAGAGAACTAATACGGACGCGACAACGTCTACGCCTCTACCTCCGCTTTTGTCCATATAGATTTCCAGTGTTGGCCCGGTCGGATGTTTTTTTTTTAGATTGGTTCGACAGCTGCTCATTAGCGAAGATTACACGGTGACGGCTACGCCTCCGTCTAAGCCTCGGTTGCCACCTCCGCCTTAGTCCATACAGATTTCCATCGCAGGAACACAGCAGTTGCACTCTTTTTGATTACTTTGACAGCTGTTCATTAACAAGGATGGCATGGTCGTCATTGACACCACGAACCAATATGCACAACGGGTAATTACTTTCACATGAACGAACGCTCACGCGGGACCCAAATGCTTGCTGATATCACATAGACTTGTGTTATTTCTTTTCTTCGCGTTGATACGAAATGGGTTGCCGAAAATCGTTTATCCACCCAGGTGAGAGGAAGCTTCCTCTCACAGAAGGTCCAGAGGCTTACCCTGCATTACAGACTGTTTTCGTGACCCCAGCAGATTTTAATCCAAGCTCAAAGTTCGAAATCTCCTGTTGTATTATTGTGGCGTTTGCAGCTGTATTTTTCGTCCTTGGTTGAATTCTAATGGTAGATGAAATCCTTTAAGGTCTTCTTAATTAATGCTTTCAAACCAGAATGTAGGACATGTACAGTAAGAACAATCATTATTTGTTCGTACACATCTCTGAGCATGCATATGTGCGAAGTTGACGGCGGAGGCCTTGTCGACTCTGAATTCAGCGCCGGGGCTTGGTTCAATTGTTGAAATAAGAAACAAGCTCCAAAGCATCAGGGAGAGACATCGAGACAAGGTGAAAGAGGGAAGAAACAAAAATTACCTCGCTCGAGTTTCAAGATTCAAATGGGCAGCGGTTCAGGTACTAGATGGTGTGGGCCAATCATTGAAGATAATGCCGCTGTATTACATGCATCTGTATTCAACATATGCGAAGTATGGGTGCACCTGCGGAGTGTAATGCATATCAAGCTGCCGAAAAATAGACCTCGCGAGTTCACATACTAAGAAACCATGTGCTTGTCGTGTATCTCCTCCACACTGCGCCTGAGACCCCCACACAGGACACGGAAACCGCAATCGCATAGGCGCCAGCACTCCGCACTCCTACCTTCCCTGCAAGCGCCTGGGGGCTCTGCTGCGTAGGATCAAGCACTAGAATGGCCACCGCGATCAAGAACATCCCTGCGAGGACATGCACTATAGCAATGAGGGAAAGTATGCGCACTGTCCACCGCACAGTGCGGTACCTGGCTACGATGTCTTCCTCTGGAAGGACGAGCATCGACGCCGCCGCTGCGCCGACAGCTCCCACGATAAACAAGCATGCAGACCAGGATATGAGGACGAGATCGCCTCGCGTCCCTGAGAAGATGGTCGACCAAGTGATAGAGGCACCGAAGAACGCGATTCCAAGCAGAGTTGTGAGGTTCTTTCTGGAGTTGAGATATGCAGTAGTGAGCAGAAAGGTATATCAAACCAAGCTGGGTACGCACATGTACGCATTGACGACAACCAGAGGGTTCTGCTGGTTTTGGTCAATTCCGTGTCCCAACGGACGGTTCTGATCGATATCATTCGAGCGGGACGTGATGAAATTGACTGGCGGGGTGCGAGTCAAAGTCTGATTTTCCGGCGCAGAAACTGGCATCGTTTGCATTTGGTTGGCTGTGTCGTCGGGTTCAGAAGCGAGGTTTTCAAAGGGCATCGGTGGTCCCAAGCCGCTCTGATTCAATTTCAAAAGCTGCGAATTCGCGGCGATCTGTAATAGGATTTCAACTCTGCGTGATAATTGAAGAATCCGTGGGATGTACAAACCTGTTGTTGCCATTTTATGGCTGGTGTTTGCTTCAGGGTCATAATTTCGTTCATACAACTCAGGGCGAACATGTGTGATCGTTCAACGTTTTTGAGCTGAGAATGAGGAAATATCTGTAAATTTGAGAAAAGTTCAGAACTGGAGCTATACCTGTTCCATTGGAACCTGAAATTTTGGTCGAGTGGAATCAGAGGTCGAGTGTGTGTCTGTAGTCCTCCCGGCTCTCTTGAAAATGGATGTGAGGGTAAAACTTGACATGAGAAACTCCGGATACGGACAATTAAGTTGACTAGATCTGCCTGACAGCCATCCAGCAATTCTCCAACAAAAATCAAACCTGCAACAATTTCTGGGTCGTTCTACGCCAAGTAATCGATACCGGCCGAACTCACAATCACGAATGACACTGACCGTATCGTTACCTAGCACAGGAATATTGTCCCGCACGCGAGTAAACTCGGCCTCCTTCCGCGAATGTCAGTGAACGGACTACAACAACAACTTTAAACTGCACCAGCCAGTGGCTGCGCTCTCGCAGCTCCGCATGGCCCATGCCCTGGATGTGAGCCAGCGACTCCTCGGGGAATTCCTCGTGATACTTCTGCCACTTGATCACCCACTGCTTCTTGCATGCCTCAAGCTGTTCTGGATCGACGTCGAGGGCCATTACTGTGGCGGGGCCTTTCAGCTATCGACTCAGTTTTTTCCAGGCCTTGTAAGGCCTCTCTGAGCGGCTAATCTATGTGCGAAGATAAGCAGGCGATTGGCGGTGCCGTCGAACATACGTACTTGGGACGCCCTAGTGCGCAGGGTAGTGTGACTGTGCTCTCCCTGCTTCAGAAAGAGTAAGTTGACTGGCAAACGAATAAAGCGGTTGGCTTACCTCCTGCGGTTGCAATTGACTACCTTCCTGCATGGGCAAGAGGAGGGCGGAGGAAATCCGGGCGCATGCCATAGCGGATCACCATCCCACGCTAATTTTCGGTCCTGAAGCGCCTATTTGTGCATTTAGCCCTCCAGTGAAGCTGTCATGTCCGTCGCCGTCGGGAGATTGAACTAATAATGCGACTGTAGAGATCGACAATGATCACCGTCTCGACGAGTGCAGCTGAAGGAATTGAGGTATGTTCGAATGTTCAATCCGGGCCGGCAGATATCACGATAGTAATGCTGGCGTGTACTTGTAAGCAATGCATTCGGGACTGGTAATACACTGCAGCTGTCGGTCCAATGTCACCAAGCCCTGCGCTCAAGTCTACCGTTCACTGGCGCGTTCAAGTTGAATGTTATGAGTCTCTTCTCGCAAGGTACTATGCAAGAGTCCAAGACAGAAAGCACAGCGATGACGAGAGGCGTCCGATCTTGGATCACTCAAGACTTCAAGTTGGTCACTTGAGATGATAGTGGCTCGAGATGAAAGCGCTTACTGTGGAAACGTGTGACGATTACGTTTACCTCCACGAGCAACGACCCAGCGCGAGCCTTAGACTCCAGACCAAAAAGGCGGTAAAACTAGACAGAAAACCATATTGTATGGCCATCGTGGGCATCGAACCTAAAACCTCATGCGGATTCGCAGATATCTTAGCATAACGCTCTAACAACCGTCATAATTAGCATCTCATTTACAATAATTAAGTAGTCGTGCCAACCTTGTATAAGTAGCCTGTGGTTTTCAATAGTTCTCCGTGTGTTTGCAACGGATTCACTGATTCTAACAGCCATGCGTTCCGCTGTTGCTGTGCCCCTCGCCGTGCTCGCTTCGTCTGCCGGCGTCGCACTTGCTCATCGGACCGCGCTCGAGATCTTTTATATAGCGAGGTACGAGCGTTCATATAAAGCGTCTGTCTACGAGAGACTATAGACGGGACGGGTCCCGTGCGTATAGCTGTAGACGGGCGTAATTTACGGGTGGTCGAGTGATGCCACAAGATCAACAAGCTTTGAGTGAGTTATGAGGTAAAATACCCAGTTGCTGTTATGAACTGTCTGAAACGACTTCTAGGGTCCATGAAGGCGAGTTTTCGGCAGGTCAGTGCAGCATCGGATGGTTTCGGACACTTGTGGCATGCGTGCTGAGAGTTCTCGAGATCGTGGAGAGCCGCAGGGGACGACAGCCGACTCCAGCGTCATCCAAGCGACCGTCGGCAGGGGATTCGCAGCCGAAACTGGTTCGCCAAACTTTGCTTGAGGGATACCGTAAATTACGCGTAAACGCACGGCTACGGGGATAGTTTGATGCCCTAATACGACCTCCGAGTCCGGCCTCCACTTCAACTTCAGTCGAGTTTTGAATCCCCTAAGGCAAACCCCAAAACGTTTTCGCTAATAACCAGCGAGGACGATAAGATTATGATTGCTGGCAACATTGCGGCATGTATTGGGCCATACGGAGCGACACGTGTGCAGACAACCCTGACAACTTGAACCTTGAGGTCTTTCGAGCCTTCTTCGCCAGGTTGCTGGAAGCTCGTGCCGCATGCGGTACTTAGCACCGGCCGACGCGTTATCTTGCCCCTCCTCCGGAGGCTGTCCCGCTCGAGTACCCCTTGGCTGACGGTGGCGCATTGACGCGCGTTTTTTTCCCTGCAGCTGCTGGTGCTGTCGCTTCGGGTTCGGGTCCTTGGAATCCAACTGCAGACACCCACGGTTTCAGACGTCCCGCTGGCGAATCTGCGCTAGCCGACGCGAAGCTCTAGCGCCGCGTCCAGTGGCATCGAGATGTCCAAGGTCGACGTGTTCCTTTTGACTCGTGTCCCTAGATCTGCTGCCCGAGTTTTTGTCGCCCGCCCAAGTACCGAAACATTGCTGCGTCTCATCGGCAGATCTCAGGGACGCTCCACTCCCTCGCGCGACGTCGACCCATCTTCCGGGGCCTTGCATTAGTCGGGTTCATGGCGCGCCGCCGACGATATAAGAGATCGTAGAACGAACCGTGAACGTAGCCGAGGTCGCTCCCATGTGTTCGAATAAGACCGGGAATATCGCGATTTGGAGGTTTATTGGCAAGTTGAACATCGCCGAGATCGCCGAAGCGTTTGAACCACTGTTCTCATTTACTTGAACACGGTTTATATCCTCGTCTTCCCGTCAAACACCCTCATCTTTATTTTCCCCACATCCATGCCCACCCACTGGCCACTCCCTGCATCTATCGTGTTGATGGTTCGCACGTTCACCACTGTCTTCGTATCGTTGTGCGTATTCGTATTGCGGAACAGTTCGAAGATGGAGACGCCGCAGTGTTTGCAGAATCTGCATGTAATAGGTCAGTTCAGAGTCATCTGGGATTGATTGACGGATGTATATGCAAACGAACCCATGAAAAACCCACTTGCGTTTGAATGTATATTCAACCGCGTCAGTATCAAACCCTCGCGTAAAGACCGAAGTGCTTTCGGGATAAGTCCAGAGCACCGCGTCCTACAAGTCAGTGCCGAGATTCAGCCTTGTTTCTAATCCAAGCAGGAATAAAGAGAAATGAAGCGGGAACGAGACGCACCCGAGCACAAATACTACAATTACACAACGTGGCTTCGGATATCTCCTCCACGGTCAGCAGTGCAGTGTACGCGACGGCGCCGCAGTGGCAGCTGCCGTGGTACGCAGTAGTGCCCTCAGGAGCAGGACCAGTAGGCACGGGCTCGGGTACTTGATATGCCGGCTCCAGGTCAATTCCCCCCTCGAACAGCTCGATTTTAAGCGAGTCAAGGTCGAAGTCTTGGAGGGCTCGGATCTACGTTGGTCGAAATCAGACTGCGCAATGCATAGAAATGCATATGAATATGCACGTACGTTTATCCCGATCTCCGGCGTCTTCTCATCCTTGCACTCGGGCGTGCGCACCTCCATCAAGGACGTGCCGCAGGTGGGGCAGAACTGTGTATCGTCAGTAAGTCGGGATTCAAACCGCAAGTGAAGAGAAGGGGAACGCACCTTATGCGCTATTCCCCGTTTCCCGAACAAATAACTTGTCAACATCGTCTCATCGCCCTGCACGACAGCGAACTGGGAGCGCCGGGGGAACGTCCAGAGGTAGTCGTTCTATCTTTCCGTTAGCTTCTCGTTGAAACATTTTCGGAGAAAACGTCGGGGTGAAGGAGGACGACGCAGACCCACCTTCGAACAAATACTACAATTACACCTCAACGCTCCTTCAATCGGTGGGACCGTCAATGTGAACTGGAAAGCGCCGCAGTGGCAGCCGCCGCGGTGTTCGACTTCGCGAGCAGAGTCAGACATTTTGCTTAGAAGTTTGCTGGAAGTGGTTGGTGCGGTGATTTGCGGTTTGGTGGGATAGGAAGGTGAGGAGCAGGAAATGTCCTACCTACCTTTATAGGGGCTGGCTATAGACGTTATGTAGCGCCAAGGCGGAGTCGGTCCCGCAGCGCTCCAGAGTCATTAGCTTCAAGTTCCAAATTTGTTAGATAGCCATCCCGGGCCCGCGCTCGCGTATCCAGTGGTATGCACTTTTTTCCGCCAGCAGCTTCAACTCCAGTAGACGTTCATTTAACCAGCGAGGTCTTTGTCGCGCGAGGTCTTTGCTGCGCGAGGTACTGTCAAGACAGACGAATTGTGAGGTCATGATCACAATCACGGTATTGGCGGCGTGAATTCACCGCAAGTATTGGGTAGTTAATATCCAGGCTTCCGGAATGACTTGGCTCTGCGTTAACTGGACGATATTGTGGAGTTTGAGTCATCTCGGGCAACCCGGCATCATGGCTGAGGTATGCAGAGCTCTTGGATTCTACCCTGAATCACTGGTCTGATTCCACAAGAAACTACTTACAGTAGATATTCACGCGACACGTGTATAAACTGTGTCCATGAAGTCAAGCGACTTGTCAGGTTTCCGAGCCGGCCTTCCCGAGTTTGCTGGCAGCCAGTTGCGGTAGCCTCATTGAATATGACGACGTAAACTATTTCGTCCCTGCGTTCGTTGGCGTATTCGCCTTCCCACCTGGACGCGCGAGGGTTTCAGACGCCCCCCGGCCGCTCGCGCTCGCAAGTGTGGTCTTGCTTGCGCTACCCAAAGCCCGAGTCTGACGGTGGCGCGCCTCGAGTCCTGTCCCGAGATTTGGTGCAGTTTGGTGCCAGAATCGAGACCTGGTACCGAACAATGCAGCGTTCCCCAGCCGAAGTGCCATTCTCTGCGCGAGCCCAAGACCTAGCAGACCTAGCCCTAGCACAGCGAGCTGTCGACGTCTTCCAGTCCCTGCACTTGTTGCCGCGGCTCCTCGTTGTCGCCACCGCGGCGTCTGAGGGACGGACTCGCGCCGAGCCGTAGCGGACAGCGACGTCCAGACAGGACGCGTCTTGTCGCCTTGTCTAGCGTTGAAACTTGACGCAATCGGGTCCGATGCGTACGCGCTGCCTGTCTTCAAAGCTTCACGAGCAAGGTGTCTCAGGGACGTGCTGTCTGTCGGCTCGCTAGCGCGACGTGGACGCGACGTCGTCGAGACTGGATACGTCTTGTCCTTGCATTCGCTGTCAGGTCTTTCTCGATGTCATGGTCGGCCCAGCTCCGCGCAGGTGCCAACCCAACCTCTGTCGGTCCCGCCCCGTCGCAAGACTTCGCTCCGAGATGTTCTCGTCAAGAAAGAACCTCCTTGTACATCAAGAAACATCAAGTCCCTCCCTCAATCCATCACATTCACAAAACACCGGAAAGAAAGAAGCCATACAAAGTACAGTACAGCTCGTCGAAGTGGTATACTATCCGAGCGCGTATCTGGAAACAAGTAACAAGCCCGTATATGAAGAACAACGAGAACCAAAAGTGTCATTAAAACCACATGAAAAATCCGTCACCGCAGAAAACCATAGGAAATGCCCTCCATCCAAAATTACGCAAAACCGCGGCAGAAGTGGCTCTCGTGCAGTGAGCCGGTAGTGGGTCGAGTAAAACAGATCAGAACTCGCTCAGCCTTGCCGCTCCTCGCCTCTTCACGCCGGTCAGCCTCAGAGCAGGAACGCGAACACCGCCGCAAGGGCAGCAGCGAACGCCGGCGCGGGGACCTGCGTCGCAGCGCCAGTGGTGTTCGACGACGACGGCGCCGACGCGCTCGCGCTCCCAGACCCGGTCGCGGACGCCGACGACGAAGGGGGCTTCGTCGAGGACGCGGTAGTGGAGGGTGTGGTCGTCGTCGTGGTGGTCGTGAGCGGCGTGGTGGTGGTGGTCGTGGAGGTCGAGGCGTGGGAGGTAGAGATGCTCGAGCTCTTGCTGCTGCCGGAGGGGGCCGAGCCAGTGCTGGAGCCGGTGCTGGAGCCGGAGCTGGAGCTGCTCGAGAGGCAGCTGTCCGAGCCTACATGGTGTTAGCATGGCTTGGAAACGAAAATGCAAAAGACACGCACCACCGGTGCCGACAGTCATGGTAGCCGAGTTCTGCGCGAGACCGGTCGAGTCCTTGATGGTGAAGAGAACGATGTCGCCGGCGGGCGGGGTGTCGACCCAGGTGATAGATGTGTTCGTCAGGCCCGAGAACGAGATCACCGGCGTTGTCGGGTCCACGGTGTTGTCAAGCACGCTCTAGGAACGCAGCATGAGGCAGGCGTGATGAGCGAGCGGGAGGACAACACGTACGACGATGTAGGGCGCTGCATGAGAAAGAAGAGGGGTTAGCGATGGCGGTTACGAGCAGAGCAGGAATCAAGGCACGTACGGGTGCCGCCCTGCCAGGTAATCAGCGTCGGCTGGCATTGCACTGCGAACAAATCCTTCATTCAGCTCTCGTCCTGGCGCCACATTCAAGCAAGCAAACCTGGGGGCTGACTGCAAAAACAGAAAGTCAAGTCAGAATGGAGGGCCGAATAGAGGCGCTGGCGCCAAAACGTAAAAATGGACGTACGGCGGCGTAAAGATCTCGAGCGCGGTCTGAGCGAGTGCGACGCCGACGGACGAGGCGAGCACAGCGAAGGGCACAGCAACAGCGGAACGCATCGCAGCCTTCTTTTCTTTTCTTCTGCGGAGCAAGAGGGAGGAAGGGAAAACAAGGACACGACAGAGTCTCCCATGTGTTGTCAACATATGGCGGGATGATCCGGCAGATGGGATCATTCGCCAAAACAGCCGATGTTCGATGTTCAATTCGCGGATGTTCGATTGGTCGAATAGCAGGTGTTGCATTCGTGGGTTACTCCGACGGCCAGGATGCAAGGACAGTTCCTAGGCAAAAAATGCGTTTTGCTGAAGAAAGATGAGGTTGTTCCCAAAATATTCACGCCCATAGGAGTTGAAATTAGGAGATATTTTTGGCCCTGAGGACGTTTTAGTCCGACGGCCGTGCGAACTCGCCTCGAATAAGCGCACGCCCAGACTGACCCACACACGACCTGCGTCCGCCGCCGAACCGTACGCGTGCACCTCGTACAAAAAGCAGAACAATCGGTCGTTCAACGACCTAAGCAGGATGCATTTTTTTTCAATGGGCTGAGGGAAATAATGAGGCTGAAGCGTTGCAGGTGCGCGGCTCTCCGCATGCTCAGCCGTCTTTTTCTAGATTTGGCTCCGAATTCAGGATAAATTTGCCGTGGGATGTATCCAATGGCCCCAATTTCCCTGCTAGATTCAGACGTACTTATTTGCGGACTTGTTTCATGCAATAGCGGAAAATCCGCCGAGGGTCGAGAAATCATCGACATCAACATCGCGTATCTGGTTGCGGCATGCCCAGATAACTTATTGAAATGTTCTTCCTCGCCCTGTCAGACGGTGCCCAGCCATTTTCAAAATAATGTTCTATGCGAAATTGGCCGAAATGTACAGTACACGCATATTCTCATGGCGGATTTGTTCGAAAGTCAATCGCATCTCGGTGATCTCGGCGAAGTTCAACCTCCTTTTTTCTCTTTCTCAAACCCGCCTCACGCGCGCGCGCGCCCGTCGTGGCCGCTCTACCGCCCACTTTCCCATCGGCCGTCTAGCTCAGTTGGTTAGAGCGTCGTGCTAATATCACTGTGGATTCCCTGAATTACGCGAAGGTCTTGGGTTCGACCCCCACGATGGCCATATCCTTGACTTTTGGAATTTTTGCTATTTTGTACTGACGCCCATGAGTTATCATTGAGGTGGCAGTGAGCCACTATCGTCCATCGACGCAATGGACATATATTTTGAATTCATTCAGTGACCGGCCATGGGCGGTCGATCGCAATGCTCGAGGAGGTATTCATTGAGAAATTATCAATATCTATGGTCTTTCTCTCTAGTGCTTGCTTTCTTCATTATGCAAAGGCACATCAGGATTTTGCTATGTATGTCCTTCATCATGATCGGGGTAACAAATTAAATAAATCAATGGAATCCCAAGCAAAAAGACTTGCAGAGCATGTACGGCGGAGTGCGAACGTTGGCTTGCTCTCGCTCAAATTTGTGAGACCGTCACCTCAGCAAGGGAGTATTCCGCGCACCCGATTGCAGCTAAAGGCGTGATAGCTCAGCTGGGAGAGCAGCAGACTGAAGTGCGGACATCGTGGTGAAATTCAATTCTGAAGGTCGAGTGTTCAACCACTCTCAGGCCATTTGGGTTTGTTTCCAAGGCGGGTAAATACCTGCACGCATCTTCGCGACCATTTTTTCTTGGGACAACAGCGACTTCGTAGAGAGGTGATTCCGCGACTGTGGAGGGACATTCAGGACGAGGATGGTTTTATTTCACCGAGATCCAGAGCGCGGGATGTCAAATGGACTGCAAAGATTGGAGCGATCCATTCTTCATTGTTCGTTCGGGTCGCGGAAGCCCCCTTGGTGAACACTCAGACACACTCTCAATATCGGTCTCTAGTCGCGTACGTCATTACCCCACAAGCCGAACTAGCGGGCGCTAATGCTTATCTGATCTATATCTGCGTAACGTTCGCTGGGTTTTTAAGCGTCCAAAGACCGTACCGTATCGTTCCACCCAACAAAAAGACCGCATCGTTCCTCAGAAGGCCCAGGTGACCAGCACGAAGGCGTTGCTCCGAGTGGGGAGGCTTCAAGACTGCAGCTGGATTGTGCAGTCCGCGCCGTTAGCGATCCGGAAACAATAGAGAAAGATGCACCACGGAGATGAGTCACTGAAGCCTCGCGGGACCGACAGCACATAAAAGGTCGGACCGTGTTTGATCCCCGCTCGTAACCTCCTTGTGGACGAGCTTCAACCAAACTCCTCAAATGTCCGAAAAACCCCAGGCCTCCGATCGCGAATACTACGGCAACTGCCACTGCGGCGCCTTCAGATTCAAACTGAGAGTCCCAGAGATTAAAGTGGGGTTTACGTGCAACTGCAGCATTTGTTCCAAGGTCCGTTCAATCTACCTTGTCTTTCTCTTGTCGCTTGAACATATGTCATTCAACGAACGGCAGAACGGATATGTGTGGACGTACCTACAACATGATCAGTTCACGGTCGTCAAAGGCGACGCGGACACGACGCTGAATACCTACCTGTTTGGGAAGCGCGAGAATGCGCATAAGGTCGGTTTTGGAGCCGAATAATGTTCAAGACTCCAACTGACCGTAAATGTTTTCATCAACACGTAGTTTTGCCCCACATGCGGGACGTCAGTCATGGAGGTGCAGAGTGTCCATTCCATGGGCGTAAATGTATGCCAATGAGCGAGCGCGACGACCGGAAGCCGCTGATCACTTCAACGAAGATTCGGGCTCTGGAAAACGTGGATTTCGACTCTCTGAAAGTCGAACACCAAGTCGACGGAATTCCCATGGAGCCGCCGTACCAGGTGCCCGAGCCTGTGCTCACTGGATCCGTTCCTGGAGGAATTACTGCGCACCATGGCAGCTGTCATTGCGGTTCCCTCGCGTATACGCTCCTGAGCACGGAGAAGATAACCGAAGCGACATTGTGCAACTGCAGCATCTGTCACAGGGTACATTTAAAGTTCAGCGCGTAGGTACTCTGGATTTCTGAATCGCGAACCGCGCATGTAGGACGGGGCACTCTGGATCTATCACGAAAGCGACATGGTATCGTGGAGAGGCATGGATTCTGCCGCGGTTGAATATACGTTCGGCAAGAGGCAGGTTTCTCATGGGTTCGTTTTATATCATCTCAAAACGTGGATTGCATTGATTCGACGACTTAGATTCTGCAAAATCTGCGGCGTCTCCGTATTCGAAAAGTTTCGAGGAACGAATACTCGGAACGACACCAGGACGGCGTTGAACGCACGCACGATGAACAGTGAGTTGGATCTGGGCACCTTGGAGATGGAGATGTGGGACGGGAAGGCGACTCTTCCGGCCTATCAAGTCGACTGAGGGGAGAATGAAGACTCGGAATGCGCTTGACGTGATACGCATCGAAGTCGTTGTATACTTCGTGGTTGCTTTTTAAGCGTTTCCTCATGGCCAGCGATCTCGGCGATGTTCAACTGCTTACCCTTTGTAAAATCAATTATTCTGAATGCGACTAACTGCCGAACACGGTCCCCAGATTGAACACAAACTTATTGGAGCTGCAACGTGCCCATGTTCCGCACCCGTTCCTTAGCTTCAATTTATAGTAGCCCGGACCGGTTTCAACACGAACACGTAGTCCCGCGAAACCTGGAAACAAAAAGTTTTTGCATGTCTCTGTATCTTGTATCGTTCAGCTATAGCTAGACTGCGCATTCTGCGCTGTTGGTGGAGCCAAGAGATAAATATACGTCACGAGGATGACTCACCGCGGGACCGATCGAGAGCATATAAAGGTCGGACCGCGTTTGATCGCGCTCGTAACCTGCGTGTGGACGAACTTCAACGGTTCAAGCAAATTCTCCAAATGTCTGACACGCCTCAATCTGCCGATCGCGAATATCATGGAAACTGCCACTGCGGCGCCTTCAAGTTCAAATTGACAGTCCCAGAGATCAAGGGCGGGCTTTCATGCAATTGCAGTATTTGTTCTAAGGTCCGTCTGAACTTCCATTATTCTTCTCTTGCGTCACCTGGACATGATTCAACGAACGGTAGAACGGATATGTGTGGACGTACGCACGACAGGACCAGTTCACGGTCGTCAAAGGCGACGAGAACACGACCCTGCAAAGTTACCTGTTTGGGAAGCGCGAGGTGGCGCATAAGGTCGGTTCTGGAGCCGAATAATGTTCAACACTTCAACTGACCCTAAATGATCAACACGTAGTTCTGCCCCACCTGCGGGACATCGGTAATGGAGGTGCATGTGGCCCCTGGGAGCGATCGTCCCATGGGCGTAAATGTACGTCAATGAGCGAGCGCGATGACTGGAAGCCGCTGATTATCCCAACCAAGATTCGGGCTCTGGAAGGAGTGGAACTCGATTCCCTCAAAGTTGACTTGGCCGACGACGGAATTGCTATGCAGCCGCCGTACCAAATGCCCGAGCCCGTACTTACTGGCTCCGTCCCTGAGGGAATTACTGCGTACCACGGTAGCTGCCATTGTGGTGCCCTCGCATTTACGCTGCTGAGTGCGGAGAAGATAACCGAAGCGACGTTTTGTAACTGCAGCATCTGTCATAGGGTGCGTTTAAAACTCAACGGGTAGGTATTCTTAAATTCTGAGTCGCGAACCGTGAATGTAGGACGGGGTACTCTGGACATACCACGAAAGCGACACGGTCTCGTGGAGAGGCATGGATTCCGCCGCCGTTGAATATACCTTCGGCCACAGGAAGGTTTTCCATGGGTTGGTTGATTTCTCTGCCTCGGTTCAATTTATTCTACTGAATCCACTGATCATTTTGACAATTTAGATTCTGCAAAACCTGCGGCGTCTCTGTATTCGAAAAGGTCCGAGAAACAAATACGCCGAACGACACCAGGACGTCGTTGAATGTGCGCACAATTAACAGTGAGCTGGATTTGGGCGCCTTGGAGATGAAGATGTGGGACGGAAAGGCAATACTTCCGGCGTATCAAGTCGACTGAGGAGAGAATAGAGACTCGGAGAGTACTTGACGTGACTACCTTCTTGAGATCGGCGATCTCGGCGATGTTCAACTACCCTGTGTAAATTCAATTATCCACAGTGCAACTACTTCCCGAACGCAGTCTCACGCGCACGATTGATCAGTGCCCAGATAAACCTGAAGGAGCTGGCACGTGCCCTTGTTTCGCCCCCCCGTTGCAGGCTTCGATAACGCAAAATTTATCTCTCTATAGATTTCGGCCATGTTTGATCGCTGCTCGTGAGGCGCGTCAACCGATACGAAAAACAGTTCCGGGAATATCCATGCGTCGCAAATGCGGCTTGTGTTTGTGGCAGAGATAAACTAGACGTTTAGCAATAACAAGAGTTCCCGGAACGAACATATACGATCACTGAATGAATTATCAGCCAGAGTGGATTCAACACGTTCGAAGAATTTCTCTTGATTTGACAGTAAAAAAAGATTGAAAGGCGAAATTAGTGCCTGCGTCATATCACAGTGCAATGCCGAAGGGATAAGTGGACCCAGTGCGAGAGATGGGTCTCATCCGGAAGTTTCCATTCCTGGTTGCGTCTGCATGTAATACAAGATACCAATTTAGATCAACTCCGCAACTCGAAGGACAAACTTCGGTACGTACTCGTCATCTCGGCCAAGCCAATTGGACAATCTAACAGCTTCCGAAACGAGAATTTGATGAGAACATTCAGAGCCTGTAGTCGAGCCTTCAAACATACATGATTGACTCCCGCACTGATATATAAATTGCAAGACAGATCAATCCAAATTATTTTCCTACGAGAAGGCTCTCATGTCCTCGAACCCGCAGCTCGTCGAATATCGCGGCAGTTGCCACTGCGGCGCCTTCAAGTTCAAGCTGAAGGCGCCAGAGCTCAAGGAAGCCCTTAGATGTACGTGTAGCATCTGTGCAAGGGTACGCTTTTTTTACATTCACCCACGTTCAGACTGACTTGGATCCCATCAGAATGGATATCTGTGGACGTACCCATGGCCATCACGCGAGAATTTCACGGTTGTGCAAGGCGACGTGAATACCACTCTGACAAGCTACCTGTGGGGACACAAGATGATGGCACACAAGGTCAGTCCACAGCTCGCGACTAATATACTCAGTTGCTAATTTGATAATGAACTGAGTTTTGCCCGACGTGCGGAACATCCGTTATGGAAGACAAAATGCCTCACTCCACTGTCGTCGGTGCCCCGGATTTCGCCATCAACGTACGTCAATGAGCCAGAGATATAACGATTCAAAACACTAATCCAAATGTAGATTCGAACACTTGAAGATGTGGATTTCGACTCTCTTCGCGTGGAAATTTTCGACGGAGCCACCTTGCTGCCAGGGTCGCCGCATCCAACCGTAGAGCCCGTCAAGAATGCGGATGGAACAACGCTATATACCGGCAACTGCCATTGCGGCGCACTCGAGTATACGCTCTTGAACCCAGAGAAAATAACCAACGCCACATTATGCAACTGTAGTATCTGCTGGCGGGTAGGTCTCTTGTCGCCTTTTTGGCGAATGTTCTGAAAAAAATTCGAATAGGACGCAGCATTATGGGTATACCCTCAGACGACCGCAGTTACCTTCAAGAACCCGGATGCGGCTGTTGAGTATACCTTCGCCAACAAAGAGTGTCATCACGGGTTTGTTACTGGATTTGGGGAAGACGCTGTCTAATCAAATCACTCAGATTTTGTAAGAATTGTGGCGTTTCAGTGTATACACGCTTCCCGGGAACTGGTGAAACCGCGTTGAACGTACGCACGATGCATGGGTTGGATTTGGCAGGATTGAAAATAGAGAAGGTGAACGGGAGGGCAATGCCGCCGCAATATTGATGTCTGGGGAACTAAATGACTGTTGTGAGCGTGTGTTGCCCCGAAATTTTTGCTGAAAACCTTTCCTGGCTATGTGAGAGTTCACTGATGACTGTACCCGTGATTCCACGTGAAGAACTTGAAACAATGGAACCCCCCAAAATTCGACCTCTATGAGCAAGCGAAAAGTAGCGATGGCGCTGCGATTCGCAATTTAAACCTGCTGAAGGGAGAGCGGGCCGGAAAGCCGACGGATTGTTGCGATCAGATCCACACTCTTGCAACGGCCGTCTGCCTTCCTTAACGCGATGTCTTCTTGTACGGCGGATCTTCGTGGATCAGGGTTGTTTCAAGTCACCTCTGGGTTAAAGAGCTAGTCCTGCGGCGTCCTAATCGATTCCAAAATAAATCGCGAGTACCTTCGGTTCCCTCATCTGTGGCGACCGATCCTCAACTGACCTTGACAGAAACCCTACGCCTCAAATGTCACTAAAATATCAGGGCCAAGACGTGCTATCAGCAGACTTTGACGTACATACGTAGTCAAAACGAGGCCGACGCCGAGCGCTTCAATTTCCTGCGTCATTTCTGTCAGCCACAATGGCAATATAAAGTCCTTTCAAAGTCAATTATTTCATATATCCTTTCCGGGTGGTTCTTCTACTTGCTTTTTAACAGCTCTCTTGATGATATTCTGTTTAGAAGTCATCCATATACATGGAACGACGAAGCCTATCAACTCATGCAACGTTCCAATGCTCGCGGACGATCAGCCGTTGATGCTGTTTGAAGTCATCGTTAGTTAATTAGCAGGCCCCGGCGCCTGCTCGGAGGTTGGCCCGATGGTGCGACGAAGCTATCTATCAAGTACGTCGGCGACAGGTACGCTGACCTTCGCCTTCCCGCAAGAACCTTCTTGGGTCCAGGCCTTGCAGAGAACCGCCTCAATCGCCAGGTCAATGTGGTCCGAATCGACTCGCTGTCACGGTCAGGAGGCATGGAGACACTGTCAACGCGTAAAAAGAATTTTTTGGGGGAAGAAAGAAAGACAACCAGGGATGGGAAGTTACTAAAATCGGCCCATTCGCTTCCTGCGCCACTTTTCGTCCGCGGCACGGCAAAGTGTAAACTTTCCTGAACGGGAACGTGGCGGTTGACGGCGCCGTTTGAAGGCGGCTTCGCTGAAATGAGGCGCGCGCGTCTGATTTCTTCGCTTTGCTTCTTCCCCTCTTCCTCTTCCTCTCCTGCGCCGACCCGACGATATGCTCTCTTCAACGGGAGAGTCCCTTCTCGCTGCCCATTTTGTCGGTGTCGTGCTCGCCACAATGTACGTGCGCGTTTACCCCTATCCCGTTCTCTTTTGGTGTTTATGACACGTTTTCCAGATTCTACGGCATAACTCTCGCTCAGGCCTTGATGTATTACCGTGCATATCCAAAGGACCCACGACATATGAAACTCATTGTACGCGTCTTTTCTACCGTCATTTTCTTTGCTGTGCTTATTCCCGCTCTTCGAAAGGTTGCTCTCCTTTTGTACTTCGCTCGTTAATTTCTGGACAAACTCGGACTGAATCCACTCAGACTCCTCGACACGTCTCAAGTTGTCCTTACCTTCACTTCAATCTACGACTACACCATCCGCTTGCGCGGTGACGAATCTGCTCTGCAATACGTTTCGAAGTGAGTTTCGCTCTGAAATGGTCCTTTCTCGGAATTAATCTCGGCTTTTGCCAGAGCATTCAGTGTGAACTCTGTATTGTTTCTTGTCTGATCGAGTTACGCTCATCTCCTGTCAGGCTTCTATGGCTGTGACGGTCGGTATTTTTTTGATTCCATTTTCGTATTGACGAGCCTAAATTCTTTTTGGACTAGTCTGTCGTTGCATTTACGGTTCAAATGTGTGTCTCTTTTTCTTGTATTCATTCTGTTACTTATTCTTTGTTGAGGATTTACGCATATCGTATTTGGCGCTGTTCGTTATTCTTACTTCTCCGCTTTGTGTTATTCATCCGAAGTGCAGTGAGCGCTAGTAACGCCTATCTTACGACCACAATAGTCTGTTCCTTCCGTACTCGGCTTGTGCGACTCTCGACTGATGATGAAACTAGCTTTCTCTAGCGTTCGTGGCACTAGGTATGTTTTTTTTTGCGCCACGCGATAATTCAACCATTCCCAAATTATTCCGCCAAACAAAATAGGAAGTGGAGCAGGTGCGCTTTATTCGGTGATGACATTTCCGCACTCATTTATTTTTTTTTAGCTATGACCATCAAGACGTATGTCTCCATCATTTCTTCTTTCTCTCTTCCTGATCTCTAGAATTCCTTCCAGAATCCGCAACCCGCGGTGGGACGAAACGCGCGTCAATAATGTGCGGCTCACTCCATTAATGACCTTCCGCACTATATAATACCTAATTTAATTTGACGCCACACAGCTCGCCGCCGGGATTATCCTTGCGTCCACCGTAACGTGCGACCTGTTGATTGCGAGTGCGCAGGTGTGGCTTTTCCACCGCCATCGCTTGAAGGGCGGGAAGCTGTTCTCGTTCACCCTCCGCAGACGACATGGTCCCCCAACCGCGAACGCGCCACCGTCCGCCATGAGCGCGACGGAGGATGCTACTCGATGCAGCAGCACCGTTAATTTTCCGACCCCCCGCGGTGGCTCGCGACGGGGGAGCTTGCTGACGGGCATCACCGGCCTCGCAGCTTCATGGCGTGTGGGCTCGGGGCCGGGCTCGACCGTCGTCGCTGCAGAGGCGGATAAAGAAGCCCAGCATGCAAACCCCGGTGACGACGGAGATCAGGATGGATGCCGGTGCGTGGAAATCTTGTTTTCTGCACAGAAAACCAGAATGCACTCGTTGACATCTGAAATTTGAAACAGACTTGGAGCGCTCCTCACCACCTTGACAGTTTTAGTGGTCAACGTTGGACTGCTGACGAGGTTTGTTACCCTTCTCATTCTCACACTACGCTTCAGTTAATTAATGTCCCACAGTTTGGATGCGACAGTTTTCTTCATCTTGGTGCGCTTTTTTTTCTTCTCTCCGTCCCCCAGACGATTGAGCATGGGGCAGTTCGTTGGCTGCCCCAGCAACGGGGCGTTCCTCGTCCCTTATATCCTTCTCAGCAACTGTGCGTTTATCCCTTCCTTTCCCGCGTTCATATTGCGTCCGTATTCCCCGTCAGTATGTAACCAACTCTTTCCCCAGGTTACGTCTACTCGTTCCTAAGCATGTACGTCATCGTCCACTCGTTCATTTAATTTCAGTTCCCTCATCTCCGTTCGCATGCAGCCTGAACTCGCGCCGCATCCTCCGTGACCTTGTCGAAAATCCCGATAACTTCCCCGTCACGTTCGATTTTGCCCTCGACACCGGTTAACGCAGGCATTCGCCTGGGACCGCGATGCGCACCCGGGAATTTGTTTGTTGTATTAATATCGCCGTCCGTTCGACTTGTCTTTGTATCCAATCCTGTGCTAGAACTAAGGGAGGGAGCGGAGCATCGTGTAGACGCCAGGGACCCGAGAGGGTTCGGTGTATCATTATACCTGTAATGTAATCGCCTAGTGACTACGTACCAGTATAATCTTTTGGTGGCTAGAATAGGGCTTGGCCGGGTCTGGAGATTTATAGCCCGTCAAAAAAGCGAACCGTGGGAAAGTGAGATCAAACCGACCAAGGTTTTGAAAAGAAACAATGAGAACATCGGTGCTGGTGAGATTCCCAGCCAAATAATTAGACATTGGTATGGAAGTTTCATCTCGGATGCTTTGCTATTAACAATATAATAAGACGCGGAAGTTGGGTTCATCAAAGATCGGGAGCATTACAATAAAGACGGGAAGCCGCTTTCCCGCGACTCGAGGCAGCGAGCAGTCCATACATCTGGATCAAAATGCGACAGATTTATTCAATTATATTTCGCGTATGTAGTCCCAATCTCCACTTGCCTCCAGAGGCGTCCCGTACATTCAAATTGTAATCCGACCTCTGCCCGCCTGACGCGTGCAGTGATGCAAGACATAAATCTAGGGTATAAATCATGCCATGGTGTGGTGGCCAGAGCTGCGGTGCTGGGGTATCTAATGGAAAGTGTACCACTTCCGTGGGCTCCCCGAAAACCTAGAGGCGTCTTCACTGTCAATGCTGTCATGGCCTGGGTCGGACATGGTCTCGCCAGTCCAGTGGCGGATCTCCTCGTCTTCAGATATTCCCGGTAGATGGTCCTCCCAGCCAACAAGTATGAAGGGCATCTATGAGAAGAGTTGCATGGGTAACAATCGAGAGTAAGACAGCCTGCAAGATGATTACCTCTCCCGGCTCCGTCGATTCTGTCGTCCGGCCCAAATCCATATATTGCGCTAAATCGGCTTGGTGTTGTAGGAAACTGTCCCTCCTTCGTCTTCTCCGCGCTCTGTTCTTCTTCGGAGAGTATCTCCGCTTTAAATCTTTGTCCGCCCTTGATTAATTGCAATGCGTCGACGATACAAAGGACAAAGGAACTCACTGTAACCATGAATCCAAAGCCGCAGTTTGGACTGGCTAGGGTTTTCGGGGTCAGGAAGGTAGGACTCGGAGTTAGGGTCAGGGCTGAAAGGATCGAATTCGTATCGCATAGTTTCGAACAAAAGAATGAAAGATGAAGGAGAGATGGCCCGCCTGATGGGGGATCAGAATTTGTCGCTGATACCGGCAGGTATTTAACGACCTGACGGCGAGGTTGATGACATGTAGATTCGGCCACCAAGCTTGAGGCATGGAATACAGCAGGCACGTTAGATAATCGGTGTGCCGATATATTGCCATGGCCAGTCGGTCCTCTTCGGAAATCAATTCAGCACGACTGAAAGAATTGTGAAAAAACATTGGTATCGAGTGGTTCAACTCACCGATATGAACCTTGATCAAGTTCACCCAAATCTTCATTAGCTTCATTCACGAAATATTCTGAAGCGCCCTGAAAATTGAATTTTTGGCATGCTGTTTGATACACGTTGTAACTGCGTGTGCGAAAATGCCTCAGGTCTTCTTGTCCGAAAAAAGCCGAGCGGAAACAATAGTTCATGGGAGACTTCCGGACACCGGTTACTAAGAAGGTCCGTCCGCGAACTTCAAACCCCCGAGTGGACCCAGATTGGATTTGTTCGGCCGACAGAATCAATCCAAGGTAAGTACTGGAATCACTGTGAGAAAGGATGAAAAGAAATCAGGCATGATAGAAAGCCTATGTAGAAGATAGATCAATTTGCCCTTGCGCTTGTGTAAGGTTTCAAACAATGCTTTTGCGTTCAACGTTCAACTCCGAGTCGAGTTTTACAACCCACTGGCAGGCGTTACTATACAAGTTTAATACAACCCATGGAGCCAGCCATCGTAGTCGTCAAAGATCGGTTTTCGAGGGTCTACCTTGCTCGGCATCATAAAGAGGACCACCGGTAAGGTTTACCCTCCTCATCAAGAGTTTCCTTAACGCGAGTGATCTGTATCCCCTGCCCGAAACTGCCGGTTCCAGGCGTCGACGGCTGCTTCCCGGTGTGGATGATGGTCATCGAAGCCAAGGTGAATTCTTGAGGAGTTATGGGTTCTGATCCCCAGGTCAGAGACGAAGGGACGTGGTTCTTCCTGTGATCCCCTCGACAAAAGACAAACTGGAGGATCGGCTGCAACAACCATTCGAGTGAGGTATGTGTTCCCAAATCTGGGAAAGAAGCTCACCTTGGCGGACGCAAAGATAAAAAACGCTCCCACACCACATGAAGCGACGACGATGTCGGGGATGACTGCGTCGAATTCAGACGTCAGAGCCACTATTCCAGAGCTATTATGGAGCGGGTCATGGGTAGTGTTGGATACGGGAGCCTAGTACTCACACGAATGCAGCTCCGACAAAGAACGAAAAGAGAAGGACGCGGGTTGCGAACACGGGTGAGACGCTACCTGGGTCTTCAGTAAATCGCCCTCTTCCTGCACGTTGTCGAGTCTTGATTAAATTGACAGAAGTCCAGGCGGCTAGGACCAGTGAAGTCAAGGTGAATGCAGCGCCAAGTATAGACGACGTTGTTTGTCTGAAGGGCTTATTGAGAAATCAAATTGTGTCGAGGCTCTCAGTATCACCCACGGCGTATCCAAGTTTACGACACAATAGAATGGAGAGCCCCGAAAAACCTGATCACGATGTTCAAGGCCCATCTTCGAGAACATCAGCCGACCTGGCTCGGAACTAACAAGCTAAACAACTTACCACGATGCCGGCCAGAAATAGTGGGATTGCAGAAATGAAGGGAAATAGGAGCAGCTGCGTGGGGTCAGATCGAACTCAAGAATCTTTTGACAAAGTGGGAGACGTACGAACGGAGTCCAAGTCGCCCACTCGGTCAGCGGTGTCAAGCGGGGGTGCCATATTCCCATGCCGATACCCCACACCTTGAGCACAAGCGCCAGCGCAGCTCCGGCCATCAGTGGGGTGTTGGACATAGTTGCAGCCGCGTTGAAGAGACAAAGGCCGAAAGGAGGGTGTGTGTCTCGAGCATGGCCGGTCCATATGAGAGCGCTGCTTGTACTGGAGCTGATAATGAAAATAATCTCGAGATTAACGAGACTCGGGTTAGCGGTGAATCCCTGCACGATAAGTGTCACTGTCAGAAGCGCCACGAGGCCGCATGCGGCGAATATGTTGAATGTCGCATAGACGACAAGCTGGGGGATGTAGCCTGAGGGATCTACGACCGACATCTTCATGAGCCTGAGCGCGCACACAAGGGCAACGAAGGAATGCCATAGATAAATATATGTAACAGTTTCGTGCTTATAAATTGGAAAGTCGACCCGTCGGAAGCTATGACGGGGGGAAAAGAACAGGGGCGTATCCAAAGAAGAATTGTTCCCGAAAGTTGTAACCTTGCGCGCATGCACTTGGGCCCGGATCCATTAGAGAGACATTTGAAATGGTGGTGGACCATACTATCATGCCTTATAGTGGGGAGACTCGGAGGCCAGTTCACCAAGGAAATTCCTGAGCCTGGCGTCGACATCGGATCGAGAAAGTAAAGGCAGAATCAGCTCCTCTATCAGATCAACGAACGACTCCTCCGCTCGGATCAAAAGCAAGCATAATGTTTTAACCGACGTGTTTGTCTTTTCGTCCAAAAGAGAGCGAACTTGATGAAAATGCAACTTTCTGAAGCTGGAACAAGAGACAGCACGATTCTGCTCAGAACCATACACACCGAGTCAAATGCGACAAATTAAACGAGAGAATTCGCGTAATGGGGCCGCGGTAGTCCGGCGGAACCGGAAGAAACCAAAAGAACGCGAAAGAACGCGAAAGAACGCGGACGAGTCATGTCAAGAGGTAAAGGCGTGGCGTCACAGTTACGCGTGACAACGAGTCTTCGAACCTCCATCATCCAGTCTCAGTTCACCCACAACTTTATACGATGGCCTGGTGTGGTCCTTGCAATAGGTACTTCGTGTCGGAGCTGGCCTTGACACAGCACTTTGTGCAAAGCCCTTTGCATGAATATTGCCAGCGCTGCGACGAGCATTTCGTGACTCCGGACAATCTCCAGTTTCATTATCGGACTGCGCACGCCTACTGCCCAGTCTGCAAATCTTTCTTCCAGAACGCGCTCGGCTTGCATGAGCATTACAGGCAGTCTTCGGAGCATTACAATGGCCCGCCGCACCATTATTGTGCATCGTGCATGAGACTTTTTTCGTCCGCGAGCAATCTGAATTCCCACCTCAACTCGTCGGTTCATCGCCCCAGGGATGTGCCGTGTTTCGGTAAAGGCTGCAGCCTTACCTTTGTCTCGCGCGCAGCTGCCTTCGCGCATCTGGAGTCCGGGCGCTGCCCATCCCGCATGGACCGTCAGACCCTCAACCGCCTCCTGCGCCAGTACGACACCAACAACGTCATCACCAAGCCTTCGCGTATGCTCGAGTACACCGAGACCACGTACTACGCCACCGAGCGCGCGTTCAACGGCCTTGGGTACGAGTGCTACTTGTGCCATCACGAATTCCGTACACTCCAGAACCTGAACAAGCACCTCGCGAGCCCACGCCACCAGCAGAAGATCTACGTGTGCCCGTTGAACGTGTGCCGCGTGTCGTTTGCGACGCTCAGCGGGCTTTGCCAGCATATTGAGAGCGGGCGGTGCGGGGTGCTCAAGTTCAAGGTGGTGCAGGATGCGATGGACCAGCTCATGGGGAAGATGAAAGGCTTGACCTTCTAAGGTCGTGTCGCACGATATTTTCTTGATTTTTGAATAATACCTCTTGCTAAAGTACAGGGCCCTGCCTTTTTTTTTGGTTTATTTGACGATCTGTATAACGATACTTCTTGCTAATAGCTAACTACCGACCTATATTTTCTGTACTGCTCACCATCTAGCTACTTACCAATGATAACTGCGCCATCTTGTCAATGAATTTGATGTGTATCCTTGATTCCCACCTTGCTCTTTTCGCACCAACCACAAGCACCTAGCATCTCGGGGAGCCAGAATATCTCCTCTATACATACTTGCAGCGACCACGACGGGAACGTATTATACTAAAAGCTCCGATGCAGTCGCTTCTTCGCTACCGAAAGTATGATTCACAGCGCTCTCCGAGTTCAGGAATAAAAGACGACGACTCGGGCTCGCTTCGCTCAGTCTCAATCGCATACCGAGATGTCGCACATAACCAGCACCACCTCCGAACGCGTATTCCCTGACGCGCCTCCTTCTCTTCGTACCCTTTCTCTTTCGATTTTGGACGCCAGCGTCGGCAACTTCGGGGCTGCTGCAGCGGTGTGGGTCTACGACGCGCCGCAAGAGCAGGGGAAGTCCGCCTTGAACCTAACGCAACTGAAACTGTCTCTGGTTCGCGCATTAAACGCGTACCCGCACTGGGCCGGTCAGCTGCAATACACGACCTATATCCCTCACGGCAACCACACGTCGCGCTCGCGCCGCCTCGAGATCGTTTATGGCGCTCCCACAGATCCCGGTGTGGAGTTCGTCGTCGCTGCCAGCGATGCAGCTATCGCAGACGTCTTTCCGTCGCTTGATGACCGCACCTCCGGAGTCGGCGCATTCGACGCTTCGGCGTTCGGTGCCTTGAACTTGCTGCCCAGCAGTCCGGCTCTCGCATCGCACAGCAGCGGGGACTTTGAGGGCCTGCCGTGTCTAATTGTGCAGGTGACGAGTTTCAAGTGCGGCGGCGCCGTCATTGCGCTCAAGGCGTCGCACCCGCTCGCCGACGCGCAGACGCTGACCACCTTCGTAAACGACTGGGCGGCAGTCAACCATGCCCTGGTGCAAAATGTCACACCGCCCGTACCGAGTCCTGATTTCTCGCCTGCTGCGCTTGACCAGGCTGCGCTGGGCGACATCGACGCGGCCGCACCCGACCCGGAGATCCTCAAAATCGCGCACGAGCTCCAGATACACCGGTACGACTGGTGGGCATCCGCAGAGGGGTGCCCCGCCAGCGCCTTGGAGTCGACGAAGATCCCACAACACCTCGCGTCCTGCGCGGATATCGCGCTCGGCCCGCCGATCCCCTGGCACGAGTGGGACCTGCAGGCACCCGTGAGCAACTACCTGCTGCACTTCAGCGCGGATGAGCTTGCGCGCATCTGGACCGCCGCTTCCTCCCCTGGGACGCAAATCAGCCGCTTCGACGCGCTCCAAGCGCACCTCTGGGCCGCGCTCATCCGCGCGCGCGTCCCCACGGCGCCGGACGAGCAATTCTACTTCAACTTGACGCTTGGCGTGCGCGACCGCGTCTCACCCCCGCTCCCCGCTTGCTCACTCGGCTCACCCATCGTCCTCGCGCGTGCCAGCGCCACGGCTCAGACACCTCTTCCACACCTCGCGCGCACCATCCGCTCCACCGTCGCGCAATTTACCCCCGCGCGCGTCGGCGCACTCCTGCACGAGATGGCGTTCGACCTCGACGCGCGCCGGATGTGGGGCGGGTTCATCGGACGGCGGAACACGATTGTAACGTCGTGGGTGCGTCTCGGGTTATACGAGATGGATTTCGGTGCGGGAAGGCCGCGGTTGGTGCATGGAGTTATGCCAGCGATGGAAGGCGTTGTACAGGTTATGGAGGCGGGGCCGCAGTCGTCTGAAGGGGGGCCGTGGTACCAGGATGGGGCGAGCGTGTCGGTGATGCTCCCTACGGAGGTCGTACAGAGGATGCTGAATGATCCTTTGCTGCGCAAGTATCGTTAGATATCGATTTTCGATTTACATTCAACTAGGAGCGGTCATTATTCGCAGTTAATCGAGTCATTTAGACGAAACAGTCAGGGAGATAGTCCTCGCGAAACACGAGTTCGCGTTCTCGTGGCCCGATGTAAATTTCCATTCCACCTTCCGTCAACTTTCTGGAGATTTCGATGCCTGTTTTTTTCATGCACGCCCGGCGGTCGAAGCCGACTGCGAGCAAATCGGGCCAGATCTGGCGGAAAGATTGCAATATGGCGGCTCCATCTTGGGCCGCTGTACACCTCGAAGATAAAGCATCGACGAGAAGCGGGGTCATAAATGGCAAACATTCCCAAAGATCTAGCTTCTGGAGCTGCGGGAGGAACGTCAAATTTCTGGTGCGGTCGAAGAGGCTGAAGAATTCGACCAAGTACTCGTTCGAAGGAGCGGCCAATGTGAGATTTGTGAGGGCGACCATGGAGAGCGACTCTAAAGGGAGTGCTGCTTTCCATGAACTCAAGCTGAGCAAAGATGAGGATGACCGGGATATAAACCCGAGAAAATCTGTGTCGTGCACATCCTTGACGTCAAGGACGAGGTTTTTGAGGGCAGGAAACGAGAGGCACTGGAAAAAGTTCTCTTGCCAAAGGTTCTCCGCAAACTCGAATGATTTCAGGTGGGGATGGGGGTATCGTCATCCGCGTCCGGCTCGCCAAGGATACATTGGACGAGTGATGGTGCCCAACGCAAAACATCGACGAAATCCTTGGATCTGATGAATTCGCCAGCGAAGGCTGTTATATTTTCCCAGGGCATGGAAAAAAGAGAGGGCGGCACAGCCGATAAGCGAAGGACGTGCAGTTGTGGTACTGCACTGCCGAAGATCTGGATAGGAGTCTGGCCCTTCCAACTATCCACGAACGGACGGCTGAGTGTGAGCTTCTGAAGCTGGGGAAAACCTGGTGCACATTCGGAGTAGCTCATGAGATCGATATGGAGATGCAGGTTCTGGATGCGTGTCGCATACTGCTCCAGAATGGCAGGAACCAAGCGCTGTCCATCGTCTCGTCGTAGCTGGAAACCTTTGGATTTCTGGAAACGCAAGGAAAGAGGAAGAGCACCTGCGCGGGCAGCACAGTCCTCGAGAAACTTTCCAGACTTCCCCGCGTCGTGCGTAACGGTCTTGAACTCCAGGTTCACCTGGGTCCACAACTGCGGAGTGGACAGCGCAATGGACCTCCATTCCCGGCATACATGGAGCAGTAGCATCGGTCCATGAACCGGACTCTGAGTCGAGTGGTCCGTCCAGTGAGAAAAAGGAACGCAAGCCACGAAAATCTCGGATACGATTTCGGTCGGAAGCATAGAAAAGGGGGAAAGGCGCAATTCGTCGTGAAACTTAGGGTCGGGGAGGCTCGACATGATAGGATTGAAGATGCTGTTGTGCTTTGATGCGTGTACAGCGAGCACGACTGCTGGTACAGTAGAGTGAGAAAGATGGATCTCGGAAATGCGAGACTGCGCACCTGGCGATACAGGAGCGAGGAATTGGGGTTCCACTTGACTCGCCATGGCCTTTTATATGCGAAGAACTGTGGCCAAAGCGTCATATTTGGGCGTGCTCTTTGTCCGCTTTGGCCTTGAACCCTTTCTTTTGTCCACTGGAAAACGGTCAAAGCGTGATGTCACGGCCCCTAACCACACTGACGCGACGATGCTGCTCCTTGCCACGACTTGCAATGTGAGTGTATAGTTCTGCTGATATTCACTTGCCTTAATATTTGTTGAAATGAGCTTCCCAAATAATTGGAATAACTTTTTCATTCATGCACAAAGATCGACAAGTCGGATCAAGTCCTTTGCCTAGCTTTCTAACTGAGTCATTCATTTGATCCAGTAGTATATCTGAAAAGACTCAGAACCATGTGTCAGCTGAATATTGGGCATACCTAGGGCCTCAGAGGTACGAGCTGCGTACGGCAGGTCCGACGTAAATGTCCATCCCAGCGTCCACCAACTTATCAAAGACGGCAGGAACATACCCCTCCAAGTCGAAAAGATCATAAAGGGTGTCGACCACGCGATTCTCCGACCAGACCTGGCAGAAAGACTGCAATATGACTCCTCCGTCCTGAGTTACGCTGCACCTCGAAGATAATGCGTCGATGAGAAGCTGGTTCACAAATAGCAAACAGTCCTTGAATGCTAGCATCTTGAGCTGCGGGAGGAATGCGGGATTTTTGGTGCGATCGAAGTGGTCGAAGAATTCGACCAAATACTCTCTCGAAGGAGCATATAATGTGAGCCTTGTGAGGGCGACCATGTTGGAAAGCGACTCCAAAGGGACCGCCGCGAATCGCGAAGTCAATCTGAGCAAAGACGACGACGACCGGGAGACGAACTGGAGGAAATGTGCGTCATCCATGTCCTTCATGAAGAGGTTCAAGTACTCGAGAGTGGGAAAGGTGAGGAACCGGAAAATCCGCTCGGTGGTGAACATTTCCGAGAATGTGAATGATTTTAGGTTGGGATGGGATACAGCGGTGGTATCGGGTTCGAGGTACGGTGAACTGATGGTACATCGAACGAGCGATGGCGCCCAACGTAAGACATCGACACAGTCGCTGGATGAGATCCCAAAGGCAGTGAACTCTGCTAAATTCTCCCAGCGTATAGCGAAAAGGGAGGGTGTCACGTAAGTCAAGTCAAGCTGTCGAAGCTGTGGCGCTGCAGCAAATATCTGGATCGGATTTTCTTTGAGAGCTATTATCTCCGGGTCCTCGTCATCGTACTCGGCTGGCAAGTTGATTTTGAGCTTCTGGAGTAGGGGGAAGCCCGATGTATATTTCGGGTACTGTCCTAGATCCACCATGAGTTCCAGTTCCTGGATGCGTCCCGAATGCTGCTCCAGAATGGTGGGAATGAAGCGCCACCCATCCTGTTCTAACTTGTACCCCTTCTTGAGACGCAAGGAAAAGGGACAAGCGCCGGCGCGCGTAACACAATCTTCAAGGAACTTTTCCCAGCTCCGTTTTTCGAAGAAAGGTTGCGCAAGACAGTCGAAGTCGAGGTTCACCAGAGCCCACAACCGTGGAGTAGACAGCGCAATGGATCTCCATTTCCGACACACGCAGAGGAGTAGCATCGGAGCATGGTTCGGATTAAGAGTCGAACGGCGCTCTAAGTAAAACGGAAGGCAAGACACGAAAATCTCAGATATGATTTCGGTCGGGAGCGTCGAGAACGAAGGAATGCGCAATTCGTCGCGGAAGTTGGAGTCAGCAATGCTCGACATGGTGGCAGGAGGCAAGGTGCCGTTGCGCTTTGCTGCGTGACGTAGTGAGGACAAAAAGGCCTGAATTCGCCTATCAAACTTGGAGATGCCTTTGGCTCTTCTGGGTTCGATAACCTGCTCGAATTTATTTTGAGCTGCTCAATTGAAGCATCGAATTGAGTCGAGTCGCGCGCAGCTCGCTGTTCGAGATGGTGGCACTTCTAACTTCAAGTAAGGCAGCGTCGGCTTTGTTCGGATCCTGCTGCGAATGCGCCAGCAATCCTATCCTATCTTATCAAAATCAAAATCGGCGTCAAGACTCGATTAGGTGAGGTTGATGAGCAACAAACCTTTCGTCCTCCCGCCATGTCCACCGAATTGCACACAGAACTAAGCAAACGCCAACGTGCAATTGAAGTCAGGATTTCGGAATACAGAGCAAAACTCGCCGATTCGGAACGAGAACTCGAAGAATGTTTGGACATGCTTCAGCAACTCTCCCCGCGCGGCTACCCAGTTCAGACCCTCCCAAATGAATAACTTCGGCGATTTTCCTGTATGCAAGTCTTCCTTCAATGTTCTTTGCCTCGACCCCAAATCCACGATATGCGCTAATGCTGCTGCTCCATGTTTGTAGGGCGTGGAGAGCCATTGCTCTTGCAAGTTGCAACTCCTACGCTGTGGGCCGATCTGTGGTTGGATCTGGGCCACCCGACACCACGGTTCTTTGCCGCAGAGAAATTGGATCAATTCCTCGCTGATTACCTCGTGCGACTCGGCGCCTGTCCTCTTTGCTTGACCCTTCGAGGTTCTATTCACTCGGAGGACGAAGGGAGACGCATCATCACTGCCGTTTTCGACCTACTTTCGCCCCGACTTGAGGTCTTGGACCTCATGACGGATCTAAATTATTATCGCGACCATTGTCCCCCTTTCCCTCTTCTTCGGGAGCTCGCAGTCGGCTTTCCTCTCCATGAATACGACGACTTGGTCGGTCTTCCTGGACGGCCAATCCAGACATTCAGCGCAGCATCACAACTTCGCAAACTTCACCTGACCATGAAAGCGACACCTTCCCATTTCGCCATCCCTTGGGAGATGTTGACCGCGTTCAACGGTTCCGAAATCTCTTCCAGAGAATACGTCCAGGTGCCGATCAGCGCCATCTCTCGTCGAGTGCAGCGTTCACGCCGAAATCAACGAACACGTCGATCTTGCCACCTTATCACACCCGAACCTGAAATCATTCAAACTCACGGCTGGAGGCGAGGCGTTGTTTCCATCCGTCACATTTCCCGCCCTCGAGGACATGAACATATTCGCGGAGGATATGGGCGACGAACGCCTCTTGCAATTCATATCCCGGTCGTCGTCGACCTTGCTCAGGTTCTCGGCGGAGAACGTGTCAATGCAGAGCCTGAAAAACATGACCCTCCTCACGCATCTTCAATTACTCGCGCCAAAGGGCAGATATTTGACCGCATTCCTTAACATGCTGGACCGCACCATGACTCCCGGCTTTCTCCCCCAACTTCAGACGCTGGAATTCGAGGACTGTCGGCCGTTTGTGCACCCCGCGCTGGTGGAGGTTTTATCGTCTAGAGCCGTCTCGCAAGATGGAGCGGCCAAGCTGCGTTCCTATCGTCAAATCTGGTCAATATTCCCGTTCGAGGAACTTCAGATCAGGTACGAGGGCCCCGTTGCGCTTGCTCTAGAGAAGCTGGTTGAAGGTGGAATGGAGATTTACATTGGACCCCCGAAATGGTACGATATACGCGCATCTAATATGCATGTCGCGCTTACACTTCTTCAAGTGGCGAACACCTGCGTTGGGGGATCTAAACTTTCACCGATCTAAAAGCATTTTTGGCCGGTGTGGAAGGGCATAATTCAGAGGTCAGGCAGCTCTACGTATACGATGACTCGAGGACACATTACAAATTCTTTGCATAACTTAACCAGAATCGAGTAGTACAAACGATTAGCACACTGAATAGCAAAAAGTACCAATGTAAGAGCTCTGAAACTATGTTTAGCATTTGGCCGAGCAAGGGCGCGGAGATGTCCCATTTTGGTCTCCATCCGCCATGACCCTTTGACTCGATTACGCGGTCTTCGTGCTATCTCCCGTACCATGAGGTTCACCTTCGGTCTCGCCCTTGCTGGCGTTTTATCCGCAGCGAACGGCCTCGAAACTCAGTCTCAATGGCCTTTCCGTGTTCCCTCTGAGTCCCAAAGACGCATACCGTCTCCGTCGCGACCATTGCAATGGGGAGACTTCAACGTGATATCCACCACAGACACGCACGGCTGGTGAGGAGTGCTCGCCGCGTTTGTATCCTGGCAATATGAAAACGACGCACAGGCTCCTAGGACACCAGCATGCGTCGTTTCCGGAGCCCAATTACAGGTACGGTGGTGGTCTTCAAGCAAGGAGCGCGAATTGACTGGATTAGCGGGACCTGGGGAGACTACAGGGCGTTCGTGACCCACATGAAGGAGTTGGCGGAGGTCGGTCGGCTGCGGCGCGTCGTAGACTTGTTCTGATGCATGGGCAGGAAAAGGACGTGGACCTGCTGTTGGTCGACTCGGGCGACTTGCACGATGGTAAGGTGATGCGCAACGGTGTATCCCGTTGATTGAATGTGTGGCAGGAACGGGTCTATCGGATGGGTTCCCTCCCGGAGGCGTAGATGCTCAAGATGTGCGTCCCTTGGTCTTTGGAATTCTTCTCCTTCTCTAACTCCCCCCAGTCCAACGAATTCTTCAAGCAAATGCCTTACGACGTCCTCGCTATCGGAAAGTGCGTCGCCACCAGCGCTTCGATATGTACGCTCGCTAACGCCATTCTAGCCACGAACTATACATCTACGCGAATACTTTCGACATGTTCGTCTCCCTCCTTCCGCTTCCGGTCAACTCCAAGCTCAACTTCCCGCCAGGCACATGAACTTTGCGCAACACTTTAAGGGCCGCTATCTCTCCTCGAACGTCAACATAACCGTCTTCGACGC
Organism: Mycena sanguinolenta; assembly: GCA_014462675.1. Taxonomy (NCBI): domain Eukaryota; kingdom Fungi; phylum Basidiomycota; class Agaricomycetes; order Agaricales; family Mycenaceae; genus Mycena; species Mycena sanguinolenta. The sequence continues at coordinate 315,274 of JACAZH010000041.1, read as the reverse complement.
CAACAATCAAAGCATCAGCGTTCCCGTTGGAAGTGCGACTCTCTCCACCTTCCTTGCATCAACGGTTGTAGCTATCGCTGACGCGTCTGCAGGCAGATTCCGCAAGTTCAAGACGCGCAAGAATCGCAGCGTGACTGCGTTTGGGGTCATCTTCGACTTCACGACCAATGACGTGAACACGACGGTGCAGCGAGTGGAGGACATGGTTCGCGAACCCTGGGTAGGCGGCGTTATCCTTGCGTGCAACTATTTCCTTCTGAAAGAATCGCATGTAGTTTCTTGACGCAATCGCAGAGGAGCCTGACGTCTTTCTGCTCGTAGGGTCAGTAGTTTTGGGGACTCGGGGACCTAGCGTTGACACCCAACAGCCACATGTCCATAGAGCGCGATAAATCGGGTCGATGTGCGTTTATTTTTTCTGTTCAATGCACACACGCTAAAAGATTGCATTTGCTCAGGGCCCATCGTCTTCAATGCCATCCGGGAGGTACATCCCTCGACACCGATTCTGATATTCGGCGGTATGGTACTGGATTCCTTCTCGCTTTCTCTGCTGACCTGTCTGTTCGCTAGGACATTTGCACATCCGGGACTGCCGTCAGTCTATGCCCCACTCCGTATACTCCTCATCACTCAGTCCCCCGTTTCAGTGCAACTCGACGGGCGCTCGATGTCGCTCGCGAGCGGGAGGTACATGGAGACGCTTGGTCGGTGGCTTATTCCGAGTAAAGCTAACGACGCTAATGATACTCGCAGGTTGGATGAGTATGTTCCACTCGATTCCTCAGTCTCGAGCGGAACTACTGACTGACTGACGTCCTGTCAGGTGTCGACCTAGACGGCGGCAGCACGCAGAATCTGAACTTCAGCCGACGATACCTTGATGCTAACGTCGTCACATACCGAGTAATTCTCGTACCTTGCCTCTCCCGCCATGATGACTGACCGTGTCTCATGTGCGTAGTACCACACGAATCGCACGGAGGGAACGTTCAGCACTACCGAGGGGCAAAACATCACGCAAGGCCTGCGGGCGCTCGAGGAGCGGTTTGGGTTGACGTACCAGTATGGCGTTGCACCGCAGGATTACACCATGAACCGGTGTGTATAGAAATCCAGCGACCCCTGCTCGATGTTTGACAAGAGTTCTCTCTAGGTCACCGTATCCGTCTAACGACTCGATACTGACGATGGTTGTTGAGGAGGTGGGGTTTCCTTGCTGAAATTTGCTACCGGGGACTCAACGAAATGACATCAGGCGGTACCCACTGTACTCGCATTGAACACCACCCGCATGGGCATTCCATCCATCCTCATCCTCAACTCCGGCGCGCAGCGCTTCGATATTTTCAAGGGTCCGTTTACCAAGAATGGTTCGTAGTTTTCTTTCAAATTGATCTCCGCCGGCCTTGTAGTTAACATGAGAACCTCAGACCAGCTCACCGTGGTGCCGTTCGTCAACCAGTACATCTACATCCCCAACGTGCCCTTCGAAGCCGCCATGAAGGTGCTCCCCGAGATGAATCGCGCGGGGGCGGATAGGCTGTGGTCAGGAGAAGTGGATCCGGAAGAGTCGCGGCAAATGCGGGTGTGGCGGCAGGAGCGACAGGTGCAGGATGGGTATGCCAAGTGGGTGGGCCACATGCACCGTCTGTACCATGAGCGCTCGAATGCAGCGGATGCGGAGGAGTTGACGCTTGGCTATGTTACTGCTGATGTGCGTCGTTCCGTTCCATACTATACTGCCTCTGTAATACTGACGTGGATCCGATACAGGCCTGCCCCGGTGTTGGCGACGACACGCCCCACGCGCCTCTGCCCGCGTATGGCGTCCCAGATTTCATCGCCTCACGCGCACCCGACGTCGGTGGGGACCCCACCACACCGATCGATCTCATCTTCGCCGACTTCATCCTGGGGCAGGTCATCCGGACGCTCAACGAGGTACAGACGGCGCGCGTGTACTCGCTGGCGGACGCGGGTGTGTATAGCGATGTGTTGTCGAATGAGGTGCTGGGTTTGTATGCGAAGGTTGCTTGGAATTAGGCAGGCACATATTTTTGGCGGTACATACTTTACGGCTCAATCCCATCCACTTTAGATTTCGAGGAAGTTGTCAAAGCGAGAAACAAAGCAATCTTTGATCGGCGAATAGTGGCCTTGTATACTTAAACGAAACGTACTACAACACGCATCAAAGCGCGACAGCACAGCACATTTCCTCTTGCCACCATGTCGAGCATCGCTAACTCCAGCCTCCGCGACGAATTGCGTGTTTCCTCGTTCTCCATGCTCCCGACCGAAATCATATCTGAAATTTTCGTGTCTTGCCTTCCGTCCTACTGGCAGCGCTGTTCGACTCTGGATCCGACTCGTGCTCCGATGCTGCTCCTCCGTGTGTGTGGTCAATGGAGGTCCATTGCGCTGTCCACTCCGCGGTTGTGGGCCAAGATCAACCTCGAGTTCGCATCTTTTGCGCAACCTTTCTTCGACGAAGGGAACTTGGAAAAGTTCCTTGAAGAGTGTGTTGCGCGCGCCGGCGCTCGTCCCTTTTTCCTTACGTCTCAAGAGGGCGTCCAGGTCAAAAGTGGATGGGCGCTTGATCCCTACCATTTTGAAGCAGCATGCGACACGCGTCGAAGAGCTACAGCTCATCATGGATTTAGATCAGTACCCGAAACACACACCGAGTTTCCTTCAGCTTCAGAAGCTCGAACTCCGGTTCCCAGTCGAGTACGATGACGAGGACCCGAAGGTGGTTGCTCTCAAGGGAAATCCGATCCAAATATTCGCTACAGCGTCACAGCTTCGACAACTTCATCTAGATTGCGTGCCACCCTCCCTTTTCGCCATACGCTGGGAGAATCTAGAAGAATTCATCGCCTTCGGGATTTCATCCCGGGATTTTGTCGATGCCTTACGTTGGTCGCCATCGCTTGTCCACTGCACCCTTGATTCACCCTACCTTGATTCCGATACCGCCGTTATATCCCATCCCAACCTGAAATCATTCAAATTCTCACAATACATGATGGACGAGACGATCTTCCGATTCCTTGCCTTTCCCGCCCTCGAGAACCTGAATCTTTACACGGAGAGCGTGGACGACGTAGATCTCCTCCAGTTCATCTCGCGCTCGTCGTCGTCTTTACTCAGATTGACCTCGCGACTCGCGGTGGTCCCTCTGGAGTCGTTGTCCGACATGATCGCCCTCACAAGTCTCACACTGTTCGCTCCTTCGAGCGAGTATTTAGTGGAGTTCTTCCACCTCTTCGATCGCACCAAACATCCAACGTTCCTTCCACAGCTCGAGGAACTAGCACTCAAGAACTGTCCGCCATTTGTAAACCCGCTTCTGGGTGATGCGCTGTCTTCGAGATGTACGGCGACCCAGGACAGAGAGGCCATATTGAGGTCCTTCTGCCAGGTCTGGCCGAACGATCTCCTGGTCGACAGTGCTTATGACCATGTTGACTTGGAGGGGCGTGTCCCCGCCGCCTTTGACGAGTTGATGGAAAGTGGAATGCACATTTATATTGGGCCATACGCGACTTGATCTATAGTATCTATGGCCGGTATTTCACTTGCGTTTTTCAATCAAAATGTGTTCGTCTCGATGCTGTTCCTTATACCGATTCCAGCTTGCATGGACCTGAATTGCTGCCCGACCTCTAAATTATGTCCTTCCATCCTCCACACCGGCCAGAAATGCTTTTAGATCGGTGAAAGTTTAGATCCCCCAACGCAGGTGTTCGCCACTTGAAGAAGTGTAAGCGCGACATGCATATTAGATGCGCGTATATCGTACCATTTCGGGGGTCCAATGTAAATCTCCATTCCACCTTCGACCAACTTCTTCAAAGCAAGTGCAACGGACCCCTCGTACCTGACCTGAAGTTCCTCGAATGGGAATATTGACCAGATCTGACGATAGGAACGCAGCTTGGCCGCTCCATCCTGGGAGACCGCTCTAGACGATAACACCTCCACCAGCGCGGGGTGCACAAACGGTCGACAGTCCTCGAATTCCAGCGTCTGGAGTTGGGGGAGAAAGCCGGGAGTCATGGTGCGGTCCAGCATGTTAAGGAATGTGATCAAGTATCTGCCCTTTGGCGCGAGTAATTGAAGATGCGTGAGGAGGGTCATGTCTTTCAAACTCTGCATCGACACGTTCTCCGCCGAGAACCTGAGCAAGGTTGACGACGACCGAGATATGAATTGCAGGAGGTGTTCGTCGCTCATATCCTCCGCGAATATGTTCATGTCCTCGAGAGCAGGAAATGTGACGGATGGAAACAACGCCTCGCCTCCAGACCTGAGTTTGAATGATTTCAAGTTCTGGTGGGATAGGGGGGCAAGATCGACGTGCTCGTTCATTTCGGCGTGAATGCTGCACTCGACGAGAGATGGCGCTGATCGCAGGACTTGTACGCATTCTCTGGAGGAGACTTCGGAACCGTCGAACGCGGTCAACGTCTCCCAAGGGATGGCGAAATGGGACGGTGTCGCTTTCATGGTCAGGTAAAGTTTGCGAAGTTGTGCTGCTGCGCTAAAAGTCTGGATTGGCCGTCCAGGAAGACCGATCAAGTCGTCGTATTCATGCAGAGGAAAGCCGACTGTGAGCTCCCGAAGAAGAGGGAAAAGGGGGCGATGGTCGCGATAATAATTCATGTCCGTCATAAGGTCCAAGACCTCGAGTCGGGGCGAAAGTAGGTCGAAAACGGCAGCGATGATGCGTCTCCCCTCGTCCACCGACTGAACAGAACCTTGAATGGTCAAGGAAAGAGGGCAAGCGCCAAGTCGCACGAGGTAATCAGCGAAGAATTTGTCCAAGTTCTCTGCCTCAAAAAACCGCGCTGAGAGGTCGCGCCAGTGGAAATTTAGCCACAGATCGGTCCACAGTGCAGGAGTTGCAAGAGCAATGGCTCTCCACGCACTGCAAACATGGAGGAGGAGCATCGGCGCATAACGTGGATTCGGGGTCGACGCACGGCCGAGAATCGAAGGGACACTTGAATACACGAAAATCTCCGACATGATTTCGTTTGGGAGGGTCAAAACTGGGTAACCGCGCGGGGGGAGTTGCTGAAGCATCTTCAAGCATTCTTTGAGTTCCCGTTCGGAGTCTGCAATTTTGGCTCGGTATTCCACAATCCTGGCTTCAATTGCACGCTGGCGGTCGCGCAGCTCAGTGTACAATTCGGCGTTTGGGGTCGTAGACATGGTGGGGGAGCAAAGTCTCAGACTTGTTTGCATGTGATTACGAACCCGGACGCGCAACCCCTGTCTTGAACGAACTTTAGGGTTTTGAAAATTGAAATCAGTTCACAGCAAGTTTTTTTTTTTCCCAGCTCACAGCAAGTTCACAGTGGGGATCTTCCAAGCGTTCGGCGAGATATATAAACCGGAACCTGTTGGAGAGCATACAGTATGTATGGCGCCCGATGAGGAACTTGAAACGAACTAGGATAAAATAAATGCCTAATATTGTTCACTCGGAGCGTCAAAAGCCGCAATTCTAACTAGGCAAGAACCTCAGCAACATCCGCGCCTGCCATCGCAGAGCACCAGCAAAGACACTCGCAGTCTCGCATTGGGGTATAGGTGAACAGAGCAGAGGGAAACAGATCAGCATTCCATGCTCTGAACCGCAAGCACTGCGACTGGATTCCAGGATCAAAGGTAGAGGCACTTGAATTCCCCTGGCTGGAGACCTTTCGCCAGAGTGAACACGAGGTCCATCTCGACTGGCTTGAACACTCACCGAGCTTACGCAGGACCGCGCGCATTTGCTCCTCCCTTGGTGAACCGCCTTTCATCTGCTGTTCAGGTAGCAAAACCTCGTCGATACCATCAGGATTATCGTGCCTCCAAATGCCCTTCTCCAGCTGGGTCACGGCGAGAAAGTCGTACCAATCGGCATCGCTACGCGTTGCGTATTCCACGCCGAAACCCTGATCCTCCATCAAAATACGCTCAAGCTCCATGCGCGCACCCGAGTCCTCGCAGTGGTCGCTAGGTGAATCCTCGCCGAATGTATCTTTGAACCAGCGGACGCCCTCCTCGTTCGAGATGTGGATCCCGCCGACCATTTGGTAGTTGATTCGTAGTCTTCTGACGGCAGTTGGTGGCGACTTGAATAGTTTCCTGGCTTCGTGGAGAATTGTCAGTGGCAGGTGTTTGAAAAAATGACATGGTTGTGCAAATAGGAGTGCGAACTGCCTAATCGAGCGTTAACGCCGATTTAGATTTAGGTCCGATCAAAGCCGACCCAGCTTTGCATTTCCATCATGTCGAACAGTGCCCTGCGCGCCAGCCTTGCCGAAGTCAATGCCTCGATTGAACAGCTCAAGTCCCGTTTGGATGAGCTCGAAGACATCCGGTCGTCCATCCAACGCCAGCTCGACGGAGTGGTTTACCCAATCCTCACCCTTCCGAACGAGATCACTTCCCATATTTTCCTCCAAAGTCTTCCGCCGGTTCCCAAGTTCGACACTGATGGATCGAAAGACGGCCCTACTTCTCTAGAGGCACCTCTCCTTCTTCTACAGATTTGCAGAGCCTGGAGGCGCGTCGCAATATCGACACCTCATTTATGGGTTTATCTGCACCTCAATCTCGGACTGATCCACGAAGAAGTATTAGGAGATCCTGCGCTGGAACAATTCATAGTGGATTGGTTCGGCCGAGCTGCTTCTTGTCGACTTTCCATCAGCGTGGAGGGCTGGAGTGGAATGGACGGGTTTGGGTGCAAGGCAATCGCTGCCATTATTAGCCTCTATGCTCCTCAGTTGCAGGATATAAGCCTCCGCCTGGAACGGCGTCATTTTGAACATCTGGCTGGGATTGGCCCATTTCCCGTCCTCCGAAAACTTCACATTGCGCTTCCGTTCCTGGACGATGAAATAGCAACTGAAGAGGATGGGCTATTGTATTTGGAAATATTTTCCGCTGCTCCCCAACTTCATCAGCTCACTTACAACGAAGGAGCAGTACCCAGGATGTTCTCTCTTCCATATGGCGCATTATGCACATTGACTTGCGAGTTTCTCCGCAGTAAAGATTTTTTCGATCTTCTCAAAAGCGCCGAGTTCCTGAAGGAATTTACATGTTCTGTCGAGCCGGATGACAACGACCACCTCGCCTTCCCCACAACGCCGGTCATCCATAAACACACACTGGAAAAGGAAAAATTATATAATGCACTGAATGTCTACCTGAAAATGTGAATTTCATTTTATATTTCAGATCTACAGAAATTAGGAATATCTTTGTGTCTGAAAGGTGAAATGAAAATACATATTTCATATTCCATTTCAGACTCACTGAAAAAAGGACTTTCAGTGCTTATGAAATGTGCTCTGAAAGGACCACTTTCAGCCTGCCTTTCAGAAGCACTGAAAGACCTATTTTCAGAAACAAAGAAAGTCATGCTGAAAGTTCAAATTTCAGTGCACCTTTCAGAAGCACTGAAAGATCTATTTTCAGATAAAACAAAGCTATTTTCAGATAAAACAAAGACAATCATCTGAAAATAGAACTTTCAATGCTCCTGAAAGGTGCGCTGAAATTTGAACTTTCAGCACAACTTTCTTTGTTTCTGAAAATAGGCTTTTCAGCACTTCTGAAAGGTGTGCCTAAAGTGGTCCTTTCAGAACACATTTCATAAGCACTGAAAGTCCTTTTTTCAGTGAGTCTGAAATGGAATATGAAATATGTATTTTCATTTCACCTTTCAGACACAAAGATATTCCTAATTTCTGTAGATCTGAAATATAAAATGAAATTCACATTTTCAGGTAGACTTTCAGTGCATTATATAATTTTTCCTTTTCTGGTGTGACACCTCCAAATTTTGCGACTTGTCAATTACAGTTCTACCCATTTCATCCACCTACTTCGCCTACCTTGCCTACAAGGTCTTTTGCTGCATATCGATATCGGCAGTGGCCAAAACAGAGACATCGTTTCCTTCCTCGCCTCCTCATCATCGTTGCGGCGTTTTTTCACCGGCGTGGAAATCCCTGCACTTTCCATCGACTGGTTCTCCGCGATTCCAAACCTGACGGATATCGCGATCTCGTACCCTTCGCCATCTTTCTTCCTCGATCTTTTTTCGAGGCTGAATCGTACGCAAGATCAAGGGTTTCTCCCGCATTTGCGGTCTCTCACATTGTGGAAATGTCCACTTACATGTGCGTTGGACGAGTGTGTGCGAGCACTTGGGTCAAGGTGTTCTGCGGACGTAAACCGCGCGCGCCTTGAATCTTTTCGGCACATTTGGGAAAATGCATACAAACTGCTCGAGGAACCGATGGTCGATGCATTTCGAGCGCTTGTTGAACAAGGAATGAAGATCCATGTCGGGACTGAGTGGAGGAATGACGTCGACTAGATGCCGCGCTTGCGCAGTATATTGATTATTGCATTCTTTCGAACGTTTTCTGTGGATATGTAAGCCTGCTGGCTTACAGCATATATAGCCCGTCGGTAGTCAGCAGTGTAGCTGTTGATTATGTTGCCTTTTGGTCTGGTGGTTGTGCATGCAACGGGTGCCAGCTTTACAGGATAATCAGATTTCTAAAATGAACTTCAGGTTGTCGGCGAACCATTGACGTTGGGGAGCTATTGCGCGAAGTCCACGACTTCCTGGGATCCTTCGCCTTGGCTGTGTGTGCGTCTGCGTCTCCCTAAAAATCTATCGAGTCACTCATCGGCACTGAGCCTTCCTTCAGGTACGACAAGAATTTAAAAACTTCGTTATTGTTATCTGTGATGACGATTCTTGCACGAGGCATGCAGGGTCCTCTTCCCTTCCGCTCCGACGAATCGTCAGGTAGAGAATAATGTCGATGCGAGGGTCAAATTGTCCGACAGCAAAGCTCCTCCGGTTGTCTCCGATTAGTAAATATTCTTCTAGAACTTTGAAATGAAATGAACCGTCAAGGGCCCATGTGCATTTCATTCCTTACATGAAGACGTACAAGTAGTTCAATCTCCGGAATTCAACATCGGGAATCGCCCTCCTTCATTCCGGACCAGGAATCCTACACATAATAACTAATTCCATTTTTTCCATTGAAATTCAACGAACAACCCATGAATCTCAATGCGCTGGCATGGAATGGAAAGCCTGGCAAGTCGAAAGGGCTTCTGGTTCTAGTCCCCTTCCAAATGTCGTCTGGAGGGTGATGACATGCCTCTTCGGAAATCTCGCCACAATTCCAACTTGGCCCCAACATCGTGCTAACTTTGAGGTAGCGATCTATGGTGGCACATGCAAAGCTCAATCTTCGACACCTCAATGGAAAAACGTTGGTGAAGTTCGAACCGACAGACCCCGACGCCGAATGGCTCGAATCATTACGGCCTTCCTTGCTGTCAGTTTCATTCTCAATGTTCCCCACGACGGGGCTACAGCTCCCCCAGATTGTAGTGGTGTTTTTCTATGTCTACTTGACAGCTAATTCGAAAACGATAAGTAAATTGAAGATAGACAATGGGTGGCTTTCCGTAAGGTAAATCTATTCCTCAGGAATATTTCGTGTCATGCGAGGCACCGGCAAATCGTCGGCATCCGCTCAGCCGTTGAAGAACTTCTATATTCGGCTCAATGTCAATGCTTTCCGCTTTCGAGGAGACATTTACAAAAGAAGCTGCACAGTCCGGGCCACCTCTTTTGCTATTGCAATGGTTGAAGTCATGTCTTGGAGATGCCGCTCAAACGCCGCCAGTGCCTCGGTACCACGAGAAATATTCTGGAGGAATGAGTTTGTCTTGGAAAGTCACCCAGTTTTTATTTGATACACTGAGGGCGGGCCAATTTCCTCAGCATACACTGATATCAATCTGCTTCTTCCTTTCAGAGTGCTTCCTGTCCTGTTTGGTGCCAGATAAGCCTGTAATGAACTGAAAGATCCTGAGCGAACGACAGTGTCCCCAGTGAAAAGTGTTCCATATAGAACTCTAGGAGCGAAGACTGTCACGAAAGATGGATATCAGGCATGCGACTTAGGGACCGTTGGCGGCCAAGGTTGGGCAAAGGCGCTAAACGTGAAGTAACCATGGTACGCCAAACCCAGAGTGCTCCGAGCGGAGAGAGCACAAGTCGCAAAGCACGCGGCAGGAGGACAAAGAGAGAGGAGCTTCATGCCTTGGGAAAGTGTGTTGGCCATGACTCGAACAAGGCGCAGAAGGGAACTAGTGTGGTATCCATATCACGCCGGGGATAGACGGACAGAACTGGCATCGACGTGTTGTTGTTCCTGAAATCGGACGGATGGTGTACGCGTGATACCTTGGTATACTGGGAAAACCAAGGCAAAAGATACTGCCATAGTAGAAGCCAGCAGTTCCAGCAATTGCTGTTCGAGAGATCTCCAGTCCGCGCCAACTTGAAGTGCTTTGTACTGCGAGTAGTGCTATAAAAAAATCACAGGATCTTTCAGTTCTCTCAATTCAGACAGCCCACCAGCGCGCAGAATACCCGGTCAATTCAGTTGCTGACAGACGAAAGAGATCCGAGTCTAATTTTGGTGAAAGGTGCCGATTCTATGCCAAAATTTTTCGTCTAGGGCATCAAACCATGCGTAATACGCCCGTATGTGGCCTACACGACGGCCCGACCCTTGCGTAACTTGCCACCTCGGAGGTCATAGATGGGACAGGTATACTTATCGCCTGGACGGGAGTGGGTTAGAACGACCCGGAGAACGAGAGATGTCCGATAATTACAGCGAAACACCCTTCTCGCTCGATGAGGAAAGTGACTGGAAGTTTACTTAGAAAGAGCAGCTAGTAGATCAAATTCTGTCAAATTCCTCTTCCCACGGTGGCTGTTCTCAACCTGCATGTTCATTTCAATCCACACCTCTGGAACTGTCTTGTTCGGCTATTCAAGATGCGGCTCTCGACATCCTGTGAAAGTTGTATTGAGATGCGGGAGAAGCCTCTGTCTTTTCCCGGCCCCATATAAGACCTGGCGATGGTTCAACGGTGAGTCTTTCCTGGAAGATGTGGGTTAGCTCTCTTGTGTCGATTCTTCCGCTGGTGGTCTTTGCCTTCGCTCTGCCGTCGAAAGACTGCGAGCATCAAGTCAAGGAAGAAGTCGTCTCACCACAGGGATGGACGATATTCGGGCCCGCTCCTTCGGACCATTTTATCAACCTACGCATTGCGCTACCTCAGTCCAACTTCGACCTCTTGGAGCAGCATCTCTACGAGATCAGCGATCCCTACCACGAGCGATATGGCGCGCATCTGACAAAGGAAGAGGTCGAAGACCTCGTTGCTCCTCACCCGGACAGCGTTGTCGCTGTCAACGAATGGCTTTCGTCTCACGGAATTCAAGAGGAGGACATTAGCCGTTCGTCTGCCGGAGATTGGATAACCATCAAGGTGCCTGTGTGGTTAGTGGAAAAAATGCTTGATACGGTAAGTATCTGTGGACTCGCGCTCTGAATTTCAATAACCGTGCCTCCAGAAATATTATGTCTGGAAGCATAGCACCAGCGGCGAGTATATTGTTCGGACGACCAGTTACAGCCTCCCGAAGGATATACTGGACCATGTGGAACTCATCCAGCCCACGACGATGTTTGGAACGTTCAAAAGACTCAAATCCACCATCCACTCGATCAGTCAAACCAATTCTCAGGTCCAGTCCCAGAATCAGCCTCCGGTATCTGACCCTGTCACCGGGCTCACCGTGGACGCGAGCTGCAACACGACAATCACGATCACTTGCCTGCAGCAAATTTACAACGCTGTTGGATATACTCCGTCTGCTCACGTCGGGAACTCCGTTGGAATTTCCGGATATCTGGGGGATTTCGCAAACAAGGCCGACCTGCAATCGTTTTTTGAGGATCAAGTGCCTGCAGCTGCTGCTGTGAATGCAACCTACAATTTTGTTTCTGTCGCGGGCAAGTTATGCTTTCTACGCTTCTGCTCTTTGCTGACTTCTCAAAGGGGGTCTTGACTCTCAAGATCCCGCTGACGCTAGCGACGAGTCCGACCTCGATACCCAGTTTGCGTTCGGTCTGAGTTTCCCCGTTAAATCCACATTCTTCTCCACGGTGCGTTCGGTAACAAGACGGCGATGATAATGCTCATTTACGATAGGCGGGGAGTCCTCCTTTCGATCCAGATGTCAAAACCCCAACCGACACGAATGAACCGTACACCGACGTCAGTCTGGATGACGAGTCGCAACCTGCCTAACCTTTGTGATCGTAGTGGCTTGATTTCATGCTATCCCACCCAAATCCTCCCCTGACGATCTCCACCTCGTATGGCGATGACGAGCAAACCGGTAGATGTTTTATTCCCTGCCCTTCTGCGTGCCGCTCATTTGAAACAGTCCCGGAGAGTTTCGCTATTCGTGCCTGTGCCGAGTTTGCTGCACTGGGTATGGAGAACAGTTTGAGCCGCCTGGATAATGAACTTGAACCTTGTGCGTTCTACAGGTGCTCGCGGTGTCTCCCTCGTGTTCTCTTCCGGAGGTCTGGAATTTCCTACGATCATATCTCCGTATCTTTGAAACTTGATTTAGATGGAGGTGTCGGGGACGGCGATTCAAATCCAACAACCCAAAAATGCATCACTAATGATGGCAAGAACAGGGTAAATTCCTTCGTTATCTTCCATAAATGAGGACTCGATTTGACTGTTTGGAAGACACAATTCATCCCAGGTCTGAACAACGCTTCGCTCTCATCCCTTTTGGATTGACTGACCTTGAACTGATTCAATCAAGAATTCCCCGCATCCTGCCCATTGTGAGTCACCTCTTCAATCTATTCCAACTCTCTGTCAATTGCATTTGTCCAGTGTCACTGCTGTCGGTGGAACGTCCCTCTTCCCCGAACAAGGTGTTTTCTTCAGCGGCGGAGGCTTCAGTAACTACTTCCCGCGGCCATCGTGAGTTTTCTCCACTACCTTCTCGTTCTCGCATTCTGCTTATGTTCATCCGCCGCCCACTCGTGAGATATCAAGATGCGGCCGTCCAAGGTTTCCTGAACAAGCTTCGCAAAGGCACCTACAGCGGGCTGTTTAACCCGAACGGAAGAGCGAGTCCTTGGTCAACCACATAACACGCAAGATTAACCTTACTTTCTATTCGCCGCAGGCAATTCCGGACGTAGCAACCCAGTCAGAGTTCTTCCGCGTCTTCATCGGTGGGGTGCCGTTCCACGTCGCGGGCACGTCCGCCGCGTCGCCGACGTTTGCGGGTGCGAGACAATATCCACCACCCTTGCCATTGCCCCTCATAATGAATGATTTGCAGGCTTTGTGACCCTCCTGAACGACGCTAGGCTCAAAAAAGGTCTTCCCCCACTCGGATTCTTGAACCCTCTGTTGTATTCCAAAGCGGCCAGCGGATTCAACGATATCACGGTTGGGAATAATCCTGGGTGAGTCGTCACAGCTAAAAACCTCCTATACCGCGAGCGTATATTGACTGGTGGACTTGAACCCGTAAGATGCGGCACGGAGGGATTCAACGTACGTTTTACATTTGGCCTCTTGTTCATTACTCAGTTCAACTTTCATAGGCAACGGTGGGCTGGGACGCTGGTAAGCACATGCATTATTGATAGGTTCAACAGCTATGTTGACCGATCCGATTTTTCAGTCACTGGGCTCGGAACGTGAGTACTCGTTCAGAAATAGAACAACCAACTAAGGATATCTGCCTCCCGAACAGGCCGAACTTTGCCAAGCTGCTCAAGTTGGTCACTTGATGCATGGATGAACCCTGTTTCGACATAAATAAACTCTGTTGAACGTCTGGAAATCCAACTTCTTCAGTTTTGTGAATTGAGGCATCGTATCTCGCTGCAGAGTACCCTTGTGGGTCAACTGGTTGATTGAAACTTGTGGCTGATGAGGAATCGATTCAGATAAATGCAACGAACAAGGGCAACCTGTAAACGCAGAGCACGACGCCCCCCGCTGTAAGTGATAGTCCGGGAGAAAGCTCAACAAGGCTTCCAATCGTGACCAGCCGTCGACGCTGAAAGGGACTTCAGTATCATGAGCCGGAAATAACCGATGCATCAGTGATACCATCAATTCAACTATGGTTGAACCCAGTGAAGCAAAACTGAAATCGACGTTTCGCAACAATGATAGTGGGCTTTTTCAGAAGAGCCCTCGACCATTCGTATTACATTTGAAACCATTCGTATTGCACAATCTGGCATAAGCGAAACCCCTCCTGGTGCAGTTCGGGTACCTACCGCTTTCCCGTGCACTCTTCCAGCATGCGGTGCCGTTAGTTTGCTCAGCGTGGAACTATCGGCGAGTTACTCCGTCAAGGGAAAATTATCTCTTTCTAATCCTTTTGTTGCTGTCAGGTGCCAGGGAGCTGGTTCGGAGTTCCGAAGAGAAGCAAAGGCCAAAGATGAATCGCCGGTGGTTCAACGGCTCTCGGATTGGATGGAGGTGCCTGACTTGCAGCAAACCTGTAACTTCAAATCGGTCCTGCCAGCACTGTGTCGTGTCTTCTTCTTTGCCCTCCTGACAGAACATTTCAAAGGTGGGGCCGGACTCGGAGTTATCCGCGCAGGTTGAGAACGTCATCTCAACGTCACCAAGCCTGGCTGCATCGTTTCCTTCGCAGCCGACTCGCTGCATGACGCCATCACTCATTCACGACACATTCAGACGCTCTACGATTTTGCATTTAACTGGAATGATGGCAGGCGATGTAGAGCCCAGGATTCCAACTCTTGGCCATGGTTCCATAAACGGTGTGCAAAGTTGAAAAAAATCAGCTGAGCTGCTGCAAAGAAACACCTTCAACGCTAGCCTGAAGAGCCGGAATCCGATCATTTTTGATATTTTCTATTTTCGGATATGCTCCGCTCTTGACTTTTCATGTCGGAACCAACTCGGGGACACACCTAACGCCGATGCTTTCTCATTGCCTGCCGTCCGTCACCGGTCCTCGGATTCCCGCTTTATATGATATCAAGCCGATTTAAACCTGCCCTCGCGGTTCACCTTCCGCCGCTCGCTACACTCGGATCCAATAATGTTTCTTCTCGCCGTCTCCGTCCCGTTTACCACTCTACTTTTTGCCAGGGGTTCATTTTCGTTGCCTTCCGCTGATGATTGGGCCCAGCTTTCCAAATCTCTCGGCGGGAGACTTCTGCAGGCCACTCCTTTGGCTGCACCCTGCTTTTCGGTGGTAAATGGCCGAAATTCGACCGTCGATACTCAAGCGTGTGCTGCTGTACAAGCAGGCTACACAGTTCCTGATTTTCGGTCCCCCCGCTTTCCGGCATACATGCTCGTTCGTCCGAGATTCCTTGCCTTTATCTCCTTCCAATGTTCCAGTTAGCCTCAATGGGAGACCTGTCAACGAGCAGAAGAAAAATGTTTGCTTGATGCCTCCAACCCATCAAATCCACTGGCCACATCCGGCGTATGTCAGCAGGGAAGCATTTCGGAATACTACGTACGTTGAAATGGATCCGAAATTGCCAGTGCCGTTTCAACTCATTTTATAGGTGGTAGTATCCGGAGCCGAGGATGTCCAAACCGCCTTCGCTTTTTCTGCAAAGACAGGCGTCCGTTTATCAATTAAAGCGTCAGGACACGACTACAAAGGTCGCTCCAGCTCCAAGGGATCTCTGAATTTATGGGTTAGTAATCTATTCATCTTCATGCACCAGATTCCCTCATTCTGCTTAATAGACCCGAAATTTAACCAGTGTGGGATATCACCTTTCCGTATTTTTTTTTTTTTTTTTTTTTGCAAGACTGATTGAGGTCCTTCCAGTTGGCCTACACGCCCAATTTTACACCGGAAGGCGGAGACAAGAGCTATGAACGCACCATCACTATGGGGGTGCGTTCGATTATAGAAGAATGAAAAATAATTTGCGATACTTGTTTAGGCCGGTGTTCCGTTCGAGGACTTGTACGCGTTCGCGGACCAGAACAATCTCACAGTGATAGGAGGGTATCATCAAACTATTTCTCCGTCCGGCGGATGGTAGGTTTCTTCGTTCATCTGATTGCTACTTTGCAAATTCTTGCCAATAGGGTAATGGTAAGAGACCGACCCGGATAGCTTCAGAGTAAGTCTGATCTTGACAAAGGGTGGAGGTCACAGCGTCCTATCGCCTGTATACGGACTCGGTGTTGACCGGGTGGTAAGTTATGGGCGGAATTTTTTTTTATATTCACACTAATTCATTCGCTCGCAGCTGCAATTCAAGATCGTTACCCCAGACGGAGAGTATCGCACTGCGAACGAATTCCAGAATAAAGATCTCTTTTGGGCCTTGCGTGGTGGAGGTGGCTCCACTTTCGGTGTGGTTATCGAATCAACCATGCTCGTAGAGCCCCGCTTTAAATTGCAGGTGTGCGTGGATTCTGAATCAATTCTCAACCCAGCCTCGAACGATGATGATTCATTCTTCCAGCGCTTCATTCAACTTTGCAAAAACGTCCACCAACTATCAACCCTTCCTTAAATTGATTGTCGATGAATCTTACACCTGGGGCACTGAGGGCTGGGGCGGCCATATGGGAGTTCGTCTTGCATTCATATTCTTCCTTCTTCGCATAAAGCAGCTAATTTTTGCGCCAGCCGACGAACCTAATCAATGTCAACCCTCTTCTGACCACAGAACAAGCGATAGAATCTCTTAAAAATGCCACCGCGTATGTGCAAGCTCAAAACGGTACCATCGTTATCGAAGAGCTGCCGTCGTGGCAAGCATTCTTCACAAAATACGTCACCTCCGCTGAAGCCAGCGTTGGAGTTGAAAATACGCTCCTCAGTCGTCTTATTCCGACAAACCTTTTCACCAGCGAAACGGGGAGGACGACCTTGACTAACGCAATGGTTCAAATGGTCGACCAATACGGCATAAATCCGTACATAGTGGTGAGCGCCATTTATCAATCGACACCTGTCGTTTCTGAGCTTGTGCCTCGTTAGGTTGGAACCCCATTTCTTTTCAAAGGTCCGGCAAACGCGACTAGTGTCACTCCAGCATGGAGAAATGCATTATGGCAAGTGAGTACTGCTGGGCTTCTCAACCTTATCTCTGCCTTTCTGACAGCCATTCAGATCGGCGGACACTCTACCTGGCAATTCAATGCGACGGTACCAGAGATCCGTACCCAGTTCCAAATCGCCAGCAACATAACACAGTTGCTGCGCGACATAACCCCTGGCTCCGGTGCTTATTTCGTGCGTTGTGTGGTTTATGTCCGCCGCACCAGGCTTACTTATTTGCATAGAATGAGGGCGATGTGTATGAAGTCAACCACGAAGGTGTGTTGGCATCTGATTTCAATGGTTCACAGTGATTTATTAGGCGAGATAGAGTCTTACTGGGGTGTTAACTATCCTGCCTTGCTCGCTATCAAGAAGAAGTAGTGAGTCTCGTGCTAACCCTTGAATGATTTGACATGACAATGTGGTTCAATCAAAGCGATCCGAATTCTTTGCTCGAGTGCTGGCAATGTGTTGGATGGAAGGGAGCGCAAGATCCGCGCTACGATTGTTATCTTTCATTGTCTAATTGAACTCGGCGATGGTCGAATCGTCGTGATTGACTTGTTTTGTTTCACTAGACTGTAACTGACTGCGTTTGCAATTTTGGGACAGGCTTGCGTGGTTGCCAGCACTCATCTAAATGATAAGCAGCACGGAAGGACGCTGAGGCTCATACCGGTAGAATTAAATTGAAGTGGCCCGTCGACAAGACAATAAGATACTGAATTGTGTCGTACGTCGCATCAAGTCGTGTCGTATGTCGCACATGCATATGGTGCGATTCCTCGTTGAAGATATCCTCCGGCCGGCCAAAGGTAAAGCCATATCGAATGTATATGAGGATTGCTATTTTTTCCCTTGGGGACTCGGTGCGCTTCCCCAAGACACAAAAAGATCTAATTTTCGTCTTGGATGGCGAAATTTGATGATACCTTCTAATTTTTTCCCAATTGGCCGCGGACTTCTAGGCGAAGGAGAGCCGCGGAAACGTCAGAAGCTCTGCTATAGAAATTTCAACCAATCTTCAAGGACTTTGGACTGCAGCGGCCCGGGCCCGGGAATGGAACGGATCAAATTCAACTTCGCACGAACCCTCCTTCTTCTCAACTTCTCAACATTCCCTGTGTACTGAGAAGCCTCTGTCTGATCTCGACCACATGGACCACATCTATATGAACTTGTACAAGAGCTGTCCGATGGTCTGTGAGTCTTTCCTGGAAGATGTGGGTTAGCTCTCTTGCGTCGATTCTTCCGCTGGTGGTCTTGGCTTTCGCTCTGCCGTCGAAAGACTGCGAGCATCAAGTAAAAGAAGAGGTCGTCCCACCACGAGGGTGGACGATATTTGGGCCCGCTCCTTCGGACCATTTTATCAACCTACGCATTGCGCTGCCTCAGTCCAACTTCAACCTCTTGGAGCAGCATCTCTACGAGATCAGCGATCCCTACCACGAACGATATGGTGCGCATCTGACAAAGGAAGAGGTCGAAGACCTCGTTGCTCCTCACCCGGACAGTGTTGCCGCCGTTAACGAATGGCTGTCATCTCACGGAATTCAAGAGGAGGACATTAGCCGTTCGTCTGCCGGAGACTGGCTCGCCATCAGGGTGCCCGTGTGGCTGGTGGAGAAAATGCTCGATACGGTCAGTTATCATGGTGTGGGACTGTTCTGCGAATAATCACTCAGGTTATCATCTAGAAATATCACATCTGGAAGCACGCCACCAGCGGCGACTATATAGTCCGGACGACCAGTTACAGCCTCCCGAAGGATATACTGGACCATGTGGAACTCATCCAGCCCACGACGATGTTTGGAACGTTCAAAAGACTCAAATCCACCATCCACTCGATCAGTCCAACCAATTCTCAGGTCCAGGCCCAGAATCAGCCTCCGGTATCTGACCCTGTCACCGGGCTCACCGTGGACGCGAGCTGCAACACGACAATCACGATCACTTGCTTGCAGCAAATTTACAACGCTGTTGGATACACTCCGTCTGCTCACGTTGGGAACTCCGTTGGTATTGCAGGATATTTGGGAGATTTCGCAAACAGGGCCGACCTGCAATCGTTTTTTGAGGATCAAGTGCCTGCAGCTGCTGCAGTGAATGCAACCTACAACTTTGTTTCTGTCGCAGGCAGGTTACGCTTTCTCGGTTTCTCCTCCTGGTTGACGTTGTCAAAGGTGGTCTCGACCCACAAGATCCCGCTGACGTTGGCGTGGAGTCTGACCTCGATACTCAGTTTGCGTTCGGTTTGACTTTCCCTGTTGAATCCACATATTTTTCCACGGCAAGTTTGATCTCGGGGTAGAGGCTGGATACTTACTTGTTATAGGCGGGAAGCCCTCCTTTTTATTCCTGATATCGGCACTCCAACAGACACAAATGAACCGTACACCACTGTCAGTTTGAGTAGCGTAACGAGTTTCAATCTGCCTAAACTTCTGCGTGTAGTGGCTTGATTTCATGCTATCTCACCCAAATCCTCCGCTAGCGATTTCCACCTCGTATGGTGATGACGAGCAGACCGGTAGATATTTTATTCTTGCCCTTCTCTGTGTTCCTCACTTGCTACAGTTCCGGAGAGTTTCGCCAAGCGCGCCTGTGCCGGATTTGCTCAACTGGGTACGAGTATCTGGGCCCGCTTCACTACCTCGAATTCAACGTTGTGTGTTCCCCAGGTGCCCGCGGAGTGTCGCTCACGGTCTCTTCCGGAGGTCTGTAAAATCTTTGCGTATTCTGATTTTATATCCCTGACACTCCATTCAGACGGGAGGTGTTGGGGACGGCGATCCAGATCCAGCAACCCAAACATGTATTACCAATGACGGCCAGAACAGAGTGTGTTCCTTCTTCGTTTTTTTACTGAATACGCATTTAATTTGACTGCTTTCGCAGACACAATTTATCCCAGGTTTGAATCTATCCTTCATTTTGCACGGACGATTGACTATGGTTCGACCCAGGTTTCCCTGCATCCTGCCCATTGTGAATTATCCCCTGATTCAATTGTATCTCCCTGCTAATCACTTTCCAGCGTGACTGCTGTGGGTGGAACAATCCTCTTCCCTGAACAAGCCGTCGCCTTCAGTGGCGGTGGCTTCAGCAACTACTTCGCGCGGCCCTCGTGCGTTTTTCCACTATCTTCACGCTCGTGCTTCACGCTCATGCGCATCCGCCACGCGCAAGATATCAAGATGCGGCCGTTCAAGGTTTCCTCAATAAGCTTCCCAAAGGGACCTATAGCGGGCTGTTCAACCCTAACGGAAGGGTGCGCTCTTGGTCAACAATATAACACACAAAACTAATTTCCTTGTTTCATTCATCGCAGGCAATTCCGGACGTAGCAGCACAGTCCGATTTCTTCCGCGTCTTCGCCGCTGGACAGCCGATCCACGTCGGAGGCACCTCTGCCTCCTCGCCGACGTTTACAGGTAAGTTTGAACAATGATGGTTACTCCAACGATCTCGTGGTTAACACGCACATGAGGTTTTGTGACCCTTTTGAACGATGCTCGGCTCAAGAAAGGGCTCCCTTCGCTCGGGTTCTTGAACCCTCTGTTCTATTCTACGGCAGCCAGCGGGTTCAATGATATCACAGTTGGGAACAACCCTGGGTGAGTGCTATAATTTCCCTCCCCTATTGATTGGTCAACCTCGGCGGAAAGATGCGGCACGGAGGGATTCAACGTACGTTTTGTTTTTTGGTGTCATGTTCTTCACTCATACTTAGCCCGATTTTCATTGTAGGCAACGGTAGGCTGGGACGCTGGTAAGCATAACTCTAGTTGAAATTTGGCGATCACCTGTGTTGACTCGGGCCGACGCGATTTTTTCAGTCACTGGGCTCGGAACGTGAGTCTCTGCATTGAACACCCAGAATAGCAGTAACAGTTTTTGCGACAGGCCGGACTTTGCAAAGCTGGTGAAGTTGGTTACTTGATACGCTGACTAACTTTGTCCCGACGCGACATGAACGAGCTCCGTTGAACAACATGGCATATGTAGTTTCTGCGAACTGTAACAGTGTACAATGTCAAGTACTTGGAACAACTCGATCGCTCCAATTTTCGTTATCAGGAAGACAATGCACTAAAATCTCATCTCGTTTGAAAGAATTAATACTAGGTAACCAATATTGCGTTTAGCATCCAGGGAGTCCTTGTAAGTAACATTGTTCGTTGAGATGGATGACGGCAAGGTGACGGTGACCGATACAAGCCTATACCGGCCCGAAAGACGCTTGCCAAACAACACCAAACTAATGTTCCCTGTTGCTTCCGCGACGTCTTGCTCGAGTTTGCGCAACCAGGCTCTCTGTCCGACGTGACCAATGGCTCGACCACCAACTAGAGCAGCTCAAACTCTTGACGTGCTCTCAGTAGTCCTCTCTCTTTTTGTTTGACTTTGCCACGGACTCTCGGTTTGAAAACAATTCGTTCCGAATTTTTCGCCCAGTTCCGGATTCAGTGAATATGCCGGCGAGCGGGCCCGCTGCTCAAGCACTCACACAGAAAACCGCTACGGCGCCACAGCTGCAATACATCAGACCAGATGTCGGACGATCCGGATCCTAGCGAGGGGACTGGCGTGGAGGTCGACAATGTTCTGAGTAGCGTGGACAACGACGAGGAATTACTTGACGGTGCGCAGCCGCATAGTACCATGGAACCCACAGCGGCCAAACCCGCAACGTAACCACTGCCACGCAGCTGACGCAGGCTGAAGCGCATTCTACGCAGCGATTTCAGGCAGGTTTCTCGTTCGACTGTCTGATACTGGCGTGCGACAATCTGCGCACATTCGACCCATTGGTTGCCTGGATGGACCTCGGAAGCGCTTTCCCGAGGTCGACTGAATGTAGCTATGGCTGCTGATCTCGGTGCTTTCCACAAGTCTGGCTCTCCATCTGCCATCCATCTTCCCGAAATCGCCAGTACTTAACCGGGAGCACTGAGCCTGGTATATCACTGTGGCTAGTCAGTCCCTCTATTTACCAACGTCCTCAAGCTTCTCAATTTCCCAAATTCTGTATATAGGTACAAGTTGTTCGGAGATAGGTCTTGATTCTTGCAGCGCCTCCCTACTGTCCGACATCGCACTTCCCGCACTGGTCCTCATCTTTCGGTGAACAAAGACCTTGAGCGCTGAACTGTTTGTTATCAGCGATGTGAGCGACAATTTGAGTGACACTGATTCAAGTTCTCCGACTTATCAATCCGATCCTCTCCAACTGCGCAATGTACCGCCTCCAGGACCACGACAAGAGAACACTGCTTGCCGGCCTCTATCCGCAGCAGCGGTTTGCGCAGCGCATTTTTTCGAACTTTGTACTTTGCTTTGCTGTAGATCACCTTGTCCTGATTTTTCGAGTACTTCTTGTATTCATTAATAGATGATTCCCTCCACTTCCACTGTTACCTTGCGTACCCGCTCATCTCGCTGTCAGTGCCCGTAGATGTCCGTCAACAGGAAGAAATTGATTCAGTCCACGGGCTGTGCATCATCGACATTTAGTTTCCGCCGATCTTCCCTTCTACTTTCTTGGTCTTACCTGCAACGCTGACAGCGAATATCGCTTCTTCTGGGTACGGCTCTATGGAAAACATCGAGCAGGATCGCACGGCGTTCAGCGGGAATGATCTTCCGACATATGACGATCTAGCCGCGCAGGAGGGGCCTAACTCCAGGCGGGTCTTTTTCTTGCAACGATCCAGGCGACTTCGGTCTACGTGTTTCGATGGGTCGACCGCGGTATGCTCTTCTTTGCGTCGCGGTTGAGGACGTGATGCAGGAGGACATCCCGCAGCAAGTCCGACTTTGCGGGCATGCCAACTTGTCAATGTGATATTTACCCGACGAATGCTAATTTCGTATATAGATTCGGTCGATGGCGCGGGTGGATTGAGAAACGGTGAGCCCTCTGTGTGGTGTAGAATCATTGCTTATAACGCTGAATGAATGAATTGACAGAGCAGCTGAGCGGTATCTGGCAATCACACCCGAGGAGCGACAACGAAGACGAGAACGCGGATGGGGGAACGAGGAAATGGTGTGTCCATATGTTAGTACAACGTCGAGCCCGGTACTATCCTGAGCCCAGGATGCACTCGACCCCGAACCGCCAACACCCACCACACCAGGCCTTTCCATCCAAACCAGGAACCTCCGCATCTCCACCCTCTCCGAACCTCCACCTACCGCCCGCCCTGAGCAGCCCTTACCGCCTTTACCTCCTGTGAGTACGGTTCTCCGCCCCACACACCTCAAGATGCACCACTTTGGTTCGCGTTTCCTCCCGCATACGACTACACCCATCCGATGTCTACTCCCGCTACAGGCCGACCGTCTGCTGCTGCTCGGCCACGATGAGGGTCTCTCTGTGCTTGACATGTACCCGCAGGACTGGAACGACAGTGGCGGCCTGGATTTGAAGGGGCCGGAGGAAGCCGTCGTGCGCACAATCTGGGAGGGCGAATGCGTTTTTCAGATGTCCATCCTCGAACTCGACAACGCTAGCGGCGTAGTGCTGATGCTCGTAGGCCCCGAGCCCGAGTCGCCGCTTGTCAAGGATTCGGAGTGCCAGCGGACCGTGCGCATGTATAATCTTGGGTCCCTCATCAGCCTGGCAAAGTGGGCCGTCGCGAACAAGGTCTCCTCCATTCCATTTAATCGGCTTCAACAATTAACACGCTTGCAGGGCGCCCACCCGCTCAACCTCGGAACCTTTGCCCCACAGCAGACGCCGACGAAAAAGCACCGCCCCACGAGCAGTATCGCGCGGGGCCTGAAGTCACTTGCGAGTGGCAGTGGTTCCAGCTCGCAAACAGAGTCCTCCTCGGCGTATATGCCACTGCTCACTCCACATTCTTCTATCGCCGGCTCCAGCTCATCACGATCTTCTGCACCTCCTGTGCGTCCGCCACCACGGACAAACTCGGATGAGAGCAGTTGGGAAATGGTCGACGACCTGCCGCTGCGATGGGCGCGCGACTTTGTTCCGCTTGCGTCATCGGGGTCGCGGCTGGTGAACCTGAGTGTGCTGAGCTTCGCACTGTGGACGCGTGATGAGGGTGCGCGAACCGGCAGTCGGGGACAGTTTCTCGCTGTGGCAACAAAGAATAATATTCTACTCTACGAGACGCCGCCAAATGAGCGTGCGTTTCGGTTCGTCAAGGTATGCCCACTCTTAATTCACATGCTAATATATAGCCAACCCAACGATTGTTTTCTTTATAGGAATTCTACACTCCCTTACAGCCCAAGGGGATGTGCTTCTTCCAGCAGAGTGTGCAAGAA
Organism: Mycena sanguinolenta; assembly: GCA_014462675.1. NCBI lineage: Eukaryota > Fungi > Basidiomycota > Agaricomycetes > Agaricales > Mycenaceae > Mycena > Mycena sanguinolenta. Next base: position 290,949 of record JACAZH010000041.1, on the reverse strand, counting down.
CTCGCGCGCTCCCCGACAGACGTCCACAATCGACACCGACGCACTTCCTCCTCTACACGCTCGGTGGCCGCCTCCATGGCTGCCGCAACAACAAACTATGGCACGCAGCTCAGCATCTTCGTCGTCTTCGAGAAGAAGGCCGGCTGGATCCGACTGGCAGACTCTGCCGCCGGCGAGATGGAGCTCTTCGATACTACAGCCGACCCAACCACCAACCTCAGCAGCTCAAATACCCTCCTCACCCCGCACTCCCCCCATTCGCGCGCAGCGTCCGCATCCCCCTCTAGCGTACGTACCCACGAGCACAAGCACAGGCACGCCAAGCACGCGTCGTCCGCGGCCTCCAGCCCGGACCCTGCGCATGGCAGCGGGAGCGGGGGAAAGTGGTTATTACCCGTGCGCTGCGAGCTGCCCATGCCGTCGCCGAGTGTATACGTCCTCACGCGCGGGGCGATGACACAGATTTTGCCGTGCCCGTTACCAATACACCCAGCTGGCCCCGCGAGACCACTGGCTGTCCTCCGGTGGCGCTCGACGCCGACGCACGTTGCACCACGCGTAGGCGGTGAGGCGGGCGAGGAGGTGCTGCAACTAACGGCGCTGGGAGAGGGGAGCGTGGAGGTGCTAGAGGTGCCGCTTGCGACTCTCGGCGGAGCTCAGCCGGCGGCGGGCGGGAGTGGGAGTGGGTATGGAAGCGGGAACGTATATGGGAATGGGAACGGGAAGGGCAAGGCGCGGGCGGGGATGGATGAGCTGGGCGTGGTACGCGCGGAGGACGATGCGGGCGGGGAGACGGGATTCTTGTGCGTCGGGGGGTACTGGGACGACCCGCATCAGGGTGCCGCGTACCTGCAGCGCAACGCGAGCATCTCGAGCGACGCGACGGCGGAGTCGGTTGATGCTGGGAAAATCGCGGAGAGGCTGCGGCGCGCGCAGGGGGTGTATGGGTGGTGTCGCAAGGGGCTTGCGGATTGGCGGGTGTTTTGGGTTGGAGGGGCGTTTGATGAGTGGGAAGATGACGAGGAAGATGATTTGTAGCGAGGATGGGTGGACGGACAATATAATTTTGACTATAACGGACAATGTTAGTACGCAATGCTCACTGTATCATGCACAATGTATTCTTTTCTGCAAGTAATCCCTACAAAATTTTATACTCAAGTACAGTTCACACTATTAGTCGTGTCTATCGAGCTCTGTGGGGAGAAGGCTTCACTATGCCCCCTGGTGCAGGGACAGCGTTCTGCTGTATACATTTATCGGCGAGAACGATCCATAGACGGACAATATCAATCGTACCCGCGTTGTATGTCGCGTCTAGTGCTGATGAATGACCATTCTCTTCTTTCTCAACTCCGCCAGAGCAAATTTCACGCCGTCCTCCTCAGATTCGACTTCGCTAGTTTCGGAGCGACCACGAGGCGATTGAATATGCGGAATACTCTGAACCTGGCCCCTCAGTCTTCGGCACATCGTGAAGACAAAGCATCGATTAGAATCAAATTTGCAAGCGGCTCGGGTTGTTCGATTTCCAGCTCTTCGAGCTGGGGAAGAAACGATGGATTTTTGGTGCGGTCAAACCGACCGAAGAATTCCAGCGAATATTCGTCTGATACCTCCAACTCAAGCTTTTTGAGGGAACCCAAACCGGAGAGCAGATCCAAAGGAACTTCGCGCATGAGCAATCTGAGCAAAGAGGATGAAGTACATGTTCGTCGAGCTTCCGAAGAAGAGGAAGATCACAGAAGTGTTGAGGGAAATATTTTATCTTTGTAGAAAGCTCTAGAGCCTGGATTCGGGGTCCAAGTAGGGCAAACGTAGTGGTGATCAAGCGTCGCCCGTCTTCCTCCCGCTCAGGGAAGGCTCTAAGGTTCAAGGAAATAGGGCAAGCGCTAGCTCTGGCAGACCAGTCTGCGAGAAACTTGTCGAAATTCACTGCGTCTAAAAACGACGGAGCAACACGCTCAAAATCCGAGCGCAGTCGGGCCCACAGCCTCGGAGTCGCCACCGCGATGGATCTCCATGCCCTGCAGACATGCAGCAACAGCATTGGAGCATAGCGTAGGTTTGGAGTCAAGTGGATGTAGATCAACGAAGGAAGGCAATACTGGAATATTTCGGATGTGATTTCGTTCGGTAGTGTCAAAATCGGGTAAACGACATTTTCAAGCGTCTTGGAGCATTCTGCGAGCTCTCGTTCACAGTCTGCGATTTTCGCCTTGTATCCAGCAATGGTCTCTTGAAGTGCATCATGACGCCTGCGCACTTCGGCATAAAACACGGAGGTAGCCATCGGCAGCATGGGAGAATCGGGACAAGATGGTAAAGAGAGAAGAAGTGGCTGTAACGTTTCGGTCACGGCAAGCCTCAACCAGTTTCCAGAGGCAGGACCTTTCAGGAATAGCGCTAGATTCAAGTTCAAGTGGGTGTACTCTATCGGATCTGAACTCTGCTGCAATCGAGTCCTCACATTGTACTTATTACTCAGAACGGCGAAGATTCAAACACATTCAAGCTGCATTCAACAAGAAGGATATAATTCGCGGCGCAGACGATGTACCAGATAATTTGGAAGATATCAGCCTAGAGTCAAGACGTTCATTCCCACATAATTCCCTGCTGATTTGGGATGTCCTTCAAACTGCCGATGATCAGCCCCAATTGAAAATCAAACATGGAAAAAAAAAAACTCACTCGACCTCGATGCAATCTCCAACCCGCCGTACATAAACATACAATAGCTGTCCTTGCATCCCTTTCTCTCTCATAACCTGTGCGAACTGGCGATACCCCGCTTCGTGGAACGGAATCTCAACTCCATGCACTCTTGCCTTCGCCGGCTCCTGTGGTCCAAGACGCACCATGACGCTCCGTCGGCGGTCATGCAGAAATGCGGTACCGAGGCCCTTGTCGTAGTACACCACTTTACCTTGGTGTGGGTCCCACTGGCCCTTTCCCGCGTTCGCGAGCAGGGCGCGGCAGATGAAACGCTCCCCGCCGTATTGGTTCCGCGGGGGCTCATCGACAGGCGGTCCTCCCATTTTTACGCACTCTTGTTCGGAGGCAAAGCCGAAATCCAACACCCAGTGGATATACGCGCGCGCGGGGATGTAGAGGGTGTCTTTGGGCAATGCTGATGGATCGGACGTTATTTTCTTGGAGATCTTGCAGACGAGTTTGTGCGTGGGCCACTGGGCTTTGGCGCAGTCTGGGCTGCAATACGACTGCGAAGGGGATACTGTCAACGCTGGGCCGTTCAAAACCGTGGAATACACGTACGACCCCAAAACATCTGTAAAAACGATGGTTAGACCTGCCTCGCCATGCTGGAAGAAGGATCCGACACTTACGAGCCGCACATAGTCTTGGCGTGTTTCTGGCAATTCCCACATTGCGCGTGTGGGGTGACTTTTTTCCCTGTTTCAATCTCTTCAACGACCCTGTGTTAAACTTGAACTCTTCGATGAAGCTAGCCGAAATTGAACACGCACTCGAACCGAGGCCGCAGGCACGGCACAAAGAAACTTATACGTGTCTCCTTGCTTGCTTCCTTGGAGATATTCCAGTGCGACTGCTGGTCGTCCGCCCATTCTTTATCCACGAGATCCGCGTTGTGCGACAACAGGCGAGCAAACATGCGAATGTGCTCCTCGGGCATTTCCTCGCCCGACGTGAGGTGTTTTTCCAACTCCACACGCACATCGTCGTCGGACAAACGAGACGGGAGAATCTCGCGTAGGCGGGACTCGAGGTGAAGGACGAATTCCGCGCCGTCCTACATTCAGGCGTATTATTAGCACTAGAAATCCATCGGACAGTGTTTACCTTTGGGCGGCCCTCCATATAGGAATATCTGACTACGACCAGCGGGATCTTCGGGGTCTGCATCATGGGCACAAGTGGAGCTGTCGTGAATGAAATCAGTTTACAATGAAACGACTACGGAGGCGCGCACCACCCGGACGTGCGCCAAACTTGCTCTCCTGCGCCTCTTTGAGCTGTTCAAGGAGCTGAAAGAGGCAAATTTAATGTACTGTTTCATCTGGCTATGTAGATAAGCTGACCTTTGGACCAGGTTCTGGCCAGGAGACACGTTTGACGTCCAGAATCTCCATGATGAGCATGATGTCTTTGTGGTAGTACACGACAAAAGGTGTTTCGAGACCGCCTTTGAGGAGAATTATTCAACATTTTCAATGAAAAGAAATGTTTGAACCTTCGGCGGTGATGTCCAGGGCGGCATGGCCCATGATCTTTTTCACGCCAATCCAGTTTCCGGCGCGCCCCTTTGGCGGATTCATAGGAAGACCTTCCATCATTTGGGGCTGCGTGAATGCAAGGAGGTTGAAATGGGTCAAAACATATCTGAAAAACCGTCAATAAACGCAGACACGCCTACCAGCGGTGTACTTACGATGCCATCCGTTGGGCGTCCTTGTAGCCGTCTAATTTCTGCCTCCCCATCCCGCCTGCGCGTATTTCTGGATGTGGTTTTTTTCCAGTCCGGCCACGAATCAAGCCGGGATATCTTGAAATTTGGCTTCTTGGAGTAAGTTTTATTGGGGAATAGGTACTCAAATCTTCCCAGCTAGTTGATCAGTCGCGAGCCAATACAATTTCTTTCGGCCCAAACCTTTGGACGTCCCAAAGCCCACGTCTTAAATTCTCGATCGCAATTTCGCGTTGCTTTTGGGGATTCGCCGCCGTCTTCATCCGTGGATCGATCTCGTTTATATGACCGAGCGCCATGATCCAAGCCATTGCATCGTCCGTCGTGAGCGAAGAGAACGCGCCGTTGTCGACATTTGGGTCAGCAACGCGCATCTGCGCTGCCAGACGGGTAATTTCATTTGCCGACGTGGGCTTACGGGGAGGCATGGCAAAAAGGACTGGAAGAGGTTGCAGGAAGACCTGGAAGAGGCGAATTTCACATTTGAAGTCACGGTGGCGTGACTTGCAATCTTCTTCTCTCCTAAGTTACCATCGTTAATTCGCGTCTTAATTGCCTCTGTCGCGTATCCAGAAGGGAAAACGCAATATTACTGCTTCCAGGGATTGGGCTCAGTCTGCCTGCGTTGCACGAAACTGAAAACGCAAGCGAGCCATTGGTATTGCTCTCTGTCAGATAGATATCGTTCGGATGCGGCCCTGTTTTTTGTCATCGTTGCAATCCATGATGACATCTTCCGTCTTTGTTTCTATCTTGTGCGTTCACTCTAAGTAGCACCTGTCGCAGAGAGAGACTTTGTCCGCGTCAAACTTCTCACTCACTGTGTCCAACTTGACGATATACATGGCGATGGTCCTCTGGTTAAACTTACCCTCAGTGTCCCAGATTGACCTCCAAGTAGATTGCGTTCATTCTCTGAGAGTTGGACTCTTGGAGCTCTTGCGGGCGTTTGCTTGGCTTTGGTGGCAACCGACATCGACTTGGGATGATCTGGGGCATATAAATTCATCCTTGTGGTCAACGCTGAATGAATCAATCTATAGTGAATATTCTGTGCGCCTCCAAGAAGAAAACTTTGCGAATCGTTTGCGAAGTCGACGTCGCATTTTTCGGATTTGTTCGGATTTCCGTGTCTTTGCGGATATTATTGGCAACGTAACGGTGGCAGTGTCAACGGTTGCTCTCAAAAAACTCGGTGGATGCGTTTGGTGGATGCATTCACTTGGTTTCGCCACATTACGGCCAATATGCACTCTTGCACCTCCACCCGTCGTCCTGAAATTCTCTCCTCCTCCTGTCCTCGTTACAAGAAATCGCACCAGAATTGATGGCTCCTTCTTGCTCTTGTCTTCTGCTTCCCCAGAGCCCACTGGCCCGCGTAAAGCGTGGCTTAGTCCCGCACATCAGCTTACACGCTATGCGATCGCGGAATCGAAAACAAACACGGAGGTCTCTCTTGACGTCGGCGACGCGATGCGTCTCTTTTCGCAGCCAACGCGCATGACGAACGTCGTGCAACTCGGAGCTCTCGGGAATCCCTACTTCAGCCTCAAACCGCATCTGACTGAGATGTTGAAGGCATGTGTACTCACCCCAGAGGGTATTCGAGGCCTCTTGGAGGCAGACGTCGTCGCAGACCGCGAAGTGATCAAGAAGTGCATTTTTACTTTATTCGCACAACACTTGGCTTACCCCGTTCTAGGCTCATGTTCCCGATCCACGGCGTGTTCCACGCATCGTTCGTCCGCGGCGTACTTTTCTTGGAGGATGCTAGCCATAACCCGTACGCCCTCGTGCGATTATATTTTGCGTGATATTGACAGAAGACAGATCCCAATTCGTATATAACGCAGTCCATACGTGCGTTTTACACTTTTGTGCAATTTTCAAGCTCAATCCAATTCCAGAAAAGTGGGTTTTCAGCGAGCGACCACGAAAATGTACACCGGTCGGCATGAGCCCCAACGCAGCGTCCGACACACTCTGCATGCCGTCGTCGCGCGCTCGCTCGGCGGTCTAAATCTCCTCATGTCCGGCCCCGTCGACTGCATCAAACGTACGTTCCCCTCGCAATACTACACTGTCAAACCAACGCGAATACCAGATAAATACACCGGCAACCCCGGCTGCTACATGGATCTTGTGACCCGGCCTCTGCGGGACGGCAAATACTTGCAAGTCCCATGTTCCGCGCAAATAACTGACTGACTAACCGCGGCCCAGCATCCGCCCACGGACTTGGAAGGAATGGTATTTTCGCGCACACTTGATGGGCGTCCGCTCGCTCTTCCTCGGTCTCGTCGACGAGGCTGGCGTGCTGCAGTACACGCGCCGCCTCGCCACGCGCGCGCTGCCGCTTGAAGTCGGCGGCGGTACGCAGTGGGACCCGGAGACAGATTTGAGCTGGGCGGCGCGCGTGCTCGGCGCGGTAAGGGATTATTGCCAGGAGGCGGCGGACCTCGCCGAGGTGACAGAAACGCGCTGGGAGCTGCAGAATAAGGTGTGGCGGATGGAGATCAGCCCGGTGGGCGGGGAGATGCGCGTGCTGGTGCGCGAGCTCAGCAGAGAGGAGCGGCGTGGGAGGAGCCTCGTGCCTCGGGCAGTGCTCAAGGCATTCAAGATGGCGTTCAAGCAGGGTTATGAATGATATGTCATACAGTGGGTTTCTTGTTTCGTGTTCACGCCCTAGCTTGTTTCGTGCCCTACCAAAACTCACCTCTTCACAGGGCGATGACCAGGGCAGCGTTTGAAATCCATCCATCCACGGCCACGGCCACGGGCAGGAGACCTGGGACGCGCCGCCGACTGCGGAACGACCTGAGACAGTCGAGCTTGATTTGGCATTATGGGGATCAAGACTATTGATAGACGCCAGTGAAGACTTGCATCACGATCGCCATCTAGCACTGCCCGTCTGTCTGTTCTGGTCCTAGGCATAAGTGTAGGGACGTAGCTCTTTGCATCTGCCCACATCTTGCGATCGCCCTCCATGTCTCCCCGTCATGTCCCCGGATACGTACTACGATGACGACGGCGAGGGTGACGATGTCTGCCCGGATTACTTCGCCGCTACTAGCATCAGGCGAAGGTGCGTCTTGTCTTTTTTTGCCTGTCAATATCAGGGTCAGCTGATTAGGTGAATCATAGTAATACAGTGACCACGACGAGCAGCGGCGCGACGTCCAGCAGCTTAGGCAGCGGTAGTTTCAGCGGCAGGAGCGTCCACTGGAACTCGCCGTTCGATGCGTCGCGAACGCTTCCACCCTTACCCCCGTTCACCTCTCACACCCAGCTACGGCGCGTGGTTACATCTCCTGCATCCCCTCCTCCTTCTCTGCGCCCAACAACACCACTCCGCCTAGGACCGCAACGATATCTTTATACATACACTATGCTCGCGGCCGGTGCGCCGCTCACGTTTTTACTCTCGTAAGCGAAACGTGTTTCCGGGTGTGGCTAGCCGCTTGACTGGTGTCTGTGCAGCGTCGAGCCAGCTAATGGCAAACCGACCCCCGGAAAATACACCATCCGCCTCTCGCTCAAAGCCGACGACGTCGAACGGCCGATCGGCGAGCCTGTCTCCCTCCGGCTATCCGTCGACCCGCGGAACCTGGAGTTCGCCGTCTTGTGAGTATTCGATTACTTCCCTGTCTCGGTGCGCGCGCTGACCTCCCTTCCTGCAGCCTCTTCCCGGGGAAGAACAACGTTCTGCCGGTGGGATGCCTGTACTCGCTGCGCGTATGGCTGCGGGTGAATGGAGTGGACCATCGTATCTTCGGCGAAGACGAGCTGTGGGTTGGCGCGGATCCGGACTTTGGCGCCGTTGATAACGCGTCGTTCGCGTGTCTGCGGCCCGCGAGCGTCGCGGACTCGGATGCGCAGGTATACGATGCTATTGTCGGGCGCGCGCGCGTCCAGTTCGTGATCCGGTACGTCATCGTCTTCTTTATTCTCGCCTCCCACTCTCCCCTGCCTTGTGCGTTGTCAGTGCCAGTTCGCTGACTGCTAACGCAGGTGGCACCCTCTCGGCGACCGGCATTACCGCTACACGATGGACTACGTTGCGGGGGGCGTCGGTACCGTCCTCATGGACGATCTGCGGCTTCGGGTCGAGGGCGACCCGCGGCAGGTGGCGTTCCTCGTGTACACTGTACCTGTCCGGTCCATCCCGACGGGCGCATCGCACCGCGTGCGCTTGTGGCTCAAAACGCGGGCCGACCCACCCACTCCCGTGTCTCCGTCAGCGCAAGCGCGCGCCGTCGAGTCATACGTCTACCAGCGCGTGTGGAAGTCGGACGCGTTCAAAATCGGCGCACGGCTCGACTTCGAGGCGATTGGTCCGCGACTTGTTATGGGGTCTCCGGCAGGCCCGCCCCAGACGATTGTGATGGATGTGCTCTCGCCGGTGGGGTACCAGCGAGATGCAAAATCGCCGATTGTGTGATTCTTTTAAACCTTCGTTCAGTACCTTCCTTATTGTTTTGGCGCTTTAAGCGTCATAGGCCTTTATATTCTTGACCATCGGTAATAGTAAAAAGCAAAATAATGATGTACATCTAGCGACGTATGACACCCGTTGTGCCCTGACCCCCTACTTTATAAGTACTTGGCTAGGGAATTCTTGCTCCAAATCCTAACCTCAGCGTCAACGGGTTCTCTGAAGCCTCTAATCCTCATTGAGGTCCATCCAGTACACGAGGAGGTATGTAGCACTTTCGACTTGAGAAAATAAAGGTATACTGGGAAGCGTCAACGCAGGCTAATTCGGTCTAGGATAGAAGCCCATCGTCACTGGTTTAAAAAATGACATCGATAGTGGTCGACAGCTGTCTGCCAGAACCGCCTCACACTTTCGTACATGAAGGCATTTTGTCCTTGAAGAAAGAACACTGACAAGTACAATTGTAGTACATACAAGGTACAGGAAAATCACATTTCTTTGAACGATCACACAACCACTTTCGCAAGGAGAAAATCCGACCATTCTTTCTCGCCCCAGGAGCTGGAGATCTCGTTTGCGATGAGGCCATCCCACATCACTGTCGGCGAGACATGGATCCCGTTCTGGCGGGAGAATTTGACTGCATAGTGTGAACGACATTAGAAAGGCTAAGAGGCGATACAGGACATACTGGTGTATTTTAGATCATCCGTGACCGCGGTCCCACCATTCGGGCTGCTCTTCAACAGTAAAAGGTCCGCAAACTTTCCGGCAGCACTCGACGGGACGGGGATAGTTTCTTCTGCGAGGGCCGTGAGCTTCTCGCGAATTTGAAGCGGCGTGCACGTCGAGGTCGGGATGTCAAAGTACTCGCCCTGGCGCTTGAAGAGGGCCAGTGAGAACGCCCAGAATGATTCGGGGGCGGCGCGCGCGACCTAGGAAATGTGCTTAGACCGAGACTTGGGCTCGGACGGCGAAGTACCAACCGCAAGGCCCGCTTCATGCACGAGAGTTGAGGACGCATGCCAGGGCTGCACTTGAGGTCTGAAGATGGCCTTGACCTTTCCGTGGTACTTCCCGCCAGGGCCCAGTGCGGGAACGAGAACGTTGTCTATTGCAAGCGCAAGTTTGGCACTGCCTGCGCTTCAGATGAGATATCGATGAATCCACGCCCTATTTGCACCTGAATGGGCACACATAATCCACTGTGAACTGTTCAGCAACGCATTTGGCGCAGCTCAAGGGGTTTCAGTCGACTGACAGAATATATCGAGAGTGTGTGGCGCGTCAGAGGTTCCGGCAATAATCAGAGGGCGAAGACTGGGTGGGAGAGCCATATCTGTCTATCTTGTAGCTCTTGGGGCCTAGAAAGTCCGCGATACGGAACTGGAGTGGACGTTGAGAGCAAGGGGTAAATCAGTCACGCGCCATCGACTTGCCTTCCTTCCACCATCACGCCAGCTTTTCGCCGCGCGTTCTGGCTTGCGTTTCCATTTATCGGCGTAGGACTGGTCCCGTTGAATTTCTAACGTTTTCAGCTTCAAATTGATATCAAGAATGCCTATGGACTTTGCCACCTTCTTGACCCAGATCAACGACGCTCTAAATGCTGAAAACGGTCCAAATCTCGCGTATCTTTTGCGTCCGACGAGCCCACATGGAAAGGATCTTGTCAAGGGATTTCGCTCACCCACGGTGAACGCGTTATGGCCAACGAGACTGTTTTCTGAGACGTTTCCAGCCTGCAACGCTCGCACACTTCAAGGGAAGCATAATGAGTCCCTGGGATGAAATAGCAATCCAGTATGTTCTAATATGCACCCATATCGCTCGCCTTCGGCCAGGGGAGGCCTTCAAGGAGCAGTCACAGCTTGTTTCGTACGTCGCGCTGTCCGTAGTAGGAATCGTATTTATAACGCTTGTCATAGCTTGTTCTTCCGATACTTCATTGAGAATCGAGGATGGACCCTTCCTGCGCTTTTCTCTATTCTCCGCGACCTTCGAGATCTTGCCCATGACGTACCCCTTTCCCTCTCTGGCTTCAATCCTCTTACTCGTTTTCAAGGCTGATTGGCACGCAAAAGTGCACAACGAACCAAGCGAATGCATGGTAGATGCTGCGAGGACCGTGGCCAAGGCGTTTTCGAATTGTATGACCGATAGGTACGCGACCAAGCACCTTTCCGTGTGCTGCTGAACCAACGAGAGACAAGAACGTCGCCTCCAGACGAATCTCGAAAATGGGGCGTTTACTACGTCGTCGGTCTCGCGATGAAGTCTTACTTCAAAGTCAGACGAATATCGCTGACCAAAAATATCATCAAAGTGCTGGAAAACAACGCCGACATTCCTGCCCTGGAACTTTATCCGCGGTCCCACCAGGTAGCTCATTTGTCTCTAGCTTGGTCGCCCACTGATGCAAAGAAAGGTCACCTACCGGTACTACATCGGCATGTTAAGTTTCCTGAATGAGGAATACGCCAAGGCAGAACAAGAGCTGACTCTCGCATTCTACCACTGCCACATCGGCGCGCACGAAAACCAAGCGTAAGCATTGCGCCCTCGTATACATCTTTGCCGACCACCCACAGGCGTATCCTTGCGTACCTCATGCCCCTGCGCATCCTCCGCGGGCACCTCCCCTCGGACGAGCTCATGCACCGTTTCCCCGTCTTGGCGGACATCTTCGCGCCATTCATCGCCGCCATCCGCAAGGGCGACATCGCCGCGTTCGACCGTGCCCTCGAGCTGCGCGAAGCCCGGCTCATCGAGCTGAATCTCCTCCTCACGCTCGAAAAAGCGCGCGAGCTGTGTGTGCGCGGGCTCTTCCGTCGCGTGTGAGCGCGCTTTATTTCCCCTCATCTCATGTGCTAGGTTGCTCACGCTCCCGCAGATGGGTCTCCTCCGCAAAGGGCACGCGCATCCCGCTCTCGATGTTCCACTGCGCGCTGCGGATATCGGGGATCAAAGACGTCGAGGTCGAGGAGGCTGAATGCCTCGTCGCGAACATGATATACAAGGGCTACATGCGCGGGTACATCAGCCACGAGAAGCAGATGGTAGTGTTGGCATCGACGAACGCGTTTCCGAGGCTAGCGGACCGGATGGCGCCGTTTGCGTTGATGTAGGTATTTTATGTTTGTTGGGTAATGGATAGCCAGTATTTGGCACAGCAGAAGTGACCCAAAGACATGAGTTCTGCTCACGACAATTCCGGAACTATTCGTGCCAGGAGACACAACTGGGCAACACGCGCTCACTCGACTCGGAAGAGACCGCAGTTTCGCTTGACTATGACATGATATTTGGTCTCTGGACAGACACTTTATCGTCTCTAACTCGTACCTCCCCTCTCGCGAGCGGAGACAGGGAGAAGGCAGAAGAATTTAAAAATCAATAGAACGCTCCTGGTCCGTCTAATCCCTCCTGGGCCCTGAACCCCCATAGTGCGGCTGGGTACTCGAGTTCGACTTGAAGCCCATCCGAAATGAAACATTGAAGCTCAGCCATGAGATCAAGTTGCATTGGACGGTTGAAGTAAGCCTGAAATCGTCGCAGAGGGGTGAGTATGGTCATCCTCGTCTTGATGAAGGCCAGGGCAGCAGCGTCGGAAAGCCCAGCAGGAGGTGCTGCGAAAATACCGATATCGGTTAATCTCGGGCACAAGTTGTGCGGTGGGGAAAAGAGCGCCATGAATTCATCATCCACGAACATTGAATCGGGATGGTATAACCCTGGCATCAGTTGGAGGTGGGAGATCATGGGCAAGGACTGTAAAAGTTCATGGAGGCTAGTCGTTGTGAACCGGGTGAAGTCGATAATTACGCTCAGACATGCGTGGTTACTCCGTGGTACAATGTTTGTCATTGTGACCTCTCCAATCTGTAGAGAGCGAAGATTTGGGGCAACCAGATCGATCCATTTGTGAACCTGGAATTCCCAGCCACGGAGAACGAGAGTGTGCAGTTTGGGTAAGACCACTGAGGATGGATTGCAGGTTAAACTTGAAGGCCTGGTCACTTGGATATCGCACTGCTCAAGATTTGGACACTTTCGAAGTATATCCAACGCTCTGTCGCAATCAACGCCTCCTTCTTGGCCATGCTCTGTCCAACGGCAATAGCATTCGAGGCGGAGTCTTTTCAGCTGTGACCATGGTAGTGGCAACGAAAGCGGATCATTAGCCACGGTTAGACACAGTGCTACGTCCTCAAGAGAAGGGATCTCCAAAGTGTTTGTGGCAGGTGTTTGACTTGGAAGAGTTTTCATCCGGATACTTTTTAGAAGTGGGAAGTTGCCTGGATCAAGCTGTAGAAGTGGGCGTATGAGCTCCGCATCCGCGGCCAATGCTAGACATCGCAAACGCCGAGAAACCGCCATGAGCTGAAGTGCGAATGGATGCTCTTCCAGATTCGCATTCAAAGCAACACGATTGGTGAAATCGAAAAGAGAAACCGACAGAGGACAAGTGGCGGATCGTTCTAGCCACGCCTCGACGGTCCTCTTAAGTCCCGAACGAACACTGGCTGGCGCATGGAGATGATCCAGTGGAGGAATATGGATTGAGCTCCAGAGCATGGGGGTGCAGTAGGCTACGCTTCTCCAATCCCTGCACTGATGCGCCCCAACAGTAAGGGCGCCTCAGTGGGATCGATAAGAGCGTTGTGCTCCGACGGGAGGCAGGAGAAGAAGATTTCCAGAAGAACATCCTGAGGAATGAGCCTCATGGGGGATATGAGGGCCCTGTGTGCGTCAATGGGCCTTTGCAGCAATGCACGCTTATCTCTCAGCTGAGTGAGGGCTAGTTCCATCTCCTCAATCTGAGCATCTATGCGTGCTATTTCCTCTGTAGGACCCTCAAGAAGCGCACGTATCTCGAGGATTTCGGAAGGAGAAGGAACGTAGTTGGTGTTCAGCCGATTTGTGAAGCGGGAATGGAAAACCGACATGGTGGTTGACGCTGAGCGCTGAGTGTCAATCAATCCGTGATGTACCACCATTGGCGCCTTCGGGTCCTTTGCTGCTGCAGAAAAATAGCAGAAGAAAATACAGTTTACATTACTAATAAAATTTACTATGGGGTTGTGGTTGATTAAAAATACATATGGGAATTTTCTTGAGAAACAGAACACGCCCATAGCTTAGTGGTGCGTGAATCGTGTCTACTTGACTTTCAGTCTCGGCCGCCATCTCGTTCCAGTTTTGTCCGTGAGATTGATTCCGCGTTTGAGTAAGATTTCGGCCCACCGCACCCAACAGCTCTTCGAAATGTCCCGCCTAGGCCAACGATAAGCACGGCGTGCAGTAGATATTCAAAAATACGCACTCGGTCGTTGGCCACACGCAGGAGTTGAACTCGATTTCACGCAGGTTGGGCAGACGTTCAGGCTCAAATTTGACAAAGAAGTCGTCCCATTCAGCGATCCAATCCTTGTTACTACTGCAAGAGAAAATTTCAGTCGACACATGAATTGCATAGCAGATTAGGGCATGCCTGGTCCAATAATTCTGACTCAAGATGATCTTCACGAGCGGCGGAAACGTTTGAGGTGGGTCGAGATCATCGACGACGGGAATGTCGCCCTGGTTTAATAAACGAACAATGAGACAACAAGACACCGGACCAGCCGTTGCGACACACCATCCGCATGTGAGACAGTGTTACTGAGTGAAGATTTGGGCAAAGTTCGAATATTTTGACTTTTAGTTTTGTGTACGGCACGACAATTTCCGTCAATTTAGGACCATGAGCCTTCAGAAATGTTTCGGAAGTAAGGTCGTTGGCGGAAAGCGTAACACGCTGGAGAGAACCCAACCTACCAAAAGTCAGAAAAATCAATGCAGCAGAGGAGACATGACATGCTTCATTAATGATAATGCTGCCAGAAAGGACTGGTTCGCCGACGAAATGCAGAGGTCTTTCAAGTTCTGAAGTCCGTCTTCAGGCACGTCTGTCAGGAGGAAACTGGTTCGGCATTTCCATTGCAAAGTCTGCAAAGCAACCAAGTCACGGAAGACGTTTGGCGAAATCGACTCTGCCGTTTTAATTCTGACAGAGAATTCCCGTAAAGTGGACCCAGAGCATTTGGCTACTGTTTCAAAAGCATCCCAGGGAAGCATCGCTTCCATGTGGGAGGTCCACGAGTCCTGGTCACCAACAGGCTGGCTGATCCGTACCAGTCCTGTTGTTCTTGAAAGCAGTGTCGAATCGATCTCAGTAACCGTCTCTTCTTCATCAGGAAACTCCCAGTAATCAATAGTCAGGTTGCGAATATGTGGGCCGATTGAAGGGGTTACTGGAAAGAACCAAGGCGATTTTGGGAACGGCTGACAAGCGCCTTAGAGCAATGCGAGTATAATAATGAGGCTGTCCCAGTCGCTGTGATATACACATGAGTGAAATGTAGTTACGGACACAGTCGGATGAACGTACAGCAAAGGTTTTCGACACTAGTAATAGCGGTAGTCTGCGCGGGACACCTTTCAAAGGAAAATCGGCGGTGCGCTCTGGAACGGACATTGCAAAATACAGAATACGGGTCCAGATTTTATCCTGCACCTCCTTCGGCGCTTCAGCCATAGGGATGAAGAACGGATTGAGGGATGGAGGGATAGGCGGGAGTTCCGAAGTAGGTTCCGGTACCCCGACTGTGCCCCTCGCCCTGCTCGGACCATTTAGTTCAGAAAGGGAACATACGTATGTGGAACCTACGGTGCTTCAGTATATTTCACAAGCGCCATGAGTACGGGATCCGTCTTGTCGATCCGATCCCACTGTTTCAGCGGCTGTTTGATATGGATCGCTCTAAGAGGGCATCCTTTGAGCGTAGAATAGACCCATGATAGACCGGTGGCCTCAGGAATCGTGAGAGTGTGCAGTCGTTTTCGATTTGAGCAAAGGCTGAATAATCTTTGTGGAACGATCCGACTCATAGATGTACGGTAGCTCCAATACGCACTGACGAACTCATGAGTAAGTATTGAGCCGGATTAAAAAGTGTGGAGCGCACCAGACGATCCCACTTGGGAAGTGACTGGATTAGAGCTTCCGTCAGCTGCGATATCATTTTGTTCTCCAACGGCCGGTGGAAGAGGTCTCGAAGAATAAGGCGGGTTGGATTAATCAATGGAAGGCCTTTGCACAATCCGCTGGTGCTGTCTGAGGAATAGATTACAAAGGAAAGGAAGAGGTCGGTGATGTTTGGAGCGCATTGCAGAATGATACGCATAGGAGGGCCATAGCCTCCTTCAACCCGAAGTTTCTTGATAAATCGTCCGAGGTCCGGATTTTGCGATAGTGCGAGGCTAAGCGCTTTCGCCTGGGCCTTCGAACGGAGGATGACGACGTTATATAACAGGGGAGTGGCAACGCGAAGCCACGATTTGCAAACGAGAAGGTACGCAGAGGTGGATTCCGAATTTGTAGCAAACGGGGACACGTCGCTGTTGTCGGAGAAAAGTTCGTCGGGGACTTTCAAAGCAGGGGAAAGTATTTCGGAGATGATCTCGTCTGGGAGGGAATTGTCCGACATCTTGTACTATCCTGAGTTAAATACGGCCGTTCAGGAGTGCTGCTGCTCACCAAGGATGGCCGGCTGGCGTGGACTATCCTGAAATGAACCGGAGTTCAGAGACGGGCGCTCGATGGGCTCCGAGAATAGCGGACATGGGTCACACACAGGCGCGTGACGTCATACTCATGTGCATGTTACCCCCCCTTCGCGCCCCCTCACTTCCCTCATGCCACCCAATATTCTCCTTGCAACGAATTCATGCATTTTCGATGGACATAAGCTATATACTTGAACAATATAGATATGAGACCCGGTATCAGCAACAGGGTTCTGAGTGCAGAGTCGCGTTATAATTAGTTTCTCCTAAACGGACGCTCAACTCGTGCTTCATTATGCTCAAGAAGACTGTTGACTCGCAGTTTTCCACATAGGAAAACGGCTCCTGACGTTGGGAATAACATGAACTTTGGAAGAGGAACCCGGCAAACCAAGGCAGTCGGAGATATGAAGCTATGAACTTTTTACAAGACCTCGGAATCAGACAGCCGTCGCTTTTTGGATAGGTTTTGGTCTGGCAAAAAAGCACGAGGAAAAGAAATCGCAAAACTTACGGCAAACACCCTTTCTGAATTTTCATCCAGTTCGTTCATCGTTGAACTTATGCTCAACACAGGATAGATCTATTCGGATATGTTGAAATGCACCGGAAATTCGTTCAGCGACAACTGTTACGGAGCACAGCTGACGATTGGAAAGCGTGAATTTCCGCGAGAAATGGAACGTGACCACAGCGAGCTGTGCATAAAGCGCCTATTATCATCTACCTGACTTTGAGCCTTGGCCGCCATTTCTTCCCATTCATGTCTGTGAGGTTGATCCCGTGTTTTAGTAGTATCTCCGCCCACCGCACCCAGCAGCTCCTCGAAATGTCCCGTCTATGTCAATAATGAGCGCACAGTGTGGTAGATATATATTCAGAAGTGCGCACTCTGTTGTTGGCCACACACAGCAGCTGAACTTGATTTCACGCAGGTTCGGCAAGCGTTTGGGCGCAAACTTGACAAAGAAGTTGTCCCATTGAGCGATCTGATCCTTGTTACTAGAAAGAAAATTCAGTCCATATTGGCAATAGCGAAGCAAGACACACCTGCCGAACCAGAAATCCATATCCAAGGTAATCTTCACGAGCGACGGAACCTCCTGAGGTGGGTCGAAATCATCAACAGCGGGAAGGTCGCCCTGGTTGCAGTGAAACAGTAAGACTTCACACCGGCCGAAGAGACATACCATTCGCGTGGAAGACAGTACTAGTGTTACAGAGTGAAGATTTGAGCAGAGTTCGAATATCTTGACCTCAGTTTTGTGATCGGAAGGGTGATTTCGGTTAATTTAGGGCCATGAGCCTTGAGGAATCTTTTAGGATCAGAGTCGTCGGCAGGAAGCGTCACACGCTGAAGAGAATCCAACCTATCAGAAGTCAGAAAATCGTTGGAAGAGAGTTGTGAGCTAAGACGTGCTTCATCAGTGATAATACCGTGAGAAAGGACTGGCTTGTCGACCCAATATGCAGTTCTTCCAAGCTCTGAAGCCCGTCTTCAGGTATGTTCGTCAAGAGAAAGCTAGTCCGGCATTTCCATCCCAAAGTGTGCAAAGCACCCAAGGCACGGAATACGTTTGGCGAAGTGTTCTCTTCCGTTTTAATTCTGACTGAAAATTCCCGTAAGGTGGACCCTAGGGCTGCGGACCGTACCGTATACGGGGACGGCCGTACAATATACGGTCGTACTTTTGCTCACCCGTACCGTATGCCGTCCCGTCAACACAAATTTCGGGGGCTCGACGGTACGGCACGGCTCAAATACGGCCGTACACGGCATACGGCATCGGATGGAGTCTTTTGATGCTCCAGAACACTACAACATTGTATTTTGGCCTTGATACTCATGCCCTGAGACATTGAATGGATGCACGATGATCCTGACTATCCTTTCGAAGTGGTAGCGACTCGGGCCTAAGGCAAGTTTAAGTATGTAGTACTGACTCCTTGGATTATTCGATTTACTGCTATGCCAAAATTCATGCCGAGGAACCCATGACTTGTTTCGGCCAGAGAAACCGAGATTGGAACGATGCAATTTGGTGCCGAGTGTCAAAAGACCGGTTATGAAACACTATCCCTAGTGAATTAAATTTATTCGTAGCACGAGAATATTTGCATATCAATCAATCATTCATCCACATTGAATGAGAACCGTGATTTGAAACGCGCCGAGGGATATACAATTCAACACCGCTCACGAGTATTTGCCGATGCCGAGCCATGCCGAAGGGCCGACCTCACAGTAACGGCAGTTGGGACGCCATGGCATCACAGGGTTTGAATATTGTGATCTTTCGGCTTGATTTCAACTCAGTTCCAATGCTGTTTTCTACCCCACTTGAGGGCAGCTTTGAATGTCCGTACATACGGATTGATGCCGTATACGGCCGTCTTTTTGACGGGCATGACGGCGTGCAGTACGGCCCAAGCCGTACCGTCGAAAGAGAGGATCCGAGACGCCACGGTACGGTACGGGTACCGTATTACGGGTGCCGTAAAGCCGTCCAATACGGTTCGGGTCAGTAGCCCTAGTGGACCCGGAACAATTGGCCACTGTTTCAAATGCAGCCCATGAGATCACCCCTTCCATCCGAGAGGGCCACAGATCAAGGTCCTCAGTAATGGGCTGGCTGAGTCGTACCAGTCCAGTTGTTAATGAAAGCATTGTCGAAACAACATCACTGGCCAGCTCTTCTTCGTCAGGGAACTCGTAGTAGTCAATATTCAAGCTGCGAATACTGGGGCCGATGGACGGGTTGCTGCGGAGAACCGTGGCAAATTTGACAACGGCGGACGGGTCCTCCAGAACAACGCAAGAATAATAGTGAGGCAGACCGAGTCGCTGGGAAGTGTGTATGAATACGATACGCAGAGACTCGGATGAACGTACGGCAAACGTTTTCGACACTAATAATAGCGGTAATCTGCACGAGACGGTGGCCGACGGGGAGTCTTCTGCGCAGTCTGGGGCGGACATTGCGAATATAGAACACGGGCCCAGATTTTATCCTGTACCTCCTCGGGTGCGTCGGCCATCGGGATGAAGAACGGGTTCAGGGGTGGAGCAATAAGCGGGAATTCGGCAATAGCGTCCTGCGCCCTGGCTGTGCCTCCCGCCCTGCCCAGACCATTTAGTACAGAAGATAAAAATACGTGCGAGCAACCTACGGTTCTGCAGTGTATTTCAACAGCGCCTTGAGTACCGGATCCGCCTCGTCGATCTCCTCCTGATCCCACTCTGTGACTGGCTCTTTGATGTGGATCGACTGAAGAGGGCATGCTCTGAACTCAGAATAGACCCATGATAGACTGGTGACCTCAGGGATCGTAAGGGTGTGCAATCGTCTCGATTCGAGTAAAGGCCGAATAAGCTTTGTGAAACGATCCGACTCAAAGATGTACGGTAGCTCCAATACGCACTGACAAACTCATGAGTAAGTATTGAGCCGGGATTAAAAGTGTGGAGCGCACCAGACGGTCCCACTTTGGGAAGTGACTGGATTAGGGCGTCCGTCAGCTGCGGACAGCACTTTGTTCTCCAACGGCCGGGAGACGAGGTCTCGAAGGATAAGGCGGGTTGGATTAATCAATGGAAGGCCTTTGCACAATCCGCTGGTGAGTTGTCCGAAGAATAGATTACAAAAAGAAAGAAAGAGGTCGGTGATGTTTGGAGCGCATTGCAAAATGACATGCATTGGTGGCCCATAGCCTCCTTCAACCCGAAAATTTCTTAATGAACCGTCCGAGGTCCGGATTTTGCGATAGTGCGAAGCCAAGCGCTTTCGCTTGAGCCTTCGAGCGGAGGATGACGACATTGTATAGCAGAGGAGTGGCAACGCGAAGCCACGATTTGCAAACGAGGAGGTATGCAGAGGTAGATTCCGAATTTGTAGCAAACCGGGGACACGTCGCTGTTGTCGGAGAATAGTTCATCGGGGACTTTCAAGGCGGGGGAAAGTATTTCGGAGATGATCTCGTCTGGGAGAGATTTGTCCGACATCTGCAGTTTCTGGGTTAGAATACGACCGTTCAGAGTGTTATTACTTACGAAGAATCCTCTACGGTTTCTCGAAAATAGTACTTTGAGTAACAAGTAGTAAAAGGACAAGGACAAGGACAAGAAGTACAATACAAAGGACAGTCACAGTACAAAGAAAGACGCGTATTGTCACGTTCACGTGAGCCTGTCATGATTACGACCAGCGGGATCGGCGTCCTTTCGGCTCTCACTCGCTCTTTGAACAGAGTCTCTTCCAATCATCAAATTCCGCAGCTTCTTATGAACATTTTTCTCATGAAATTGCATCCGGATTTTTGCTGAAGCACGAACACTGTCTTGTTTAAGTTGGTTGGGGTAATCAATGTAGAGGTAGCATTCCCTCGAGCCGTCGCGAATCACCATCTCAAGATCGGAGGCCTAGATGTGCCGCTGGGTGTTGCGCTGCAGGATCTATATCTGTTCGACGTCTAACTGTCGGCACGAGCGAAGCAAGGCAACGAACAATCGTTCGGGAAGGAAAGATATTTCCGGTGGGACTGCGCGAGATCGCCAACAGGCTGCGACCTAATAATATTCGACTCGGATGCGTCTCACGAGTACAAAATATAGATGAGAAGCCCGATTGGCCATGGGGTCTAGGTAAGTCGGAAAGTTTTGGACAGGCATTTGTGTCTATGTTCATGGTCCTACGTGGGTAACTTACGGCGCTTCAGTATATTGCAAAAGCGCCATGAGCACTGGGTCCGTCTTGTCGATCCGATCCGACTGTGTCGCTGGTTGTTTGAGGCGGATCAATTTGAGAGGGCATTCTTTGAACGTAGAATAAGCCCATGATAGAGAGATGGCGCTGTGGATTACGAGGGTGTGCAACCGTTTGGATTCCAACAAAGGCTGAAAGATCTTGCTGTAACGAACCGACCCGGCGGTGTGCGGCAACTCCAATACACACTGCCAATCTCATGGCTGAGCTTTCAAGAAAGAATGATGAATAAAACGTACTAGACGGTCCCACTTGGATAAAGCCTGGACGAGAGCCTCCGTCAGCTGTGATATCATTTTGTTCTCCTTGGGAAGGATGTTGTCTCGGAGGATCAGGCGGGTAGGATTAATCAATGGAAGGCCTTTGCACAGTCCACTGGTGTTGTCCGCCGAATAGATGAGAAGTGAAAGGAAAAGGTCGGAGATGTTTGGAGCGCATTGCAGAATAATACGCATAGGTTGTCCATAGCCCCCTTCAACCCGTAGTTTCTTGATGAACCGTCCCAGTTCTGCATTTTGCAATAGTGCGAGGCTGAGGGCTTTTGCCTGGGCCTTCGAGCGGAGGATGACAACATTGTATAGCAAGGGGGTAGCAACGCGAAGCCACGATTTGGAAACGAGGAGGTAGGCGGCGGTAGACACCGGACTGCCAGGAACAAACGGGCCCACAGTGTCGATGCCCCAGTTGTCGGAGAATAGTTCATCGGGGACTTTCAATGCAGGGCAAAGTATTTCAGATATTATCTCGTCTGGGAGGGAATTGCCCGACATCCGGTACTACTCTTGTTCAAGATTGGGCTGGGGTTATGTGCAGTTGGAAGTAAAGTGTGGAGGGCACGCGGGTGTGCGTAGAGTCCCGTGGATGCGCAAGCACTGAAACAATCGTATATAAGCTCTTCGCTCGACCTCGTATGTGAGGCAGAATTAGTAGAATTGTGTGCACCTATGAGACTGTGTATAAGATAAGTATGAGTTAAGTCTAGAGAATGTAAAGGAGAATAAACGCACGCTCTTCATTCGACCTCGAATGGGGGACAAGAGCGTCATGAGGATACATGGCTACTTATATGTAACAAGGAAATTATCCGTCGCATCCCCGCACGCTGGCGTCGGGTACGGGCGCTGGCACTACCTCCGACTTGAGTTCTCCGAATTAGTCCGCTGAGCAACATTTCTAAGTTGAACACGACCATTCAAAAACGATATGACCCACGGTGAATCGACTCTTTTGTTTCGGAATGCCAGCAGGAGGAATTTCAGGAAAGAATATACAGTACTTAGATCTCAGTAGATGTGTGTGTCACGCTCACGTGAGCTACCGTGCAACTATCAATATTGATCGCGAGTCCAAGACCCTTGATCTCCTCTCTTTCCTCATCGCCGCGCCGCCGAATATGCATCTTGGTATGACGTCGCATGGCATCAAAGTCTCATATTCTCGAAAGAAATTGAAGGCAAGCAAGCAAGAAAATCAATGGGCAAGAGAGATTCGGAGTTTTTTCGAGCGCAGGGTCGCGTCTTCGAAGTATCAACTCATCTCTCGTTAGAACTTCTAACTCCGAATTCTTCGCTGGAGGAAAAGGGCTTCTAGCGTTCAGTTCATAGAAAGTGCGGAATGCATACGTGGAACCACATCATGATCATTTTTTGATATAGAATGAGGTCTGTGTGTTCCAGTTTCAACTTCCAGCCTCTCAAGTCCCCATGCAAAAGTATACTATAGATCGGACAGAAACTACTCGAATCATTTAACTTGGGTCCTTGTTGTGCTCTTCAATACCCTGGCTTTAGTGGTAAGACCATTGTTATATCGCCGCCTACTGTTCCTTCCCTTGCTCTTCATGACACCATACTTCATGTCCTTGAGCACAGGACATCCCACACTTGACTATTGTCTCGGAAATGCCTGGTTCCCCTACCTTTTCGCCGCATCCGACTATATCCTGCTCACCAACGTCCAACGCCAACTGCGCGTCGTGAAACCGGCCTGGCACGTAGACGAATTTATCGAAAATGCTCCGCTTTCTCGCAGAATCGCATAGGGCCTACGAGCCACGCTAGGCAAATCCTCCTCCCCCCCGTCGACGCCAAGTGGTGCGTTCGTTCGCTCCCAAGTAATCCAAGCTGTATTCTTCGCCGCACTCTGCGAAGCGGTCAATTACCTCAATATGCACGATCTATCTTTGTACGCCGGCGGACCGAGTCTCGCCGCATGCGGGTGGTTGCGGCGTTACTTGGTGGTCTGGGCGTGCTCGAGCGTCCCGATGGCGGCGGTGTCAATGTGTAATCATGCGCTGAGCGCCGCTTTCTCCGTTGGCACCGGTTCGTCCGGGCCAGAGGACTGGCCACCTTGGGTCTATCACGCTCGCCTGGAGTGTACGCAACTTTTGGGGCCGCGTCTGGCACCAGACCATGCGTCGTGTGGGTAGCTATCCCGCGTATCCGTGAATCAGTAAACTCAAACTTACGACTCAGTCCCTCTCCGCACACGGCAAATTTGTGGCTCACCGTTGAATTTTCGGTTTTTACACCGGGCTCGGGCTCGGCCGCGTCTGCATACAGGCAGCCCTATATCGCGTTTCTCATCTCCGGCATCATGCATTACCTGCCGGAGTATATGGCGCTGCGCCACTGGGGAGGCGGCGCGCTGCTCTTCTTCCTCATGCAGGCAGTTGCCATTTCGTTCGAAGAGTGTGTTCAAGGAGTAGGGAGGCGTTTGGGGCTCAGCGCGAGCTGGCGATGGAAGGTTGTTGGGTATTTGTGGGTTTGGTCATGGTTTGCGTTTTGTCTTCCAGTCTGGCAAGATCCTCCCTTGCACAAGGGTATTTTCGAAGAGCTGCGGTACAGCGTGATTGTGCTGTTGAGGCGTCGGCAGCATTTTAAAGTTTCCTCTTCGTGACCTTCTCGCACTGCTACCATCTCATTATTAACCCCCCTACACTTCATTAGATTCATGATATATCGGACAAACCGGTTTGAATGGCCATAGTTCCAGTACAAAAACAAGCGCTAGACGCTCATTATGTGACATTCAATCAGAGAGTGAACTGTGTGAACTTTGCGGAAAAACCCGGCGCGCCGAGCTGTTTGATCGCCGGTTCTTGGCATTCTTGTCATTTCCACAACACGACCTTCCTGAGAAGCTACGACCGAATCTTACTATCCTCTTGGAGCGTCCGCTTGCGCACGCGGCCTCGAAATGAGGCGCATTTTTTCGCCGTATTACTGCTATTCTCAACTCCACCCGCGACTCAAACTGATTCCGCTGGAAATCTGGAAGTGTGGATCATTGTGCGATATACCTTTGACCTACGAAATGCGTCTCATGCAGAACCGTAGACAGTACTAGGTCGGTGGGTGTTGACGCATGTAGCGACGTATCACTGATGAATGAAGTCATCGCCGAGCTTAAAACCTCACTTGGACCACGCTGTACTACCTGGAGCTTCGTCTCGCCACAATTCGTTTCCAGCGACGGTGACACACCGACTTTCCCCGATATCCGGCATGCAAATAAATCATTCAAACAGGAACACTGGCTGGCCTTGGGCTGGCCAGCTGATCGGTCGGGCGAATAATGACCGACAGAAGGAAAAGGCTATCTAAAGGCTATCAGCTGCCAGTGGGCTCGAAATAGACTGGGCTACTCCTTAATAACGAAAAATCCAAGGTAGTGTATGACATCTCGGTTTTGCCCAGCCTTCGATACTAAAAGTAGCCTCGTGGGTGGGGTTCTAGAGGCTTTTTCATCCCCGAGAGTTGCGGACTGCGCATGACTACTGAACGCACCGAACGCAATACAGGATCGACGTAGGCACACGGGCGTCCCTTCAAAATTGTCTTCCCTCGTAGCTTCCTTCCAACATCTCCCGCTCCTCGGCCCCCGCGGTTCTCCGAACATTTCATTCAGCCGGTATTGCGTGCTTGGGCTCTCAGTTTTCTGGCGTCAGAAAAACAACAGAAAACGGATAGTCGAGCTATCCAGCTCATGGCGCAAGTCGTACAATCTCGGACGTTATACCCGCGATCCGCTTGGACCGTAAATTAATCCGTGTCGTGTGAGAAGTTGACGAAGTTGGCTGGTCCTGTCAATCCTTCTTCAACGCCCAGAACCAGTCCAGACCTTCGGCGTAAACCACTCGGCGGTCGTACGGAAAGGCAGCGATGTAGTATTGGATCATCCCGCCAATCTGTCGAATCTGCTGCATAAAAGGCTGGATGCATTGGCGCCATCTGCACTGAATTCCGCCCACTTTTCCGTTGTCTCATACCCATTTTATCGCTCTTACCATACGCACTCATTCCCACCATGTGCACTTCCTCTACCGCCCAACCCACCATCCGCCGCAGCGTCGAGGAAAGCCAGAGCGACATCTCTATCACCCAGCCGGCATACCGCGACGGACCCCAGTGCTGTCATTGCGGCTGGCGAGGCAACCACGCGTCATCATGTCCATTTTACAACCCTGCAACATGCTCCCGAGTACCCGGTTAGTATATCTCTGAATTTGCGACGCGTTGTTTCCAATGTACTTTTCCAATCTAGAATCTCACTCCTCTCGATAATACCCCACTTTTGTATTGTGCGCAGCAACTTAACGACTGATGTCCTGCATGGTGCGTCTTGTTCCTTTGTGGTCTGCCACTGGATTTAATTGACCTCTCAACTTTCAGATCTTCGCTTTAATGGCATCCTTGTGTATACTACCTGCAAAATTATTTTATGCTGGGTCTTGTAACGTTGTATAGTAGTATCCACATTCTGTATGTACGCCTAGAAGAACTAGAACAAAATGTACATCATAATCTTTTGACTTGACGTGTTGCGCGATTCTCCGTCAAATATCGATCCAGTCAATCACAGTCAAGTTGAAGAAAAAAAGATCTCGTACTTGACCTGAACCACCGTGTCGGGGACGCGTTAAATTTCGAATCGCCGCAAAGTATAGACAGGTGAAGGCCGCAATGAGGCGGTTGAAGAAAGGCCAAGAGACAGCAATAGGGCTCGGATAGCTAAGCCATGAACTTGCCACGAACTAGCAGATGGTTGGAACAGACGCGTTGATGAAATAATTTTGGTTCATTGGCCATGGTGAGCAACGGATCCTGGGCAAGCCAGAAGAGTGAATTCAAAACTGACAACAAGGAAGGCCGTAATAATTCGAGCCATTCGGCGTCGGGGTCTGTCTGTTCGAACTTCAGCGACGTTTTTCCATTGAGGCGTCGAAGATTGAGCCTTGCATTGCGCCACCAGAGATTGCTGCCTCGAAGTTAACACGATTGTTGGGGCCAAGTTGGAGCTGTGGCGAGATTTCCGAAGAGTCATGTCGTCATTACCTTCCAGACGACGTTTGGAAGGGAACTAGAACCAGAAGCCCCCTCGACTTACTGGGCCTTCCATTCCCTGCCAGCGCAACGAGACCCATGGGCTGTTCATTGAAGTTGACCAATGCAAAGGGGAACTGGCTATCGTCGTAGGATTGAAGGATGTCCATTCACAATGTTGAATTGCGGTGTTTGAACGGCTGAACTCGCTTTCCATGGAGCGAATGACATAAGCTGTTGACAGTTCATTTCAAGGTTCTGGAAGAACTTTCATTAAGAACGAAGGAGTTTCGCTGACAATTCCGTACTTTGCTTGCCCCTTGAATCGATATCATTCCATTCTGCCTGACGTTTCACAGGAGCGGAAGGAAAGTCGACCCTACTTGCCTCGTGCAAGAGCGCCACGGCAGATAACAACAAAGTTCGCTGGTTGTATCTGAAGGACTCGATAAATTTCCAAGGAGACGAACACGCACACGCACAACCACTCAGGCAGACAATTTCGTAAAGGCGAAAGAATAACTTGAGAAACCTGTTTGTTCTTGAGAATTCATCGTGGACTTGTCAGAGTAGCAGCCCGACGATCGCCACCAACTTCGCTTTAGAAATGCGATTATCCACAGAAAATAGCACATTGATATTCTGTGCGAGTGCGGCATCTAGTCGATATCGTTCCTCCACTCAGTCCCGAAATGAATCTTCATTCCTTGTTCAACAAGCGCTCGAAATGCATCAACCATCAGTTCTTCGAGCAATTTGTATGTATCTTCTTAAATGTGCCGAAAAGATTTAAGGCGAGCGCGGTTTTCGTCGGTAGAACACCTTGATCCAAGTGCTCGCCCACATTCGTCCATGAAGTGGATATTTCAACATTGCGAGAGACTGCAAATGCGGGAGGAGCCCTGGATCTTGCGTACGATTCAGCCTCGAAAAAAGATCGAGGAAGAAAGACGACGGAGAGTACGAGATCGTGATATCCGCCAGGTCTGGAATCGCGGAGAACCAGTCGATGGAAAGTGCAGGGATTTCCACACCGGTAGAAAAACGCCGCAACGATGACGAGTAGGCGAGGAACCATTTTACGCTGTCGATATCGTTATGCAGCAAAAGATCTTGTAGGAAAGGTAGGCGAAGAAGGTGGATGAAATGGGTGCAACTGTGGTTGACAAGTCGCAAAATTTGGAGATGTTTATGGGTCACCAGTGTTGTGAGCAAGACAGGGTGGTTGTTGTCATTGGGGCCGACAGAACATGTAAATTCCTCCAAGAGGTCGGCGCCCATGAGGGGATCGAAAAAAACTTCACTGCGCAGACTATCACAACCCAGCGTGGATGACGCGCCATATGGAAGAGAGAACATCCAAGGTATTGCTCCTTGAGTGTAAGAGAGCTGCCGAAATTGAGGAGGAATGTAAAATATTTCCAAATACCACAGCATATTATCCTCGGTCGCTATTTCATCGTCCAGAAGGAAGCGCTATGAGAAGGGTTTGGAGGACGGGGAATGGTCCAATCCCAGCCAGTCGTTGAAAATGACGCCATTCCAGGCGGAGGCTTGTATTCTGGAGTTGCGGAGCATATCGCACTGATCGCGCCTCGCACCCAAACCCATCCATTCTAGGCCAGCCCTCAATACTGAGGGAAAGTCGACAGGAACCGGCTCGACCGAACCAATCCTCTATGACTTGTTGCAGCTCAGGATCTCCGATCTTGAGAGGGAATATTCCGAGATTGAGGTGCAGATAAACCCATAGACGAGGTGTGGATAGTGCGACGCGCCTCCATGCTCCGCAAATCTGTAGAAGGAGGAGAGGGGCCTCCAGCAAAGCAGTCCGTTTTTTGATTCGCTGTCGAAATCGGGAACTGGTGGAAGACATTCGAGGAAGATATGGGACGTGATCTCGTTCGGAAGGGTAAGAACTGGGTACACCACGCTATCGAGCTGGCGTTGGATGAACAACCGGATGTCTTGGAGACGGGCCTTTAGCTGGTCAATCGAGGCATCGACTTCAGCGAGTCGGGCGCGCAGGTCGTTGTTCGACAACGACATGGTGATAGATGCGGAGCGTCGGCTTTGTTCGGTCCGGCAAATCAGCCGGTCGATCAGGCATTAAGTACTCCAGCTCGACGACGGCGACCACAAGCTTCCCAAAATCCATCAATATCTACTTCCATGCGCCCGAACAAACTGGAAAGCCATACAGCAGTTCTCGGATTTTTTTGGTGCCAGCGGGCCACAGTTTCCTCTCTTTCTCTGTAACTCTCATCTAGCATACCTTCTTCGTCTATCATCGCCATCCTCTGTTTCATTTCCAAATCTTCAGCGCATTCTGCAGCAGCTTGAAGACGGCACATATTACTGTCCAAGCAAGGCCGAGACTGTCGCTGTCCTGTTGCTGCTCCCGTCGACGCTGGCATCTCTTTTGCAGCACTGCTCTCCTGGGTGGCCCTGTTGATCCTCCTCGTCCACGACTTCGTCATTTTCCTCCTTGTAGCGCATTTCCTCAAGGACACAAAATGCAGCCTCACGGCTATTCTCAAGCTCCACACAGCGGTGGCTGACAGTGTCGTGATTCTTCGTCTCCTCCTTACATACACCAATCTCTCCAAATGCTTTGCTGGCAACTCACCAAGCGGCTTGGTCCTTGGTCCAGTGTGATTCCTTGGCGCCCGGGGTCACATCTCATCCCTGTGGACTTCCGGCATTTCCGTTCCCCCTTCGTACTCTCGCCAGTCAATTCCATTCCCCGGTCATTCTGGCGCTGGCGCACATTGTATCTGTTTCAACTTTCCGAATATGGCTTCCCGGGTCATCTTGAGGGCGGACATTCCCCTCATCGAATCCTCTCTGGCGGTGGCGCTGGTCACCAGGGAGGCCTCGACTCCACCGCCATTCGTCATGTTCACAACTGGGCCTCGTGTTGGAATACCCACCCTCAAGCCGTCGTTCATCCGTCTGTGTGGTCTAGCCGAGGGTTTTGTTATCAAAAGGCGTGGACTCATCAAGTCGACAAGGGGACACTTCAAGATCTGAGCCGCAGAAGGCAAAATTAACAAGAAGGACATAGATACGTTGCTTCCGGAGGAAAAGGCGAGGAATCGAGTGGAGACATCGCTGTCAATGCTCCGTCATGTTGCCGCCGCCGCTCTCTTACGCAAGCTCAAGTTCCAGCCTCCATGACGAGTTGTGCAGCGCCAGGATCGAGGAGCTTGACGGTGCTCGGGGGCCCGCCGGCACAGCGGCCGATACCGTCGAGATGAGGCCTATTCAAGCTGCAGCGAGGATCGTCGAGGACGAGAAGATCGAGGCTGCCATCAAAGAGGAACCACTGGACGAAGCGGTCAAGACCGGAGCAATCGAGGCGGTCGCCGTCGAAGATGTGCGGACAAGCAAAGTGGACACTGTCTTCTGTCTGACGGACGACATCGCAAACGCCAGATACCAAGACCAAGTAGGCGTTCTGCTCAATGAAGAACTTGACGGCCTTCCCTCGTACGAGGTTTTGTGAAACGGAATTTACAGGTCATCTGCGATGGTGCGTGCATTCATCTTCCTCATCTGTCCTCGAACCATCATACTTGCTCCCTTCCAGCTGTATCTCGACCCCCTACGTCTCGCGTTCTCCGAGTCCCTCGCCGGAGCCAGGTCAACAAGTTTCCGAGTATCCCAGCTTCACCTCCTCAAGAGACCATCTTCCCGTCTCCGCGTATGCCATGGTGTCTGCATAACTTGGCAGCCCCGCGCTTCGACCCCGACCTTTACCTTCTGCCACAGCGAAGCAACCAGATGGAAGACGTGCTGGTGGACCGGGGACGCCTGGACCGCTAGCATATTTTGCCATCGCAGCCGCAAACAGCATCGGCGACTCGTGGACGCACGTTTAGTCGACGCCGTTTCGCTGGTCTGAATGTTTTATGGGCATGAAGGGGTGCACGCGGTACTCGTAGCACAGGTGGATCGGTTAATCCGGACCAATTTTCTTTTCTTCTTCTTTTCTTCTATCTATATGTACCGTATATTTATTGCTCCTGCTGCAAGACTTGTACGGCGCATCGATATCTATTTATGCACTGAAATTTGAATCGTCGGTGTTGAGCAAGAGAAGGTTGATCAAATGCAACACAAGCAACAACAACTTTCTTTCCTCCTTCCGCCATGTCTACGACGGCCAACTCCGGATTGTACACCGAATTGCGGAAACGCCAGCGCGCAATCGAAGGCAGGATTGCTAGATATCGAGCAAAAATCGCGGACTCGGAACGGGAACTAGAAGAATGCTTGGAGATGCTCCAGCTATTTCCTCGCACTTACCCAGTTTTGACTCTTCCAAACGAAATCACGACGGAGATTTTCCTGTATTCAAATCTTCCTTCCCTCATGGGTCGCGAATCGACCCCAAATCCACATTATGCGCCAATGCTGCTGCTCCATGTTTGCAGGGCATGGAGAGCCATTGCCATTGCAACTCCTAGGCTGTGGGCCAATTTATGGTTGGATTTTTCCTGCCTTCCATCACGGTTCTTTGAAGCAGAGAACCTCGACAAGTTCCTCGCTGAATATGTCGTGCGACTTGGCGCTTGTCCTCTTTCCTTGAAGCTCACGGGTTATTTCCAATCGGAGGAGATCGAAGATGATGGGAAGCGCTTGGTGGCGAGCATTTTCCATCAACTTTCGTCGCGCCTCGAGGTCTTGAACCTTGTGACGGAGATAGACTATTATCGCGAACACCACTCTCATTTCCCTCTTCTCCGGAAGCTCACAGTTGGCTTTCCTCATTATACGGACGAATCGGACCTGATTGGCCTTGATGAAAGGCCAATTCAGACATTCAGCGCAGCGCCACAGCGTCAACTATACTTGTTCAACAAAGCGATACCTTCCCATTTCGCCATTCTCTGGGAGACGTTGACGGTGTTCACTGGCGAAGAACTTCTCTCCAGAGATTGTGTCGAGGTTCTTCGATTAGCACCATCTATCACCAAATGCATATTTGAATCTGAAATAAATATGCATGCCGATTTTCCGACCCTAACTCATCCGAACCTCAAATCCACGAATGGTAGCGAAGCGTTGATTCGATTCGTCACATTTCCTGCCCTGCAGGACCTGGAGGTTTACGCGGACGATATGAATGACGTGCAGCTACTGAAGTTCATATCCCGGTCGGCTTCAACCTTACTCAAGTTATCAACAACGGACGTTTCATTGCAGAGTCTGCATGCTATGAGCATCCTCACACATCTTCATTTATATGCCCCAAACAGCAATTATTTGTCTGGGCCGTCCGGCTTCCTTACCATGCTGAACCGCACCCTAAATCCCGGCTTTCTCCCGCAGCTTCAGACGCTAGAATTCGAGGACTGTAAGCCATTTGTAAACGTCCACTTTGCGAATGTGCTATCGTCCAGGGCGGTCGCCCAGGATGGAGCAGCCAAGCTGCGATCATTTCGTCAGATCTGGTCACGATCCCAATTCCACGCACTTCGGGTCGACTACACAGAGTACATTGCATATCTCTTCGAGGAGTTAGCTGAAGATGGAATGGAAATTTATATTGGGTTGCCGAGAAGGTATGTCTCATCTATTGCGCTAATTTCTATTCCAGTGGGGAACCATTGTGGATATAAACTTTTCTCGTTTTCCCAGTCTTTTCCTTTCCAACTAGCGTGAAACATATGTAGCCAAGAGCGGCTGGCGTATGATAGATAATTATCATAGCTTCTTGAAGTAGACTGCAGACAGACAGATTCAGATCGACCGTATTTCCAATCTCAGGCAGCGAACATACATTTCTGCTAGCCACGAAAACGCCCCATACATAGGTCGAGGAAATCACTAAATTTTGGATCCCATAGGCTACCGTCGTCATCGACGGTGTCAATATCTATAGCGCTGCACCTCTCCCTGCTTCACCAGGACTGCGTTCAATCTCCGATAATACATGATCAACCCAAAACAACCAGCAGCAGAAAAAAGCAAGAGCGCGCAGTTGGTCCATTGGCCCGTGGGATAGCCTCTTGCAGCCTCGTCAGCTTTGTATATCCAAACGCCGACAATCTGACCGGGTATGCTGAAGGAGGTGTTCAGCGCGATGGCAAGACCCACGGCAGACGTTGTGAAGACGTTGGAGGTGATCCAGCCGAGAGGTGGGGGCACAGCCGAAAAGGAACCGGTGGCTGCAACTATGAGGCAGCCATATCGACTCTGAGGACACCCGTATTATCAATAGTGCAGGGATGATGAACGAGGAAAGCCGTATTCACCGCATAAGCATTCACGGGAAGGAGCGCTAAGGCCATGAAGCCAGCGGCTCCAACGAGGCAGGCAATGCCAGTATGGAGCCCTCGACTGCGATAGCATGTCAAACAGACTCAGAGGAGCCGAGAGGAGCCGCAAAGGCTCAGCAAACTACTTACGAATTGTTTCGATCCGCGGACCGGGAGGTGAGGATGGTAGCAACATAAGCTATTGCGTACGGCGGCACAGTCATGAGGTTAGCGTTCAAAGACGTGAACCCCATGCCCACAACGATAGACGGTGTGAATATGGACAAGCTCGAGAATGGGGGAGATACTCCGAAGAACATCTAAATTCGCGATGAGCACGAAGCTTGAATGAAATAAATAAATTGAAACACACGGCGTAATGGGCGTACAGACGCCAGTCTGTCAAGGTGTCTTTTGCTTCTTGCCATGTTATTGCTTTAGTGCTTCCCTTGGAGCCTTGATCCTTGAGTCGGTATGCCACAAGCTTCCTCTCGCTCTCTGTGAGCCAGTGGGCAGTCTCCGGGTAGTTCGGGAGGAGGAAGAACACAAAAAAGCGAAGCCAGGCACGAGGGAAGGCCCTCTAGAAAAAGAGGTCAGGATTCAATGTCAGATCGCATTAAGATAGTGATACTTACCGAGAATAAAAAGCCAGCGCCAGGCAGACAGACCGTTGACACGATTCATGTGTCCTACACCATAAGCAATGGCGCCACCAAATGCGCCAGCCAGAGTCGCAGAGGCGAAAATGAAGGCCACCCGCACAGAACGTTCCTCAGGTCTCACAATAAAGTGAACTTCAACTCAATCTGCAGAGGTCAACATACCTGTACCAGAACGTCAGGAGATAAACCAAGCCGGGTAATTGTCCTAGCGTGTGTAGTTCATTGGCGGAAGTTCTTCGCGGGCGATGTCGACTCACCGGCCGCAAAGACACCAAGGAGGAAGCGTACGACGGTGACCTCAGCATAAGTACGCGTACCGCCAAGCGCCATGGTCAATGCGCCCCACATAAACATCAGAAAAGCAATCCAGCGCTGATCACGGGGAATTAACTGCAGCTCCTGCTATCAACGATGGCTCACGCTCGGGCTGAATCTCCTCAGCAAGTAATTTGATGGGACTTCGAAGAGAGCACATGCGATCAAGAAGACCATGAGAGCAATACTGGGATCCAGAGTAGGCAAAATGCAGATCGAAAGCACGGCAACCCACGAACGTATATTGCGAGGCCGTCATATGAGTTTCGGAAAGCAGGTCATTATGCGTTTCCGAATTCAGAATTTTAGCATTGCCTCGAATGCACGTCAATGTCTTCGATTTTCGTCATCATACGGATGTCTCTCACCGATGTTGGACCTATCCAGGTTGGCCAACAAACAAATGGCCGCCGACAGAGGAATAATCCGGATGTCTTGTCTGTGAAGGAGGGCCTTTTCTGCAGCTTCATCGTATACATAAGAGGTAGAGTCTTCCTCCTAGGTCCTGTTAAGCATCGAGGACCAGGCAGTTTCACATCAACCTTGCACCTCTTTGTAATCCACCGCCGATGTCTCGTTCTCGAGGTCCATAGACGTGGACGACATGGTGAGCGGGGGGCGAAAGAAAGGTAAAGAAGTCTCGAGCTATTTCTGTGGATACGTGGGGAAACCGATTCACTTTTGGGTAAAGATATCCACGTCCAAGGCATGAAGGCCAAACCGTCTTCGGCGGCTTTTGGATAAAGGATTTAGAGATGTCAAAGGATGTCAGTGGCCCCAGAATGAGTTCAAGGATCCGCGCACAAACGCCCTTGGCGCACGAGTCTCAGCAGTGAGAGATAAGGAATCGATGAACACCTCAGTATCCAGCCGCGAGGTTTCTGTGGGTAGATTTAGAATCCGGGCGAACGGCGCCTTGCGAAACTCCACAGATTCTGTGTCTGTCTCTTTCCCAAAGGATTGCATCTGTGCCAAACTTCACGATTGCAAGACTTTTGAACGGCTTATGAGTCGTCTAAGTTTATGTTGAAGGCTGTGTGGACAGTGGCTCTCTAGGCTTCTAGTGGGGACTCGGGAGCAAAGTGAGGGTCATCGTAGGACCCCGGTTTATACCTTGATAGGTTTGATTCCGGTTCGGACAAATTTTGGGAAATTTCGGCCTCAAACTTAGGTGCGGTTCGGACAAAAATGAGGGCCTGGTGGGCGGGATGTTAGGTCTGGTTCGGACAAAATTCGTCTTCTTGAGCGGGTTGACGGGCTTCGCCCAGTGCCAAAATTCGGGCGGGAAGCAGGTGCTCCTGTTGGGAAACATCGCAGAAGCGCAACATCGTCAAAAGGAGCCGAAAAGGAGCGCAAAACAAAATTTCACCTCATTTTGTGTCGCGGGAGCGAAAAATTGCCTATTTTGAAACATTATGGCATGGCGGACCTAGATCCTGTTCGGACAAAAATTGGCCTCTCTGCCTAAAATCAGTTCGGACAAAAATGGGCTGTTCAGACCTTTTCTGGATCTAACCTCTCTAAGGCATAAACCGGGGTTCTGTCATCGTTCCGGCTCAAGGAACGCATCAACAGAGAACGTAATCATCTATGATCTTGTCTCTTTCCACCACGCCAGTCGCTAATTTCAGTCCTACCCGCCTTTCTACGCTCTCCCACAAAATCTTTCCTTGTCGTAATAGAGACAACGAGAATTCAACGCATCCTTGGCGCCCGGCATTCGCGTTCCT
Organism: Mycena sanguinolenta; assembly: GCA_014462675.1. Taxonomy (NCBI): domain Eukaryota; kingdom Fungi; phylum Basidiomycota; class Agaricomycetes; order Agaricales; family Mycenaceae; genus Mycena; species Mycena sanguinolenta. The sequence goes on along the minus strand of JACAZH010000041.1, from coordinate 255,387 downwards.
CCTCGTACTTCCGCTAGCCAATTCCATTCCCCGCCGCCCGGCCATTCTGGCGCTGGCGCACATTGTATCTATGGCGGTCCGGGTCATCTGGAGAGCGGACCTTTCCCTCATCGAATCTTCTCTGGCGGTGGCGCTGGTCACCAGGGGGCCTCGATTCCACCGCCATTCGATATGTTCGCCACATAGCGAATACCCACCCTCAAGCCGTCGTTCATCCGTCTGTGTGGTCTAGCCAAAGGATTTGCTATCAAGAAGCGTGGAATCATCAAGTCGACCAGGGGACTGCTCAAGATCTGCGCTGCAGAAGGCAAAATTGACAAGAAGGACAAAGATACGTTGGTTCCAGAGAAAAAGTCGAGGAATCGAGTGGAGACATCGTTGTCAACGCTCCGCCATGTCGCCGCCGCCGCTCTCTTGCGCAAGCTCAAGTTTCAACCTCCCGGGAAGAGCTGTACAGCACCGGGATCGAGAAGCTTTACGATGCTCAGGGGTCCGCCGGCACAGCGGCCGACACCGTCGAGATGAGGCCTATTCAAACAGCAGGGAGGATCGTCGAGGATGGGGAGAAGATCGAGGTTGCCATCAAAGAGGAACGGCTTCACGAAGCAGCCAAGACCGGAGAAATCGAGACGGTCCTCCTCGAAGAAGAGGAAGTCGCCGACACTGTCTGCAGCCTGATGGACGATAACGAGAAGAAGGTCAAAGACATCAAATACGAAGACGAAGTCGCGATTCCGTTCTACGAAGAAAGGAAACCGTCAACAGGGTCCCACCAGGCCTTTGTTTACGGAAAGAAATACCGGGGTCGTGTGATTGTGCGCCCATTTTTCTTTCTCTCTTTCCTTGGCTCATCACGCCCCTACTTCCAGCTGTACTTCGATCCACCCCTTGCGTTCTACGAGCCCCTCGCCGGAGCCAGATCAACGAGCTCCCGAACATCCCAGCTTCATCTCCTCACGAGACTGTCTTCTCGTCTCCGCGCATGCCATGGTATCTGCATAACTCGACACATGTCAGTGCAAGCCCCGCCCTCCGACCTCCCGCTTCTACCGTGCGACAAGCAAGGCAACCATATGGGAGACGTGCTGCTGGACCGGAGACGCCCGGACCGACCGCATATTCCGGCACTGTACCCGCACACGACGTCGGCAAACCGTGAACACACGTTTAGTCGACGCCGTTTCACTGGTCTCAATGTTTTATGGGCATGAAGGGGCGCACGCGCTTGTAGCACAAGTGGGTCGGTCAATCCGGACCAATTTTCTTCTTTTCTTCTATCTATATGTACCGTATATTCATTGCTCCCGCTGCAAGGCTTGTACAGCGCATCGATTTCTATTCATGCACTGAAGTTTGAATCGTTGTTGAGCAGCAAGAGAAGGTTGATCAAATGCAACACAAGCCACAACAACTTTCTTTCCTCCTTCCGCCATGTCTACGACGGCCAACTCCGAATTGTACACCGAATTGCGGGAACGCCAGCGCGCAATCGAAGGCAGGATTGCTAGATATTGAGCAAAAATCGCGGACTCGGAACGGGAACTCGAAGAATGCTTGGAGATGCTCCAGCTATTTCCCCGCCTTACCCAGTTTTGACTCTTCCAAACGAAATCACGCGCCAATGCTGCTGCTCCATGCTTGCAGGGCATGGAGAGCCATTGCCATGGCAACTCCTAGGCGCCAATATGTCGTGCGACTTGGTGCTTGTCCTCTTTCCTTGAAGCTCATGGGTTATTTCCAATCGGAGGAGCTCGAAGACGATGGGAAGCGCAGCATTTTCCATCAACTTTCGTCGCGCCTCGAGGTCTTGAACCTTGTGACGGAGATAGACTATTACCCGAACACCACTCTCATTTCCCTCTTCTCCGGAAGCTCACAGTCGGCTTTCCTTATTATACGGACGAGTCGGTCTTGATTGGTCTTGATGAAAGGCCAATTCAGACATCCAGCGCAGCGCCACAGCGTCAACTATACTTGTTCAACAAAGCGATGCCTTCCCATTTCGTCATTCTCTAGGAGACGTTGACGGTGTTCACTGGCGAAGAACTTCTCTCCAGAGATTGTGTCGAGGTTCTTCGATTAGCACCATCTATCACCAAATGCATATTTGATCTGAAATAAATATGCATGCCGATTTTCCGACCCTAACTCATCCGAACCTTAAATCCACGAATGGTAGCGAGGCGTTGGTTCGATTCGTCACATTTCTTGCCCTGCAGGACCTGGAGGTTTACGCGGACGATATGAATGACGTGCAGCTACTGAAGTTCATATCCCGGTCGGCTTCAACCTCACTCAAGTTGTCAACAACGGATGTTTCATTGCAGAGTCTGCATGCTATGAGTATCCTCACACATCTTCATTTATATGCCCCAAACAGCAATTATTTGTCTGGGCCGTCCGGCTTCCTTACCATGCTGAACAGCACCCTACATCCCGGCTTCCTCCCACAAGTTACAACTCCGGACGCTAGAATTCGAGGGCTGTAAGCCATTTGTAAACGTCCACTTTGCGAATGTGCTATCGTCCAGGGTGGTCGCCCGGGATGGAGCAGCCAAGCTGCGATCCTGGTGACGATCCCAATTCCATGCACTTCGAGTCGACTACACGGAGTAGATTGCATATCTCTTTGAGGAGTTAGCTGAAGATGGAATGGAAATTTATATTGGACTGCCGAGATGGTATGAAGTACCTATATCTCATCTAATACGCTAAACTCTATTCTAGTGTGGGTATAAACTTTTCTCGTTTTCCCAGTCTTTCCTTTCTAATCAGCGTGAAACATATATAGCCAAAAGCGGCTGGCGCATGATAGACAATTATCATAGCTTCTTGAAGTATGCTGCAGACAGGCAGATTCAGCCAATCCTACAGATCGACCGTATTTCCAATCTCAGGCAGCGAACATACATTTCTGGTAGCCACGAAAACGCCCCATACATAGGTCAAGGAAATCGCTAAATTTGGATCCCATTATCATCGAAAGTGCCTGTCAGTATCTATAGCGCTGCACCTCTCCATTCTTCGCCAGGACTGCGTTCAATCTCCGATAATACATGATCAGCCCAAAACAACCGGCAGCAGAAAAAAGCAACAGCGCGCAGTTGGTCCATTGGCCCGTGGGATAACCTCTTGCAGCCTCGTCAGCCTTGTATATCCAGACGCCGACGATTTGACCCGGTGCGCCAAAGGAGGTGTTCAGCGCGATGACAAGGCCCACGGCAGATGTTGTGAAGACGTTAGAGGTGATCCATCCGAGAGGGGCAGGGACTGAAGCGAAAGAACCGGCAGCTGCGACTATGAGGCAGCCATATCGACTCTGAGGACACCCGTATCAATAGTGCACAGAGATGACGCGGAAAGCTGCATTCACCGCATAAGCGCGCACGGGGAGGAGTGCCAACGCCATGAAGCCTGCGGCTCCAACGAGGCAGGCAACACCAGTATGGAGCCCTCGACTGCGAGTGCATATCAGTCCGAGGCAAGCCGCCGCAAAGAGAACTACTCACGAATTGTTTCGATCCGCGGACCAGGAGGTGAGGATAGTAACAACATAAGCTATTGCGTACGGCGGTACAGTCATGAGATTCGCGTTCAAAGACGTGAAACCCATGCCCGCAACGATAGACGGCGTGAATACGGATAAACTCGAGAACGGGGGAGAGACCCCGAAGAAAACCTAATTTCGCAATGAAAATTGAGCTCGAAAAAAATCGGATGGAAACAGACAGCGTAGTGGGCGTACAGACGCCAGTCTGTCAAGATGTCCTTTGCTTCTTGCCATGTTACTGCTTTGCTGCTTCCCTTGGAGCCTTGGTCCTTAAGTCTGTACGCAGCGAGGTTCTTCTCGCTCTCTGTGAGCCAGCGCGCTGTCTCCGGGTAGTCTGGGAGGATGAAGAACACAAGGAGCGAAGACAGGCACGAGGGAAGGCCCTCTAGAAAAAAAGGTCGTGGTTCGGTACTGGGTCGCATTGAGATATATACTGGCACTTACCGAGAATGAAAAGCCAGCGCCAGGCGGACAAACCGTTGTCACGATTCATGTGTCCTACACCAAAAGCAATAGCGCCACCAAATGCCCCAGCCAGAGTCGCAGAGGCGAGAATGAAGGCCACTCGCACGGAACGTTCCTCGGGTCTGAAAATAAAGTGAGCCTTGACTGAATTTCCAAATGCCAACATACCTGTACCAGAACGTCAGGAGATAAACCAAACCCGGGAAAAGTCCTAGCGTATGTAGTCCGTTAGCAGAAGTGTCTTCGCGGGCGATATTGACTCACCGGCCTCAAAGACACCAAGGAGGAAGCGTACGACGGTGACCTCAACATACGTATGCGTACCGCCAAGCGCCATTGTCAATGCGCCCCAAACCAACATAAGAAATGCAATCCAGCGCTGAAAGCTGGGAAATTAGCTGTAGCTCCTGTTATCAACAGCGGCGTACGCTCGGGTTGAATCTCTTCAACAAGTAGTTTGATGGGACCTCAAAGAGGGCATATGCGATCAAGAAGACCATGAGAGCGATGCTGGGATCCAGAGTAGGCAAAATGCAGATCGAGAGCACGGCAACCCACGAACGTAAATTGCGAGGCCGTTATATGGGTTTCGGAGAGTAGGTCGTTGTGCGTTTCGGAGTTCAGAATTTTCGCATTGCCTCGATTACACGTCAACGTCGTCGATTTTCGTGATCATACGGATGTTTCTCACCGATGTTGGACCTATCCAGGTTGGCCAACAAGCAAATGGCCGCCGACAGAGGAATAATCCGGATGTCTTGTTTGCGAAGGAGGGCCTTTTCTGCGGCTTCATCGTATACATAAGAGGTAGAGTCTCCGTCCTAGGTCTTATTAAGCATTGAGGACTAGGCAGTTTCACATCAACCTTGAACCTCTTTGTAATCGACCACCGATGTCTTGTTCTCGAGGTCCATAGACGTGGACGACATGGGGATTCCGATTCATTTCACGTAAAGATATCCAAGTCCAAGACGGGAAGGCCAGATGGCCGTCGGCGACTTTTGGATAAAAAAATTAGAAATGTCAGAGGATGTCAGTGGCCCCTGAATGAGTTCAAGAGTCCGCGCTCAAACGCCGTTGGCGCACGAGTGCAAATGGTAGTTCTCCTCGGCGGTGGGTAGAAAGATAAGGAATCGATGTACGCCTCAAGTTCCAGCCGTGAGGTTTCTGTGGTAGATTGGAGTCCGAGTGAACGGCGCCTTGCAAAACGCCACAGAATCTGTGGAGTTTGGCGCAGATGCAATCCTTTTGGAAAGAGACAGAGGCTTTAAATGGCTTATGAGTCGTCTAAGTTTATGTTGAAGGCTGTGTGGACAGTGGCTCTCTAGGCTTCTAGTGAGGACTCGGGAGCAAACGAGGGTCATCGTTCAGATTCAAGGAGCGCATCAACGGAGAACGTAATCATCCGTCTTATCTCTTTCTACCACGCCGATGGCGAGTTTCGGTCTGACCCGCCTTTGTATGTCCCACGAAACCTTTTCTTGTTTAGTAGAGGCAACGGGGAATTCAACGCATCGCATCGGATTCAGGAAATGCTCGACTCGAAGTTTCTTCGCGACATCGATTAAACCATTCTCGGTCAAGTTTTCCATGATTGCATGCGACTCGTTTGGTTATTCCTGTCTATATTTCCTTTGCACCACTCCGATCCAAAACCGTCGACTCACCATGCCCACGGGCGATAGATGGTATATAATTCCGTCTATGCGAATTCCCAGGTTGTCGATTTTCCTTAATGGCTGCCTCTATTGCAAAGGATCGCTTCACTACGATATGGAACCATCCGGTTCCTGCTAATTCGTCGATCCAAGAATTTTCTGCGAAGCTGGAGGCTCAAGCGGATGCTCTTCTCGCCCTCTCCAGTGCGCAGAACCTTCTGAAGTACGATCTTGTGGGCCTTCCTATGCTCTTTTTCAGAGTTGCACTCACTGTCGTTGGACACAGATAATCCCCAACAACAAACTGGATAGCCACTTCAAAGCGCTCGGATTTCCGGAACCACAGCCTGTGGTGCTGGTGAAAATCGAGTGCAAGGTACAGACCAGTCGTTCCACACCAACTATTCTTCTGATCACCATAATTCCCAGAGCGCAGAACACGCCGGGCAATTTCTCAGAGACGCCGAGGCCACGAATAAGATCTCAGAATCACAGGAATTCTCAGGGGCCTCCATCTTTTCGGTGGACGTAGTCACGAAGATCGATACGGGCTCCGCCGACGGATGCGACGCCTGTATCGGGATTTTCAAGTGTCCGCCTCATTTGTCCCGCACGCAATTTCATGAATTCGTCGACAAGGCCTCGAATGGTTTCGTCGCACTGTCTACCATGCAGAAGAATGCCGTCAAACAGATAATGGTGTGTTCGTCGTTTATACCCTCCGTGATATAACTGAACAAAAGAATTAGTGGATCCAGAACGATGCTGTCGACAAGGACGTGCAAGCGATTGGGGTTCCCGCCGCGGAGAACGTCGCCTTATTCTTCGTTCAAGCTGTGAGGCATCATCCGCTGTCTTTGCGATCTATGACTGACCGGATTACCAGCCTTCCGATAAGATGGTCGAGGTATTGATGATCCTTCTTCCACCACCCGAGTAGCACTGAGCAATTTCTTTTTCAGGTGTGGAGTGATGATGGACTTCGCCAGCACTTCGCTAGGGTAGACAAACCGGCAACGAACGAATATTCCAACCGTTTCTCTGCAGACATCATCAATAAACTTGACAGGTCTTGAAAAAGACGGGGCATCCACATATCATGTACACAAACCGTTTTGCTGGGTAGCATTTGAATCATCGAGTACATTGCGCATTGCGCGGATTTTGTCATTATGCATAGCAGAACAAAGCGGCGTAAAGAGAGAGTCCATGCATATGTGCGTGATATTAGCGTGCGTGAATAGTGAGATACGAGATAATCAAGAAATGAAAAGTCCGCGCGAATACATCCGATCCATTTTTACACCGATGAGAAGCCGAGAGGAAACGAGACGACTCTACTACGTCGCGCTCGCCGCGCGCGCGTCCCCGGAGCCGGACCCTCGGAAGGAGCCATGCGTCGGTGTCGGCGTCGACGCGGTCGACAGCTGCTGCGAGCGCGCTGGCGACACCTGCGGCTTGCGTATCACGACGAACGAGCGGCCTGCAGGTACATCTGCTGTCGCAGCCGCCGCCTGCTCCGCGTCCAGATTCCCAGGGTACGACGACGGCGGGAGCGGCGTGCCGTCGCTGTGCGGCCGATGGCGTCGGATGTGGTACCACGGCTTCTTCCTCCTCTGTTGCCCCGCTTCAGCCGACTCGCCGTCGTCGTCGTCATCCAGCTGCTGTTGCTGTTGCTGGAGCGCCTTCGCGCGCGACGGCGGACGCGACCCAAGCATCGGCGCGTCTTCAATGATCGCCGTCTGGGACTTGGTGCGCATATGCGGCAACATTGCACCGCGCGGGAGACCTGCTCCGCTCCCAGACGGCGGAGACACCGTCTCGGGGCTCTGCCGCCGCACGACAGTCGACATCGGCGGTGCGTCATCATCATCTACATGCGCCGCGTCCATCGCCGGCCACTCCAGCGTCGGTGTCGACCCGCCTTGCGCAATCGCCGCATATGGCGTGTCTATGTGCGCGCGGCCACCGCCGACGCGCGAGAACCCTGACGCTGGTGCAGACGCAGCTGGAGGGGCCGTGGTCGTGTCCTTCACGGGCACGTACCCAGGCCGCGGGAACGGCTGCCATGCGCCCATGATGTACCCGCTCTCGTCGTCGCTGTCCTCGCGATACGGCCGCAAAGCGTGCTCGGGGCGCAATACAGATGGCGGCTGCTGCGAGTGCAGCGAGCCTTTTCTAGAGGACGAGTTGTCCCCACCGAGCGGCGGGGGCGGCGCGTACGGTGATGACAGGTCCGACGTGCGCGAGGCGGCGTTTGCCTGGGCGTAACCGCGGGCGCGTGAACGATGCCGCGAGGTGCGCCGTTTGCGGGAGCCACAGCATCCAAGAAGCCCGCATGCACCGAGGAGCCCGCTGTCGACGCTGTGGTTGCTGCGGTCGAAGCCTACGCGCCCAACGATACGGACTACAGCTTCGATGACTTTGATGACGAGCATCAAGACCAGCGCAAGGTACACCAGAGCGAGAATCACGAGGATTCCGTAGGCTACCCATGCGCCTGAGCCGTCCCCAATTGATATCTAGGACGAGAGCTTAACTTCGATCAAGGGAAAATGAACAAAACAGACATACCGCAGGGGAGAGAATAACCAGGAGAACCGCAATGACAATCCGCGCTACGCAGAACAAGAAGCTAATCAGCCCCATACTCGCGCCGCGCCCCCAAGGCAGCCATATGCTCGTCACGAGCGCAGCCGCCACCTCCACCACAAGAATCACCACTGCCTGCGCCGTCCCACTCTTCTGTCCCACACCAATGACGACGCCAAATATCAGATTGGTCGCAAAGTGCAAGCTCGCGAACAGCTGGCTCCCGTGTCGGTAATGATTATACAACGGCCCCAACGCAAGCAAGGTGCGCGTCTCGTCGTACAGCTTGTTCGTCGTGGTGAGCGTTACCCGCACCACCAGCGCCACGGGCAGCAGTATACTCAGCACGGCGAATGACAGCGCCGCCAGCGCACGTGCGCGCATGGACGCGTCGTCGCTTGGGCGCGTCATCTCGTACGCGGCGAAGATGGTGAGCGGGAGGTGGAACAGCACCAAGATGCGCACGAGGTTGCCGTGCAGAACACTCCCGTGGAATGAGCTGATCTCCGTGCGCATGCGGTACCACGGCTTGCGTAACGCACCACCGCCGCCACCACCGCCAGAGAGGGTCAGGCGCGACGCGGGGCGGAAGATCGCGGATTTGGACTCGTCGGTACCCCCCGGCGGTCTCGAACTCCTTGGGTCCCGGGCTCCGTGCGCGACGGCCGCCGCTTGAGTGTAAGGAGGCACCGGTCACAAGGCTGCCGATGAGATCGATGAACCAAACAATGGAGGATATGACGATAGTGGCGGCAACAATGGCGAGGAAGAGCACAATGCAGATTCCGAATAGGTCCTCTGGGCGGACACCGAGCGTGTACGCGAACATGGACATGCCGGAAGTCGAGTTCGACGGCAACGTGAACAGGATGTTGGGGACGCTGGTGTTGATATACAGCGGCGACGTCGGATCGGCTAGTTGGTCGCTGAAATCAGACGGGGGGATTGAAGGGGAGCGTGGTGAGAGGGTTCCAGCGGGCATCATCATTCGCTAACGTGATGTCTGCGGCAAGCCTTCAGATAAACGCAACTACAAAGAGAAAAGAACTGACTGTAGCTCAGAGTCGCCCATGCAGTCTGCACTAGCAATGGATCTGTCCATAGGATGAGCCGTGCAATTTAGAAAAATGGCGTGTGACCCACAAGCAAAGGGTGGCCACTGGACGGCGACCATGGCTAACGCAGCGCACCACTGCGTATGAAACAGGACATCGCGCAAACAGGGTGTACTGAAGCGCATCAAAGCTGGAGACGTGGCGAATCGTTCACCGCTGATGGCACTAGCGAGGATGAAGCCTGCGCTTTGTGCTCGGGCCCAAAGAGATCGGCCGGGCCGAGTGATCCCACGGCCCCACGCAGAAACGACACGCGCAATGCCGATGACAACCCAATAGAGAATCGAGAGGGACACTGTGGCCCAGAAGATGGCGCTGGCAACACCATAGGGAGAATGGGGACCATTGGGATCAAGGGGAGTGGTGTTGACGTCGAAACAGAGTAGCTCATGACTGAACGGATCTACGGCACGTAAGCGGGTGTTGAGGGTCGTCAGAGGACGGTTGGTGCCCCATGGGATGGCGGAAGATAGAGCAAACGGGCCAGCAGGTAGGGGGCAGTAGGTGGGGTTGAGGGTCGTGTCGTTCAGCGGCGTCAGGGGCGACGGCGGCCGCAGGGAAGTACAAAGATATGTGCTGTTTGTCCATACATTCAGAGTGAGTACGGAGGTTGTCGTGAAGAGCGTGGCTGTTGAGAAAAGTCAGTCAAGGACATGAATGCCGGGATGCAAATTTTGGATATCCAATAGCACAGCTCGCGAGACAGACTAAGCTCTGTCCCGTGCCCCATAGCACATAGGTAGCTCCCAGGACGGGCTAAGGTCCTCAGGAGACCAAATACGCGATCCCGGCGCGAAGAACGGACCCGCGGGCTTTACTCACCGAGACTTGTGCTTGCGTCTGCAGATCCTGAAATTTCTTGCGGGCTGCTGCCTATCACGGTGAGGTTGAGGTATGTCCCCAGCTGTGAGCTGGTCAGGACCTGGCCATACACCTCGTCCACAGTGAGCTTCATCGAGGCATTTCCGCTGAAACAGTCTTCAAACGGCAGGGACGCCGGATCAGCCAAGACCGGGCGAAGTAGAAGGAGGGAGAGGACAGCCAAGGCCATTGACGCTGGCAGGCGTCTCCCAGAGAGCGCTCATCGTGTAGGACCACGACAAGATGGATTGAGGAGGGAGGAGGAGGAGCAAAGAGGAAATAGACGTCACGCGATCATCGAATATGACGCCTCGGGTATGTATTGATTCCGACTCTCCACTCGCCAAAACATCGAAAGATATGTTATTTCATAGTGTGCTAATACACGGCAGCTAGGTTGTGTTTTACAGCAGGCAAGCCCTCCTCCGCAGTAATTTTTGGTGTCAATTTCCTACATCTGACGGAATACCGCCGACACACGAGGATGCTGCATGTTGTTCGTACCTCAGAGGAACGACCAGGAATGGGTTATCTTTGTTCACCCAATTACCAGGGCGGACAAGCAGCACCCAGTGCGAGATGGCCCAATCTTCACTGTTTCGCCAACCAGCTTACTAGACGCCTCCTGAGTAACCATTGTAGGAGCGGCGAAGAACATCCGATGACAGAATCTCCGTCGGGGTTAAAACCCCTTCAGTGTTCCGTACGCGAGAAAGAATAGAGTTGCCGCAAATAGTCGTCGGGCCGAAGAACAGCGAAGTCGAACGAGAAAGGAGCACGGTCTGCGGTGAGCATGCCCTCAGTAGAAGGTGGGCGGAGATTGGAAGAAGAGAAGGAGACATTTTGTAGCGAGTTCGAAGAATCGAAAATTTGAAGAGCGCCAGATGATCGAGGCTTTTCTGGGCTGGCGGTGTCGAAAATAGGTCCACATCACCAGTGGCCAGACTACCGCAATTCGACAACCATAGAGACCGAGCCCATAGTCCCCGCGTTAGACCACGAGTGCCATGATCGCAATTTCCCATAATCAGGCAGTCGCAGTTATACTATTGCGTTGCTTCGACCGTCAAGATGTTGAGACGATAGGCCCACTCATCACTATCGCCGCAGCCTGCTAAATAACCGTTAAGTGGTTGAAGATCGACGGATGACAGAATCACCGTTGAGTGTGTCGTCCGGCTCTCCGAGTGCGGGATTAGAGCCGCCTCGAATACTTGCCCAAGTTATGCGGCACACTAGAAAGAATGGACCGTCGATATATCGATGAAGCCAAATTTCGGCCAGAAAAGTCCATTAATTTTTTGGGCCTAGGCTACATTTGCTTCGAGTCGTACTACATACGAAAGTTTCTCTGAGTCCACCCAGATCACGGCAAGGCCTTTATGCAGAGCATATCAGCATCATCGAACCTTCGAGATCGATTCAAGGCTACTCACCAAGGCGGTCTGACCAACAACCAAATTTGCAGTCGCGACAACTGGAAGGACGGAAGGTTTTGCGCGTTCAAGATGGAATTCGGCTGTGGTGGCTGTCAATGACTTGATCTAGGAATAGAAGAACTTGAAGACTGACTTTCAGAACAAGATTCATGATACTCGATTCTGGGATGTCAAGATCAAATGCGGTTGCTCGAACAATGACCATTCGAAAGAGCGGAGGATGTGCGCATTACTGCATCGTCGGAGTCCAAGATAGAAATTCGACTGTGGTGACTGTCAATGATTTAAATAGTGCAAACGGATGAAGACCGACTTTGAGCACAAGATTTCACGATACTCGAATATTCGGAGATGTCAAGATCAAATAATGCAGTTGCTCGAACGAAGGACCGGAAGGTTTACACACATTACTGAGTTCAAGATAGAAATCCGACTGCGGTGGCTATCAATAACTTGAGCAGGAGAAACGGAACAAGACTGACTTGAGAATTGACCAGAATAGAATCTCAGTCGTACCGATCTAGTATCTGCCGGGTTTCCAAGGCCCAACATAAATGTCCAGTCCGTCTTTCGCCAACTCCGCCAAGCAAAGACCCACACGCTCGTTGTAGTCGACCTTGAGTTCGTCGTAGGTGATATACGTCCAAAACTGCCGGAAACGTCGCAGCTTGGCCGCACCATCCCGCGGCTCAGCGCATCTCGAAGACAATGCGCTGATCAGGATCATGTTCACAAATGGCGGACAATCCGTTGTGGTGAGCACCTGGAGCTGCGAGAGGAATTTGGGATTTTTCGTGCGGTTGATGAGGCAGAAGAATTCGTCCATATACTTGTTCGAAAGCATGCGTAAGTTGAGCTCGGTGAGGGAAACCATACTTGAGAGCGACACCAAAGGAACTTGGCGCGCAGTCAATTTGAGCAAAGTCGACGACGATCGGGTTAAAAACTGGAGGAGATGGCTGCTGCCCATGTCGGCCCAGGCAACGCTGAGGTCCTCGAGGGCAGGGAATGTGAGGGATTGGAAAAATGTGTGCTCATCTGCGTGGAAGTGGAATGATTTGACGTTTGGATGCGTTATCTTCCGAATCGCGGCACGGCGGGAATCTCGGTGCGCCCCCTCGACGGACCATTTGACTAGAGATGGTGCCAATCGCAGAACATCAACACATTCCTTGGTAGAGAGAGCAAAGCCGGAGAACTCTGTCAGCTTCTCCCAAGGAATGGTCAGCATAGAAGGTGCCGCATAAGACAGGAAAAGTTCTCGCAGTTGTGATGCTGCGCTGAAGGTTTGGATGGGGTTGTCCTTGAGCACGCCGATGTCCTCGTCCTTGACGGTGAGCGTCAGCTTCCGAAGAAGAGGAAAACGAGGACGATGTTCGCGAAAATAATCTATATCTGTAGTGAGTTCCAGGACCTCGATACGGGATGCAAGTTGATCAAAAGTGCTGGTGATCAACCGCCTTCCGTCTTCTTCCGACGGAACAGAACCTCTCAGGTCCAAAGAAATCGGGCAAGAGCCAGCCCGCACGCGGCAGGCAGCGAGGAACTCGTCGAAGTTTGCTGAGTCAAAAAACGATGGGGGAAGACGGCTCAAATCCAAGTGTAGATCGACCCATAGCTTGGGAGTCGCAATGGCAATGACTCTCCACGCCCTGCAGACGTGGAGTAACAGCATTGGGATCTCATCAGGACTTGGAGTCAGGCTCTCCGAGTAAGGAAGAGGAAGACAATGCGAGAAAATCTCCGACATGATTTCCATCGGAAGGGTCAAAACAGGGTCAGCGCGGGGGAACTGCTGGAGCATCTCCAAGCATTCTGCGAGTTCTCGTTCGCAGTCGACGATTTGTGCTTTGTGACGGGCAATCGTGCCTTCAAGTGCATGGTGACGCTGGCGTAAATCCGCGTAGGAGTGCGAGGCTGGTGGTGGCATGAGGCAGGATGATGTGAATGATTTGCGATTTCTGATTTGAGAAGCATTGGCACCAAAAAATAAATTTTCACCGTCCCGACTTACTAGTGGTACGGTATTGTCTAGAAGGACGGTGTTGTCTACGGGCACGGCGAGAGACAAGCCCGGTGCAAATATACCAACAAAAATATGGACATGTTACATAGGATAGGACCCCCATACATCTCTAAGACCATGACGCGAGGAATCAAATTTAAAATCTGTAGAGAGGTGAGCAACTGGAGAAATCGGCAGCGAACATCCCAAAGTCATACCTTGGTGGTTGAATAAACATTCGCCGGGTTCTCTGAGTCCGATATAAATTTTCAGCCCCTTCTTGACCAATTCCTCAAACACGGTGGTGAACCCCTGCTCCTGGGAGTAGCCTCGAAGTGCGTCACCAGGGGTTTTAGGCAGCCAGATCTGACGGAAGGAACGCAACATGGCTGCTCCGGTCTGCGATTCTGCAGCTCGGGAAGACAACGCTTCAACCAAGACAGCGTTCACATACGGCGAGCACGAGTCCAGCTCCAACGTCTGTAGCTTCGGCAAAATGTTCTGGTGTTTGGTGCGGTCGAGGAGGGCGACGAGCTGAGTGACATGGTCACTTGGAGGGTTGCACAGTTTGAGATCTGTGAGGGCTACCATCTCGGACAGCGAGTCTAGAGGGACTCTCGGCGAGGTCAATGTGACCAAAGATGTCGACGCGGATATAAATGGGAGGAGGTGGGCGTTCAATTGAGTGTCGAAGGTAGAAACGCGAAGATGCTGCAGCCCAGGAAGCCTGAGGAATTCTGTCAAGGCGTCGTCCACGAGATTCAAGGTTCTCAGGCCGGGGTGGCATACGGGGGTAATATCGCCTTCGGGGACGGGTTCAATAAGGCTGCATTCGACGAGGGATGGGGCCGAACGCAAAATATTGACGCACTCCCTGGAATAGAGGGATTCGCCGTAAAAAACCGCTACATTCTTCCAGGGGATGAGGAACTGGGATGGTTCCATGTCCTCGCCGGTGATACTGACTTCTCGGAGTTGTGGTGCTCCACCGAATACTGGGATCGGAAATGAGATGGGATCGCCGCTGGAGGATCCGTAGTAGTGCGTGTTGAGTGTGAGTTTCCGCAGTAAGGGGAAATCCAGTGTGTGCTGGGGGTATTCATCCATGCTGATATTAAGTTCCAGGACCTGGATGCGCGGCGCAAGGCGCTCAAGAATAGTGGGAACTAAGCTCTGCCCGTGAGTCCGACTGTAAGCCGCTCTGAGGATCAACGAGAGAGGACAAGTGCCGGCTCGGGACATGCAGTCGTCAATGAACTTGTGCAGTCCCCCTCCGTTCAAAAAATCCTTGGAGAGACTTCCTAAATTGAAGACGAGGTTGGCCCATAACCCCGGAGTCGACAATGCGATGGATCGCCATGTTCTGCACACATGGAGCAGCTGTAGCAGTCCACATCGTGTATGTAATGCCGGGAAAGGTTCGCAATGCAGGAATATCAGCGAAGTGATTTCGCGCGAAATGTTGGCGAGGATTGGACATCTGCCAGGAGCGCTGCCAGTCGTCTTTAAATCGCGTAGAATGGTCCACCGTTGGTATTGAAGCCCTGATATTGAAGCATCTACCTGCCAAGAGGTGAGCTATCGTTATAGCGTTATGGCGTAGTATGTCTGAGAGACTCCTACCTGAGCAAGCCGCTTACGCAAGTCATTATCAACTGAGGACATGGTAGTCTTTCTTGACAGGCTCCTTCTCGATCTTCGCCCGTACCTCACGCGAGAAAGTGGTGGCAAAAGGAAAGATTGAGAAAGGGGCTTTCGTGTTTGACTCTATTTATTCAAGTGACCTAACGGCTTTTTTCAGCAAAGGGAATTTTGCAGTTCTATTACACGGTAGCTCAAATAGCATTATATATGCGAGGTACCGACAGAAAGTTTCCAGGTTGATAAAAAACGCTGCATATCTTTCCCGTGTTCGGACGCATGGCATTGATGAAATCAACGTCCCAGGGGAGGTCCATGCATAGCATTCGAGTCCTGATATCGTGGAACAGGGACTCGAGCGAGAGATGGCTGCAGCGACGGCGTCCTGCCATTCGAATGCACGACACCGTCCTGCGGCGGCAGTGTATATCGATCACTGGCGGCCGGGCGCACGGTGTGCGAATATCTGGGTTGCTGCTGACTCTGGTCGAAGACGTAGTGAGCCGGAGGATGACCGGGCCCGTTGCTCATATGCGTCACCACCACTCGAGGGGTTCCTTTGTTGGAAGAGGAAGGTACAAGCGGTGGTGGGTGCGGGCCGTGGCTGGGGACGTTGCGGTTCCATAGGTCCGTATTTCTTGCGGCTGCGGCGGCCCGCGTCTCCCTCCGGTCTGTGTTGTGGGAGCGCACCAGAATCAGGGCCTTGGAGGAATAAATTAATGTCAACGCAGAAAACGGGCGAGGAAATGAAGGCACGTACCGCTATCAGTGCGATTGCAGCTACGCCCGAGGCCGCGCCAATGGCGGCTTTGATTCCCGGCGAGAGAGGGCTGAGCCTGGTCGCACCATTACTACTGCTCGAAACGGTCGTAGAGCCATTGGGACTAGCCCCCGTGAGCTGCAGGCCGTACATCGCCTTGATCAAGTCCGCCGCACGCTCAGCGATACCGTACGCCGCCGTCATCGTGTGCGCTGCATATTGGAAATGAATGAGCCGCCACGTGAAAAAGATGCATCACACACCCGACACGCTGAGTGGCACGACCGACACGTCCACAACGCGCACGTTCGTCGTCCCATAGACAACCAAACTCGTATTCACCACACCGCCCATCGAAAGCGGCAGCATCGAATTCGTCCCCGTCGGATGATACTCCGTCACAGAGTTGTGCGCAATATAAAAATCCAGGTCCACATCCGCGACCGTCCCCGCGCCAGGGAACGTCTCCACCGCAATCACGCTGGATATCGGCGCGGTGGCCATGATTTGGCGCACATACCTGAACGCCGCGCGCATGATGTCGGCGTCGTATGAGACGGAGAGGTAGTTCGGGTTGATAACCGGCGCGTTGAACGCCGAGGTCGAGTTGATCTGCACGTAGCCGCGCGAAAAGGGGTGTTGGATGCAGAACTGGATGCTTATCTCACCGGCGGCGGCGCCGAACATGTTGAAGCTGAAAGTCAAGTCGGGGTCTGAGCGTTATTCAACGAGAAGACGGACCACTCACATGAGTTCCACTTGCCCGATGCTTGACGACGCTGCCCAATCTGCAAGGATCGAGTACTGCGCCTGGACGCCTGCTGCGACTGTGGGGTCCATCGCCGCTGCGCTCGCCGACGTTGAGAGCGCCGTTGTGAGGTCAAGACTCGCGAGCCATGTGGAAATATTGCTCCCCATAAGATGAGCCATTGCGGGATACGCGGTCGCCTCGTTCCAGTACGTCCACATCCCGGTGCCGTTTTCCCTCCAGATCGCCAACTGCTCGTTCCAGAGATCCTGGTCGAACTTGAGCGCGGCCCACGTGTTATTGTCCGTCGCATTCAGGACTATTTGGGCAGAAACTGCAGAGGAACATTAGGAGGCAGACGCGTCGATGGGGAAACGCGGCGCACGGTGGTCCTGTAGATTGGCGCCGACGCCAGGCAGGTCGATGACTGTCTCCATGCCTAGGCTGGTGATGAGGGATGTGGGACCGACGCCCGAGAGTTGGAGAACCTGCGCCGATCCAATGGTGCCGCCGCTGGATGAAAGTCAGAATGTTGAGCCAAAGAGGTGGTAAGTACGCACCAGAGGATAACCTCCCTTGCTGCGTTGACACTGTAAGCCCTATCCTGCGCACTTGCCGCGAAAGTCACGCCTCCCGCGACCGCCGCGCCTGTCGCCGTCGAGTTCCAATTTATGTGCGTGACCTGGTAGCCCGTCAGGATAACGAGGTTCGTTCCCGCGTATGGTGCAATATAGCCAAAGTTGGAGTCAGAGCGGCTGCCGTTTGCGGGGTTGATGATGGACGGGACGAAGGATACCCCGACGTTCGTCCCATTGGCGGGGTCAAGCGCGTTTGGAAGCCCCATCGCGACCATCGTAGGGATCCAATTCGCCAGCTGCGGGAATTGGAAGGAGCTGTAGCTCGAGTGGATTGGTCCGCTCGTCCCGTGCGCGTCGTTATCGTGGGTGACCGACATCGTTGCTGCGTTTGCGTCCGACATGGGGGGTGAAGGTTTCTGCCTGAAATGAATGAGCGGGAGTCCTTTCATTGAGGGACATACATACCTTCTTAGTGTAGGCCTGCATCGTGTCCCAACCCCAATCCTCCGCCCCGGACTCTCCGTTCTGTAGAGTATTCCAAGCGTCGTATTCAGCGGAGCTTCCGCGACACCAAAAGCCGCCGTTAATGGCAGACGAGCCCCCGAGACCCTTTCCCCTCGGCCAAGTGAGTACATTGCCTCCTGCGTTTGCTTGTGGGGTCGTTGTATATTGCCAGTCATACGATGATCCAGTCAAAGTGTTGATATACGACATGCCTACAGAATATGCATGTCAGCTCAATCCGCACGCGTAAGTGAACTCTTACCAGGGATAGAGATTTGGTCCTGGAACTCTGTACCATCCGTTCCCGCCTCGATAACCGCGACAGTGATATTGGTCCATTCCGCCAGCCGGGCAGCCAACGCAAGGCCAGCGGTCCCGCCGCCGACTATTATGAAATCAAAGGTCTTATCGGCGACTTGAGTGAAATCTGTGGTGGATCTTCTTTGCGGAGACGCAGCATATACAACGGTGAGCGCGAAAAATACTGAAAAGAAAACATTAGCGGGCATGAGGTTCGCGGGAAGGTCTGGACATGAACGGAAGCGCTGCGACCTGTGGATGCGAGGCGCTAAATACAGCCTGGCCACGCGACTACGGCCATTCAAAATTCAACATGACGTATCTTCGGGCGACAAAGCATTCTTGCATTCACTTCCGCAATAATGCCGGCGGGGTGCTCCAAGATTCCGCGCAACGGCATTCGCAGTTCATGGCCATGTTCCTTCAAAATTGGATAGTATTAGTTGTTGCTTCTTCATTGTGGAAAGGTTCGGATGAGAGCCGAGGTTGCTGGATGAGATGGGCTAGGTTTCAGGCAGTAGAGTGGTAATTAGCAGCAAGCCGCAGCATCAGTGTTGCGATTTGAGAAAAGCGTGCGCACTGCCACTGAATTCGACACTTGGACTGTTGGACACTGTCCCGACGATCAAATTTCAATAACTAGAAATCGGTGTGCAATATACAAGCTTTACGGAGGCAAATAAATATATGATACATAGAGATAGAGGAAAAGGAGAAGAAAACAAAATTCGTGCCCTGGTTTGTCCGACCCATCCAGACCAGCGAAACGGCGTCGGCTAAACGTGCGTCCACGATTTATTGATGTCGTGTGTGGTGGCGGAATATGCGGTCGGCCCGGGCGTCCCAGGTCCAGCGGCACGTCCCCATTTGGTTGCTTCGCTTGTCGCACGGGAGGTCGGAGGGCGGGGCTTGCACTGATATATGTGTCAAGTTATGCAGACACCATGGCATGCACGGAGACGAGAAGACAGTTTCGTGAGGTGAAGCTAGGATACCCGGCAGCTCATTGACCTGGCTCCGGCGGGGGACTCGAAGAACGCAAGGGGTGGATCGAAGTACAGCTGGGAGTGGGAGCGTGATGAGTCGAGAAAAGAGAGAAAGAAAAATAGACGCACAATCACAGACGACTCCGGGATTTCTTTTCGTAAACAGCGGCTCTGGTGGGACCCTGTTGACGATTTCCTTGCACAAAGAGGCCGTTGAGTTCTTCGTAGAGCGGAATCGCGACTTCGTATTTAATGTCTTTGACTTTGTTCTCGTTGTCATCTATCAGGCTGCAGACAGTGTCGGCGTCCTTCACTTCTTCGAGGACGATCGCCTCGATTTCTCCGGTCTTGACTGCTTCGTCGAGCCGTTCCTCTTTGATAGCAACCTCGATCTTCTCTCCTAGACGATCCTCCCTACTGCTTGAATAGGCCTCATCTCGACCGTGCCGGTCGTTGTGCCGGCGGACCCTGAGAATCAAGCTCCTCGATCCTGGCGCTGCACAGCTCGTCCTGGAGGGTTGGAACTTGAGTTTGCGTAGGAGAGCGGCGACATGGCGGAGCGTTGACAGCGATGTCTCCACTCGATTCCTCGCCTCTTTCTCTGGCCGCAACGTATCTTTGTCCTTGTCAATTTTGCTTTTTGCGGCGCAGATGTTGAACGGTCCCTAGTCGACTTGATGAGTCCACGCTTCTTGATCGCGAATCCTTTGGCTAGACCCCAGAAGGACGAACGGCGGCCTGAGGGTGGGTATTCCGACACGAGGTCTTGTGTGGCGAACAGGACGAATGGCGGTGGAGTCGAGGCCCCCTGGTGACCAGCGCCACCGCCAGCGAGGATTCGATGAGGGGAAGGTCCGCCCTCCAGATGACCCGGACCGCCATAGATACAATGTGCGCCAACGCCAGAATGGCCGGGGAATGGAATTGACTAGCGGAAGTACGAGGAGGAACGCGAATGCCGCAAGTTGACGGGCGCCAAGGATGCGTTGAATTCTTGTTGTCTCTGCTACGACAAGGAAAGAATTTGTGGGAGAGCGTAGAAAGGCGGGTAGGACTGAAATTCGCGACTAGCGTGGTAGAAAGAGACAAGACGGATGATTACGTTCTCTGTTGATGCGCTCCTTGAACCTGAACGATGACTCTCACTTTGCTCCCAAGTCATCACTAGAAGTCTGGAGAGCCACTGTCTACACATAGATACAGCCTTCAACATAAACTTAGATGACACTCAACAGCGTCCTTCTTTACCCACTGCTGAGAAAAACTACTCGCGCGCCAATGGCGTTTGTTCCAAGCGGACCGCCTCGGACCCGATATCTTTACGCAGATGAACCAGAATCTTCACAAAATGAATTGAGGCTTTGTCTTCCTTCCGTCTCCCGCTCACCATGTCGTCCACGTCTATGGACCTCGAAAACGAAACATCGGCGGTGGGTTACAAAGAGGTTCAAGGTTGATGTGAAGCTGCCTGGTCCTCAATGCTTAACAAGACCTAGGACGGAGATTCTACCTCTTATGTATACGATGAAGCTGCAGAAAAAGCTCTCCTTCGCAAACAAGACATCCGAATTCTTCCTCTGTCGGCGGCAATTTGCTTGTTGGCCAACCTGGATAGGTCCAACATCGGTGAGAGACATCCGTATGATGACGAAAATCGAAGACGTTGACGTGCATTCGAGGCAATGCTAAAATTCTGAACTCGGAAACGCATAACGACCTGCTGTCCGAAACTCATATGACAGCTTCGCAATATACGTTCGTGCGCCGTGCTCTCGATCTGCATTTTTCCTACTCTGGATTCCAGGATCGCTCTCATGGTCTTCTTAATCGCTCCTTCCCGTGCGCGCTTATGCGGTGGATACAGCTTTCCTCATCATCTCTGCGCATTATTGATGCGGGCGTCCTCAGAGTCGATATGGCTGCCTCATAGTCGCAGCCGCCGGTTCTTTCGCTTCAGGGCCTCCCCCTCTCGGATGGATCACCTCCAACGTCTTCACAACGTCTGCCGTGGGCCTTGTCATCGCGCTGAACACGTCCTTCGGAGTACCCGGTCAAATCGTCGGCGTCTGGATATACAAGGCTGACGAGGCTGCAAGAGGTTATCCCACGGGCCAATGGACCAATTGCGCGCTGTTGCTTTTTTCTGCTGCCAATTGTTTTGGGCTGATTATATATTATCGGAGGTTGAACGCAGTGCTGGGGAAGGAGGGAGAGGTGCAGCGCTATAAATACTGAGAAAATGTCTCTGATGATGACGATAGTCCATGAAATCCGAAATTCAGCGATTTTCTTGACCCATGTATATGGCGTTTTCGTGGTTACAAGAAATCTGGATTGCTGGGGGAAAGACGATGCTGAGATTGTCTATATATGTACTGTGTGCGGGATTGGCGGAATCTGATCGTCTGCACCCCTACTCCGAGAAGCTACGATATAATAGTTGTCACCGGGGCAGCGTCAGCCGGTGGCTAGAAGTTTAAGACTGATGCAAGTTCATATCCCCCAGCGCAAGTGCTCGCCTCTGGAATCGAAGTTAGCGCGATGAATGCAATATAATAACCTCAGACCTTTTCGGAGGTCCAATATAAATTTCCATCCCATTTTCGACCAACTTCTCGAAGGCAAGCGCAATAGGGTCATCATACTTGACTTGAATTGCCTCGAATGTTGACCAGATTTGCCGAAAGGATCGCAGCTTGGCCCCTCCATCCTGGGAGACTGCCCTTGACGACAATATACTCGCCAGGTAGAGGTTCACATACGGCAAACAGTCCTCGAATTCTAGCGTCTGGAGGTGGGGGAGGAAGCTGGGATTTCGGGTGCGGTCCAGCATGCCAAGGAATGTAAACAAATAATTGCCCTCCGGAGAACATAATTGAAGATGTGTGAGGTTGGCCATGCCCTGTAGGCTCTGGATTGGAACATCCATCGCCGAGAACTTGAGCAAGGTTGAGGACGACCGGGATATAAACTGCAGTAGGTGCTCGTCGGCTATGTTCTCCACGGAAAGCTCCAAGTCCTGGAGGGCAGGAAGTGTGATGAATCGAACCGCAGGCTCGTCTCCACTCCCGATTTTGAGTGATTGTAGGTTGGGATGAGTTAGGGCCTGAAGATTGGCGTGCCCTTTCGTTCCAGATTCAAAGGTGCACTTGACAAGAGATGGCGCTGATCGCAAAACCTCGACACATTCCCTGGAAGAGAGTTCTTCGCCGTAAAACTCTGTCAACCTCTCCCAGGGAATGGCGATGTGAGAAGGCCTCGCACTATTGAATATGCATAGTTCTCGAAGCTGAGGTGATGCGCAGAATGTTTGGAGCGGCCTTCCATGCAAACTGATCAAGTCCTCGTCGGCATTATAGTAAAAGCCAATGAAGAGCTTCCGGAGGAGAGGGAAAAGGAGGTTATGTTCGCGGTAGTGGTTCATATCCGTAATGAGTTCCAAGACCCCCAGGTGCGACGCAAGTTGATCGAAGATGGCTGTAAAAACGCGCCTCCCATCATCTTCCGACTGAGCACAACCCGTAACCTTCAAGGAAAGAGGGAAAGCGCCAAGCCGCACGGCATAATCAGCGAGGAACTTGTCGAAGTTCTCTGCGTCAAAGAATCGTGGTGGAAGGCGGCGAAATTCCAACCATAAATTGGCCCACAGCCTAGGAGTCGTGATGGCAATGGCTCTCCACGCCCTGCAAACATGGAGCAGCAGCATTGGTGCATAACGTGGATTTGGGATCGTTTCGAGGCCAAGGGGGGAAGGAAGACTTGAATAGACGAAAATCTCCGAAATGATTTCTGGTGGGAGGGTCAAAACTGGGTAATGGCGCGGGAATTGCTGAAGCATCTCCAAGCATTCTTTGAGTTCCCGTTCGGAGTCGGCAATTTTTGCTCGATATCTAGCAATCCTGCCTTCGATTGCGCGCTGGCGTTCCCGCAATTCGGTGTACAATTCGAAGTTGGCCGTCATAGACATGGCGGAAGGAGGAAAGAAAGTTGTTGTTGCTTGTGTTGCATCTGATCAACGCTCGACACCGAAACTTGAGTGAGTAATAGAAATCGATGCGCTATACTAGCTTCACGGAGCCAATAAATATATGATACATAGAGATAGAGGAAAAGAAGAAGAAAACAAAATTCGTGCCCCGGTTTGGCCGACCCATTCCCACTCGTGCTACCGCGTTCGCCATTCATGCCCATAAAACATTCAGACCAGCGAAACGGTATCGACTAAACGTGCGTCCACGATTTGCCGACGTCGTGTGCGGGTACGGTGCGGCCGGGATATGGGGTCAGTCCAGGCGTCCCCGGTCCAGCAGCACGTCTCCCATTTGGTTGCTTTGCTGTGGCAGAAGGTAAAGGTCGGAGGTCGGAGGGAGGGCTTGCACTGATATATGTGTAGAGTTATGCCGATGCCGCGAAATGCGCGGAGATACAAGACAATCTTGCTAGGAGGTGAAGTTGGGATACCTGGGGGCTCGTTGACCTGGCTCCGGCGAAAGACTCGAAAAACGCAAGGGGTGGAGGTCGAAATACAGCTGGAAGTGGGGGTGTGATGAGTCAAGGAAAGAGAAAGAAAAATGGACGCACCATCACAGACGACTCCGGGATTCCTGTTCGTAAACAGCTGTTCCAGGGGCACCCCGTTGACAAACTCCTCGTACATAGGGAGGCCGTCTAATTCCTCGTAGGCCGGAGTGGAAATTTTGTCTTCGAATCTAACGTCTTTAACCTTCTCGGTGTCGTTCATCAGACTGGACTTGGCGTCGGCGATCTCCACTTCTTGCCCAGCGGCCTGTAAATCTTCGACGGCGACCGCCTCCACTTCTTTGACATCTTCCTTCTGGACAGTCTTGATTTCTTCGCCCGTTCTTCTTCTTCGACGGCCTCGGTCTTCTCCTGAGCCTCAACGATCTTCCCAGCCTCTTGCATGGGCTCCACTTCGACGACTTGATGCTCTAAACCAGCGTTCGTTGCTCTGGTGGCCTCCTCGTCGTCGAGCTCCTCGATGTTAGCGTAGCATGGCTCGTGCTCGGGAACCTTGATCGACAGCTTTCGCAAAAGAGCAGCAGCGGCGACGTGGCTGAGAAGGCGAGCACGAGAAGAGCGAGCGTTGGTCTGGGCGGCTTGATGTATGTTCTCCGGCAGCTGTTGCATATCCTCTGGGTTGACTTGCTTCCACGCTCCGTACTGGATCCCTTGGCTAGACCATAAAGACGGGTGAACGGCAACTTGATACTGGAATATTGTATTCCGAAACGCCGCCCGGTGGGGAACGCGATGAATGACGGTCGATTCGAGACCCGTGTGGTAACCAGCGCCGCGCCGGAGAGGACTCGATGCGGGGAAGAACAACCCTCAGTGCGATAGCCATATCCGGAAACAGATACAATGTGCGCCAACGCCAGAATGGCCAAGAGATGGAGTTGATGGCGGGAGAGAGTATGAAGGAATGACGCGGGCTGAAGTGTGTCGGAGGAAGGAAATACGACGCCGGGCGCCAAGGAATCACAATTGGCCTAGGACTGAACCGCTTGGTGGATTCTCGCGGAGCGTTTGGAGGAATTGGCGGAAGGAGGAGAGGCTTTGAGCGACAAGAAATCACCACATTGTCAGCCACCGCTGCTTGAGTACGCTTGAGGATAGCCGTGGTGTTGCATTAGGAAGTTTGGCTAATCTTTCGATGCCATAGTTGCGGGTACTGTATTGCGAGAGGAAGTTAAGATTGCGGTGGTAAAAAGAAAGACGGTGCAATGTTTGTGAATGCGGGCCGGCGTGCAAGATTCGCACCTACGGAAGGAGCTAGCTGTCAGTGCGATGAACGCTTTCAGACAAGGGACCACATTTTACGGGAATGTGAACGAGACGCGTGGGAACGCGAGCTGCGGCGACGTTCCTAGAGAAGACCGGTGCATTCACAAAGACGGGGCAGGCGCGACGGGAGACAGTGCCTCTAGTGGTCGGCGACGAGGAAACGAAGACAGGAACGAGGAAGGATCGGAAGATGGATACGGGGGCGACGAGGAGGAAGAGTCGAGGATAGGGAGACGCCAACACCGCCACACTTAGACGCCGTCGGAGCACTGCATCATATTCTGTGATCTCCCACAGGTCATTACCTGCTGAGCACATCGACACCGTTGATAGTGACGTGCAGTCCATTGGCTTTAGGCAGCATTTTGAAGGTAGTTAAATATTCGTCTTTTCGCATATTCCAATGTACTCTGCGCAGTGTTAGCAAATTGTCTCGCAAAGTTCCGAATCCGTGATGTTCAACTTCAAAAAGAAAAGAAAAAGGACATGATCGTGGAACAGTGAGCCTGAGCTTAAGCCTCATCTACCTCCATGAATTTGGACCCAGGCTCGGGTTTGATGCTACAAACTCTGAACTGTCCGGGCGCTGTGGAGGCGTGCTGTTTCTGCTTCAACTCAATCATCTAGCGCACAAGAATTCTTCAGAAGAATCTCGATATCAATGCACTGATTTGACACGCGACGGGGCAGTATCAACGGCGGCGGAGGTTATACTACGTAGGTGGAGGGTTGGCAACACCAATGAAGTGAATACAAGAATTTCGAAGGTGTTTCTTTCGATCCCAGTCGTCCGGCACTCCCCCTAAAATATTACTTGGATATATAGGGACAAAACTATGCGTTCCGTTCCTTGCCAAAAAGGATTTATAGCCTGTATCTATCCCAAATCGCCATAGATTTGCCTGGCCCTTTTGTTGCCATAAGTACAGTACTTGTATTCCGGTCTTGTTCCAGTCGCGCTGGCTGACAGGATCCACAAGAGCAAAACTGCTCGCAATAGCGTGACCCTATTACCGTGCCCGACGTGATTCGCAAGTGCTCTATGTCATTCAGATTCTAAGTGAAGTTTCCTACAGGTCGGTGTTGGTCAATACTGGTAGAACTTGAATCCTTCTTCCTTGACTCCAGTGAGAAGAATGGTCACCTCCTTCCGAATGCGCAGCTCCCGGACACGTTCAGCTACAGCTAATTCTAGTTCGCGACCCAACGGGAAATACATGTCCAAGAGGAGCGGAACCAAGGCTGATGGCTGCTCTACACGGCGAGAGATCAAGAACTCGAGGAAAACAGTATGGTCGAATTGGAGCAGCGTTCGAAGCTCAAGGATACGGAGACGAGGGACAATCGGCGAAGAATTTGGTTTCAACGTGAGCCGGGTTAGCAGTGCTTCGGTGATGAGGTGGTGCTCGAACTCGTACTCGAACGGGTCAACGTCGCTCGACTCGCTGTCGTCCCACTGACTGAGCAGATGGTCCGATATAGAGAGGGCCTCCAGGACTGGTAAAGCCAGCAAGCACGCGATCAGTTCTGTGTCCGCAATAACGACATCCGTTAGGTGCAGGGACCAAAGTTGATTGTTGAACGAAGAGCGCGCGGCCAGGTCCAGAAAGGCTGTATGTGACCAGTACGCTTGGGAAGATGGAAAACTCTCTGGCCGGAAGGACAGCTCGCGGAGATGAGGCAAGGTAAGGTTCGCGAAAACGCATTCGACAATCTCAGTGAGATCCTCTCCTCCGAGAAAGTCTGCAAGTTCCATTGAGAGGCGACAAACGTTGGATGACGTCGGCGGCAAAGCTAGGATACCAATGGGTTCGGTGAGAAAAAATCCGAGTCGAAGCTCGGTCTCAGGCGCCATACGCGAGATGGGCTCGAGAGCTCCGAGGATATCCGATGCATTTAGATTCACATATCCGATGCAACCCAGTTGGCCAAGGGGCGGATGAATAAATGAGGGAAGCAAGAATCCGGGGATCTCTAGATTTCGCAAGCGTGGTGCCACCTCGAAAGTGCTGATCGTTTGTGATGTGCCTTCTGTGGTAGAAATTTTGAGTGTCTCGAGCCATGGGAGCCTTCCCTTTGCACCAGCCAAGTGGTGGAGGGGCTCCGAGGAACCCCAAAAGAACGTGAGCGTTTTCCACCGCTCGGAGCATTGTGCGAGTAGCTCGAGCATTGGGCGGTGGTCCAGCTGTATGACTAGATGTAGAGGATTTGTTTCGCCGCGTTCCAGAAAGATTTCGAGCAACCGTACTAATTTGTCTGTCATCTCTGGGGTTTGTGTCTCGGGTCCATCGAGTTCTTCTTCGAGGATAATGGTGTCCCAGAGTGTCGGGGTTCCGAGTGCCACGTCGTGCCATCGTTTGCACACCTGAGACAATATGAGAAGGGGCTTTTGTGCCAGCCTCTCTATTGCCTGCCATCGCGGATCATCGCACAGGTCATCGGCGCAAAACCCAAAAATTTCCACAAGAACTTCGCTTGGCATCCGGCGGATGGGCGCTAGTAGACCACGGCAGTCGATGAGATAATCCTTGAGAGAAATGCGTTCCGACTCCACGCGCATCATATGAGTGCGAAGCCTCGAAATCTCGTCCTCCCATCGCGAAGTCTCGTTCTCACATCTCGAAATCTGGTCTTCACATAACGCGATCTCGGTGGTGTATCGAAGAAGCTCTTGGGTAAGCTCAGAAATGAGGAATGAAATGTGGTCTGGTGGTGTAGAATGGGAGCGTAGCAACTGGCGAATTCGTGCTGCTGTTGTGCAATCCGGCAGTAAATGCGACGAAGGAAAATCATTTCCGAGCGTGGAGAGCATGGAATGAGCTCAAAAAAATAAGGGTATTCTGAGAAAAGACATATATGAGGGTGCATGGCAACCGCTGCGGGGGGCGCCAACGCACCTTTAGAGTCTAGACTTGTCTTGAGATTTCGTGAGGATTTTATGTCGACAAATTACGACGACAATTCCAGTTTACAGAATCTGATGTGTGAATCAGAAGTTGATCCATAAACATCTGTAGTCTCTCGTAGACAGACGCTTTATATGAACGCTCGTACCTCGCTATATAAAGTCTGTTGTTTACCGCGGGGTCCTGATCGCAGTGCACTGCTATTAGGTAATCTTAGCTAATCAGAGTCCGATTTCGTTCTCTTTGCACGGAATTCTCTCAATTTGCCGAAATTTTTGTGCCTCACGACTTTTATTCAATGCTTCTAACTTTCTGCCTCCTCAGAATTTCAAAAGAGAGACCAGAAATGGTTGTGCGAAATAGCGCATTTTGACGTGAGTCTAACACGTGATTCAACCGCGCCATTGGCAGCGACTTGCGATGTAACGAAGAATTTACACAGAATTCACACAAATAATTGTGGACGCTCGGGGAGCCTCAATTTGCTTTCAGAACCACAAATTCTGTGCCCTCGCTGCCCAGGAGGGCTTAAAACAGAAGTTTCGGCCTTGCCCGGATTAGCTAAGATTAGCTAAGCTTAGGTAATAGCGGCGCACTACGATCGG
Organism: Mycena sanguinolenta; assembly: GCA_014462675.1. Classification (NCBI taxonomy): domain Eukaryota; kingdom Fungi; phylum Basidiomycota; class Agaricomycetes; order Agaricales; family Mycenaceae; genus Mycena; species Mycena sanguinolenta. The sequence goes on along the minus strand of JACAZH010000041.1, from coordinate 226,869 downwards.
GACCCCGCGATAAAAACAAGACTAAAACATCTGCAAATTTTGCGACTTATCAACTACAGTTCCACTCATTTCATCCACCTTCTTCGACTACCTTCCCTACAAGATCTTTTGCTGCATATCGATATCGGCAGTGGCCAAAACGAAGACATTAATTTCTTCCTCGCCCACTCGTCATCGTTGCGGCGTTTTTCAACTGGCGTGGAAATCCCTGTACTTTCCATCGACTCGTTCTCCGCGATTCCAGACCTGACGGATATAACGGTCTCGTACCCTTCGCCGTCTTTCTTCCTCGATCTTTTTTCGAGGCGGAATCGTACGCAAGATCCAGGGTTCCTCCCGCATTTGGGGTATCTCGCAATGTTGAAATGTCCACTTACATGTGCGTTAGGCGAATGTGTGGATCAAGGTGTTCTGCCGACGATAACCGCGCTCGCCTTGAATCTTTTCGGCACATTTGGGAAGATGCATACAAACTGCTCGAAGAACCGATGGTTGATGCATTTCGGGCGCTTGTTGAACAAGGAATGAAGATTCATGTCGGGACTGAGTGGAGGAACGATGTCGACTAGATGCCGCACTCGCACAGAATATCAATATGTTACTTTCTGTGGATAATCGCATTTCTAAAGCGAAGTTGGTGGCGAATCATTATCGTCGGGCTGCTAGCGCTACCCCGACAAGTCCACGATGAATTCTCAAGAACAAGCAGGTTCTCCAATTTATTCTTTCGCTTTTACGAAATATTGTCTGCCTGAGTGGTTGTGCGTGTGCGTGTTCGTCTCCTTGAAAATTTATCGAGTCCTCCAGATACAACCAGCGAACTTTGTTATTATCTGCCGTGGCGCTCTTGCACGAGGCAAGTAGGGTCGACTTTCCTTCCGCTCCTCTGAAACGTCGGACAGAGTGGAATGATATCGATTCAAGAGGCAAGGAAGTATGAAATTGTCAGCGAAGCTCCTTCGTTCGTCTGCCATGGGCAAAGATATTTTGCCGTTGCAGTGGCGCTGCTGCTGCGGCAATGTGCAGCGGCAGTCTGCGGCAATCGGTTGCGCGGCACACGTTGGACTGGCTCAACTGGCGGTTCTATGTACATCAGTAGATAGTGCAAGGATGAATATATGGTTAGACGTGAACATTTGGGTCCACAGGACATCGTGGGCGACGTCAAGAGCCGAAGTGTATTTTATTGCAGCGGCAGTCTGCGGCAATAAACAAAGGCAAATATTCTGCTGCGGCAATCTGCGGCACTTTGCAGCGGCAAAATTCGCACTTGCAGCGGCAAATTGGTGCCTCTGCAGCAACAGTTTCACGTCAACAGCGGCAATTTTCCTATTTTCTGCGGCAAAGTCGGTGCGGCACACAGCGACAATAGATAGGATGCGCAGCAGCCGCATGCGGCTTTTGGCACTTGCGCAAAGCCGTGTGGCATTTTTTTTTTTTTTGTTATTTATGTATAATTATGAGTTGGATCGCATCATTGTATCTCAACTCTGTAATCCAGACCTGCCTCTGGCGCCGGTGTCATGTCCTGGCAGCTATTTGAAAAAACTTTTTTCAAATAGAAAATGAAGAAAGGAACAAAAGGGCCAGTGGAATCCTACTGGTAAGTACGGTCTGAAGCTTTACTTCGGTTAAGTTATCAGATTTTTGTTAGTGGAGCTCTTACTGTGACGTCTCGCGTTCGAATCCTACATACAGTACCCTTTTTATTTCAATCGCATTACGCCCATTTCCCTCGCAAATCGTGGTCGAGTATTTTGGTTTTGAACACAATCGTATTGTCCATCTACACTCCTCTCCGGCCGGGTTTCTTCCCATTGCTCGATCTGTGCCAAACCAGAGAAAAATATATATTGATAATACTCGTTTTCGTACAGCGAGAACTTGTGAATAGTATGCACGGCAAATGAGAATTTGGGATCAAAGTATATTCAAGGAGTTATACAAGACATCCACGTATCCTCGAGCTGCTCACCAGCGAAGAGAAAGCGCTCCTGGGAGGGATCCCGTCTCAGTCACCACATTGTCCAAGTTGTGCCGGCGCATTCGACCTCGAGTTTCCAGGAATACCTTCCAGAGATCTGCATACTGCCACACCGAAGGAGGACGGGGCGCAGTGTTCGAAATATTGCGGTTAAAGAGGGGATAACCCGTCCTCAGCGAGCATAAGACGCTACTGGTCTGGAGGAATACCCTCCTTGTCATGGATCTTGGCCTTGACGTTGTCAATAGTGTCCAAGGACTTGACCTCGAGCGTGATCGTCTTGCCGATGAGAGTCTTCACAAAGGTTTGCATACAGCCACGGATAACAAGGTGCAGCGTCGACTCTTTCTGGATGTTGTAGTCGGAGAGGGTGTGTCCATCCTCAAGCTGCTTGCCTGCAAAGATCAGGTACTTCTGGTCGGGAGGGTTGCTGAGTGGCTGTCAGCTATCAGAATGGAGTGAAACAAAGCCACTGGCCCCTCCGCTGAATCTTGGCCGTACATTTTCAATTGTGTCGGACGACTCGACATCAAGGATAATGGTCTTTCTCACCAGTCACAGCAGAGTCAAAATCGCCGTCATGTGCGAGCGGATTCCTGAGGATGGAAAAACAAATCAGAATGGGGAATAGGAAGGGAGTTTAGGACGAGCTGGCAGGAATACAAATACCAGTCGTCTCCGGTCACCTTTGCACATGACCTAGCCCTTGCATGCGCCCAATGGAGTCGTCCTGGCCTCGTCTTCGTTCCTGCCCAGCGTCAACCTTCCGGACTAGTACTTCCTCTCTCGCAGACCCACCCTGCCGTGGTGAGATGTGTCTTGGTTGGCTGCGGCCCGTCTTCTCTGCGAAGCTACGTGTGACATCGGCGAATACGCATCGCGTGTGCAGGGCTGGTTTACATGCCGCATGGTTGTCCCGTTCCAAACAGGGGCATCCACGGGTACGAGCCGCCGCACAACACGATGCGACTTGTGGATGAAGCACAGCTGAGGACATTGCGTGGGCACCGTGCGTACATCGGGCGGCGGGCGGGCACTGCGGGGAGCGGTAGCGAGGTACGTTATTGGCTAACACCGGCAGCCGGATGCAGTGCGAAGGCGTATGTACAAGATGTGGAGGGGTGTGTCCATCATTGAGCTGCTTCCCAGCGAAGATAAAGCCCTACTTCTCGAGGAGAATACTAGAAAAGAGTGTCAGCTCAGCATCTAAACAACAGAGCATGCAAACCCGTCAGTTGTGCGTGCAAGCAGAGGGTTCTTCAAGCCTAAGCTCCAAGTATCCAGATTAGTCACGGACATCGATTTGTGCCGGAGAAGAAAACCAAGCTGGATGTAAGTTACACATTCAGAACCGGAATGTGAGGTGCAGATCACTCGCAGAGTCGGGAGTGGTGCTGTCACCGGCATAATCTAAACGGCTGTGCTGCACACAGCGCACACACCCCTCGCTCTGTCCATCCATCTCACAAGAAATGCTTCTTCAGTGCTCGAGAATTTCGTGTTTTATACCGCGTATTCACAAAGTTGTCATAGGTCCATCCGAGGAGAAAATCAAGATCAGAAGCAAGAGACCGGTGCCGCCGCCGTCGTCGACGAGGGCCGTTTTCGATGTGTCGAGTCCGGGCGGGAACGTGTCTTGAGACTTGACGAACAAGAAGAGCAGCGTGGGAGACTCAGGTTTCCCAGTAAAGACAAGAAGTCATGTCCATATATGGGCATGACAGGCGCCAGGGCACTGCACTAGCGTCCTGCCTCTTGAGTATCACTCGAGTATTATTGATCTGTAGCGGCGGCAAGCGCCGGTCCCCTACTCTGTTGATAATTCATTGATAAGCAAAAAATCACAAATCAATGAAGACTCAAAAAAAACTCTATCATCCGAAGATCCAAGAATTTATTTTACCGCCCAAAGCTCGCTCGGTCGACGCTGCCGCGTCGACCAGCTCTCATTGGGCGGTGTAAATGGGGAGATAAAGAGAGTGGAGCACCGTTGGCATAAAGGAAACAACAATAAACATGCGTCATGGAAGACGTAATGGATCACGTGAAAAAAGCAGCGATTTGGCGGGCGGATCCTTATTCATGCTCACAGAACCCTCCTCTGTTGCACAGAGTAGGGGAAGCAAGCGTGAGAAATGCCATATTTTGACGGCATTCCCGACGTCACCGTGCGGCTAACAGCATGACATCACACATGTTGGAGTGGATTGATCAGCGATGCAGCGCTCACCATACACCAGACTCATCAGACACTACCAGTACCCTTTAATTGCATGTATTACATTTGAAAATATGGTGTTGTAACCTTGCCCAAACAAAAATTTTGGTGCGGCTTTGCGCAATGCACTAAAGCCGCATGAAGCCGCATGCGGCCCATACGGCTTTTGCGCATCCTATCTAATGTGACATTGCTGCGGCAATCGCAGCGGCAGTTCAACCTAAGTTGAACAGCACTGCTACGGCAATCTCACATCGGTCTGCAGCACTCTAGCTTCATCTGAGGCCTCGTCAGACTCTTCATAGTTGAGCTTTCTATAATTGGTCCTGACAACAACATCTTCAAGTTGTCCACGTTTTCTGTTGTCATCTACACCTCCATCGTCGGGTGCGGCTGTGACCAATTCAACAACTGAGGGTACGCAAGCTGCCACAATCTGCACCTTTGACACCGCACGTCGCTCCCACGGAGGCTTCAACACCGTCCTCGAGCTCACCATCATCCTGTACAGGATGTATATTCCTGCTGCACCATCAACGGCAACCGACGCTTTCCTACTGCAAACCTTGCTAGGGAGCATCACGGAAGCATACTACCCCATTTTAATGTTGCCGCAGTCAACGCCAACCACTACACTATTCTAGGGACCTGCAGCACATGTTCAACTGCTTGGCATTTGTTCTGTCAATAACTTGCCGTGCACGTTCGCGCACTTATCAATGCAGCGGGACGATAGTATCTAAGCACAAATAGTCTCTATTTGCAGCGGCAGTCTGCGGAGCAACGAACGGCAAACTTCGCAGTGACAATTCGAGCGGCAATGATAGATTTTGAGTTCTCCAGGAAATCGAGTCTTCTGGGGGCAAGCATATGTACTCCATCTTGCTGTCGTCTCTTGATGGCATTCGCTGCGGCAGTCAAATGTGAGATATCCAAGTCGAGTTACGTTGGCTTGCCTTCACTGGTTGAGCTCTCTGCGGCAGTGGAATCAAATTAACACAATGTCTCTATGGTTCTGGTGGGGACCAATCGATTCCGGCTGTTTGTCATTGTTTCTTGATTGTTGAATGCGTGGATTATAACCCAGTACCAAGTGGGCAGTGACTGTCGGCTTTTAAAATGCCACGGATATTAAAAGGCCAACTTTCTGCACCATCTAATTACCTAGAAGACGCCAATATTCCCGTGAACACATTTCCTTCGGTTACAGCCGCGAACAGTCATTCACGTACTCGGAGATGACGGGTTAGAGCGAGAGTCTCCTAATAATGAATGTACCATTGATTTGAGACATTGTACTTTCCAGTAGGTCCAATGCTTCGCAGATTTTTTCCGACCTAGCAGCGCGGCGGAAACGGTAACCCGATTGATGACTATTTGTGATGTATCTCACTATTGGCTGCGAATTGTGCCAAAAGTCTTTGCTGTAAAAAGACGGCGCTATTGAATCATCCGGTCATCCCGAAACCCCAAATTTGAGGCACACAGAGGGACATTGCCGCGTGTGACACAGCGGCAGTGTGACATTGCTGCGGCAATCCACAGCACTGCCGCAGCGTCACTGCGGCAAACTCAACTGCCGCAGCGGCACTTACAGCGGCACAGCGGCATTTTACCCCTGCCCGTCTGCCATTAATGAAAGTTCTTCCAGAACCTTGAAATGAATCGTCGACAGTTTATATTATTCGCTCCATGGAAGGCGAGTTCAGGCCGTTCAACCTCCGGAATGCAACATTGTAAATGGACATCCTTCAATCCTACGACGATAGCCAGCTCCCCTTTGGATTGGTCAACTTCAATGAACAGCCCATGGGTCTCGTTGCGCTGGCAGGGAATGGAAGGCCTGCAATCTATGGTGGCGCAATGCAAGGCTCAATCTTGGACACCTCAATGGAAAAACGTCGGTGAAGTTCGAACCGACAGACCTCGACGCCGAATGGCTCAAATTATTACGGCCTTTCTGGTTGTCAGTCTTGAATCTACTCTCTTTGCTTGACCTGGATTTGTTACTCACCATGGCGAGTGAACCAAAATCATTTCATTAGCGCGTCTGTCCCAACCATCCGCTGGTTCATGGCAAATTCGTGACTTAACCATCCGTGCCCTGTTGGTGTTTCTCGGCCTTCCTTCAATCGCCTCATTACGACTTTCACTCGTCGAGGCTTTGCGGCGTGGAAGTAGACCAACTTTAACGCGTCCCTCGACACTGCGGTGGCTCCCGGGTCAAGTACGCGATTTTTTTCGTCAACTTGAATGTGATTGACTGGATCGATATTTGACGGAGAATCGCGCAGTACGTCAAGTCAAAAGATCATGGTGTACATTTTGTTCGACTCCTGGGCGTACATACAGAGAGTGTGGATACAACTATGCAACGTTACAAGACCAGCATAAAATAATTTTGCAGATAGTATACACAAGGATGCAAGAATGCCATTAGAGCGAAGATCTGAACGTTATGAGTTCAATCAAATCCAGTGACAGACCACAAAGGAATCAAAGACGCACCATGCAGGACATCAGTCGTTAAGTTCGCACTATACAAAAGTGGGGTATTATCGAGAGGAGTGAAATTCTAGATTGGGAAAGTACATTGGAAACACTGCGTCGCAATATTCAAAGATATATTAACCGGATGCTCGGGACGAGCATGTTGCAGGGTTGTAAAATGGACACGATGATGCGTGGTTACCTCGCCAGCCGCAATGACAGCACTGGGGTCCGTCGCGGTATGCCGGCTGGGCGATAGAGATGTCGCTATGGCTTTCCTCGACGCTACGGCGGATGGTGGGCTGGGGAGCGGGAGAGGAATTGCACATGGTGGGAATGAGTGCGTATGGTAAGAGCGATGAGATGGGTATGAGACAACGGACAAGTGGGTGGAATTCAGTGCAGATAGCGCCAATGCACCCAGCCTTTTATGCAGCAGACTCGACAGATTGGCGGGTCCAATACTACATCGCTGCCGTTCCACACGACCGCCGAGTGGTTTACGCCGAAGGTCTAGACTGGTTCTGGGCGTTGAAGAAGGATGGACAGGACCAGCCAAGTTCGCCAACTTCTCGCACGACACGGATTAATTTACGGTCCAAGCGAATCGCGGGTATAACGTCCGAGATTGCACGACTTGCGCCATGAGCTGAAGAGCTCGACTATCTTTTTTTTGCGGTTTTTTTCTGACGCCGAGAAACTGAGCCCAAGGACGCAATACGGGTGAATGAAAATGTTCGGAGGACCGCGGGGGTCGAGGAGCGGGGAGATGTTGGAGGGCAGTCAAAAGAAAAGACATTTTGAAGGCACGCCTGTGTGCCTGCGTCGGTCCTGTATTGCGTTCGTTGCGTTCAGGAGCCATGAGCAGTCCGCAACTTTCGGGAATGAAAAAACCTCTAGAACCCCACCCTCGAGGCTACTTTTTAGTATCGTAGGCTGGGCAAAACCGAGATGTCATACACCACCTTGGATTTTTCGTTGTTAAGGGATACCCCAGTCCATTTCGAGTCCACTGGCAATTTATAGCCTCGAGATAGCCTTTCCCTTCTGTCGGTCATTGTTCGCCTGACTGATCAGCAGGTCAGCCAGTGTTCCTGTATGAACGATTTATTCGCATGCCAGATATCGATAATCGGGGAAAGTCAGTGTCACCGTCGTTGGTAACGAATTGTGGGGAGACGAAGCCCCAGGTAGTAGAGCGTGATCAAAGCGAGGTTTTAAGCTCGTCAATGACTTCATTCGCCAGTGATACGTCGCTGCGCATGCGTCAATGCCCACCGACCCAGTACTGTCTACGGTTCTGGATGAGACGTATTCGTAAGTCAAAGGTATATCGCATAGTGATCCACATTTCCGGCGGAAGCAGTCTCAGTCACTGTATAATTGGGTCGCGGATGGAGAGTTGAGAATAGCAGTGATACGCGTAAATACGGCGAAAAAACGCGCCTCATTTCGAGGCCGCGTGCGCAAGCGGACGCTCCAAGAGGATAGTAAAAGAGATTCGGTCGCAGCTTCTCAGGAAGGTCGTGTCGTGGAAATGACAAGCCAGAATGCCAAGAACCCGAGAGAGGGCTGAGCCTGGTCGCACTATTACTGCTGCTCGAAACGGTCGCAGAACCATTGGAACTAGCCCCCGTGAGCTGCACGCTGTACATCGCCTTGATCAAGTCTGCCGCATGCTCGGCGATACCGTACGCCGCCGTCATCTACATATTGGAAATGAATGAGTTGCCACTGAAAAAGATGCACCACACACCCGACACGCTGAGTGGCACGACCGACACGTCCACGACGCGCACATTCGTCGTCCCATAGACAACCAAACTCGTATTCACGACACCGCCCATCGAAAGCGGCAGCATCGAGTTCGTGGCAAAAAGAAAGACGGCGCAATGTTTGTGAAGCGGGCCGGGGGGTGAGGAGGAGGCAGAGGACGAGGTTATGGGACTGAAGAACACGGCGAGACGCCCGGCCGTCGGAAGGCTGCTTCAGACAACCCTCGGGCTCTGGCAAGACCAGCGATCATCCCTCGTCGCGAACAGGAGGTGAAGTTACGGCATCGGGATCACCTTCCCAAGACGTGGGAACGCCGCTTCCTTGCCGTCACCCAGCTGCCATTTCTCGCCTTCGCTCGTTCTGCGTCAAATCTTCACCGATCCGGGCCGTTCGCGGCTCATTCCGTTCTTCGTTTGACTCTTCAATTCTAGATAGCTACTACTGCTATCAGAAATGCATATGTCCCAGAGGTGGAAGAAGAATAGACACTCTTTTCCAGCTCACAAATGTCGGCACCTCAATATCTTGCAACCCGTCGATAATTCAAGCCTGGATCTTGGTAAGGCCACTCTGTATTGGTACAGGTTAACCATGTGCCACATATTGGATTTTTCACTCACACGGTCTTGGTGCATTCACGTCGGTTATCGAAAATCACTCAGAATCTGAGCCCAGTACTTATGGATTTTTTTCAAGCAGACGTGAGGTATTTGGGATGAATATTTTGCTTTATATGCATTCCGTCACTTTTCAACGCTCCATATGTCCCAAAATTTGGACTGTTTTGTGCCTTTCCGGCTTCGTGGCAGTCACACAGTCAAGGGTGCTCATTTTCGGCCTTCGGCTGGCTACAAAATCAAATTTTTTCTACATCCCTCCGAGGGTGAATACACGAACAAAGCGAACAACGCATCCAGAATAGAAATCCATGTCCCAACTGCGACATCCGACTCACACCGGCCGACATGTGATGCAGCAGCCACGTATTGAAGCAGGTGGCCGACTAGGCCATCAACGGCTATTTCGGGGCCTTCGCCAACACCAAATTCGCGGTACCCTGAGATATTGATGTAAATGCAGGAAAATATACTCGATCCACTCCTAGGATGCCTGCACTGTTCCCCATACCAGGCGACCCTGATGCGACACCTGTTTCTCGCCGGGATTTACACGAAAAGTCAGGGTGGCCGGCTACCTGACGAAAAATAGTATTGTAGCTGTAGCGCCGTATCGGTTTTCTGCGTGGATGCTCGGGGCCCGCTCGCCGGCATGTTCGCTGAATCTCAAACTGGGCGAAAAAATTCGGAATGAATAGACTCGAGCCAGCGCACGCTGCAGGATATTGATGCCATTCGATCTATCACGCAACGAGGCTTTTTTGTTTTTGTTTTCTGCAGTTGTATACCGCAACAAGTACACGAACTACTAAGACGCGGCGGCTCATAGAGCCGAATAAATAATTTGGGTTCCTCCAGGCGTGATTCTCCCACCTTGGTATAGCTATGGGTCAGATTGTGGTTCGGGATGTTTGTCAACGTCTCGGGTGCCGAATCGTCCTACGGGCCGGTGTCGCCTTCAACTTCAAACATCTCAACGAATAATGTTACAAGGAATCGCTGAATGCTCAACGCAACATCATTTACCCAGCACCAATTCTTCCAAATGAGATAGGATCCCAGTGCATTGTCTTACTGATGACGAAAACTGGAGCAGTCGAGTCAAAACTCCAAGTACTTGATATGCCAGCACGGTTACAGTTCGCAGAAGCTACTATTTCATGTCGTTCAACGGAGCTCGTTTGTGTCGCGTCGACACAAAGTTCATCAGCGAATCAAGTGACCAGCTCTACCAGCTTTGCAAAGTTCGGTCTGTCGCAAAAACCGTTATTGTTATTCTGAATGTTTAATGCACAGAACTCACGTTCCGAACCCAGTGACTGAAATAAATCGCATCGGTCAACACAGATGATCGTCAAATCTCAACCAGACCTATGCTCACCAGGGTCCCAGCCTGCCGTTGCCTACAATGAAGAATCGGGCTGAGCATGAATAAAGAACATGACACCGAAAACAAAACGTACGCTGAATCCCAGCGTACCGCATCTTTCCGCCGAGGTTGACCACTCAATATGGATGGGAGAGAAATTAAACCACTCACCCATAGTTGCTCCCAACTGTGATATCATTGAACCCGCTGGCTGCCGTAGAATAGATCAGAGGGTTCAAGAACCCGAGCGGAGGGAGCCCTTTCTTGAGCCGAGCATCGTTCAAAAGAGTTACAACGCCTCATGTGCGTGTCAACCACAAGGTCGTGGGATCACCACATTGTTCAAACTCACCCGTAAACGTCGGCGAGGAGGCAGAGGTGCCTCCGATGAGGAACGGCTGCTCAGTGACGAAGACGCGGAATAAATTGGACTGTGCTGCTACGTCCGGAAATCCCTGCGGCGAATGAAACAAGAAATTAATTTTGTGTGTTGTATTGTTGACCAAGAGCGCACCCTTCCGTTAGGGTTGAACAGCCCACTATAGGTCCCGTTGGGGAGCTGACTGAGGTAACCTTGAACGGCCGCGTCTTGATATCTTGCGCGCGGCGGATGCGCATGAGCGCGAAGCACGAGCGTGAAGATAGTGGAGGAACGCACGAAGGCCGCGCGAAGTAGTTGCTGAAGCCTCCGCCACTGAAATAGACGGCCTGTTCAGGGTAGAGGACCGTTCCACCCACAGTAGTCACGCTGGGAAATGATTAGCAGAGAGATACGATTGGATCAGGAGAAATTCACAATGGGCAGGATGCAGGGAATCCTGGGTCGAACCATAGTTAGTCGTCCGTGCAAAAATGAAGGATAAACTCAAACCTGGGAGAAATTGTGTCTGCGAAAGCAATCAATTAGGTGCACATCCAGCAAAAAACGAAGAAGGAACACACTCTATTCTGGCCGTCATTGGTAAAACATGTTTGGGTTGCTGGATTTAGATTGGCGTCCCCAACACCTTTATCTGGATGGAGCGTCAGGGATATAAAATCAGAATGCGCCAAGACTTCATAGACCTCCGGAAGCGACCATGAGCGACACTCCCCGTGCACCTGGGGAACACACAATGTTGAATTCGAGCTAGTCAAGAGGGCCCAGATACTCATACCCAGTTGAGCAAATCCGGCGCAGGCGCGCTTGGCGAAACTCTCTGGAACTGTAGCAAGTGAGGAACACAGAGAAGCGCAAGAGAAAAATATCTACCGGTCTGCTCGTCGTCGCCATACGAGGTGGAAATCGCCAGCGGAGGATTTGGGTAAGATAGCATGAAATCAAGCCACTGATCAGAAAGGTTAGGCAGGTTAAAACTCGTTACGCTGCTCAAACTGACGTCGGTGTACGGTTCATTCGTGTCTGTTGGAGTGGCGACATCAGGGATGAAAGGAGGGCTTCCCGCCTATAACAAGTGAGCATCCGGCCTCTACGCCGAGATCAAACTTGCCGTGGAGAAAAATGTGGATTCAACGGGGAAAGTCAAACCGAACGCAAATTGAGTATCGAGGTTAGACTCCACGCCAACGTCGTCGGGATCTTGTGGGTCGAGACCGCCTTTGACAACGTCAACCAGGAGGAGAAACCGAGAAAGCACAACTTGCCTGCGACAGAAACAAAGTTATAGGTTGCATTCGCCGCAGCTGCTGCAGGCACTTGATCCTCAAAAAATGATTGCAGGTCTGCCCTGTTTGCGAAATCTCCCAAATATCCTGCAATACCAACGGAGTTCCCGACATCAGCAGACGGAGTGTATCCAACAGCGTTGTACATTTGCTGAAGGCAAGTGATCGTGATTGTCGAGCCGCAGCTCGCGTCCACGGTGACCCCGGTGACAGGGTCAGATACCGGAGGCTGATTCTGGGACTGAACCTGAGAATTGGCTTGACTGATCGAGTGAATGGTGGATTTGAGTCTTTTGAACGTTCCAAACATCGTCGTGGGCTGGATGAGTTCCACATGGTCCAGTATATCCTTCGGGAGGCTGTAACTGGTCGTCCGGACTATATAGTCGCCGCTGGTGGCGTGCTTCCAAATGTGATATTTCTAGATGAAAAACTGGGTGATTATTGGCAGAACAGTTCCACACAACGATAACTGACCGTATCAAGCATTTTCTCCACCAGCCATACGGGCAACCTGATGGTGAGCCAGTCTCCAGCAGGCGAACGGTTTATGTCCTCCTCTTGAATTCCGTGAGACGACAGCCATTCGTTAACAGCGGCAGCACTGTCCGGGTGAGGAGCAACGAGATCCTCGACTTCTTCCTTTGTTAGATGCGCGCCATATCGTTCGTGGTAGGGATCGCTGATCTCGTAGAGATGCTGCTCCAAGAGGTCGAAGTTGGACTGAGGTAGCCCGATGCGTAGGTTGATAAAATGGTCCGAAGGAGCGGGCCCAAATATCGTCCACCCCTGTGGTGGGACGACCTCTTCTTTGACTTGATGCTCATAGTCTTTCGACGGCAGAGCGAAGGCAAAGGCTACCAGCGGAAGAATCGACACAAGAGAGCTAACCCACATCTTCCAGGAAAGACTTACAAACCATCGGACAGCTCATACAGGCTCATATACATGCGATCCATGTGGTCGAGTTCAGATAGAGGCTTTCAATCTCTCAATACGAGAAGTTGAGAAGGAGGTTCGTGCTGAGCTGAATTTGATCGGTTCCGAACCAATCACGGGCCCGGGCCGCTGGTCTCGCCATCAAGAAGTCCTTGAAGATTGGCTTGAAATTTCCATGGTAGAGTTTCTGTCTATTGGATTGCTGACGTTTCCGCGGCCCTCCTCCGCTTAGAAGTCTGCAGCCAGTCGGGAAAAAATTGGGAGGCATCATCAATTTCGCCATCCAAAACGAAAATTAAATCTTTTTACGCCTCGAGGAAGCGCACCGAGTCCCGAGGGGAAAAAATAGCAATCCTAATATGTACTCGATACTGCTGTGCCCTTGGCTGGCCTGAGGTCTTCAACGAGGAATCGCACCATGTGCGACGTACGATACGACTTTCCGGACTTGATGCGACGTACGATACAATTCAGTATCTTTTTGTCTTATTGACCGTGGCCACTTCAATTCAGTTACCGGTATGAGCTTCAGTGTCCTTCCGTGCTGCTTATTATTTAAATGAACGTCAAGGAAAATATGAATCATGCAGGCCTGTCCAAGACTGCAAACGCTGTCAGTCTAGGATAAGGCAGGATAAATTGATTTGAAGCAAAATAGATCAATTACGATTATACATAGGACGCCTTGTGTATATAGTACGGTACTAGCCGTTCTGACTCGGGATCTGGCGCCGGCAGCTATCCTATCCTATCCTATCGACTGGTACCGCCGAGACTCAATTAGACAATGAAAGATAACAATTATACCGCGGATCTTGCGCTCCCACCAAGTTCCATCCGACACATTGCCAGCACTCGAGCAAAAAATTCGGATCGCTTCATTAAACCACATTGGCATGCCAAATCATCCAAGGGTTAACACGAGACTCACTACTTCTTCTCGATAGCGAGCAAGGCGGGATAGTTGTAAGACTCTATCTCGCCTAAAGAATCACTGTGAGCCATTGAAGTCAGGTCCCAACACACCTTCGTGGTTCATACACATCGCCCTCATTCTATTCGCAAATAAGCCTGGTGCGGCGGACATAAATCACAAAACGCAAGAAGCCAGAACTAGGGGTTATGTTGCGCAGCAACTGTATTGTGTTGCTGGCGATTTGGAATTGGATATGGATCTCTGGTACTGTCGCATTGAATTGCCAGGTAGAGTATCCCCCAATCTGAATGGCTGTTAGAAAACCAGACATAAGGTTGAAAAACCCAACAGTACTCACTTGCCATAATGCATTTCTCCATGCTGGAGTGACGCTGGTCGCGTTCACCAGCCCCTTGAAAAGAAAAGGGCTTCCAACCTAACGAGGCGCAAGCTCAGAAACGACAGGTGTCGGTTGACAAATGGTGTTCACGACTATGTATGGATTTATGCCGTATTGGTCGACCATTTGAACCATTGCGCTAGTCAAGGTCGTCCTCCCCGTTTCGCTGGTGAAAAGGTCTGTCGGAATAAGACGACTGAGGAGCGTATTTTCAACTCCAACGCTGGCTTCAGCGGAGGTGACGTATTTTGTGAAGAATGCTTGCCACGACGGCAGCTCTTCGATAACAACGGTACCGCTTTGAGCTTACACCTACGCGGTGACATTCTTAAGAGACTCTATATCGCTTTCTCGGTGGTCAGAAGAGGGTTGACATTGATTAGGTTTGTCGGCTGGCACAAAAATTAGCTGCTCTATGCGAAGAGGGAATATGAATGCAAGACGAACTCCCATATGGCCGCCCCAGCTTCAGTGCCGCAGGTGTAAGATTCATCGACAATCAATTTAAGGAAGGGTTGATATTTGGTGGACGTTTTTGCAAAGTTGAATGAGCCGCTGAAAGAGTGAATCATAGGTCAAAGTTGGTTTGAGAACTGACTCGGAACCCACGCACACTTGCAGTTTAAAGCGAGGCTCTACGAGTATGGTTGATTCGATAACCACACCGAAAGTAGACCACCTCCACTACGTAGGGCCCGAAAGAGATCTTGATTCTGGAATTCGTTCGCCGTGCGATACTCTCCGTCTGGGGTAACGATCTTGAATTGCAGCTGCGAGCGAATGAATTAGTGTGAATATAGAAAAAGAATATTGTGCCTATCACTTACCACCCGGTCAACGCCGAGCCCGTATACAGGTGACAGGACACTGTGACCTCCACCTTTTGTCAAGGTCAGTCTTACTCTGAAGCTATCCGGGTCGGCCTCTTACCATTACCCTATCGGCAAGAACCTGTAAAGTAGCAATCATACGAATGAAGAAATCTACCATCCGCCCGACGGCGAAATAGTTCGATGAGATCCTCCTATCGCTGTGAGGTTATTCTGGTCCGTGAACGCGTACAAGTCCTCGAACGGAACACCGGCCTAAACAAGTATCGTAAATAGACAGGTTGCGCAACGCCACCGGAGCCACCCGGTGGCTGATTTGCTGTGCGCAAATCGGTGGCTGGTGGCTGGCAACCTGATTTCATTTTTGAACAATTTAGTTCATCTGGAGGCTAGTACTCAACACTTGACGCAATAGTAATTTCTCCGCCCATGGGATTGGTTGCTCTGGGCCAAAAATCAGCCAACAATACATGAAAAATGAGTGCGGTGCCATTGGTGGAGGTAGTTTCGCGATATATTCCATTGTAAGTAGTTTTCTCAGCAGTAAATGAGGCTTCCTTCACCTTTAAACCATCAGTCATATGAGCCACCAGCCACCGATTTGCGCACAGCAAATCAGCCACCGGGTGGCTCCGGTGGCTGTTGCGCAACCTGTTTAATAATTTTCATTCTTTCATGTACGCACACACCCCGAGAGTGATCGTGCGCTCATAGCTCTTGTCTCCACCTTCCGGTGTAAAATTAGGCGTGCAGGCCAACTAGAAGACATCAGTCAGTCTTGCAAAAAAAGGGATGCAGAGCGGTGATATCCCACCCTGGTTAAATTCCGGGTCTATGAAGGAGAATAAGGGAATAGCTATCGCATGAAGATGAATGGATTCCTACCCATAAATTCAGAGACCCCTTGGAGCTGGAACGACCTTTGTAGTTGTCCTGACGCTTTAATTGATAGATGGACGCCTGTCTTGGCAGAAAAGGCGAAGGCGGTTTGGATATCCTCGGATCCGGATACTACCACCTATAAAATGAGTTGAAACCGCGTAGCCTGCTTGTACAGGAGCACATGCTTGAACATTTACTATCGAATTTTGGCCGTTTACCACCGAAAAGCAGGGTGCAGCCAAGGGAGTGGCCTGTAGAAGTCTCCCGCCGAGAGATTTGGGAAGCTGGGCCCAATCATCAGCAGAAGGCAGCGAGAGTGAGCCCCTGGCAAAAAGTAGAGCGGTAAACGGGACGGAGACGGCGAGAAGAAACAGCATGGGATCTGAGGCGGAACGCTGAACCGCGAGACAGGGTCAAATCGACTTGATATCATCTGAAGCGGGAATCTGAGGACTCCCCGTCGGTGACGGAGGGCAGGCAATGAGAAAGCATCGGCGTTAGGTGCGTCCCCGAGTTGGTTTTGGGACCGCGCAGGCAATCCGCCTCCTCCTCCTCCGACATGGAAACTGGAAGTCAAGACTCCGTGCCAACTGCGAGTGGACGACGCATCAAGTCCAAGCTGTTTCGGTAACCCATACGTTCCGGTGATCCGCGCCACGCGAGTTCGGGTAATTACGCCACACCTGCGATCGGGAAACTCCGCCCTTGGCTGTGTTTGACACTCCGGACCATGTACCGAATGCCGAAGTTGAGTCAATTTCGCGGTTTTGCTCTACCTCGCCACATTGGAGAAATTGTAAAGAGATCAATGTCTTGGTGTCATATGAATATGGGGGGCCCGGCGCTCTACTTTTCTGCTAAAGAAAATACCCAAAATTGACCGAGCTATGCTGAAGGCTAACTGAGCTGTGAGCAATCGAAAGGCGATCGGACCGGCCACCGGGGGCACTGCAAAGCTGTCCATGATATCTCCGATTATCGGTCGCCCGCCTCTCTCTCTCTTGTGCTTAGTATATATATTTTGGACATCCTACTGCGTATTTTACTACGCCGGCTTCTTAGAGAGCTACCTACTTGTGCCGTTACTTAATCGACTCTCTCTCTCCCGCGGGCCGACGACTCGAAGCGCCTATTCAACTTGCTCAGCCACTATCCAGTGATCCAAGCCGCTACCTCAAGCTACCCTCCAATTCGACGTAGAAGACTAAGAACTAGCTAGCGATGAACCTTTATTGGCAGTTCCATTTGTTCAAGAGAACAATACGCAACTTAAACACAATCGATGAATTGATGCAGACCGAGAAGGAATACGTCTAAGCCTTAGAGCTTACATGCAGGTTGCTTCTGGCCATGGTTATCCCGTTTGTGGCTAATCCTTGTCTGAGACTGCGGTTTCTGAAGCGCCTTGCTCTCAGAACACTCCCTTCTCTTTTCTGGTAATGTCCCACCACAACGTGCTCGATTTTCGCAGAACTTGGGGAAGGTCGTACTCAGAATTGGCTGTCAAGTCGCGTCGGGGGATTAAATTCACCATTCGTGGCCAGAAAAATCGAGGAGTAAATATTTGAATCTACGCCGAGTCAGTCGATGTTCCAGTGGTGGAACTTGAGTTCCTTCTCAATTTCCATTAGAAGAATGGCCTTCTTCCGAATGTGCAACTGACAAATGCGTCCAGCTACAGCTGATTCTAGTTTACGACCCGACAAATATATATGCCCAGGAGGAGCGGAGGCGAGTTTGATGGTTGCTCTACACGGCGAAAGAGCAAGAACTCGAGGAAAACCGTATGGTCGAATTGGAACAACGTCCCAAGCTCAAGGATGCGCAGATGGTGAACAATGGCAGGAGAATCAGGTTTCAACGTAAGTCGGGAAAGTAGTGCATCGGTGATGAGATGGTGCTCGAACTCGAACGGGTTGCCGTCTTCCGACTCCCTTTCGTCCCATTCGCTGAGTAGATGGTCTGTTATGGAGAGGGCCTCCAGGACTGGCAAAGCCAGTAAGCACGCGATTAGGTCTGTGTCTGCAACGACGATATGACGGAGGTGGAGGGACCAAAGTTGAGTGAACGAAGAGCGCGCGGTCAGGTCCAGAAAGGCTGTTTGTGGCCAGTACGTCTGGGAAGCTCTGTATTTCTTGGGTTGGAAGGATAGCTCGCAGAGATGGGGCAAAGTGAGGCTTTTGAAAATGGCTTCAACAATCTGGATAATATCCTCTTCTCCGAAAAAATCCGGAAGCTCCAATGAGAGGTGACCAATGTTAGATGAAACCGGCAGCAAATCCAAGGCCGATGCTTTTGGTGAGGAAAAATGCGAGTCGGACTTCGGTTCCATGCGCCATACGCGTTATGGTTTCGAGTGATTATGGGGATATCCGATGCTTCTAGATTCACATATCCGATGTAACTGAGTTGGCTAAGGGGTAATGAGGGAAGCAAGAATGCAGGGAACTCTAGATTTCGCAAGCGTGGTACCGCCTCGAAAGTGCTGATTGTCTGTGATGTGCCTTCGGTGGTAGAAATCTTGAGTGTCTCGAGCCATGGGAGTCTCCCCTTTGCGCCAGCCGAATGGTGGAGGGGCGATGAGAAACCCCGAAAGAATGTGAGGGTTTTCCACCACTTGAAGTATTGTGCGAAGAGCTCGAGCATCGCACGGTTGTCCACCCATATGACCAGACGTAGAGAGGTTTCTTCACCGCGGTCTAGGAAAATTTCGAGTAACCGTACTAATTTCTCCATCATCTCTGGGGTTTGCGTCTCGGGTCCACCGAGTTCTTTTCCGAGGATAATGGTGTCGGGCCCCGGGGTTCCGAGAGCTACGTCGTGCCATCGTTTGCACACTCGAGACAACGTTAGAAGGGGCTTTTGGGCCAGTCGTTCTACTGCCCGCCATCGCGGATCCTCGCACAGGTCGTCGGCGCAAAACCCAAAAATCTCCCCAAGAACTTCGTTTGGCATCCGGCGAATGGGCGCTAGTAGACCACGGTAGTCGACGAGATAATACTTGAGAGCAATGCGTTCCGACTCCACGCGAATCGTATGAGTGCGAAGTCTTGAAATTTCATCTTATCGCGAAATATCGTTCTCACATCTCGAAATCGCATCTTGGCATAACAAAATCTCGGCGTCGTATCGCAGAAGCTCTCGGGAAAGTTCAGAAATGAGGAGCGAAATGTGGTGGGGTGGTGTAGAATGGGAGCGTAGTAACTGGCGAATTCGTGCTGCCCTTGTGCAGTCCAGCAGCAAATGTAACGAAGGAAAATCATTTTCCAGGACGGAGAACATGGAATGGCCTTGGAAAAATGCGAGTGTCCTGAAAAAAATATGAGGGTCCAGGGCAACCGCTGCGGGGGTGCCAACGCACCTTCCTTGTCTTGAGATTTCGTGAGGATTTGTTTCGACAACTCAGGTTTACTGACAATTGGGTTTATGACGCGGAGAGACAACGTGTCGTGCCTCGGGTTTGCCTGGGTTTGCGAGGGAAACGCTCGTACTACTCTGCGCTCGACGAAAACCGCCTCAGACCACAAAAGCAGATGCAAGAAAAACATACGTTTGCAGTAATTTTGCAAAACCGAAATCCGTCTGGGTCACAGTTGAGAATCGGGAAGATTGCACTGCCACTGACGATATCTTCCGTGAAATGGGGCCGGGCCGGCGAGCGCCTGCTTCCGCCCAACTCCCAAGCCGCTGTACCACTTCGACGAGAACCCGAGATTCAGCCAGCGATAAATTCTCATTGGCAGAATCCGCAGGAGGAGTGCGACAACATGGTCGCTGAATCGATTCAAACCGAGAGGAAATACGTCCAGGATCTAGAGCTCATGCAGGTTCTAGTCCTGTTTGAATGAGGCCTCCATGGTCTAATTTTTTGTCTGAGACTCATGCAACTGCTTTGTCCGAAAGCGCCTTGCTTTCTGCCCTAGCTCCTATTCTTAAACCTCCCGCAACTCCTTGACTTCCAGCGCAAATTCCTTTCGCGTCTTGAAGTGATAAACATGCTCCCGTGGCAAGAGCAACTTTGGGGTCGTCACTTTATTGAGACCGGAAGCATCCATTTGAACCTTTGATTAAAATATTAATTCGAAGGAAGAAGAGTACTCGGCCGTATACGAACCGTGGACGATCAACTGGTCTACGAAATTTAGGGGAGGTCAAAGTTCGCTTAAGCAGTCGATTCACCAGTTCATTCTGATGTCGATTCAGGTGTCGATTCTTGACACGAGAATCGTCGATTCTCATGAATCCGAGAATTGACATCTAAATCGACGGCAGAATCGGCTCTGTTAAGCGAACTTTGACCCCAAAAAAGTGAGCGCTGGGCACCATTTCACCCTGAAGGCAATGGATCGTGCAACGGCTCTCATTGTCAACCTTTGTCCGACCATATCTTACAATACAACCTCCAACGAATAAAACTGTTCCGACTAGCCAAGCCGGCATCACCCTCGAGTGAGCAACGCTATTTGGATCCTCAGGTTCTAACTACAATCTAGGTCCCGAGCACGGAAATTGTTTCCAAAAAAGAAGATGGGGTTCCTCTGTTTAAACTTTCGATGCCTGGAAACAATGGAACGTAGTTAGTATTAAATCCAACGAATATATTGCAAACACACCTAGAACTCTTTGTCAACTTCGACTTCAAAGAGGACGATCACCTCTTGGCGAACGCGCAACTCCCGAACGCGTTCAGCGACAGCCTGGTCAAGTTCGCGATGGCGACCTGGTAAAGAACGCATCTCGCAGATGAGCGGAGGCACGTCTGATGGCTGCTCTACACGTCGCGAGAGCAAGAACTCGAGGAAGACGGTATCGTTGAATTGGAGCCGGGTTCGGCAGAGGAGGGAACGGAGACGGGGAATGATGGGAGGAGAAACGGGTTGTAATGTAAGCCGGGATAGAAGTGTATCTGTGATGAGATGGTGGTTGACTCCTGCGTAATAACTGGTGGTCCGCTGATCTGATATGGCCAGGGATTCCAGAACTGGCAAAGCCAGTAAGCAAGTGATCAGCTCCGTGTCCGCAATAACAATCTGCCATAGATGGAGAGAATGAAGGTGATTATTGAACGAGGAACGTCTGGCGAGATCAAGAAAGGCAGTTTGTGGCCAGTTCATCAAGTTTGATGGGAAATACTCCGAGCGAAAGGATAAATCGCGGAGATGGGGTAGAGTGAGACTCGCGAGGATGTGCCCAAGAATTCGGATAACATCCCGTTCTTCGATAGTTTCCATGATCTCCACTGAGAGGTGGATAATATGAGATGAGATGGGTGGTAAATCCAGAAGACTGATGCGGTCGGTGCCATAAAATGCGAATCGGAACGCAGCCCCATGCGCCATACGCGACATGGTCACGAGAACCTCGGCGATATCTCTTTCGTCCAGATCCACACATCTCACAGAATCCAACTGTGGAAGAGGTGGCTTTTCAAACGAGGGAAGAAAGGTTCCAGAGAACCTCAGACTTCGCAAGCGTGGCGCCGCCTCAAAGGGATGATCTCTCTTTTCCCTGGAGGAGTCTAGGGAATGAAGAGTGAGAGTCTCGAGTGCAGGGAGTCTCCCCTTGGCACCGGCCAGATGCCGAACGATTGGAGAGGAGCTGAAAATGAATTCCGCCGTTTTCCACCGCTCGGAGTATCGCGCTAGGAGCTCGAGTAACTGGGGGTGGTCCACCTCTATGACCAAGTGTAGAGGTACGTTTTGGCCCCGATCCAGGACAATTTTGAGCTGCCGCAGTACCTTCTCAATCACCTCCGGGGTCCGTATCTCGTGTTTATAGAAGAATTCACCGAGGACGATGGTGTTCCAGAGTGCTGGGGTTTTGAGAGCTACGTCGTGCCATCGTTTGCACACTTGAGACAGTATTAAGAGAGGCTGTTTCGCCACTCTTTGTACCACCTTCCATCGTCGGTCATTGGCATCGCGCGGGTGGTCCGCGCATAACGCAAAAATCGCGACAAGAACTTCGGTTGGCATCCTCCGGATAGGAGCAAGTAGGCTGCGGCAGTCGACAAGATAGTCGTTGAGGGCAGTACGTTCAGACTCTACTTGCCTCAGGCGAGGGCGAATCCTCGAAATCTCGTCCTCCCACCTCGAGATCTCGTCGTCATATCGAACGAGCTCTTGGGAAAGCTCGGAAATAAGGGGTAGAATGTAGTCGGGTGGTGTAGAATGGGAACGCAGCAACTCGCGAATTTGCACTATGGTTGCAGAGTCCGCGAGTAGATGTGACGAAGGGACCTTGCTCCCGACCATGTTCAAACCAAAAGGTGAGGTTCACACTGGCAGCTGTTTGTCTGTGTAATTCCTCGGTCCTTTCGGCTTTATCCATCTTCAAATGCGACCGTCTCTCCCGACGCGAGGCTACGCCTGGTGGGAGCCTGAAAACAAACGATATGTCGACCGCCGTGAGGTAAAAGCGTCATACTGGAAAAACGGTGTTCGTTCTTCCCTTTTCCTCCAAAAAAATCAATCATTCACGCCAAAAATTCCGCAGCGAATGTCTCCCGGCCTGCTCCGCGCGCGGCGGCAATTCCGCACCCCGAACATGGTAGCAGGCGCCCTACTGCTCACCTTCGTCGCGGGCGTGTTCTACTACTCGATGGCCGCGGTGAAGCAGGATATATTCGATGACTTGGATGAAGAGGCGCGGCGGCGCGCCGTGCAGGATGCGAAGCGCTCGGCGTTGACTGTGGAGGATGAGAAGCGTGCGATGGCGGTTGCGGCTTCGCGTGCTACAGGTCCGGTTTCCCAGGCGTTGCAGGTCGACGACAAGACACGGAATAATGGTGCGCCTGAATCGAGCGCACCGGACGCGTCGACAACGAAAACGGGAGGCGTTCTGTCGTCCCTGACCAGACTGGTGTGGGGTGCACCGTCGGTGGACAAGGAGGACAAGTCAAAATCAGTGTAACAGTAAAAAAAAATTCATCCATAATATCTGCAGTCCTTTCGCGTGCGAGACGTGCAAAGGATCGAACTTCAAGCTTGGAAATCTATTGGCTTCAGCGCGCATTCCTGGGAACCTCGATGAAGATTTGTCTCATTGGTTTGTTCATTGAATGCTTCGAACATCCTATGGCTTGCGCGACATCCGAATTTTGAGATCTGTTGCCTTCGAACTCTTTAGGCGGTTTGCCGTGCACGGCTCGCTCTGCATTGCGTCTCGGGCATTCCCAGATATCTCTGAGGGGTTTAGTCTCATGAGATTTCTCTGAAACTGGTTTGTTCATGGATATCTATTCCAGTAATACAACACGCATACACGACCACACGACCACGCTCCCAACACAGCATCAACCCAACCCCCAAATTCCAGCCTTCCTCACGCCCTCCACAAGCGCCTCCACATTCCCCAGCATAGTCCCCAACAGCTTCTTCTTCTCCTCCGTCGTCCGTGTCTCCCTTGCTTCCCTTCCTCGTTCTCCCGTTTCCTCCTCCACCTCCGTTTCTGTTTCCGTCTCCGAGTCGATCTTCGTCTCCATCAACTCCATCTCCATCTTCGCCTCCTCACCCGCACTGTCCTCATCGGACACCAGCCTCGACCGCGTCCTTACGACGCCGACACCGACACCGCGCGGCTTCCCAAGCGGCGCCCCGTCCTCGCCAGCCACGACCGCCCGTTTAGGACTGAGCGGCACAAAGTCGAGGTCCTTTCGGAGCATCATCAACGCGCGCGGCTGCGGCTGCAGGCGGAGCTTGGGCGCGGGCGTCGTCGGCGTCTGTGTGTGCTTCCCTGTCGGAGTCGCAGTCGGCGTCTGCTTGCCCATCCCCACAGAAGGCTTCTTCGGCGACCGCGACCTCGGCGTCGACCCCGCGTTCGACGACGTACTCGAGAACGAGCTCGTCGAGCTACCCGACGTCGACCGCGATTTCATGCCCGACTCCGAGCCTGACCCTGACGAAGACGATGAGGAGGACGAAGAGTAGGGTATGGAAGTGGAGGTGAACGCAGAGCTCACGAACGAGCTGGACGTGAGCGAGAACGTGGACGAGCCGTAGCGCGACATCGGGCGCGACGGCGTCGCGTTGGGGAAGGGCTTCTTGCTCAATTGCGCTTGCATCGGCGTCGAGGGTGCGGTGGGGGCGGGGGTCGGCATGGGCGTAGGCGTCTCGACGGGCAGGGAGGACGTCGTCTCGTCGAGCAGGTAGAAATACAGGAACTCCAGGCATTTCATCCTACGTTTTCGTTTGTTAGTATCCACGAAGAGTTGAGAGGAGAGGAAGTGTACCGGACTTCCCGCGGTGTCCCCGCCCGCTTGAGGATCTTCACTACGGCATGCACGCCGTGGCAGGACTCAAACACGCGCAGGGCGGGCGAGGAGTCGACTAGGACGCACAGGAGCGTGTCAAGGATGACCGACGCGAGGGGCAAAGGCGCGCCGGGGACGGGCTTCGCGGGCGAGTTGTTGTTGTTCGTATTCGTTGTCGTGCCGGCGAAAGGCGTCGATGAGAGGTGGCGCGAGGAGATGAATAGATCCAGCAGGACCTGCCATGCCAAATGAGCTAATGCAAGTATAAACCGCCCTCCGCCACTCACCTCAAGTGCGTACCGCCGACCAAGGAAGATTTTCGTGGGGGCGTGTGTGAGACATACGCCTTGTATTATGGACAGGGCGAGCGTCAACTGGGACGTGAGCGTCGCGACCTCGGGTTCCGCCTCCGCTACTCGTGTGCCACGTTGTTAGCCTCGTTGAATCCACGCTCGACCACATGCGCTCACTCACGAGTTATCGTCCCTTGCTTTATGAGGAGGTCGAGACGGAACGTCGCCGATGCTACCCAACTCAGGATCCTTGACGGTACTGCGTACAATGAGCCAGCGCTTGTTTGTGGACGCATGTGTGCACGCACCATTGCACTCGAACGTATACTGCAGCGCTAGGAAATAATCGAGGTCTTCTGTGGATGAATTCGGGACAACTACAGAGGCCAGGAGCTTTTCGAGACTCTTCAAAGCGTGTGTTTTGACGTCGTTCGATGTTCGTGGTGAAGAAAGCTGTGAGATGGGTGAATTGCTGCGCTGCGGGAAAGCCAGCTATAGCGCACGTCGTCCAAAGAGTCTTCTAAGGTCTCTCTGAGGCTAGATAGTCGGTTTTCCATGCACAGAGCCGCGGTATAAAGCCGTCTGCACGCTGGGGAATTTTAGTGGTTGAAGCTGGGTTGAAGTGTCGGTTAAGCTGGGCGAGTGCACGTGACCGTGGAGTTGTTTACGCCGACTGCCTGTGCAGGAGAAAAAATTCCAGCAAGCATAAGAAATATAAGTACAAGAATGAACGCTACATAGTACATGGTTAGTACGAGTGCCCTCAGACTCAGAGTTTCGCACTAGCATAAGAAATATATACAAGAATGATAACGCTACATAGTACATGGTTAGTACGAGTGCCCTCAGAGTTTGCTTTTTCCCTCCTCCACGATGTCGTTGACGAGCGTGCCGATCCCGCCCCCGATCCATGTGCTCATCTTGTCACCGTGCTTCATATACAAGGGCGGCTTCTTCACGAATCCGACACCCTTCGGCGTCCCCGTGAGGATAATCGACCCCGGCTCGAGCGTCGTCGCTTGCGAAAGGAAGGCCACCGTCTGCCGCACGGTGAATATCTGCTCCCTGTACACACAACGCAACGTCTATCATGAGCTCCATTCTAAACTCTAGACAGCGGTACGCACGATGTTGTGCCGTCTTGCACAACGTCTCCGTTCAGTGTGCATTTAAGGGAAAAATTTTGTGGGTCGGGGACTGCAGCGGCGGAGACTAGGCACGGGCCCAGCGGGTTGGTGTTATCTGCGCATGCCACGTTAGCTCCAAGAGAGGAGAAAAGAGGAAGGACAGACCGAAGCCTTTCGAAAACGTCCACTGCGAGACGGCCATCTGGTGCTTGCGGAACGACACGTCGTTCCCAGCGGTGTAGCCCAGGACATAATCTAGGGCGTCCTCCTCGGAGACGTCCTTCGCGGGCTTGCCAATAACGATGACGAGCTCGACCTCATAGTCGGGAAGGTGTTCCTTCACCGGCTGCGCGGCCTTTGGGATCACGATTGTCGCGCCGGGCCCGATGAGCGACGTCACGGGCTTGGCGAACAGGACTGGGAATCTGGTTTTTTTGTGGGATGTCAGCATACATAGGTCTCACTATGCAAGGGGGAGAGACTTACGGCGGGGGAGGGAGACCTCCCTCAGCCTACACCAAGCCAAAGTTAGCACCGAAGTGCAAGAGGGAAACGGAAAGACAACGCACGGCATGGTCCTTATAGTTAAGCCCCAAGCAGCGCACGTATTTAACCTCCTCCCGCGAGAGCGGGCTCAAAAGCTGCTTCACCGTCAGCACCGTCTCGGAGACATACGCCGCCGGGTCGAGCGTCGAGCCCACGATCTCGTGCACTTTGATAGTGTTGCCGCGCGATGCAGCCAGCCCCACTGCGTTCCGGGTACAAGTGAGATTGCGCCAAGGGTAGAACGCTGGGAAGCACACCGTCGAGAGAGCCGTCTACGGGTTGGCCGATATGCACTTGCGACGTCTCAGCGGCGACAAAGCGGATGAGGCGCGTCCATTGCTGGAAAACGGTTAGAGTATGGTCAAGCATTGGGTTTGGGGAAAATATTGGTTTTTGGGACGTACTGTGCGTATGGGCGACATTGTAGTTTGCGGTGAGCGCGACAAGATGTGGGTCCGTGGGAGATGGATGAATGGAGTTTGGTACGACATCAGCGTGGCGTTCCGCGGAATGCTGCCGACTTAGGGGCGCCGGGCGCTCGTCGACGTCGAGACGCAAGAGCTGAGAGCAGCAAACGAGAATATCGGGGACTCGAGAGATGAAGGCGGCTTGCAGTGAATGTCTTGGCTGAATTGATTCTGGGTTTCAGGCTCCGGAACGACTGTCCATGTTGGAGCATCGAAGGCATCGAGTCGAGTTGTAGAAATGGAAGGAAATAAGAGCAGCAGGCATATGTAGGAAGTCAAGGTCGACGCTCAGAAGAAAGAATCGATAAAACACGTGCTAAGTGCTTGGCTGCGCGGCTTGGCTCCTTCCCTCATCTTAACGCCGATCTGCGGCTGAATTAGGGGGCCTCTGAGGAAGCTTACATCGAAATTCTCCTTCATGCGCCATTGGAAACATTTTTTTTCCCTCAGGACCTCAATGTTGCAAAATATTTTCTCGTCAACTTCTGGTGCATGGTACGCTTGGTCTCATATGCGTTCCGCTCATCTTTTGCCTGGCCATGTGTCAATATAACGGTGGATTCTTGACAATGACACTGGGAGTTCCTGCGAGACGATTGTCTCCGTCCGGGGCTGAGAAGATCTAGTCTCTATCCGACTTTTTTGAATTTGACTCGTTGTCGAACAGTCCCTGGTATATACCAAGACATAGCATGAGCTACAGACCCGTATTTTCTTTCTCGTTGAGCTAGTTATCGTTTGGGTACAGATATTGTTTTGGTATTATTGATACAGCATGGAGTACTTCTTTTTCTTCGGTTCTCTCCCCTCACGGACTCGTAATTAACGTCGTAAATCCAGGCTCGCACCGAGGAGTAATACAATCACTCAACGTGGCGCTCTTGGTGTTTCCTGATCTATACCTGGGTCATATCTCTTGGGCTATGACAGTCGACCTCAGAATTAAAATCATGGGTGGATGAATGAAGCACTCACCCCTCACGCCCCTGCCACGCCGAGCCTTGCTCATTTACGAGCATTTCGCTTGAGCTCCAAGTGCCTTTATCTCGAGTCGCCAATTCATGGCGCTGGCACGGGAAGTTAGGCGAATCATGCGACATTCAAAAATACGCTCACTTTCAGATTCGAAGCACTGTGAATGCGGCGGGATTCCTTCACGGACAAGTAGACAAATAAGATGAAGACGACCCCGAATGCGAAGGCCCAAGGGAGGTCGGCCTTGGTGGGGAAGTTGGGTGAATCAGCGAAGTATGAGTTGTCAGAGGAATCCGTCGATGCGGCGACGTCGACAGCGGCGCGAGGAATCACAATGAAGTTGAGTGAAGGCATGTTTGCGGTCTGAAACTTGTGGGTATTTGTTGGGATGTAGATTTATACCCTCTAAGAAAATAGGGACTGAGACATTTCCGTCTCCAATGACATACATGACACATGTCTTGGAGCGGATGTTCCACTCGCTCACGTCGAAAAATTGTAGAGTTCGATCTAGATTACGTTGAGGTTTCCGTGGGCAATAATTCGCGTTCATTCCAGGCAATGACTAGCAGCCAAGACGAGTTTCAACAGTTTCAACCAAAAGCACGTGATCTTGGTTCAAATTCTCAAACCCACAGGATACAACGTTAATAAGAGCCAAAAAATCCATGCATGTTTTAAACCCATTCTATGACGCACAAAGCACCCCTCTGTAGCGCATCTTTCCCTCCCGCAACTTTGCCATGCCATTCTCCACGCCGTCTCTTGTCATCGGGAATCGCTCAATGACTGGTTCGATATGATGTCGGGCGGCAAAATCCAGCATCTTCTTGTAAACCGAACGCCCTGGAGGTTTAACGAATTGGAAGGTTAACGCTTTGAGCAAGGAAGGTAGGAAGGGAACGCTGAGAGGGCTAAAGGTGACTGTGACTGGGAAGATGATGCCCTTGGGTTTCATTATGTCGATGAATCTGCGGGAGGCGTCAGCGGGGGAGAAAGAAGTAAACGGGCGGCGGCGCACGGTTTCCAGTCAGGCAGGGAGCTCGTCGTGACGAACAGAGAGTCGAGCGCCGATACCCCCCGGAAATTCGGTGATGCCGTGCGTCGCATAATATTCCGTAGCACCAAGGCACTGAGCCTCGGCGCGTTTCGCGTCGGTACTTGAAAAGACGACAACAGTGCAACCCATTTTGGCGAGGAACTGTATTGCGAGGTGACCTAAACCACCAATGCCTACGACGCCAACACGGTTCGTGGAGCGAATGTTATAGGTGTCTATTACGTCGAAAACGGTTGCCCCTGCGCACATGAGTGGGGCAGCATGCTCAGGAGAAAGTCCGTCTGGAATCTTGAAGAGAAACGACGCATCCCAGATCGCATGCGAGCCGAAGGACCCTTGATGCAGGTTGTGTATTCCGTACTCCTGCCTGGTCGCGCAAAATTGTTCGTGGCCTTCAAATATCAGGGAATGAGCAATTGGATATAATAGTTTCGCTGGGCGAAAGCATACCAAGCAAGCACTGTTCACACTGACCACAGACGTTGTGGAAATATCCCCAGCCCACGACATCGCCGACTTTGAGCTGCGAGACGCTCTCCCCAATTTGAACCACGGTCCCGATGCCCTCGTGCCCAAGCACCATGTCTGCGTGCTTGTAGTGCTCATCTGTACCACATATTCCAGAGTGTGAGATGTTGACGAGGACTTGGTTGCCTGTGGGCGTGTCAAGGTGTGTTTTATTCTCGACGATGCCTTCGGAGGCGGATCCCTTGAAAACAGTGGCTACGACGCTCATGGGAGCGAGGAAGATGGCTGGAATAAATTTGAAGAGTACAGCATACGGGACCTCTTTTATGAAGGGGCCAGATACTCCAGAGGCATTATCCGAATAGGCGGAGGATTGAGCGTTTGAGGTTCGGGTTGAGTGAGCATTACCGAGTCCCGTTAACCGGTTAACCGTGTACGATTCCTGGTCTTTCCTGGTGGTACGAAGATCAAGGAAGCGGCAATCAAATCCGCGTACCTTCCCAACATTGATGTCTCGATGCGACCGACGCGTATCCAGTCTGAATTCTGGCCTATCTGGCTTAAAGTGAGTACTCTACATATTATCTACCGAGCTACATACTTCCAATTGAAGGTTGAGCGTAGGCGGCTAACCGGTTAGCAGTGGCCGACGAGGATCAGCGGCCGATATGATGCGGAGCGAGTGTCATCCAAATTAGGTTTCCGCTGGACCAAATTTTGAAAATTCGCAAAAAATTTCTGACCTTGCAGCGAGGAGGCAGAAAATCTGCACAGGTGGGTGAATCCATGCATGAGGTTGCATAGGCCGGACGTTGATATGTTGCTGGGCTACACCTGTTGAATTTAGGTTCTCGACCCTTTCACACGAAGTCCGCTTCAGCAGGCTTGAGCCCATTCCAGAAAACAGTAGTGTGCACTGTGCGCACAATACTTGAAGAGAGGAATAACCAATTATTATTTAATTTTGGAGTAACGATAAGTATTTTAACAACGATCGTGGGCTACAGTAGCAATTTCTAAAGTGGTGGGCTTGGACAATCTGCATATTCTTGCAGTATGGGACTCTTAGGCCCGGCGACGACGGCTAGCAGCCGCGAAGTCCGCAGCGGCGTCCAAACCGTCGTTGATGATCTCAACGACCATGTGGTGCGACTCATCGGCGAGGTAATTCGTGACGAATTCTTCGTGGTCTGCGGACAAGGCCTTGTCGTAGGGAGGGTACCAGACAGCAGAGTAGATCTCCACGGCACTGACATTGGTTGCGGTAGCTTCCACGTCCCTTACTGCGATGTGGAGGAACCCCATAGTTTGACCATCGGGAAGGACTTTGGGGCCAATGCGCTGCAGGAGAGGGTTGAAGCTCGAGTCGATCGCCCATTGGGTGGGGTAACCGCCTTCGGAGCCGTTAAAGGTGGGAATGGTGTATGTGGGGATAGTGAAGTTCGTGCGCTTAGTGCCGAAGGAAGACAGAACACCACCCCAGCCCTCGAGAATCTGGGACCAGGCGCCGCCTGAGGCGTCAACGATGGTGTGCTTGTAGTAGTGCTCGGGGTTCACGTCCAAGTCGACCTCGTCCGCATACGCCGAGAGCGTCCATTCGGCGAAGTCGGTGGCGGTCAGAGCATCGCCGTAGTAGCCGCGCACATACGTACGAGCAGGGACGAATTGGGTCAGGTCGGTCGTAGATTGGGCAATGACGCCATCCCAGAAGTCGGTGGACGCGGAGATGTCGTCGGCCAGGAGAGTGAAGAAGGCCAAGGGATTCTCGGCGACGATGCAGTTTTTCAGGGCATAGACGGCCGCAGGGCTGAGGTCAGAGGGGTTGGTAAGGCACTCGGTATACGTCTGAGTCTAAGACGAACAAGTCAATCAAAAAATTGCGCCATGCAAGAGAGATAACCCACCGTATTGATGGCCTGCTGGATGCGCAGATTGGCCTGGACAGCTGCCGCCTCTTCGTACGCGTCCTTGATATCCGTGGTCTCAATGGGAGCGGTGAAGTTCCACCGAACCTCAAAGGTGACATTGCCGTGCACCTCCTGCGCAATAACAACGGTGGCAGCGCTGAAGACAGCCGAAAGGAAAGAGAGATATCCAAGTTGCATGGTGAAAAATTTGGGGAAGGGAAAGAGAATGAGGAATGGCCCGCGCCGCGCATCATTATAAAAGTTCTCGGCTAGTTCAAGTTACGGGTCACCCGCCGCTGAAACCTTAGTAACACATCTCTTGCCCGCAGGCTACACGCAAGATCCACGTTACGCATTTCACATGCTGGAATCATTCTCCGATTTGCGCTCAAGCGGGGTCAGGGAGGTATGGTAGCGAGAGGTCGGCCTGGTCGGTATTAAAGAAATAAAGATGTGCATATTTCTCGTTGTTGGTCATGGACTGAGTTTGGGATTGAACGGAAGGAGTAGAACGCGACGCGACTGGCACGTGCGCGTGACATGATCACACGCTTGGAGAATGCCGCGTGAGTCACTCACGTCAGTCCTGCGTTTCGCTCTGGTCGCTCCTTGTTTAACAGCTTCGTGTCGTCAAAAAATACCTCATCGAAAGAGTTCCCATCTTTTTTGACCTCAAGAATTTACTGTCTACTTTCGGTGTTGCTTCTCTACGCTTTCGGTTCTGTTGTCTTCAAGAAAGTCAATCTGCAGCTATCAACACCTCTAATTTTTCCACTGGCTACATCGAGCCACCATTTCTCGCCTCGAAGCATCCAACCCACCTCAATACGATTGACTTTGATTTCATCGTATTGAAGTCTAGATTTGTCTACGAGAGACATGCTCTGGTCGCGTACCCACACTTCAATGAACAGATGAAACGAAGGGCATCTTTGCGAAAATCGCCAGTTCGTAGCTACAGATGCGCATAATTCTTTCCATGCTTTTCAGGAAAAGATCCACGCTGCGCACTCGAAATTCAATCCTTGCATCATTGGTTCTCGCCTTATTATCGTGAGGAGAGTGCATGCCTCGGCTAATGGTTCGTCTGCAGTTCGCCTTACAAGTCACTTTCCCATTACCGCGAACAACTAGCACTTGAGTACTTGCCAGAGACCCTGAACTTGTCGTCTCAGTCCACTCTCTGGATCTCTGGATCGTCTTTTTTTCGACTGCGGCACTCAAGTCTCGAGTCTTCAAGATGTTTCAGTCACGCACGGAATTTCTTTTATCCTGGGGTTTTCTGGCTTCTGTGCACTGGGGCTGCAAGAATTCTCTTGTCTTTGGTAGGGGTCTATTATTTGATTGGCAAGGATGACTTGCATTAATCAGACTCTATGCAGAATTCTGATTATCGAGCTCTCAGCTGGGAGAGAGTATTCACAGCGGTAAGGGCATATAGATGTTGCTCCTTGCCATCGCCTGCCTCGCTATTTATCCAGCTGACACACTTGGCTTTGAAGGAAGCTCTTCCCAACGAGTCTTGGATTGTCTTGCGGACCTCATCTGGTGTTTCATCTCAAGTACGTTCGTCGCCGCTGGGATCAATGATGGGCAAATCAATTTTTTCGCCAGAATTCTGATTTATCAAGTTGACGGCTGCCACATCGTCTTCTGGCTGGTTCTGGCTTGTCCCGCAACTTCAGCGTCTTTCAGATTGCTGTGCAGACAGATGGCCTCGCTTAATTAGCTATTGAATATCTTTTTTCGGCCGAAGCCCATAATACTACCGTTTGACGTTCGTCCTCCACAAATTAGCATGTATGTACCCGAATTAGCTCTAATTTCTTTGGCCATTGCAGTCTTATCGAGTGCAAGACAATCAGTAGTACTTTTTTATGAGCCGTCGCAAGACTTGTGGTTTGGCAGTGATGGATGTTACATAAGCCCTCGCAATTCTGATCTCGACTTTACCATATTTCGCGGGCTCGGTCCTTGCTTGGATATAGACTGTGGACGACCCTATATCATCTAGACGCAAGTTTTCGGGGCTGTAGTCCTCGAATCACGGGCCTGGAAGGCGGAGATGCTCGGTCGTAACCGTCGGCCATCTGTTCCTGTTCCAGGACACAGTGCAGGCACTTCATCGGTGGGATCCACCACTCGGGTGGGCAAAAGCTCGGAATCCCATGGCTTCGGGTCCATCTCCCATTCGACTCTATCGTCGAGTGCCGTGGCAACACCGCAGCAGAAAATTGTGCAAGTGCTGGTGGCAAGGATAAAATCCAAGGTGCGTCTTTCATATTGCAGTGGTTTCTCGGGATTATAGCCAGTTCACTTGTACGGAATGAGTGGGCAGACAAATCCAGGCTGTAGATGCAAGCAGGAGCCTGTGGGACGCGCCTGACTGTGCTATATGTCCTTCACCACTACGTATCTTATGGTATCCAGAATCTAATATTTTCTGCAGCTTCCGCACATTTCGGGCATGGACCTAGATGAACTTGAAGCAGACACTGCTGCTCAGCAGGCAGTCCAGGCTCTTGTGGCCCTTGCCTCGGATTCTATGGACATCATTGCATGGGCACTCAGCGAACTGCTGGAGCGGTTGGCGATTGTGCGTCGTATTTCGGTTCTTTTCTTGTATCGCGTCCTTAATTTCTGCCAGCCCAAAAAGGACGAACCCCAGCCCAACCCATCCGTCCTGTCCATGGCGGTTGTGCAATCCCAGCTTTACATTATGAAGGTTCTGTCCCTCGCAATGGCCTCTCGGTGGTACCATGTCCATCGCCCCCGCTCACGTGCAAGTACCGAATCTCCTCTTCCCCACCGCACGGCGCCGTCATCAGACCAACGCTCTTCAAACTCCGCTCTTTCCGAGCTGCCACCTCTGGACGATAACTGCGCGAAATATATCCTCAGTGTGATGATAGTTTACCTCCGGCAGACCCACACTGGCGACATTCCCCTCATGCTCGTCGATCAGACGACCGACCTTTCTTTCACCGACTATGAATTGGTCTCCTCCGACAGCTCCTTTGACATCGAGGGCATGATGCAGCTAGATGGAGGCAGGGTCTCCCTAAATCCGTCATACAGCATCTTGAGTCCTCCCCCGAATTCCGAGTCGGGAATCCCGTCGCACGTGAACCCCGTCAAATATGAACCGACGATACGGTCCGCGATCAAGTCCGCCCATGCGCTTAATACGCTCCTCGCCGAGTTTACGGGGCGCGTCATCTACCACATTTCGGCGTCCAACTGGATGGTCGTATTTAGCCGGCTCCGAGAGAAATTGCAGAATTTCTCGACCGCTGATTTCGAACGCGCCAAAGCCAAGGGACCTCAAGACTACACTGTCCTACAGTTACTTGCACATAGCTCGTTAAACCGAGAACGATTGGTCATCATTTTGCAGGGTGTGTACATTGCTTACGTCCATCTTTCCCCATTCATGTACTCACGCTCTTCTCAGAACTCTGTGGGATCCTTCTGAACATCAAGGAGGAGCATGTCGTGATTGCGCCGATCTTGCGCGTCGCGATTTGGAATTGGGTCAATAAGCACCCTGACGAATTCAATGAGAGTATCCGGACGCGCGGCGCGATGGAGGGTTCCCCTGAGCGTTTGTTTGACCTGCTCTACATGCTCTCAATAACGCCAGAGTCCCACAAGCGCACTTGGCCTGCTCTAGCCTTGCTCAACTCCATATCTCCCGACAGAGTGTCACCGGATCTGAGGCAGAGCGGAAACCGTGGAAAGACGGCACGACCCGTATGTGCCTGCCTTTTGTTGATGCGTCTGCTGAGACCACTTTCAGAATGTTTTGTTTACGGAGGACATGTCGCGTCGAGCACAGACGGCGTCGAAACTTTCGGAGGTCGCGCTCGTGTGCTTGATTGATGTTTGCCGTATGTCATCCCGCGTGCAGCCAGAAGGTGAGGTGCCTCTGCGGCTACTTGCCTACGACATCGCTCCGGAGATTAAGGTACGGTATCTTGTTCTTTCACCGTTGCACTACTCATCGTGACTTCAGAGCGCGCTAAGGCATCCTGTTAATACCGGCCAAAAGCCATTCTGGGACTTTGAAGAGATCGATGTCGCGGTCTATGCGCAAGCACTGACGATGATCTTCCGTTTTCTTCCGGAGGAGGATTCATTACCTCTGTTCGAAGAATGCTTGCAGCCCGAGCGGTCTGAGGCGGTCAAGCTTTGCGTCGTGCGCGCTTGCCTAACCTTGGGTGCAGGAGGTTAGTCCATGTCATACTCTATCCTGCTTTGTCACTCACTCTCCTTCAAGGCTCCGCTGCTACCTTGGCAGAAGAACCTGGATAACCTGGCCCGCACGGTGGCACCGCGCATGTCATCAATCTACAAGGTAACGACTTTTCCGCTCCATACTTATGTCGGGACTTATTTCGCGTTCACAGCACGGAGGCCGGCGGCGGGGAGAGACAGACCAGAATGGACGGATTCAGCGGCCGCAAGCGTATCCGAAATGTAAACGCAGCATTCCTCAACCATTGCCGGACGGGGAGGTTTTGATACTTGGCTTACTGTCGCTCTGGAGAAAGAGTCCTGGATTCTACCACCTCGTTACTGAAGATGACATGCGAGGAGTCACCTGGTTGGACTCCACGATCAGACTATGGGAGTCTTCGGTCGACAATTCTGTGAAGGCTGCCGCCATCGCAAGTCTGGTTTTATCCATTCACTCCATAGTTCAGCCCCCCAAAGGAAATGATGGTGTCCGAGGGTTTTTCTGAGATTATTTCAAGCTATCTGAAGTACTCAATGTAAGTCTCTCGATCTTGACAGCTTGGTGTCCCTCATTTCCATGGCAGACCGAATAGTCTCTTCTGCTTGAGCTCGAACCTCCTTCGCACGCGCAGCGACACAGAAGCTTCACGAATGTGGGTTTCGTCGATCTTTCGCGTATTGAAGCTGTATGTCGCGAACCATGAGGTACGTCTGTCGGTGCATCTTTCCAGCTGCGATGCGATTGATGCCATACGATAGAACTCCAACGTGAAAACGATTCTGAACGACGAGAAGCTGATATCCTCCCTTGTCCTCGTCGAGTTGGCGCTGCTCGTGACACTCGCGTCGGAGTCTGCCAATGTTTCCCAACTGGCGGCCCGGGGCCTGCGATATGTGGCGTACATAGAGGGCCTTCCTGGCGCCACTCCCGTCATGGACGGTGACCTTGCGTCAAAGCGACATCTCGTGTACGAACAACTCGGTGACCCCAGAGTCTTGTATGTTGGTACGTACCTTGACGTTCTTCAGCGTGCTCGCCTCATTTCGCATTGCAGGTCGGGGACAACATCAAAAGCGCCTGCGGAAACTGATACGCCTTCTTGCCTCTACGTCTGCGATTAACGTCGCCGTTTGGGAAGAGCTCTATTGGCGCTGGCTCTTCTTGTCCAATTTTATAAAGGACACGGTGGAAGAGATGTCAGCGGCCCCAGAGTCACGAGACACTATCATAGCGATCGTCAAGGTCCGTTATAGTCCAGCCTCCGATGAATCCCGCTGATACCTCAACAGGAAAAGTGGTACGCCTACGAGAACCTCACCTTGTTTTTGGCGGCTGCAGGCGGGGCGTGTGTCATGGATGGCGTGGACCTCCAATTTTTACCGTCCGTGATTCCTGTCCAGTACCTTCCGGACCAAATGCGCGACATTCAAAACCCTGTCCCGCTTGTCACTAAATTCATCCATACGGTGACGGACCAGTTGATGATTGACGACCATCAATTGCGCGAAGTTGCTCGGAATGCTCTGGGCGCAGAATTGTCTCCTAGGCTTTACACGAGGCTTTTAAAGCATTTTGACGAGTAAAAACTGTCCTTTTTGAAGAGTATCAACCGCACTGACTTATTTCGATTACAGCACCATTCGCCAGATTAGCAACCTGGTTGGGCCCGAACTCGTGGACTCGTACTCCTTATTCGTAGACCAGGTATGCGTCGCCTGACTATCTGTATGTTTTCTGATTCTTCTTGTCTAGTTCTCAGCGGTCTTGCGTTTCATCATTGACAATAAGCATGCCAGCTCCGATGAGATTATGAGCATCGATATCAGCTCGACGATGTACACTTTCGCTTTGTTCATCGCGCGATTCGATCCACAGGCTGCTTCACGGCTGCGTCTCAAATTCCTCGTGCTTTGTGATGCCATTTGCGATCGACCGGACACTCTGACACTGCGAAGAGATAACCCCGCTCGACAGAAGATCCTAGACATTGTCATGGAGTGGATGCAGATCCCACCGGATGTTCGTCTTTTTCTACATGTGTTTTCGTCTCCTTCTGCTCATCTTGATTTCAGTCGCAGGACCTTACACCCATGCAAAGCGACCATAACTTTGCATGCCTGCGTACATGTGTCAAGCTCTTGGATCGTCTTCAGATCCAATCCTTAGATGAGACGGCTACAGGCGATGATAGTATACATGTGGTGTCACGACTGTTCCACAAATATTCGGGTCTTCTAATGCGCGGAAACATTGACTGTCAGCCAGAGACCGTTGTATGATTCGTTTTTTTCCATGTGATGCGATATCTGATGAGATTCACACAGCAACACGATAACGTCTCAGAGGCTAATTCGTTGTCAAAGGTTCGCTTTTTTCTTTCTTCCATGTCGAGTCCTCATCGTCTTTTTTAGAGGAACCAAGTAGCTCAGAGAGAGGCGGAGCTCCGCGAATTGGTGATCACCGGACTCTCGCATCTTGTCGCTGCAAACTCCGAGCACGGCTTCAAGCAATGCCTTCCTTTGGCGTACGACAGTGACCCCAAGAAACGAGCCATTTTCGCGAACGTGTTCGCCAGAGTAATTGGGCAGGGGACTAAATTTGATGTGGAAGAGCGATCTACGAACCCTGGGCGCAATAATCGACTGGCAGAGGTAAGTAACCATCTCTTACTCCTGAGTTCGCGCGCTAACTGTATGCGTAGCTGGTGAAAGGATCGGACGTGAGTCCAACCCGTTATTCACGAACACTGCTAATTTGTGCATGTTAGATGGTTCTTGTCATGGCTATATGTGAAACGTGCCCTCCTGCCGAAGTCGAGATGATGATATCTGTCCTCCTCAACTTATTCGACACTCGCGGAACTTTGATGACTCTTCTCAAGCATATGATCGACCGGGAAATTGCGCACACCGGTAAGCCAATGCTCTCTCCTTTTCGACAGATACTCAAACAGTTTCCTTCAGAAAATGAGGCTGCATTATTCCGTAGTAATTCTACCTGCACCAGATTTTTGTCCGCGTTCGCCAAAGTGCACGGTTATACGTACCTACGCAGCCTCATCAATCCGCTGATCAAGAGCATGTCGTCGCTACCACCCGGCCAATCTTACGAACTGGATCCTGACAGGGCAGACGTCGGGGAGGCCAAGGCTGCACAAAACCTGGAGAATGTCAAGTTTGTTGCTGCGTCTTTCCTGGACATTATCACGTCTTCTATCCCGATCCTTCCCCCGTGCGTTTCTGAATTTCTGTTGCCCGAAGAAAACTGAGAGTCTGATAGAATGTTCCGCGAAATTTCGGCTCATATCTCGAGAGTCGTGTTCGTGCAATCTCCAACGTCCTGTGAATTGTCCTGATATATTGTTGTCTCAGGTCACGAGTATGGCCGGAGGCCAAGTTTTCTGCCATGGGCGCTTTTTATATTCCTTCGGTCCGTTAAAGTTTCTTTTTGATTCTTTGTCGCTTTCTCACCTCCCTTAGATTCATCTCTCCTGCAATCGTGGCGCCTGAAACTATCGACATCGAGCTACCGAAAGAGTTGTCGAAGGAGGAGCATCTTGTTATCCGCCGCGGGCTGATGGTCATAGCCAAGATCATCCAAAACCTCGCCAACAATCTTTTCTTTGGGAAAGAAAAGCACATGGTCCCTCTGAATACTTTCCTTCAAGCCAATATTGCCAGCGTCACTAGATTCTTGTCGGAATTGAATGTAAGTTCTTTGTCTCCGACTGCAAATAAGGGGCTCATCACCTTCCCAGAAATATCAAGCACCCACCTCCGAGGAAGAAACCGACGAGTGGCTGGGCACGACGTCCGACGACACCGACATCATCGTCCTTCATCGATATTTCCATAAGCATGCCGATAAGATTGGGAAGGAGCTACTCAGTCTCTCAAAACCTTCTGAGAGCGATCCGTCAGTGATTTCGGGTAAACACGCCTGGGACGAGCTTTGTGGGATGTTAGTCGAGCTTGGGACGCCTCTGGACATCCCTAAGCTGTCACCAGCATCGTCCCGCGAGCATCGTGATTACCTCGAGCTGATGAGTCGGCACCAGCATCGAAGTACCGAATCCGTGAAGAACATATTCCTCGAGACGGACACACCGACGGTTGGTCTTGTCCATTTTGCATCAACAGTTTCTGAGCTTTGTGTCTAGGACAAACCCGCTGTTTTCCTGTTTCTTCTATCCAAGATCGATGTAGAGGCACTCGACATTGAGCTCTTGATGTACCATATTTTCCAGGTGTGTCGTCGTTGTGACTTGGTCGTCATGGTACTAATTCAGTCTCCTAGACTCTGGCACTTCCAAGTTATCAGAATCGATCCTTCGATGTGGTGTTGGACTGCACGGCTTTCACGGGCATATCAGAACTTCCTCTGCAATGGCTCAAATTCTGCGCAGAATTGATACCCTCCGACATTCGTACACGCTTCGGGACCACTCATATCCTGAACTCTAATACCCTAACCCAGAAATACATGCGAAGACTGTACAATTTCGCAGCCGGTATGCAACTCATTGGACCTTGTGGCAACGTCTCACGCCATCTACCCAGGAACGCCTTTTTGTTCTGTCATTAAAGCTCATCCATCCGTAGCGGACCTTTCCGGACAACTCCCGCAAACTGCCATTGAAAAACTCGAGTCTCCTTGTACGTATCTGAGCTATATTTTGATCAACGTTTGACATGAATTCAAGTGCAATTGGAACGTGAGATTGGGATGCAATTCTCTGACATCTCCATGAGATTGCAGCAGATGCGTTTTCCTATCATCCTTCTCGTCGGTGAGACACATATCCGTGTCACTTCAGTACGTTGTTTTGTTTCCTCGCACGAATGTAATTCACGCTGCTTTTCGTGTCTAGGTGCGGGCTCAGACGATTTCTCCTGGGCTTTCCTGCAAGTCCACCGAGATCATCCCGTTGACTGATGTCAGCGACGTGTACAACGTTTCGTCGATCGGGCAGGACGCACACGAGTTTATCATTCGACGCGCCCAACAAGGCACCACTGTCTACTTCTCCTCCCCGTCTCGTGAAGCCATCGTGAAGGCACGCTTTTTTTCCCCCTCTGAGACTGTGAAATGACGTCGAAATCTAGGCTATCCGCTTGGCCAAGGGCCGGTTGAAGGATGCTCCCATACCGCTATCGGAACGGTTTTCCCGGTTCTCCAACATTCCCGCCACTTTATTGCACGTCGGCATGCTTAGTGTTGACCCCAACGACGAGGAGCTTCGTGCTGCCGGTTACGAGCTCCTTGGTGCTGTCTGCCAGTACCTCCAATACGACAGGGCCATGGTCATTGCCGCCAAGTGTATGTATCTACGGAGAAACCCCACCCCTACTGAGTCTAACCTTGTCTACAGCGGGCTTCGTTCCTGGCGACCCACTGACATTCATTAACCAATTGAGTGCCGCACTGGCGGACTTTGTGCCCCAGCTGACGCTGGACTTGCTGTCAGAAATCTCGGTGGCTATGACGGGTATGGAGAAGACGGCGATCTCACAGCGGATTAGTT
The DNA here is from genome assembly GCA_014462675.1 of Mycena sanguinolenta. NCBI lineage: Eukaryota > Fungi > Basidiomycota > Agaricomycetes > Agaricales > Mycenaceae > Mycena > Mycena sanguinolenta. The sequence goes on along the minus strand of JACAZH010000041.1, from coordinate 185,925 downwards.
GTGTGCAGTACATGAGTCCGTGGATCAAGAACCTCGCACTCTTTGTCACTCCGACGAGTTCGTTGTATGAACGTTCAGGTGCGCGCGTGCGTGATGCCATTCGCGTCCTCTGCGACATGTCGACCAGCCAGCCAGAGGCGAGTTAATCGATTTTTGTGCTTCTCTTCCGACCTTACCCTCTCTCTAGCTGACGGCAGGAACGCAAAGATATGTCTGGGCGGAAATTGGGAAGCTGGATCCTTTAATCGTGGATGTCGTCCTCGATGAATTGATTCGTGCCGCGACCGATGGTGGTGTAGGTTCTTTGCGCTGTGAAACCATCGGGTTGCTGCTGGCGGCCATGATGTCGGTCAGCGTCCGAGGAAAGATGATATTCAAGCTTCGCAAGGTGAGCAGTTTCGCGAGTTTTCCATGACTTTGAATTCAATTGTCCTGCAGTCTCTCACGAAGACGACGGGCGGGAAGCCTCCCGAGAACGCTGCAAGATTATCCGAACTGGCCCGAGATCTCCACGCTGGTGCGACTGTGCCATATCGCGGGCTACCAAAACAACATGCTCTACGTCCCGGAGATCATTCATCTCATCACGCTGACATCGAGCGTCGGGCCGCCGCTTGTGCGCAAGTCTGTCTATGGCGGCGTCATCCACCTGCTCCAGGCCATGCACCTCAGCCGCTCAGAGGAGACACCTGCACCGGAATTGCTGCAGCTCCTTGCGGAGTTGGAGACGCCCGAGACGCAGCAGCTATTTGGGCTCGCTAAGCTGACGCCGAGCAGCGAGTACATCAACTACGACGTGACGGGCGACAAGAATAAAGTGGACGCACAGGAGAAGCTCACGTCGCTTTTGGCTCGGATACTTGAGGTTACAGCGGGGTCAAGAGGTGCGCTATCTGCCATTATGACTGAGTGTTTCCGATTAATGATATTTCAGGCTTGCTGAATGTTTGGCGTGCGCGATGGATGGGTCTGGCAACGTCGTCAGCGTTCCAATACTCTCCGGCAGTCCAGATGCGGTCGTTTACGACTCTGGGCACGCTGCTGACGCAGGAGGCGGACGATGACTACTTGTACCAGATGCTCGTCGCCCTGCGCACGGCACTAATGCAAGCCAACGAAACAGACGCCGCCATTATCGTTACAATGCTCCGCTCGCTCGCAAAGGTCGTCCCCGCGCTCCCAGACACGTCCCGATACTTCGTGTCCTTGTTCTGGCTCGCAGTGACACTGCTCGAGTCGAGCCACGTCGTGTTCTACCCCGAGGCGTCGCTGCTGCTCTCTGTGACATTAGAGAGCATGCGCGCACGGGGGATGTTCCAGCACGGGTCCGTCTCGACGGTGCTGCTCGACGGCCGCGACGCCCTCGACAGTGTACTCCACCAGTTCGAGCAGTTCTTGTCGATCTCGTTCGACACGAACTTTTCGTTCGCGCTGGCGTCGGTGCTTTTCAAGGGCATGCGCGCGTCGATTGTGAAGAAGGAGGCGGAGGCGGTGCTGAGGGCCTTGCTCGGGGTGACGATGCGGCCGCACATCCGTGAAGGCGAGATGAATGGGTTCCGTGAGGCGCTGAGTCCCGAAGCGCTGGGTTACTTCATTGCGCTGTTGCCTGTGTCGGCGACGGCCGCGTCGTATCGGCGGCTGCTGAAGGAGTGCAACATTGGTGAAGCGTCGATACCGGAGACGAGTGGGATCGACGACGAAACGGGCGCACCACGGATACAGATGTCGTTGCTGGGCATTGACGGGGCGGCGACGGCGCTGCTGACTGCGTCGTTCATCGGGGCGGTGATCACGAGCGCGCAAGGGAACGACGCGGAGACAGAGATGTTGTATTGTCTGCTGTCGGATATGGGGGAAGCGTATCCAGAGATTGTCGCCATGACGTGAGTTTTCTTTCCAGCACCATGCTTTCAAATTCACCATTATTTTCCTTGCAGATACGACGGCTTGCAAGACAAGATCCAAGACGTGTTTTCGAAGGCGTCAAATCCCACGATCATCCGCGCGGTGTCGAATATCTACCGGATGGCGCAGGAGCACGACCGGCCGCGGTTCGCTTCTGCGGCGCTCCCGCGCGGCGGGGGGTCGACGTCGACGCTGAGCACGGTAGAGGAGGCTACACAGTTTACGCCGGGGCGAACGCACCTGCAGGCGCTGGAGGACATCAGCATGTCGGGTGTCGCGAGCAACTTTGTGTTTTTACCGCTGACCGGGGGCCACGCGTTGAAGGCGATTCAGTGGATCCCGGAGCTGGTTAATCTTATGGTACAGTAATCGTAATTGTTTCTTCTGGCTTTTGTCGGTCCTCGCGGCATCCTCATCTTGCGCATCTACCATCTACACATCTACGTACCTACATGATAACCTTACTTTATTGGAATTTCTTTTTCTTTCGTCTCTGCTCCTTTCTCTGTACACTCAATTGGCTGGATTGGCCCTCGAAAAGTCTATAACACAAATGTATTTCATGTCTTTTATGAATCCGATGAATCCGCTGCTATTGCTCTGCCCCAGCAAAATGCAATTGCCCAAAAGAGGAAGTCTCATGACCGACAGCCAGAATTGTCTTGCAGCCGGTTCCTGTTCTTTCACCTCCATCACCTTTGCGCGCACATTTCTCGTTGGTTCTCTTACATATTGGACGCAACACAGGTGTAGCTTGCGCAGTTTGGGTGCTCTGGGTGTACCCTGTAAGTACCGGTGCTAAACTCGTGCACTTTGAGCTTACTGGCGCTATCTATCCCTTTCTTTCTGTCCGCAATGGCTCCCGTTATTCGCGCGCTCGGATCTTGTTTCGCTATTATTTGGACGGCTAAATGGTAGGAGTATCGCGTTGAACGATGCGCGCAAGCTTATCTGTCATTGTGCTCCCCAGGTTGTCTTTTGTTTCGTGCAGACATTGCGTGGAAACTCTACACGCTAATTCTGCTTCGTTTCACGCTTTGGTTTACGCAGCAACACACACAGCACTATATACACACTGGAACGCGGAATACACAAGGATAATTTATTATTAACCTACCATGGACTATGCAGCGCTTCGCCCGCCGACACCCGATTCGCCCTTGACAAATCGCGACAGCCTGTACGACCTCACCACCACCATCGACGACCTCACGCAGGCGCTCAGCAATGCCTCGCGTGTGCCGTCGCCCGAACCGCCCGGGCTAGTCTCTTGTTGCTGCGGGCAGGATGACTGCGAGAATCTGCAGGCGTGGCTTGCGACCAAGGCACGTCTAGAGAGCAGACTGACGCTGAGCGCGGGTGCGTGTTATTTTTTCTGCGCAATGTGCGGAGGTTGAACCGGAACAGAGGTCGGCCAAGCGTTGTTGCAGCGGCATGAGGCGTATGTGCGCCGCCACGAGGGTCAGCGTCGCGAGCTGGATGCAGTGAGCAAGGATAGGGAGGAAAGCGATAGTACCGCGGCAGAGGTTCAGGATCGGCTGGACGAATTGACAAAGGAGAACAAGGCACTCGAGAAGGTGCGTCCCTGTTATGGCTCGACCTTGCTGGTTTATTCAATCTCCACAGCGCCTGACGCAAGCGCTCGTCAACAATGAGGTTACGGAAGTCTCGAGCAAAACCATCTTGAGTGAGCTCGCCGAGGCCAAGCTCACCATCTCGCGTATGACGACGGCTGCCGCGCGCTCAGTGGGGTGGGATACGCGTCTGTCTGCGGCGATGAAGGAGAAGGACGACATGCAGCAGGAGCGGGACAGTGAATCGCAGCGTGCACGGCTCGCCGAGTCGCGGTTTGCCGCGCTCAAGGAGAGGACGTGTGCGTCTATTTACTATCTTTTCTGCTAAGAAGTATTTATTATTCAAATTCATAGCAAAACTCCAGGCCGATGTGCGGCGGCTACAGAACGCACTGGAGGAGAAGCGCGAACACCGGCTCGAGTCGTCGGAATCGATCATCACCGACGCCCGCGCCCGCATCGAGGCAATGCACCGCTCTGTTAGCGCCGGCGTGCCAATGGAGGAGCAGTCAGAGCTCAGTGCAGTGCTCCAGACGCTTGTGGACGACAATGAGACCCTAAAACGAGACAATGCCGAGCTGCAGACGTTGCTTGCAGATTCGAGGGAGGATTGTCGCGCGCTGCAAGAGGAGGTGGAGGACCAGCGGGTCAATCCTCCGCCGAGGAGTGGTGGTATGTTCCCGGCTGCGTCAGGACGACTGTTTGCTAATTGTGGTGGTGGTAGCAGGAACACCGTCGCATTTGCGACAACATTTCCATACAGCAAGCGTCTCTTCTGTGCTGACTCCAGTGAGTTTTATTTCACCTTGAGACTTCTATTAGATTAATCCCGTGTTACTAGTCGTACAACGAGCGACGGACATCGCGACGATACGTACGTTTTACCAGAACTCTTTCCGGCTTTAGCTGATCCTTCATTCAGGAGCCGCTCACGCCCGAGACAAATCGCCGCCCACTCTCGCCAACCGATTCCACGACGACTTCAGAATCAAAATGGACGTCTTTCGCCCAACCCCAGCCGCGTTACCCTGCTTCCCCGTCTCGCGCGAGCTTCGAGGCCGAGGAAGCACATGAAGACACGACACTTGAGAAGCGCACCCATAAGCCCCCTATTCCTGCTTGCACGTTCTCGAGGAGTGCAAACCGATCCCTATCCCCCACCTCCGAAGACGCCAGTCCCATATCCCCCCTCGCACTCCCCCTCTTCCGCCGCCTCAATATACTCCGACCACCTCGCTCCAAACAATCCGGGCACGAATAACCCCCAGCCCTCCGTGAGTTTCGCCACCCTCATCGAGCGCACACAAGCCCTGCTGCAGCGCATGCAGGCCGCCGACGCGCTCTCGCTCACCAACCGCCTCAAGCGCGCGGGGATTCGCGGCGCCGACGTCGCGCACCTCTCGCGTAGTACCGTCGCCGGGATTTTATCCGACGTCGGGAAGCAGCTGCGCAACGCAGGTGTGCAAGACGAGGAGCTGCGTGCGGTGCGGCGCGATGTGCGGACGCTGCTGGGCATGCTGAGGGAGATGTTCGGCGCGCTGGGGGAGATGCGTGTATTACTGAATGAGGTGGTGCTCGATCCAGGGAGTGCGGCGCGCGTGAGCGAGGCAGCGATGGACCCGAGCAAGGCTATGCGCGCGTCGGAGGAGCATGCGGGCGAGGGCAAGGGCGCGGATGGGAAGGGCGCCGCAGGGTGGATGGCGCCGCTGTCGAAGTTGTTTGTGGGCTCCCCTGCGCCGAAGGACGTGGAACGGGAGAGGGCGGCAGCGATGAGCCCGCTCGTGGCGCCGAAGCCAATGCCGCCCCGGTTCGTGCCAAAGCTGGGGCCGGCGCTCGCGGCCTCGGCGACGACCGTGAACGTCGAGTTCTCCGGCGCGGGTACTGGTGTAGGACGCTCGATGACTAGCACGATCGATGCGACACCAGCCATTGCCGTTCCTGCCTCAGGTGTAGGGGAGAACAGCGGGACGCCGCACCACGGTACGCCGGGAGTGATGGGCATCTTCGCTGGCGCGCCTGCCCGCACCAGGACGCCGGACCCTTGGATCGTCGTCCCGCGCCCGAAGGTTGCTATTGCGCGGAACGTCCCGCCGTCGCTGCTCAGCCCTGCCGCGGCGGCGGTCCGCGCGAGCGCACGACAGCACCCGAATCGAATGTCGCGTAATGTGGATGCCGTGCTGGACGGCGTGGGGACGCCTGTGCGCCAGCCGGGGAGCGGCGACCACAGCGGGGACGAAGAGCCGGACTATTTGGCCCCGTTGCTGCAGCGCACGCTTCGGCGCCGTGGGTTGTCAGATTCGTCCATACACTCCACGTTTGCGGCCCAGGCGGCGGAGGACGATTCTGCGGCAGCGCCGCCACAGAGCCCGCTGTCGAGGACGGAAACGATGTGGCTTGAGAGCGGATCGGTGCTGCAGGCGCTGGGCCGGCGCGTGCAAAGCTTTAGGAGTGGGCTAAGTGTGGAGAGCTCGAAGGAGGGCGAAGGTGGCTCGACGTCGGGCGGCTCCGAGCTTGGGACGTCGCCGCCTGCCACTTCGGCACCCATTGCGGTTGGCGCGACGCGGCGGGCCTCGCGCCGCTCGTCGCGCGCGCACGACTCGCAGCAGGTCAAGAACACTGCCACTGCGTCGACGCCAAGCGGGTTTGGCTTCCTTGCGAGTCTGGTGCCGACTGGAGACACGGCGGAGCTGGCGCGCAGTATGCGGGAGCAGGACAATGCGATGCTTTCACGGACGTTACGCGCGCCTGGGGTAGGGGAGCGGGATTATATATGATACCATACCAGGGGATCTATCGTACGGTGCAAGACGCTCCTTAAATGTATTTTTTATTACCTTTGTCAAGTGTATAGTGAGTGTAGCATCGTTGGTTGAACAAGGACCTGGGCAATCGCTCTACGACCATGTCGGAGACCCAAAGCCACTACACTCTGCAGCACCGCCACTGGCACGCACTTGTTCAGGATCCACTACCATTACCATGTCGATGCCAGTCCCACTTCCTTTCGTCTCATCTGCTGCCGGATTCTGCAACAGCAGTACACATTCACAAGGCACTGCGTTCCCATTCTCCGGCACCCGACCCCATTCCATTCCTCATCCCCGAGCTTTCCAAAGAGCCTTTTCAAGGCGACGATGAAATTTCGAGATGTGAAGGCGAGATTTCGAGACTCCACATTCATATGAGACAGGTAGAGTCGGAACGTACTGCTCTCAACTGTTATCTCGTCGATTGCCGTGACTTACTCGCGCCTATCCGCCAAATGCCAACCGAAATTCTAGTTCGCATCGTTGACGCTGATCTATGCGATGTACCGCCATTCGAGTCGCGGGCAATAGAAAGACTGGCAGAGCCCCTTTTAACGCTGTCTCAAGTATGCCAACGATGGCATAGTGTGGCTCTTGGAACCCCGACGTTCTGAGACAACATCGTTCTCGACCAAGAACTCGAGGTGACTGAAAAAGCAATGCCGCTGGCCCAAGATTTTCCTGGATCGCGGCGGGAAACCCCCGCTAAACTTGGTTATAAATGTGGACCACCGCCAAATACTCGAACTCTTCGCACAATACTCCGAGCGGTGGGAAGGCCTAAAGTTCTTTGCCCCTTCCTCCTCAACGCTTCACCACTTGGCCAGCGCAAAGGCAAAACTACTGTTGCTCAAGAGACTTCACATTTTCAGCCTAGATGACATCTCAGAGACAATCAGTACTTTCGAGGTGGCACCCCATTTGCGAAGTTTCGTGATCCCAGCGATCTTACTTCCCCTCACTTGTCAGTTCACCTTTCGGACAACTGGATTCTTTCGGATACCTGGATTTGACTCCATCGAATACCGCTGTGGGTCTTGTGACGATGTCGCGTATGGCGCGTGGAACTGCATTTCGACTCGGATTTTATGTCGCCGCCTGGACAAATGAGCGCATCGACCTTCCGCCGGCCTCGTCTAACGTCGATCCACTCTCATTGGAGATTACAGATCATGTCGGAGAACAGGATATCATCAGGGTGCTTGGTGACACCCTCGGGAGCCTTGCCTTTCCCTGTCTGCGCGAGCTATCCTTCCAGACTACGCCAGAATTAGTTATACCCTTATGTACTGGCCACAAGCCGCTTTTCTGGACCTCGCCGCACGTTCCTCGTTCCACACCCACCTGCATTCCCTCCGTCTATGGCGCGTCCTCATTGCGGACACGGAACTGATCGCGGGCTTACTAGAATCCCTCGCGATACCAGACCACTATGCCTGGCGCCCGCGGAGCCGATGAATATCGATCAACTACTAGTGCGACTTGCGTTGAAACCCAAATATCCTCCCGTCTTCGTTCTCTTATCTAACGATGGCCATGTCCGATGCTTTTTTAACCATAGTTGTTGTGTTAAATTCCAAACCAGACTCTGCTCGAATGGCCAATGTTTCCGAATGGAGCCAGAAGTCGCGAACTCGGAATGTATTGTGTATGCATTTCCAGTGAAATTCTCGAGTCAATCGCTGCAAGGTGGTCGATCTGCTAGACTTCCAGGTCATCATGTCAGATGGGGTATGTAACCCGAAACTTCCTGGACAGCACAATTTTTTTGAGGAGCGATTTGGTATATTGGAATCCAAGAGAGGTGACTCGTACTGGCTCGTTTCTCCACTTCCACACCACCGGTTTCCCAGCCGGTGCTTCCGGGCCGACATAGTCGGTTCGCGAGTGTGAGGCCTTGGCATCTTATTCGATCTAGATTCACAAACGTTGATTTGCGCAGTCCCATCTCAGCCGGTATATTTTCTTGGCTGAAAACAACTTTTTTGAATTGAACGGCGTGTGTTATTCTTTCCTTTAAATTTGCAATTACAGCCCTCACTAATCTAACTCTTGCATCCAACATGTCATTTTCAAAAATCTCTCTATCCTTGACTAAAATTCAGGCAAGGGTGTTCGAGGATGAACAGACAAGGAGTGAGACATTTCTTTCTGTGTTGTTCAAGATCAACATCAATCCTGCAAGCATGGCAGATGAGATGATCTTTGGGATTTCAGGTCGGTCCAAGGAAATTGAGAATGCCTCGACGTGCCATCTGACTAGTCTCTCTCAGACAGACGCTATAACAATTAGCTCGTACCTCGCTAGTTATACCATCCGACGTCAAATCTGACAGAAACCCGAGTTCTGGTTCGAATTCGCCTGCACGCAGTACACTTGCATGTATATACGCAGCATACGCTGTTACAGGTGTTGGTTGAGGACTTGATAGTGTTGTTCTTTTCACCCTGATCTGATTCAATGGCTCTTCAGCTGAAAAAATTCTGAATCCTTCCGAAAGATTGGCCAAAGTTATATCAAGATCAAATACCAAGACTCGGTCGATTTCGACTTTTAACTGCATGGAGCTTTTAAAATATTTCTTTCACGCATGTCACTGCTGATAAACCATCTATTTAATCATTCTGGCGCCCCCTGGCCGCTCGCCTCGCCGCTGGTCCCACTGCGTGGGGCTTTTTTAATATTTTTTTTTGAATGAAGACCTCCGTCGGCATCAATCCATCTGATGCGAACATCGCCGAGTCCCAGTCCGGACTCCCATCCTTCTGGTCATTCCTGTGATACTGTCGGTGTAGCTTGTCGGTGTAGCTCTCGTATTGAATTGGAAAATTCCACCTCGCCTCAAAAAGATACGTGCGCGACGCCGGCGATGTACGTGTCGTTTTGGCTTGGCGCACTCAGGTTATTCGATGGATCCCGCGATTACGTGCCGCCGTTTTCCGCCTTTCCGCAGATCCATTCGACGCGAGGCGCGTACTTTATAATGAACCAGCGGCTGTTCTTTCTCCGTCATACCTCCTCCCCATTTCAAAGACATGGCCTCCTCGAAATTCAACTTAGATGACGCGGAAACGCTCAACGGCGCGCCGCCGAACCCACCTATTCAAGAGGCCCCACTGGGAAAGAGTCGCGCATTCTATCTTTCGTTTGCCGCTGTAATGGTCTCGACGTTTCTTTCCGCCTTGGACCTCACCGCGATTGGTACTGCGTTGCCCACCATCGCCGATGCGCTCGACGACACGAAAGGCGATTATATCTGGGTAAGTTGAACTCTTTTGATTGTGCTTCAAGTCAAACCGACTCGATTCACGTGTCCAGGTTGGCTCAGCGTATGCGCTCAGTAGTACGGCTTTAGTCCCGATGAGCGGCAGTCTGGCGGATGCTTTCGGAAGGTTAATTCAGATTAATTCTCTTGCCAGTTGATTCAGTTCTGATCTGACCATCGCGTGCAGGAGACCAATTATGCTTATTTCTATTGCATTTTTTGCTGTTGGAAGTGCTCTTGCCGGAGCATCACAGAACATGGTGAGTTTCTCTGAGACATTGGTGTGTTAGTTCCTCAGAATTTCGGTTTTCAGAACATGATGATTGCTGCTCGAGGTATGTCTCTAGATCTCGGCTGTCGAATCGTACCTGACCAAATGGTTTCCAGCCATTCAAGGTTTATATCTCTCTCACTCCTAGCCAAAATCAGCTCACACTGTCCAGGCATTGGAGGGGGCGGAATCCTGAATCTTTCGGAAATATTGGTGGCCGATTTGGTTCCTCTTGCAGAGCGCGGATTATATCAAGGACTTGTCGGGTTTATTTGGTCTTTCGCCTCGGTAAGATTGTTCTTGACATTAGCTGACTCTGGACTCACATATGTCTAGTGCATCGGTCCTCCCATCGTGTGTCTCACTCTCATCTTGGTTTCATCGCATTAACAGGCAACTAGGGTGGTGCTTTGGCAAACAAGGGTCACAAGGCGTGGAGATATCTGTTTTGTGTGTCGTTTTCCTGGCGCTCTGTTATATGACATTTACAGATTCCTTAGTCCTCAATCTGCCGCTCACCGCGATTGCATTCATCCTCGTATTCTGGTTTCTCTCCGTCCGCCACCCGGAAGGGTCTGTACGAAGCAAATTGGCTCAAGTGGATTGGACGTTAGTCCTCGCCTTTCTTTTTTTGCTTTCAGTGGAGTTCTCATTTCTTTCCAGTGGGAACGCTATGGTGGTCGTCGGCTCGGGTCTTGCCATTATTGGTATGACTTGGGGTGGCATACGATATCCCTGGGCATCTGCCCAGGTACTTGCTCCCCTGATCATAGGCTTTGCGCTCTTGGTCGTCTTTGCGGTCTATGAAACCAAAGTTCCCAAGCGGCCGACAATACCCTTGGATGTGATTGGCCAGCGTACTTCGCTCGGCGCGTACGCACTTGTCCGTTCTTTGCTCTATCGTCCGGTTGACTTTGATTCTCCAGACTTTTGACGACAGCCTCCCATGCAGTAGTCAGCATTGGTGTGTAACTCTCATGAAACTTATAATCTCAAGCTCACACTACATCTTAGCTGTCGCATATTATATGCCAGGTACATCTCTTGGACGCCAAATTCTTTGAACGCTCAACTTACCTCCTCCAGTCTTCTTCCAGGCTTCTTTCGGGGCATCCCCGCTTCGATCTGCAGTCGGTATGTTCCTGGTTTTCTTTTCTCCTGACATCAAGTGACGAAATTTCAAATGAAAGACTTTCTTCCTACGGCGTTAATTACTGCCCCATTCGGTTTCGTCGGCGGGGCATCCATAAGTATCCTCCAGAAATATCGCGCCGTGAACGGAATCGGGTGGATTTTCACTGTTGTTGGTTTTGGCCTGTTCAGCACCCTCAAAGAAGACTCTTCCGTCGGCAAGTGGGTCGGCTACCAGGCGGTCACTGCTATCGGGACCGGGATCTTGGTATGTGTCGGATTCTTTGGACAGACCTAGAAATTTCATCTCGATTATAGTACACTGCTCCAATCTTCCCGTTATTGGCGCCGTTACCAGACAACCGGGCTGCGTCCGGACTCGCGTTGTTCACCTTCACGCGCGCTTTCTTCCAAACCTGGGGGATCACGATCTCGAGCACGATTTTACAGGTCTGGACTGAATGTCTTTCATGTCTGTCGTGGTATTGACTTGCTTCCAGAACATGCTGGAGAAAAAGCTGCCAGCAGCTTTTGTTGCACAGTTCCCGCCTGGCTTCGAGATTGCATACGCTGCGATCCCCGCGATTAAACAACTGGAGGAACCGCTGAAGAAACAGGTACAAGCCGCGTTCGCGGATAGTATGGCTGTGATTTGGCAAGTGATGATTGGGATCGCCGGCTTGGGTTTCTTATTGACCTTGCTAATGGCGGAGGTACCGATGAGCAAAAGCGTCGATGAGAATTACGCGTTGAAAGAGAAAGAGCCAGTTCCTGATGCTGAACGGCTATGAAACTCACTTAGAAGACGTTAGGAAAGCTTATGATCTGTACCATACAATTGGTAATTTCATATAATTTGCTTCCTTAGAAAAATTCCATACGAATCAAACACCAACGTTCAAGTTGTCGATGAAGCATTGGCCTTCGTGAAAGATGTGATCATCGACTTCCACAAACAGCCACCGCTGCTCTTCTGCCCCTCAAAGTGCCTCTAGATCAAGCCGCGGGTTCGACTCGTTTCAAAGGCATTTCAAAGTTGTAGATACCGTTTTTAGGAAGGAGAACAAACTTACTGTTGGGTCTCCGGTTCACCCAGACAAGCCGCGGTTTCGAGGCTCATAGACCTGGCAGCGGTAGCTTAGTCAAAGGCGGACTGACGGCCAGAGGTTCCTAATTTACCCGACGTACATTGTACATGCAAGTACGGTGTAAATCAGTTTGCCAAAAACCTAGGAATCATTACTCTCCCACTGAGGTTGTCGTCAGTATCATCTTGGCACCTGCTTGCTTTGCGCGGGTCCTCCGCACTCACGAATCACCTCTCTGACCTGCGTTTCCCACAGACGCATCGTATCCTCGTACGAAAAACGCAGAGTAAACGATACGAGTCCGTGCGTGCCCTCCCACCACACATCGAGCGAAGTCCCGCTACATAAAAAAATTAGTAGTAGGATGGGAATTCAAGCCCACCGTTTACGGGCGGGGCTCGGCTGTACCGCCTGGAGCTGGCGACGGGGACGTAGCGCTTCAAAACAAGAGGTGCTGTCTGCCTCATTAATACGTTGTCGTATGGGACCACGTCGGCGCAGCAGAATACGACGCGCTCAAATAAGAAAACGCGCTCGGCGTTATTGGGCTCGTTCATGGCGAGGGGCCGGTGGAGCAGCAGCGCGCCGAAGTTGTCTACGTCGTGTTCGCGCCAGTCCGATACACATGCGCGCAGGTCCGCTGCTGTCTGTGCATGTGCGTTTTCGACCCGGCGCCGGGCGGTGCCCATTCTGGAAGCAGCGCGTTTGGCGGCGGCGATTCGCGCAGTAACTCGGCGTGGTGTTGGGGGTGGTCGCATTGAGGAGGGACTGCATGAATGTCAAAACAAATGAATAAGGGAATGAATTTCGAACGGCGCTGGCGGAATGATTATAGACGGACTGCCATACCTCCATTAGACGGGGGTATAGGTAGGCGCGCGCGATTGGCTTGATTATGAGGACTGAGAGGTCAGTCATCATTAAGATTCTCAAACACCTGAGCGCGGTGGGTCAACCTGTACCGCACGGAGAATGTATATTCAGGGCCGGAATTGATTGAACAGTCCAGAGTGCGACGACGACGACTACACATAACTTCAACAAAGTGACTGCTCCATCGCTGGTCTTGCCACGGCAGCATGTATATCCCGTCAAGACGTGAAAGGAACTGGCGCTGGAATTCAAGGAGCTACGGGAGATCTGAGAACAGAAGATAGAGTGTGTGCGGGAAAGCAAGGCGCTGTTGAACACAGCAATCGCGTAGGTCTCAAAGCCGTCGGACGCGTCTGTTAGTGTGTGGTTCAACGTTGCCATTGCAGCAGTTGGTCACGCTTGATCGGCCCGATTTGGACTCGCCCTCTCTTTTCGAAACTACGGCAATGCCGCTTTCCGTCGCAATACCAGTCGGAAGTATGCCGTCCAACCAAAAGCCAAAACTACTAATTATTGCTTGGAATATTGGGATTTGCAGCTGGTCACTGGGCGGCCTCAAAATTTTCGGTGGCTGAATCTGACCGTCAGCCACTTTCGCCGAAATGAATGTGGCACCCCTCAGTTTCTTCTCTTTCTCTCTTACCGTCATCTACAATGCCTTCGTCCTCAATCACCATCGCCCTCTGCTTCCTTGCGTTTGTCTTCGGCCAAATTTTTCACGCGTTCTGCGCGAGAATTGCGCACCCCGTTACGGTCAAGATCGAGACTGTCGCTATCGCTGCCCCCGTCGACTCCGGCATTTCGTTCGTCACAATTTTTTGGATTGTGCTCCCCGTCCTTCTCGTCCACGACCTCGTCATTATGGTCGTCATTGCGCATCTCTTCAAGGACCAGAAGGGTAGTTTCCAGGCCGCCGCCATCCTCAAGCGCCTTCAAGTGGCGGCGGTTAGCAGCTTTTTCAGCTCTCGTGGCAGCCGGTCTCTCCTTCCGCCAACTACTACAAGTGCTCTGCTTAAGCGGCACAGTCATTGGCCCATTGTGATCCCTTGGCGCCCGGCGTCGTATTTTCTCCCTCCGGCACATGTCCCTCTGCGTTATCCCTTCACACTCCCACCCGCCATCAACTCCATTCCTCGGCCATTCTGGCGCGGGCGCGCATTGTATCTATTTCCGACTGGCTATCGCTTCGAGGGTCCCCTCGTCGAGTCCTCTCTGGCACTGGCGCTGGTCAATACGCAGGCTTCGACTCGACAGCCGTTTGTCACGTTCATCATAGGGCGGCGTGTCGGAATACGATACTTCAAGATCAGGATGCCGTTCATGCATCTTTATGGTGCAGCCAAGGGATTCACTACGGAGCACGGAGTCAAGACAAATAAGAGGATGCTCAAGATCTGCGACACGGACAGGGAGGAAACAGTTGAATCGAAGGTCCAGGATAAGGCGCCGGAAGAACAAATGAGCGAAAACGGAAATATCCCTGAAGACGTTCCTGTCAACACTCGTTCTTCTCAAGCTCACCTCCTCCGCCACGTCGCTGCTGCTGCTCTTTTGCGAAAACTTTCGTTCAAGGTTCCCGAGCGCACACCGTGCCACGCCAACATCGAGGAGGTCGACGACGGCGAGGAAGCTGCCCGGGTCGTCTACGTCGACACAGAAGTCGACGTCCAGAAGGGTCTTATTCAAGCGACCAAGAAGATCGTCGAGGTCGAGGAGAAGATCAACGCCGCCGTCGAAGAAGAACGAGTCGACGGAGAAGTGAAGACTGTCGAGAAGAAGATCGTCGAAGAGATCGAGGCGGTCGCCGAAGATGTAGATCCAGCAGGCGAAGAAGAAGTGGAGCTCGCTGACGCGGCCTCCCGCCAGCACGACGCCGAGAAGAAGGTCAAAAGCAACGGGGCTGCATACGAAGAACTGGAGGGTCTCCCGTCCTACGAGAACTTCGCCAATGAGGCCCCACCTGAACCTCTTTACGGAGTCAACATGTCGCCATACGAAGACCTGAACCGTCTCCCTTCATACGAGGAGTTTGCTAAGGAGGTTCCACCTGAAGCTCTCTTCGAGAAACGGTTTTCGCCTGTCACCACCTATGGTATGCGCATCCATCTTCCATTTCTTTCGTTACTCATCCCTTTTGTACCCGTAGACGTTCTTCGGCCGCCACCCCTCGTCTACTTCGCATCGCGCATAGGCGCTGTCCCGAAGGCTCCCCGAGCCTCCCATCGTCATGTCCTTGCCCGTCTTTCTGCCCGAATCGCCGTCAACATTGCGGAGTCAATACAAGTTTAGAGTTTTTTATACCGACAGCCGCCCATTCTGCACTTCAACTTCGTCCACCGCTCCTCCACTCCCTCCGCCTTTGCGCTCACACCAGCAAACCAGAATATGACGTCGATGGGAGACTTGTCGTCGGATCGGGGACGCCTGAATCAACAACAAATTTCACCATCGCAGCCGCAAACGACGTCAGCAACTCGACGTGGACGCGCGTAGTTTGGCTGACGCCGTTTCGCAGCAGGATTCATGCTGTTCTGCGGGAGTCGGGAGGAATAGGAATGAATCGGGTGGGAACGGGCCGGCCAGTTGGGCGCGGATTCAAATGTCTTACTTAGTCTAGATTTTTTTTCTCTTCCATTCCATCTGTACCATATATTTATTGCTCTCTACAATTCTCTTCGATTATTGCTTGCCCTATAAAGCAGACCAAGATTTTTTTTTTGAGTTTTTCTCTCCGCTGGTGTAAGCCCTTCAATTACGTGAGGCGTCTTAGCCGTCCTCGGATTCAAAGCGAACTTGAAAACATCCTCCACCTTCCTCGACTCGAGAAGATTGAACGTACTCGCTGTTTCCTCGTATCATCTCGGGCATTTCGATCTGGGTCCAGATGCTGCCACTCGGAGCCGGAATCAGCGGTTTGGGGTCTAGACAGTCCCTCGAGTCGTGTCTTGACAGTCTTGCAGCGGAAACGAGAGGCGATAATCGCTGCATTCATGGCGATCTTTTCTAAGTCTTCAAGGTCCTGCGACTCCTTGAGCTCGGGATCCGGATAAAAAAAGAAGGGTCATCGCGACCCGCATTTTTATTTTTATACCCACGCGCGGCATCTAGGCTCCGTCGCGCGAAATCGGATGAACCGGCTTGATATTTCTCTCGGCTTACCTTGCCCGTGCTCAGTCTCGACTTTGCCCACTGTCAGCACCTGGCTATCGCGTGTTCCAGCCTCCCGTTCATTTCTAGGCTAGGCCTCTCTCTGCAATAAAACGCCATCCAGCGATCCTCACCCTCATTTTGATGCGTTCTCAACTCGTTCTCGTCGCTGCAGCGACCACCGCCGTATATGCTACTTCCCCTCAGAAACGATCCACTACGGACCCCACTCAACTCTCCGGGAAGACTTTCGACTTCCTGATAGTAGGTGGCGGAACCGCTGGCCTTGCATTGGCTGCACGGCTGGCGGAATGGACCAATATCACTGTTGCGGTCATTGAAGCCGGCACCGATGGCTCAGAGTACCAACAGCAAATCACTGTTCCTGGTGATTTATTATCGCAAAACTGCAAGGTGGATGTAGAGGTTGACTTATTCCTCAGGCATGTCCTACCTCAACGGATTAACGGGAACTTCGTACGACTGGCAATACACAACCACTGCACAAGCAAACGCGGGCGGCGGCGAACTCAAATGGCCCAGAGGGAAGGGTCTAGGCGGCTCATCTGCTATTAATGGCGGCTTCTGGTGTCGCGGGAGTTCGGCTGAATACGACGCGTGGAATACCCTGCAGAATGGAGCGGCGGGCGCAGAGGATTGGGGTTGGAACACGATGCAGACCTACATCAAGAAGGTGTGTCCGCTAATTTGGCCATAGTATGCGCAATCCTTCCTCATTTTGTCTATTTTGCTTTAGGCAGAGACTTTTACCCCGATGTCGGACACAAACGCGGCCACTATGGGGGTAACACATGACGTCGACGCGCACGGAACGAGCGGGCCCATCCAGGCAAGCTACAGCTGGTACCAGTTCTCGCAGCTGTCGAATTGGATTCCCACTCTGGTCGCGATGGGGCTTCCGCACACGCTCGATCCTGCTAACGGGACGAACATCGGCGTCACTTTCGTCCCATCCATCATCAACCCCGCGAACGGCAGCCGGTCCGACTCCAATTTTGGCTACATTGCGCCGTATTCGGGGACGAATCTTGTTATCCTCACAGGCTATCAGGTCACAAAAATAAACTGGAATTCGACGACGACGGGCGCGGCGGTCGCGGGGGGTGTGACGTTCTCAGCGGGCGCGGGGCAACAGACATATACTGTCAATGCGGCAAAGGAGGTTATTGTCTCGTACGTCTTTACGATTCGCTAAGGGATGCTCCCTCACTTTTGGACAGAGGCGGGTCAATCGGATCGCCACAAGTTCTCCAGCTCTCGGGCGTTGGACCTAAGTCCCTCGTCACCAGCCTCGGAATCGACAGCGTCATTGACTTGCCTGGCGTTGGTTCCAACCTGCAGGATCACCGTGCGTCGCGTCGCGTTTTTGTTCGCCTCGTATTCGTCCATAATATTTTGTTTTTGCAGTTTCGTCAACCATTTATCTGGTTGCGACGGACAACAACACCTGGGCCGAGCTCAAGCTAGACCAAGACCTCTGGAATCAACAGCTGGCTATCTGGCAGGCAAATGGTACCGGGATGTTTACCTACTGGAACGAGGCGACGGCGTATCCTGCGATGGCGGATCTAATGGGGAGCAATATCTCCACCTGGCTCTCAAGTCTCGACGTAACATCGGCGCTCTCGACGGCAGCTAGCGCCGCATCCATGGACTCGACCGTCGAAGCAGGCGTCAAGGCGCAGTACGCCTTACTCGCGGATTGGGCGGCGTCATCCAGCATCGGACAAGTGGAGCTCATGTAAGCTCTGCGATTTTCCCCCCATTTTTCAGACGCACCAACTAACCTAACTCGACAGTTTTAGCATGTACGGGCAAAGCGCCGGTGCCATCGGACTCCAATTCTGCATCCAGCACGCCTTTTCGCGCGGATATGTGCAGATCAACTCTGCCTCGGCATTCGACTACCCCTCCATTAACCCGAACTACCTCTCCATCTCGTATGACGCCGACATCATGCGCGCAGCGTTCAAGTACGTCCGCCAGATCATGGCCACCGCGCCGATGTCCGATGCGATTTCGGGCGAGACGCTCCCTGGGTCGGGGACGACAGCGGATGTGGATATCGATTATTATATCGCGCATAACTCTGGGACGGAGTATCACCCGACAGGGACGAACTCGATGCTGCCGCTTTCGATGGGCGGTGTGGTGAATACGAGTTTGGTTGTCTACGGGACGACGAATGTGCGTGTCGTGGACGTATCGATCGTGCCGCTCAGCGTGTCGGGTGCGTGGCCTCCATAAAGCGTTTTGATTTTGTGACTCATTCATTCTCCAATATAGCACACACGATGGCGACGGCGTACGGCGTTGCGGAGCGTGCAGCGGACCTGATCAAGGCGGCGT
This sequence comes from Mycena sanguinolenta, assembly GCA_014462675.1. NCBI lineage: Eukaryota > Fungi > Basidiomycota > Agaricomycetes > Agaricales > Mycenaceae > Mycena > Mycena sanguinolenta. The sequence goes on along the minus strand of JACAZH010000041.1, from coordinate 167,493 downwards.
ACGGCGCTCCCATTCTCGCCAGTTCTAACGGGTCTACAACGGATTCGGGGTCGGGATCGGGCTCAGGCTCAGGCTCGAGCTCAGGCGATCAATCGAGCAATAATCTCACTACCACCAAGTCCGGCATGTCGACAGCCGCAAAGGCAGGCATTGGCGCAGCGGCAGGCGTAGCTGCCATTGCGCTGCTAGCGGTGCGTTGTTCTACATGGCGCGCTCATTTTACTATTTCTGACATGCTTCCTTCTGCCCTAGGTGCTACTTGCGGTCCGCAGACGCAACGCAAACAAGCGACGCATACCGCCCGGAGTTGGGAAGGAAGATCCGTGGTATGCAGATGACGACCTTCCGATGCAGCCCCGCGCCCCTTTCATGTCCGCCGACAAGCGGCATTCTGCGCAGCCGTCCGAGATTAGTACGGACACCGCTGCGACGCTGATGCACCCTGATGGCCAAGAGTATGGCAAGGACGGCCAGCCACAACAGGGCCAGTTTGCGTCGACCGAGGAATTCAGCCCGTACGGCGCTGTACATTCAAATTTGACGACAACGGACTTTGCGCCGTTGCAGCATTCTCCGCCTTTGGCGCAGCCGTATACGGACTCACCGCGGCATAGTGCGCCGCAGCATAGTACTATGGAAACGTACAACCACCTTCCTTGAGCATACCGATTTCTCGTGGACGCTTTGCTAGCTACCGGATGGCTTTTATGGACCTAACCTACTAATACCGACGCTCATGGACTTGCTGTTGTTGTATATACCACTTAATTTTTGTATCGACGATTCTGACCCGATTTGGTCATTTCCATACCGCATTCGGTACATTGCTGAGTCACTCACGCTTTCCACGAACGTCCATGCCGGAAATACGCGTTGCGGTCCTCACAGGTTGGTTCTACAGCTGGATGCTGTTACAGGCGTTCAACTTTGCGCATCGGCACAGTCAGCGATACGGCGTCCGCAAATAGCAGCGCGGACAAGTCTGGGCCTGCCATTCGCGAAATCTTAGGACAGACCGGGTCTTTCTCATGCAATGATCATCTCATCGTTGCGGACGACGTCCAGTCTATCCAGAGCGCAATCAAAGACTGGTGCGAGCGCGGGGATGTAGATTGGATCATCACGGCCGGCGGCACTGGTTTTGGAATGCGAGACCAGACCCCGGAAGTACGAAGTGTTATTACTCAGTCTCAAAATTGAAATTGAGATGGCCCTGGTTTATTCAGGCTATATCTCCGCTTCTGGAGCGTGAAGCACCGGGACTGGTGCATCTGATGATGTCGGCGTCGTTGAAGCAAACGCCCATGGCCGCGCTCTCTCGACCTGTTGCGGGGACGGTGAAACGTACGCTGGTGGTGACTCTTCCGGGAAGCGTGAAGGCCGTGAAAGAAAATATGGACGCGCTTCTTTCTGCCGGGGTCGTCAACCATGCGATTGACCTGATACGCGGCGGCACGGGGAAGGAGGTGCACGCTGCGCTGGCGGCCGAGGGCACTGGATCTCAATCCGCCCCGCGGCGCAGCATCATCAACATGACCACCACCACGGCCACCATCACCACCACCACCACGGCGATCACCAGATCCCGCAGCCGCGGACGCTATCGCACGATCCATCCGCTGCTGGTGTGTTGAGCTCAGATTCAGCTGAATTTGAGAGAATTGATATTCGTGCAGCATCTGCGCGCCATCGCGTATCGCCCTATCCGCTGATTTCTCTTGAAGATGCACTTGACCTGGTATTGAAAAATATTGCAACGCTCAGCGTTGAAAATCAGCTGGTTAGCTGCGTCTTCGTTTTTTCGATGAATTCGAGAATTAAGCCCAGTCCAGGTAACTTACGAACTGAGAGGACATGTCCTCGCAGAGGACGTCTATGCTCCTCAGAATGCGCCTCCAACTTCGACAACCAGTGCGGACGGTTATGCTTTACGGTGTGCGTCTCACTATGGAGATATATTCCACCATAACTAATCTTTTTGGTTCGTAGCCACTGATCCTCCGGGTATCTATAAGGTCCTCACCTCTCAAAGTCACAACATCACCACGCCCATCCCTGCCGGTTCAGTTTATCGCATCAATACGGGCGGTCCGCTTCCTCCTGGCGCAGATACAGTCATTATGGTGGAAGATACGCGCCTCGTTTCGACTTTTAAAAATGCCGACGGGGCCGACGAGGAGGAGAAGGGAGATCGAGACCTTGACGCAAAGTTCCCGCCGGAGAAAATGTCCGCGCACCTGGATCGGATGTAAAGAAAGGGGACTTGGTTCTCCAGAATGGAGATATAATCCTTAGCGAGGGCGGAGAAATCGGCACGTTGACATTCGTTGGCAGGAAAGAGGTTGGGTGTTATCTATTCGATTGCAAGCTGTCATTGATGATATTTTCAAGGTTCAAGTTTACAAACGACCAGTCGTAGCGTTGCTAAGTACCGGCAATGAGCTGGTCGATCTGCAAAACCCGCAACCGCACTCTGGCGATGACTGGGGAGGTATTTGGGATACAAATCGGCCGTCTTTGCGTGCGGCACTGGCAGGCCTCGGATACGATGTCATGGACCTGGGGATTATCCCCGATGAGTTGAGCGCATCTCGTAATGTCACGAAGGCACAAACTAACTCGTTACCAGCATCCCTTCTCACGTGAATGCTATCCGACAGGGTCTTGACCATGCGGACATCCTGTTGACGACGGGCGGGACGTCGATGGGCCCTACGGACCTACTGAAACCTGTTATCGAGCGTCATTTTTCAGGGACTATCCATTTCGGACGTGTCACTGTCAAGCCCGGCAAACCGACCACATTTGCAACCATACCCTGTGCAGGCGGAATCGCGAAGCCCGTGTTCGCGCTTCCTGGGAACCCAGCTTCAGCACTCGTCACATTCAACATTTTTGTCGTCCCTGCTCTCAGGAAGCTTGGCGGTTGGCCTGAAGCGCGGTGTCATTTGGCGCGCGTGCCAGTCAAGGTCTGTGAATATCTTTTCATCGGGCTTCTGCGTGTTTGATGGGAGATAATCAGCTGGCGAGTCCAATGAATCTCGATCCGCGTACTGAATTCCATCGCGTCACTATACGCGCGGATGCGGAGGGCCTACGGGCATTCAGTACCGGCGGGCAGCGCTCAAGCAGAGTGGCAAGCCTCAGCGGGGCGAATGGCTTCGTGGTTTTGCCGATGAAGACGCCAGAAAAAAGTCGGTTGGACGTTGGGACCGTCGTGCCTGCCGTGCTCATAGGGGACGTTCTGAATTTCTGAAGTCCAAAAATTGAATCAAATGTTGTAATGTAAGATCACTCATTGTATCTTCCTGAAACATTCCTTCTCCGTCTCAGAATTGAATCGCTCCCACCCAATAAATACGGCTGACTTCCTCGGTTTGTTTTTCCAAATTCAACTGAACATAAAGCACGTGAGCTTTACTTTCAATCGGACCGGGCAGTACGACAAACGGATCCCGTGGCTGCTACCAAGAAGTTGAGAAGTTCTCCCGGTTTACATCCTGTTCTCGGAAAATTTTCGGTTCATGACCCGTGTTCATTTTGTTTTTCATAAGTACCACGTCTCTTCGAAGAGGTTTTTCTGACCCGCTCTTTCGCAATGTTCACTTCGGCTCCCCGCGGCTGCATTGGATCGCTGGGATTATTCCTCTCCTCACTGGAGCCTTATGTGCTATGGCTCTGGAACCAGTGACGATACAAAACAACGATCCCCTCATCTACTTCCATGGTCGGTGGGACCGCTCGCCAGGAACCTGGTGGTAAGAACGAATTGATTCATTTTTCCTTTTGCCTTATGTGACGGTTTCAGGGCCGGCTCTGGCCTCAAGTTGAACGTGAAGAATTTCGAGTCTCTGACCTTGAATCTGGGTCCCCACACTACCACTCCACTCACTTCCGTTGGCGTCTCTTTTGACTACGGAGAATTTATCACCGCAAACATCTCCGAAGGCCCCAACCCCATCCCGATTCCGGAGTCTTTCAACAAAAGCCCTGGAACAGATAATACCGTTGTTAGAATCAACGTTGAAGGATGGCAGAACAACCGCATGAATCTGGAGAGTATCACCCTGAACCCGGTGCGCGACGAAAGTTGAATCATATCGATTCGCAAGTTTACGGGTTTCAACTTAGGAGTGCTTCGTTAGTTCCATATATTCCTTCAAAAGTGGCGTTCCAATTCATTGGAGACTCTCTGTCAGCTGTAAGTTACTTCATGCTATGTTTTCTACGATATTTGTGCAATGTTCAATTTCACGCGTGCAGGGCCAATTCCTTCCTAAGGGTGTCGACCAAGCGTGGCCTTTCCTCGTAGGTGAAACATTCAAGGCAGAGCATGTCGTTAATGCACAGCCTGGCGCGGCACTCTCGGTGAGTTCGACCCCTTCTTCATTTCTTGCTAGGTCTGACCCGTGCTTAAGGATATTGTTTCGTTTGGGAACGAGCACGGTGTTTCTTATCAATTTTTCCGTGTTGGTTTCTTTTCTTTGATTAGCCGATTCTCTGACGGAGCAAAGCCCAGACGGAGGACACAGGATATTTTTATACGACGGACCACAATTTCACCACACCGTGGAATTTTGCACGAGATATACCTGCGGCAACGCATGTTGTAATCCATATCGGGTTTGCCCATGTAGCCGTGTTGAACCTGGATCTAAAATCTTCATCTCACAGAGCCAATGACGCGGCGCAAAATGTAACGGATGCCCAATTTATCCAGGTAAAGTATCCATGCATCATACTACGTTCACGCGCTTGAACCATTGCAGGTTTATACAGACTTCGTTACCCGTCTGCGGACAATCTACCAGCATCAGCCCATCTTCGTCTTCACTCCCGTGCGTAAATTCTCTTTTTGTGCCCCGTACCCGTTTAACCTCTGAGTAGTGGGGGTGGCCAAATCCTGACGGAACTTTCGGAGAATATTACGTGGGCGACTATCAGAAGATCGTCGACTTGAGGTAAACTGCGGCTGTTTGAGCTTTGTTCATCTGGAGAATTTCACACCTACACAGGCATGCGAGCGGCGACGAAAATGTGTTTTTGGTGAATACGACCGGGTGGGTAACCTATGCGGATGTTTTCCCTGCGTACGCAATATTCATTTCATCGGCGACCTACCTATCTATCTGACTCGATTCTGTAGAAACCAGCACCCAACTGTCCCTGGGCATCGGCACATCGCAAATAAATTCCAAGCTTGGCTGGAAAATTGGGGCTTGAAACCTGAGAATCGCTGGGCCACTCCAGCCTGATACATACAACTACTTATCCATACAATGTACAAACACGGATAGTGTACGTCAGGTGGTAAATCTGAATGTCAAACTCCTGTTCCCTTTCTTCTCCGCTTGGCTATCCTCCTCAAGCTTCTCTGATTCGCTCAGGGCGGCATACTCATGCTCACGCTTCTTGTTCAAGTGTCGGTAATAGTATTTTTGAACCACCCTATTCCAACAGTCATTACGTAATTCAGCATCAAATCGAAATCAACTCACCACATAATTGTCGTGAATCCGGCGAATGCGATATTTATTGAATTTCCTCGCTTGAAATCTGCACAGAAAGTTAGCAGAGGGCGGTGTGGAGAAGACGACCAAGTACACGGCGCGTCGTCTGCTTGGTAAATTTGAGATGCCCCTGCGAGTTGATGAGCTCGTTGAACTCGTTTGGCAAAAGATACCACGAGCAAATGGTTATGGATTGAACGTTTCACTTGCCGGCGTAAATGTTAGCACTGAAAATCACCTAAGGATGGTGAAAGATTGGGCGAGATTAGTCTGAGATGAGTCTGGCACTTGAAAGGACGGCTTACGGCCCCAGAGGCGACGGTGCGTTTTCCGACGCTGCCCGTATTCTCTGACATCCATCCGATATTTAGAGGATGATTATATGGCCAGGAAGCCACTACAATTGCGCCAAAATATCTGGGACCATTGTGAGAGACTTGAAAGCAAGCGAGCGCAAGGAGCTTACTTGACGCCGCGACTAGCACTGTCCGGCATGGCCCGAAGAATAATCCACCCTACGAGCTGCCATGCCGCTGTAATCCATTCAGATGTTATCGGCCACGAAGTCCTTCACGACTCACAACCAAAGGCGCCGTGGAATCCACGCTCGCGTACTTTGTCCGAATGCCTGATCACAATGACCATGAATATGCATTGTAGAATGTAGGGAGGCGCAGTCAATGCGTTCGACACAAAAACATTGAATTTGAAAGACTTGATGACGGTGGGGAGATCTAGCGTCATGAGTGAGGTGAGGTGCCCATCTAATCGATCTTCCAGCACACTTACAGGTTGAAAGTGGGTTGGTTGGTGTCAGAGTGATGTTCGACAACAGGAGATGGCCCCATAGGCCAAGATCCGTTGCCGCATCCTTGAAATCCGCCCGCGTTACGCGTTTCCTGGAAAAACCAGGGGATTAAAGAATGCCGGTTTCAAGTCAATGCCGCACTCACTCGTACTCTCGCTTGGCCTGGTCATCTCTAATTACACGCGTAACAGCGATTTGGATTTGGCGGTCCGTAAACCACGGCTTGGCGCCCCTCAGTCCGCCGCGGGTAGAAGCAACGTTTCGTGGCAGATAAAACCTTGAAACAAGTTCAATAGTTATCTCGGCGCGTTGGAGATGAGTTCACCAAATTACCACGGCGACGAAGACCGTGATGATCCCGTCCTGGGTATCGCTGTCAGTGCAACTTGAAGTGCAGACATGAAACAACATACGACCAGGAACAGCCATTTCCATCCTTCCAATCCCGATCTTCCGCCCAACTGCAATAGTCCACTCGCCATGAGTCCACTGACGGCACTTGCGATCGCCTGGAAGGAATGTAAACCGTCAAGTTCAGATATAAAATAAAACACGGACCTGGATCCCCAGAACCAACCGAGTCTCGTCGAAAGCTCAGTGCTCTTATAAAATCCACCTAGATATATTAATGTGGCCGGGATGACACCACCCTCAGTGACCGCAATAACTGGGGAAGGATTAAGCGCGAAGAGTTTGACAGCTGAAGGGCTTACAGATTCGAACAGTTATGTATCCTCCCCGATCCTTGATCAACGCATGGGACATGGTAACAAGCCCCCAAGCAAACATCAGGATAGGAATCCCTGCGCAAAGATTTGTATTATTTGAGAGATGGCACACAACACCCACATCTGGCTGGCCCGAAAATTTTTGCCATCACCGCCCCAGAGCTGAACTTTTGAGAAGGAAGCAGGAATTTTTACACGATGTAAACTTACAAGGAAAATATGGAGAAAAAGACCGCATAGATCGCAGTAGCCGTGTTTACCGTGTCGATGGTGAAGCCCAGATCTGCGGGCAAATTGTCTGAGATTGCCTGAACAAAACGAAGATTAGGCACTGCTGGTTAAATTCTTTTGGAGTCGCGAAGACATACATTCGAGTTGTTCGTGCGATCCATATTGAGGACGAAGGTGGTCAGCAGAATCCAGGGGAAGAGGCGTGTGTCAAGGATTCGGACAACCCGAGACTCTTCCTCGGCGGAATAATCCAAGTCTTTGACGTAAGCATGAGGCTCTCCACCGAGCGTTTGCGTCGCAGTCACAGTTTCGGTTCCGGTCCAGGTGCCAAGTTGAGCGGCTTCGCCAATGGGAATTTTCGAGTCCAACTCGTCGTCGTTCTTCGATACGTGCGCCATGGGGAGCGGGAACGAGATAAGAGAGACTGGGACAGGTGACAAGACATTATATATGGCGGCATCTACGTTCACCATACTGTGTGAAAATTGCGCAATGTCGACTGTAGATAGAGCCATTATGGAGCGCGATTGGCCTTTAAGGGACCAGAGAGGCGGTCAGGCCCGCTTCGCTCCGTTTCATATTGCAGCGAAACTCTGGGTGCTGAATGCTAGGTCGTAGAAGGCAAATTGGTTGCTTATTTAGTATCTAATCTGCACAGCCATCACTTAATCACCCGGCGACTTCGGGCGAGATTATCTCTCCCTCGTTCAGCTGATTCCATTTTACTCATCTCCTCCCAATCACCAATATAAATAGACCCATCCAAACACAATATTCAAAGCGCTACGTATTCAACTCAAATTCAACTAAAGAGGCGGGAACCAGATCGAACTAGAATACCGCCTAGAGCGAAATAGGTATTGGATTTTTCGGACGCATTGAGGGGCGATGCGTAACTGCTTTTTCTCTGCGCCCAGCTGCCTACGAACAGGCGCCCGGATCTTAATTTATTCACGGTAAATCAGGAACCCAATCGTGTTCACTGCACTTCCGCAACGGAAACCAGGACGAACGACCCTTGAGGAGCCACTTTGAATATCCGACTCGGATTGATGTGGGATGTCAGGTGGAGGAGTTTAAATCAGGCACGAAATCTCCAAAAACACCATGGGTTGAAAATTGCGCAATGTCGAGTGTCGATAGAGCCATTATGAAGCACGATTGCCTTTTCAGGTACTAGAGATGCGGTCGGGCTCGCTCCGTTCCATACACTGCATGAAGCATTTAAATTTTGTGGCGAGAATATTGGTGAAAAATGTCTTTTATTTTTCACATATTTTTTCACCAAGAGTTCAATAAGAAGTTGAAGATGGTTTTAACCTTTTTCCATTTCAAGTACGAAGCAGGTGAAAAACTGGAACTGGACTGAGAAACAGGTGGAAATATCTTCAATTTTTCGCCGAGAAAACAGGTGAAAAATGGGCTGAAAAATAAATAACATTTTTCACCAACATTAATATTTTCAGTGGAAAATTCAAGCCCTTCAAGCAGTGGTATTTCAGTAAAATCCAGATGGTAATGTATACGAGATAATAGTTGTATCATCTGTCTAGGAGAGACTAATGGTAATGCTAGTTTATAGAAGGGCAAGCTGGTTAAACCTTTGCGGCCTGCCTGTGAGGAGCGAGCAGCTTGGAAAATTTCTCACGCAATTCCCACGTACAGGCTCAGCTATTGCTTTCAATTCAGCCATCGACAACGTCCGGACCGGAGAGAGGCAGGCCCGGAGAAGGCAGCTGGGTCTGTTCGGATTCAGTTTATCACGGCCATTCCACGCAAATTTAGAACGTACTCGTTGACAACAGAAATCAGATATCAAACAACTGATCCTGGAGGAGCCATTTCGAAAAATATACTGTATACACGACTTGGATCATTGCTGGTTCAGACAGGCGAAATCCCCAAAAACACATTTTTTTGTACTCCACAAAGTGGTCCGAGTCGGCTGCATCCTCCCTTTCAAGTTGTCGAACGGTCGAATAACCCAGTAGTAACCCCATATTTGAATTCCTGACATAAAGCTCGCACCTCCAGAAAAGGAAATGTGATGCCGCAATAGAGACTTAGAGTGCGATGCGGAGATTGCGCAGTGCGCGCTGTTATTATATTTTTTTGTATTCTCCTGAAGCTAGATACTTACTAGAGAAACCCGAGATCATGACTTGACGCGGAAGAGAAGATATACTGTACTATTTCATTCAATTCTCGTGTCACGCGTCACAGGGCCTAAAATTTTCGAAATTTTTTCGAAAAGTCACGGTCACCTGGAGGATTTTCGAATGTGTCAAACAGGTCACAAAATCGCACAAAAATGACCCCAAAATTCAATTTTCGCGCTCCAGGGTCTCAAACGCCGAGGTGATCTCACGTTTTGACGTGATCGGGACATACTTTGCTCTCATGTTTACTTCCGCGCTGGTCATCGCCACATCCTTGTTCTCTCCTCCTTTCCACCGCCTTTCCCCAGCAACAATAGCAGAAAGAGGTAAAAAAAACTAATTACTTCAACTTGGGTACAACTGGATCCTCATCTGTGTTCATTCCATCTCATTCTGAAGTGTAAATACATCAGATTTGGATATCTAGGATGTAGTTATATCACTTTGGGATACAATTTTGCACATTTTCGAATTTTTTCTGGGTGTCACACTCTCCCCGGCCCATTTGCGAAATCCAAAGTTCGAAACGACCTGTCACAGGTCACAGGCGAAGAGAATTGATCGAAATAGTACAGTATCGGCGGAGCAGGCCCGAGGACTCGAGGGGAAAGAAAACCACCGAAGATTGGTCCAACGTGGGTCAGTGAATCGGCGGTTGAGAGACCTTTGAAAAGCTAACGACACACCCGACCGCCTAGTCGAAGCGCCGGTGCTTAAAGATTCATGGATTCTACTCACCGGATGGAGCAGAAACAGCGCGCAGGATCCGAGAAGGAACAGCGAGGCTCCGAGAAGCCCAACAAGCAACGAGGTTCAAACCGTGGCGTTGAAGCGAGCGACTTTGGAGAGCTTCGACTGCAAGACCACTGCCAGCAAGACGTACGACTGAATTGTCAACGCGGAACCGGCGAACTAATTTCTCCTTGTTCAATTTTGGACCGCCTTACTCCGATCAGATTCAGATACCTATCCGGTTACGTTGGAATCGTGGTGTCGGACCAATGGGAAGGAAACAATGAGCGCCGACCGGAGGATATATATAATCTATATCATGATGCACATCGCCCGATTCGTCCACAGTGGTCGATTCGAAAAGATCCAGCTGTAGGTCCAGAAAAACGCCAGTCTGTGGAATACTTTTGTCCTGAGTCTTAAATCTTCCTGCTATGCCAAGAAGGTGCGACTAGCCCTGACCAGCCTAGGCGTGCCTCGCTTTCGGTCGCCTCGTGGCTGAAGATCGTCTGGGCAGCTCCACAAGGTTTCTGCGCGACCGTCTCGAAGCAAATGGAGGCAAATGGAGGCTAGGAAGCCAATCACCGGTTGCGCGGTCGCGTTTCCGCGAAGGCGGCCTGATGATAATTCATTTTCCCATTTGGATATAAGACCCCTGTAAGCATCACCCAAATCCAGTGATCGGTCGCTCTCTCCTATTGAAACCGCTCAAAAATGTCCGTAGGTTTTTTTTTGTTTTTTTTTGCTGAATTGACGTGGTTTTATGGCTCAATTTGCGGGGACTGGCTCGTATGCGCTCGTAGGAAGCAATATAAACAGTAATACGCTTCAAACTAAAGACTAGCGATCAGTTGTATGGCATCAGTGGTCCTCGCCAATCAGTTTTGAATGTCAATTTTTCGATTCCGTGAACTTCTAGAATTTCGCAACGTGGAGTTTCATTATTATTTTCGAGGTCAACGAACTTGAATCCTAAAGCGAATCTCGTTGCTTTCTGACACCAGCTGCTGTTAGCAGCTGCTCGAAATTTCATCGACTCGCTACATGCTTGGCGTCGCAAGGCGAATATTAGCTCGGGGATGATGTGATGGCGTTTCAGTCGATGCGATCGCCAATCGGTGCTTCCCTGTGCTTCCAAGGTTCCAACGATCGGATATCAAATATAGGATCGTGCTATTAGCTGTGGGGTATAAATATTGGGCCGTCTGCACTTCTCCATAGTACCACCTCCCTGCACCTCTTAGACTTTCTTTTTCACCTCACTTTACTCCATTCATCATGTCTGTCCACACCGACGTTGTCCGCGCTATTGGCATCTTCAAGGCCAAGCGCGATTTCACCATCGACGAGATCAACGCGACCGCAGTGCCAGTGGCGGAGGCCATCAGGAACATCCCCATCATCAAAGCTAACCTCACGAAGTACGAAGTGGTGCGTCCCCTCCGTCTCTGTGTGCCGCTCCGCAGTCGCTGACATCGATGTGATCTAGTCGTACAAGTCCGAGCGCCTCCCGAACACCCTCGCCAAAGACCTCGGCCTCAACGAGACGCCGTACACCACTGTCATCATCATGGAGGCTACCTCCCACGAGAAAATCCGGGAGGTGCATTTCTTTGTTTGCTGCCGAGGCGCACCCAATTCATTCGTGCCTTAGGCCCTCACCCACCCCGACTACAAGGCCGTGATTGCCGGCGCTCTGGAGCACGCCACCACGCTCGAGCACTTCCACTTCTTCTCGGCCGAGTACATGACCGTCCTCTAAAACCACGAACCAAACGAAATAGAATAATGTAGCTGTTGTCATTGTGCATATCGAATTCACGACTTTCCTCGATCTCATGCATGTACGCTTTGCCAATCTGAGACGATGATGAGAACCTTCACCGGCAAATCACAAACGCATGCCAATCAAGGACTCGATAGCCCCATAAAAAATTGGAACGGTGAAACAAACGAAATGCTCGTTGCCAAGTTGGGAGATCTCCCGCTGCTCGCTGTATTGCTTACTTATAGTTATGCCCTAAAGGAATAGATCCGTTGCCATTACCCAATGATCAGTCGGTCACCGCAAAGGTTACGATGACTGCGTTTCGAAGACATCACATTTTGAATAGGGACTGCGTTTTACCTGACACACGCGATAACAAAGAGCCAAGAGATTCGTGAATTTTTTTGAAGCTATTATTCCACTTTTGGAACTAGATCAGAGTGGTGGCAATCACCGATTATCAGCGATTGTGGCGTGTGGCAGTGTGATCGCATCAGTTCGATCTCAGACTGGTTTTTCTCGTCTCCACTTCGCTCGCTTTTCTTACTGGATCCACACCTCAAGCGATCGCAGAATCCAAGTTTCAACTCGTACTCGCTGTCAAATGCTTCGATTGTCTGCGCCTTTCACGCTAGTAACTTTTAAGATCTACTTAATGCCAATTACGCCATCTCCACTGATATACTTACTCGGCGTGCTGTAGCTGGGCAGGCAGACAGATATGATTCCACGCAGATAATTCCTCTGCCTAGTCGACAGGACCCTACATTGAAAGATTTTGGATCCGCTAGACTGACAGCAGCTCTCCGCAGCCGAATCGATGCGCGAGAATACCAACCAATGTCGAGACAAGCGTGCTACATGGCGCAAAGGAGTAGGCAAAAGACCAGCTAGCGGAAAAAAGGAGTGGCACCCTGAATGCTGGAATCGAACGACGGTTGATACTCGTTTTAAATCACCCTGCCTCACTTGTATAAATACTCATAGTCTGCGCCATTCCTTCATCACTTCCTCCTTTCCAACATTCTGTTATATCTCCCAAATGGCTCTTCGCACCGATTGTGTCCGCGCTATTGGTATTTTCAAGCCCCGGCGCCAGTTCACGCGCGAGGAGATCCAAGAGCATTCCCCAGTGATAATCGAACACATTAGGTCCATGCCGGTCATCAAGGCGAACCTGACCAAGCACGAAGTGGTGCGTTGGGAGTCTTCATCGCTGTGCCATAGACTCATTTATTCATGTTTATAGTCCTACAAGGTCGAACGCATTTCAACCACACTTGCGAGTGACCTCGGGTTAAAGGAGACTGAGTTCACTACTGTTGTTCTCGTGGAGGGGAAGTCTCACGAGAAGATCCGTGAGGTGAGATGATCGCTTCCTATCAATTCAGGTAGCCAATTCAGTTACGATATTCGTTGAATTTTGGTAGGCGCTCACTCATCCCGACTACAAGGCGGTCATCGCCGGGTCGCTGGAGAACGCATTCAGCCCAGATGATTTCCACTTCTTCTCCTCAGAGTTCGTCACGATCATCTAGAAATAACTACGTAGAGAAGATTCTAGGGCTGATGTGCAGAGCCTCCGAATTTATGAACCAACAATGAGTTCCGAAAAACCTTTGGTTCTGAATACCTCCGAATGTCGATACTTTGGATAGAGCAGTCCTACTCTAGTCCGCCTCGCAAGAACGAGATGAAGCATTTTACGAGGCTGGCTGGTCTCCAATCGAAGACCAGACCCTTGAGAGTAAATCCCGTGATTTTTGGTTGAATTCCGAGAGCGCCCCTTCGGACGGAGTTCGAAGGTGACGTATCAATCCGTTCCGAATCTATCCGCTGAGATGCCATCAATCCTTTTTCTTTCCTCGCTGCCACGCGGCATTATGAGCCTGGAGGGAAACCTTCCGCCGATCCGATATCCAGCATTCAGAATTCAGAATCAGATTCCAGAGAGGATCATGAAGTTCGTCTTGGATCCAAGACAATTTGAACCAGAGAAAAATTAACAACTCTTACTTGTATGCAGTCTTTACGTGCGGGGGGCTTCATGATTTTCGCATTCAGCCATCATTAAGTAATGCATCATTTTCGGTCCTTCCAATGCAGATCCCAACTAATCCGTCCCGGCCAGTCCTCGTGTCATCTGCGCGACAAAAGCGCTGTGCATTCCACGCTTATTCCGACTTCTTCCCCTCATCCTCTAAATGAGCCTCCCGCCTCGTCCTGAATCAGAATCCACCGCGGGATCGGCTACAAATTAAACCAAGTCTGCTGCATATCTCTTTCTCGTAACCAGCCCCACTAACTTGAATCGACAGTGAACGCAGATATTCCGGCGCCTTTTCCCTCATGCCAGCGGATTTCGTATCCATAGCGGCGTGTTCACGAGCAACGTTACTCATCATTATTTTCACAACGTTCTAGCTAAGGAACAACTGTCCGATATGTCTCTGGTGGCTACTCTCGATATTGTATGCTGACAAGCGACAATCAGAATTTCGGACGATTTTCTTGGGTGACATAAAGTTGGGAAGAGCAATAAACCTTGATGGACAATCCGGCGTCGTGGGTCTTCAGAACCGAGGTACGGATGTTCGACGGTTGTATTCTGCTAGAATGGCTCGCAAACCGGAGCCTATGAGTGTCGCTATATTCACAGAGACACCGCACAAGAAGTCAGTTTACAAGAATTTCCTTGGCATTCATTTCAATCGGATAACTACAGGAATAGCGACAGCTTGTCGAAAAATACGAGTCGATTCGGTGATCGCCAACCATACTCTTCGCATGTTTCATGCTCATAAATTCGCAGGATGTAGACACCCCGATGTCATGCAGCTCTACGGATTGGTGAACACCAAGAAACTCCACGCGATGGTCTTCCATGATGGTTTGAAGCTCACATCCGATGCGAATTCTCATTGACGCTGCGAATAGAGCTGGTCCCCTTCAACCAATTCCTCAGTCACTTCCCGTCTTGACTACGTACATTCTTGGTTACTGTGTGCGTACATCTACTATGACCCCCTGGAGGCTGAATACTGATGATTCGGCTGTATTCTTCAGTCTACAGAACAGAAAGTAAGAGCAAGAGATTGTGAAGGTTGACATCCCACGTCTGACCATTTGCAGGAAGCAGTCGAATACCTCGAAGAATTCCACTATTTCCCCGTGCTACCTTGCCGTGAGACAGTAAAGCGTTCTAATGGAATTTTCTACCCTCGTTGAAAGATGATTCTAGGAGTGCGCGCTCTGGATACGGGCCGCAAATGGGAGTTTATGCGTGGATCTCGTTCAGAACTCGCAGCAGCATTCCCCACTCATGTGGTGGGAGGAGGTTGACGGTGTAACCCACTTGGAAAACATCTCCTTGGAAGCTCGCGATGCAGAGGCCATGGTTATTTCGTCTTTTAGCGAAGACCAATACCATGATGTCTGTTCGAAACCTCCGCTCTCGCAGTTGTGGGCCTTGGTATTTCTCGATACGACCCAGCGGTCCAGGATCCGAGATTTTCCGATGGAATTCGCAAGGTCGAACTATGAAGAGGATCACGGGGCCTCATCGCCTTGAAAACAAGGACTCAATTTGGGAGGGGATCGGAGATGAGGCAGAAGTGCTACCCAATTCCTGGATAAGGTAAGTACTTCGTGTTCGACCTCGGCTTCTCTCATTCTTGATTGGATTTCAATTTTCTTCCAAGGTACAAATCGCGTAAAGCAGCGACCTGGTACGGAGAATATGGGTTTTGCCCTTATCCTCTGAGAAGGGTCTGGCTCGCACAGGCAAACCACATATTTACTCGACTCCAGGAAACATCACACCTCGAGAATTATGGCGAGTTTAACACCATTTTCTTACTCCAGGTCTGATAGTCCTAAAAACATTTCCAGTCTGCATTGTAGGAAGCGAATTTTTACTCCGGTGCTTGTCCAACGTATCTGCGAGCGAACCCGAAGGGTATTTGTTCATTTGTCCAGCTGGGAATTTCCGGGTCGGCGGACCAGATTCAACCTCATATCAATGGCCAGAGTGTCTCACATCTCGCATCAGGAAACCTTGGCTTAGCTAGGTTGCACTCTGTAGCCTCAGTAGCAGTGGTATCCTGGTAGGCAAGTCCCCGAATATTGAGCTCCCAGTAGCATTCACCCATGCTCAGTAGCAGCTGGTAGCAACTGCTACTGGGGCTACTGAAGCTACTGAGAATGCCTGCCCCCACAAGAAATAAACCAAAACTTATTTCACTATTGCTAGTTTCTTACTTCAACATCCTGTCATGTTTGGGGTTGAAGTACAACCTTTTACATGAAACAACGCAAGTTCATTAAATTATTCATTATTTAAATACATGTTCGCTACGAGAATCGAACCACTGACCTTCCGAAAACCAGAAGTTAAGAATGTACAAAATTACAGCTAGACTAAAGTGTATATTGAAAGTAGTGCCAATGATGGAACTATATCACCTTTGTCCTGATCAATTCAATCTTCGGTTTGACTTCAGTTGGTTCACCATAGTACCACTGAGACCGGAAATATGAATGCAACATGGGTTACTGAGAACATTACTCACTATAGCTTGAACTTGGACTTGGTGAAAATCATGCCATGAGTATGGGAATGATCTGAATATATGTTCTAACTTCTTGTTGTCCTTGGACTTCAACTTAACTCTGGCTTCAAGTGCAAGAGGAGAACTCAGAACTGGGGTCAATTAATACAATAAACAAAACCAAAATTCACCTTGTTCAGGTGAATCAGGCCACATTGTAGAATATCAATCTCACCACTCTGAGTTCTGATAGGCTTTCTGTAGTGTCCTTGGTAGGATTGGCCTACATCTCTCAAGCACTACAGAGTGCACACACAGCTCTACTAAGAGCTATCAAGCATTCCATACAATGCTACTGACTGCTACCAAGCTATGTTGCCAACACTACCAGTGCTACCAAGCCCCCTGCCACAGCTACCAGTGCTACAGATGCTACCAGGTGCTACTGAGCCTGAAGAGAATTGCTACCACAGCTACTAGTATCTCATAGCAATGGCTGTATGCAACCAAGCATTTTATGGTTTCCTGATGCGGTCGCTCGATCCATCTGGCGCCGTCCGTCTCAGCTCCGAGGACGCAGCAAGACTCGGCTTTCCCAGAATCTACAGTGAAACAGTCATGCATGGACGATCTTGGGAGAAGAGCGTGTACGATGGACTTCACAAAAATTTCACCGAGGCAAAGGGTACAATTCGGACAGTCAGGAAGTTGCGATAAAGTTTGTTTCAAACTCGAGCACCATTGAATACGGGCCCATGGTCCCCATTTGAACCGAAAGAGTGATAAAAAAGCCATACATATGTATCAAGAACTCTGGGCAACAGTGAATATTGCGCACTGGTTCTGTAAGAGACCCCTGTAAAGAGACCCCTGTACGTGGTCTCAGACGAGACACAGCTATCAATCTCCTTTCATTTGAGTCACTCTCTCACCTCAAAGTCTTCTGTGTGTGCGCTATTCACAGGCAAGGGTATGCGGTTTACTTCGAATTCCTTTTCAGCATCTTACTTACTCCAAAATTCGGGTTCTAGGATTCTCATGTCGGATCCTTCTCTCCAGATGGAGTCCGTAGAGTCCTTGCGCATTGATGATACATCGTTGGACGAAGACGTCCCGCCGCACTGTAATTCCGGCGCGCACGAAAACAGCGACAATACAATCTCATCCGCAGTCCAACGGCTACCGCCCGAGATTCTATGCGAAATTTTCCTCTGGACGTTCCCTTACGAATGCACCCGCACTTTCGCCTCCGAGAGTTCCCCAACAGCGCCATGGTGGCTCACGCACGTTTCCCAGACCTGGCGCAGGGCCGCGCGGGGCTACGCTAAACTCTGGCGTTGCATCCATATCAAAACTTGCCGCGTTCGCGGCACGTTTGCGGCGTGCTATCCCCTCGCTGCGCTCGAAACTCAACTGCTTTTATCCGCCGACGTCCCGCTGAACATCAAATTCGAGGAATGCGGACATAGTCCCGAATTCGACCCTGCGCATGCGGTAGCACTCCTCGCAGCCCTGGTCCCGCATAGCAACCGCTGGAAGCGGTTGAGCATTTCCTTCGGCTTGGGCGGCCGCGGTGCTGTTGATGTGCTCTCGGGCGTCCGAGGCAACCTTGCGCAACTGCATCGCCTGGAAATCACGGACTCGGATGTAGCTGGGGAGTGGGGGTGGCCCCACGGAATGAGGGATATATTCGAAGATGCTCCGCAGCTGCGAGCGGCGCAGCTGACAGACAGTGGTTGTTACACCGATTCGCCCCTCATTTCGGTCCCCTGGCACCAGCTCACAGAGCTCCGCGCGCGGTGGGAGTCCCAGTATTTCTTCGAGAACTTGCGCAAGGCGCGCCGCCTGGTAGACTGCGCCGTTGACATCAGCATCGGTGAACTCGTGCTCTATGCCACCGTTCCGGAACCCGTTATGGACACCAGCGTTATCGAGCTCCCCAACCTGAGGCACCTGTTCGTGGGCGAGGAGCGGCTGCTGGGCTTTCTTGAAGCGCCGAAGCTTCGAAGTCTGCATGTGCAGTCGATGTTCGGCGTTGACGTGGTGCCTGCGTTTCTTCGTCGTTCGCAGTGTCGGTTGCAGATCCTCAAGATTAACGGTTTGGGCGTGCATGAAATAGACTCTCTCTTCGCACGTTTGCGAGAAGTGCCTACATTGGCGCATATGAGCCGCGGCCTTGATAGGGCCGAGCGTGTCTACGGTGGTGCGAAACAAGTGTCGCCATGATCGTGTGCTTCGCAGATTGGGACGGAGTCAACGGGATAGAAAATTGAATGTATTCATCTACCATAAGAAAAATGAAAATGATGATTGGGTAGAGATCTTGGGATGACGAACCAGCAGTGCGTGCAGCGAGTCTTGGGCGCGGATACTATATCTGTATAAAATTTTGAAAAATTGATGTTCTCGAGTTTTGAGGCTCTGGAGGCTTTGCCTGGGATCTCAGATCTTGAATACAGTAATGCGAACTGAGGGTTGAAGAAGTTCACAGGTAGGCACCGCCAAAGACCGGGTCGGAGCCAGCAGGAAGAGCGCTGCCACAAGCCCGCGACGCGACGGTTGGCGATGATGCAGTCGCCACAAGGAGCACCCTGAGACCTTTCTTGGGGTGTGCTCGGGCATCAGAAACAACAATGGGAGGGAGAAGCATTGAGCGACGAGCGCGCCGCTCGTGAGGGAGAACCGAGGCCCCCATCAAATTCCACCTCGGCCGCTGCCGAGACCGCGGATGTCGGACTTGTCCCATCAGTGCTACTGAGTCACAGTCATCCAGTGTTCGCCTTAAGGCCTTAAAAATCAGCTTGCTGGCAAGTTAAGGCTTAGCTTAAGGTTCAGGCCTTAAGATAAGGCCCTCGCCGAAGGCCTTAGTTCCCAAAAAGGAAATACTTTCTCGGAAACTTAGAACACCAAAAACTGTGGCAATTACTCTCCGTACCCCTCCGAATCATCAATCTCAACCTCGACATTATTGGGGGTGTTGTCCGCTGCGTCCAACTCGGCCATAACTTGCATATGCATCTGCTCCACTTGCGCACGATGTGCCATTCGCTCGCCACGCCTAGCACGGAGGGACACCTTGGCTGTCTTCGCAGTCCCTGCACATGGCTGGATACCAATGTACCTGTCTGCCAACATATGATAGTATGTATGCAATGCAATTGTACACGTAAGCAAGTCTAAGGCCTTAGGTAAAAATCAGTCCGCAACTTAAGGCTTAACCTAAGCCCTTAATTAAGCCCTTAGGCCTTAATATCATCTTAAGGCCTTAGCCCTTAGGGCGAACACTGCAGTCATCACAGTGCACACTCCGCTCCGCAACTTTCTCTGGTAGCTCAGCAGCGTGCTTGCGAGGAGCGCCTTGGAGGATGACGTGGAGAAATACCATAACTCAAGCGATTCCTGTTTTCGAGTTTTGGTGCTCATGCGGTTCTTGATATGTAGATTCGGCCGCGTTATTTTCGAGTTATTTTCTCCCTTGTCTGCTGTTGTGCTTCGGTAAATGCAGCTATTCTACACAACAAGCGCTCCCATCGCTCAATCAAAGCTTGAAAATGATTGGTTATCTCACTCACTGCGTCGTGTCGTATCTATGTATCAAGATTCAACAGCACGAAGCCCTTTTTATCGTTCTTGCTCTTTCTCTCCTTGTCTTCCATGTACTGTAGTATTTCATTCAATTGATAAGGGGGTTTGACGTGTGACAGAGCCTTACGAACCGACCCGTTCGTAAGGCCCGGGGAGGCGGCGTGACTTACGAAAATTTGACTTACGAAAAAAATTCGTAAGTTGAGGGGGCTTGTGACGCGTGACTTATCTTTTGAACGAAATACTACAGTACTGCGAATTCCCATGGCGCATTTCGTGTTTCTCCATCCTGGATGGCGATAGAACGGGGTATTCTATGGCAGACAGTGAGCGGAGCGGAGTGGTACGAAAGTCTGTCCAGTTCCTACTGTTTCATTTCGACCGTAGGTTCACCGGGTGTGACCTGTGACTCGTTAGGTTCAACTTTTGTGTCGTTCAACCACGTCCGGGACCTGTGACCTCAAATTTTTGGTTCAAATGTTCACATGTTCAGTGGGCATCTTCACAGCAAATGCTGTTTATTTAGGGGCTCAAAAATGCGGCACATAATATGCTGCAGAGGTCGAAATTGAATGAACCAAGAAAAAAATTCATTTTTGGAGTGCCTCTCAGACCCAAAAATGTCACCTAGTTCAGAGGCTGCGGTGACCTGTGACCAAAATTAAATAGGTTCAATTCAATCTCTGTTGTGACCTGTGACTGAACCTACGGTCGAAATGCAACAGTAATCTGCAAAGCTTGTCTCAGACTGAGAAACTTACCATCCAGACGTGCATCTCGGTGAGGCATACGCGCACCTCGCGCGCTTCCTCAAGAACGTCTGTGACGGCGCGGACACCTTGCGCGCGACCTCAAGCCCCAGTGCGTCATACTTTTCCATCTCGTCGAACGGCTGCATCGGGACAGGATATTTCTTACGCCTTGGTCTGACACTATGAAACGCACACGTACGATCTGTGTAGGCAATATTCGGTGTTCCGGGCGCAGGTACGTTTGTGACTTCTTCTTTCCTGTTTTTAAGCAGGCATCCAGAACGACCGCCGCTGACTCGTGCTGGTAGCATATTACACCGAATCCCTTCGTCCGTTGCCGCTCGCTCCGTGAGGGAGAAATCTGTCACGCCGCAAATACATTTTTTCCTCGCTGGTTACTTCGGAGTCAATCAAGACACCGTCATGCTACCGTCGCTGTTGTATACCTCAACTTCGTCCTCGGAGGCTCGAGGTAAAACAGGAGTAACACCCAGCTCAGAGTTAAAGTCCATGTATGGAAGAACTAATGTGCTGATGCGCCTCGAATCGAGATCCTGGAACGTGCATAAGTTCGACGAGAGATCATGTTCAAGTATGCGCCTGAATGCTCGGTGCTCAAAGTGCGCTAGTAATATACTTCAACGACTTCTATCCCGTTGAGGAAATTTACAACACAGTCGCTGATTCATTTGCTTTGGCTCACCCATGCGTCTACCGCATGCTCCGCTCCCCAAACGTCATAATCTACTTGCAACAGTGGTCTTTCATGAGGCCTACCCCGGAACGACTCATTCTGGGGTACTGTAGACACAAGCCTCATGCGACGCGAGCTAAACGCTTCAATGCTCAGAATATTCACCTCGTGTCTTGGATCAATACCGTGCTTCCGCGAGGTCGAATGCGCACTCATTCTATAGTCACATGCTCCGTACTGATGCTTTCCTATAGTTTTCAGCGGTTTGGGATTCGCTCATCTTTGTGAGTGTGGCGAGCAAATCTTCGTTAACTTGCTAGGTCGACGACGAGGCAGGGTCAATCCAGTGGTAGGGATTGGCCGGGTCGCTTCTGAGAGCTCAGAGATGAGTGCTGGGTAAAGCGCCAGTGTTTTATTTGGGCAGGAGCCCGCTACACTCCGCTGAAGCGGGGGGACTTAGATATCATGTTTGCAACATGCATATCTCAAGGTCTGAGACCAAAATTTTATAGCCTAGCGAATCAGGGTACTTGAACGTGAAAAGTGCTGGGTCAACGAAATTTGACCCAACACCAAATCCAGATTCTCGCTATTTCTTCCTATTTTGAGCCAGAAAATTAATCGCCAGACAGCGTTCGCCGATATACTGATCTATATTCAAGCCGCCCCTTCTGTCTAGACTATCGCGTATCTCTTAGTCGAATCCTACGGTAGCATCCGCATTCACAACTAAAATTTATCATTCTAAAATTAGAGTATATACGAGAAGAATGGGAGTGGGACTCGGCTAATTTACGCGAGTCCCATTCTTGATGGCTTTCGCATCACTCACAATCAACGCAACATTTTCGGCATGCGTCCGCCGGTTTTGGATTTTTGGTGAGCATAGTCGCATTATGCAATATAACTTGGGCTGGGGGGAACGGTGTTCCCCCCAGACCCCCTTCCTTTAGCCTGACGGCCTGTCTCAATCAGGTTATGCTATGCTTATTCCCAGTTTCGCAATTTTTTAAGCTTTTTCCCTGTAAATTACCGCCTGTATCGCGGGGGAGACCCCCGCGGACCCCCCTTGACGCTCGCCGCTGGGCCCACTGCGTAGTGCTGCCGCTCGCCGCGGGGGCCCACTGCGTGGGGCTTTTAAAATATTTTTTTCGCGCGTAAATTGATTATTCAACATTTATTTCGAAGCTTGCCGGCCGAAAGCTGGGTTTGATGCGGTATGATGCGGGAATACGCGACTCCCATTGATGGGGCTCAGTCCCATTAACGAGAGGCTTTGAACGAGCTAAGCGAGCTTAGCCGACGTTTTAGCCGACTCCCATTAACGCGACTCCCATCCTTCTTGTCATCCCTCCTAAAATTTTGACTTGATCGTCAGTAAGTGTCGCATGCGTTACGAAGTAGTGGAAATCAACGGAACTCCGTTCTAATTAAATACTTGAGCCCAGTTGGGCCGCCAGCTTGAGCAAATGCCCGCTGTTATACAAGATTCCGAAATATGTAAAACTGAAATAGGTCCCCGCCAAACGCACCAGTGATTTCCGTGCAGTCGAGGTGTACAAAGGACCTGTTAGCTACAAGTCAGAAGTTAAGAAAACTGGACCTCGGGCCATGAACAGAGTCTGACGGACCTGCTCTCCCCTTCAGCGGTTGAAAGGATGCTATTGAACAGCATGAGCTCGCCCCGAGAAGCCGCGAAACCAAAACATACATCCAGATTGTGCAGTGGAATAGCGTTGATACCGCGAGCATGAGGGTATCTGTGAGGCTGCATGTTCTGGGTACAAGCATTATCTCCCATAGGGTCCAACCTGCAATGGCGGGCAAACTTTTGCACCCCTGCGTAGATTCTGACAGCACCGCACGATGGCAGCTGTCGGATGTTTGCGAGCCACAAGTCAAAGGATGGCGGATTAGGGTGTTGCGCGTTTCGCCTGCGGAATTCAATGTACTCGGCTTCTCTATTCTTCTTGTAACTGCATTTGAACGTGGCGCGGGTGGAGACCGCCGGTGTCGGCTGAACACCAAGCCCTGCGAGGACCATTTGGCCTGTGGTTGCCCCACAGCTGAAGCCTTTCTGGAATGTATCCATCCAGCACATTTCGAGGGCGAAAGTTGAGGGTGTAAGCAAAGAGCTTAACGTAAGAAATCCGATTGTGTACAGCCTGTTCTTGTGTGGGTCCCGCGAGCGAGGTGGACTTGAAAACGTGACAAATTGCGAATCTGATTGCACACGTGGCCGTTCTTGATTTTGTGGGCCCTTGTCCTTAGCCTTTGTACTCGACCAAGTGCTCGATGCTGGCCGCGACGGAAACCTACGCCATCGAGGATTTTGATGATACCCCTGTGTCCTCGGATGAGGCTTTATTTCCAGATCTCGACCCAGGGTACTACGACACATTGACCGGTAGGTTCTGACTCAAGCGCATTGGCGGCATGCGGAACCAGATGATTGCTTACGAGGCAACGCTAGGCAGATGGCACAAACCTACATCCCCGACAGAGGAGCGCGTTTACAAGACCGTCTGTCATGAGAGGATCCTCAAGTACTTCACCACTGGGCTCAGCGACCTCGAGCTTGAATTTCACCCAAATGGCGACTTATGGTCCTTCCTGGTAGTCGAAAAACCTCAGTTGACCACTCGAGTAGAGTGGGCAGTCCAAATTGCCGAAGGATTGGCCCAACTTCACTCCAATTCCATCGTGTGGTCTGACGCCCATTTCCGTAACGTCCTTGTCACTCAGGATCTCAATATTGTCCTGTGTGATTTCGCTTTCTCGGTTTTCAACCCTCAGATATACCATGACTTCACCACTGCCCCGCCGCCCATTTTCATTGCGCCATGGGGCTATTTTGGACTCCCGCCGACCTACGTTGACATTTTCGGCTTTGGCGTAATGCTGTTTGCGCTCTTGGCGAATCGGTTCCCGTGGACCGACGACCTCCTGCCGAACATGGACGCACAGACTGAAGCGATGGCGAAACATGGGCGGCGCGAATTCGACACGCTGGAAGCGTTTCCCGATTTGAACGCACATTTTGGCGAGGTTGTAACGAAGTGCTTTCAGGCTACGTATCTCACAGGGACGGAGCTCCTTCACGACTTGAAATGTGCACGCGATGGTTGGCTACAGGTAAGACTTGATGGCTGTTGTATCAGTTCGACTTACGCTCTTTCAGTCCCAAGGGCCCAACTGATCATGCTCTAGTTTGTAGTGTTCTCGGTGTAAAGGTATTTAATTAGGACGAAGTTCCTTCAAAGCTTCCGAATGATACATTTCGGTTGTAATTGTAAAGGAGCGGGAACGTGCAGGAGATATGGAAGAATGAATCAGATAGCTTTGTTTCAGTCTCCTTCGTCTCCCACAATTTTCCGAATTTACTGAAAATAGGCTTGATTCAGGGTCTAGCAAGCGCGAAACAAACAATCACGCTATGTAGGCAGTATGTAGGTACCCTAGTCGACGCAGCTGGCGAGATACTGATCCATCGCAAACTCGAATCGAACTTGAGTTGCAAAAGAAACAAAAAATTGTGACGACAGTGGTTGAGCTGCTGCTCGTGAGCAACATCAGGATTTCGCTGAGACGAGGGCTCTGAGATGGCCGCAGTGTTTTCAACCTGCACTCGCACTCGTTGGCAGGTTATCTGTTCGTTGTCCCTCGCGTGGTTCCTGCTGTCTGGGCGGAACCGGAAGTCTGCACAGTCATGAACTGCCTCGAGAGCGTCGGCTAATTCTTGAGTCGGTTGGATGCATGATGATGGAGTACAGTTAGAAAAATTGCGGTGACGAATTCGAAGGATGCAGAAGCTTGGGTGCAGGAAGTGCTGTGCGTGTGTTCTTACCGGCATCCTTGAATTGCGAGATTCGATCCTCGTGCCTGAAGGTGATGTCCGAGAAACCAAACCTTGACTCCTGATGCAGACATATGCAGAAGTTCCGTTCAGGAAATTAGAACGACTTTGAGCCAGAACTTCAAGTTCCCCAGCGACCTCAGCAACACCCGCTGTTTGTTATTTGTAAACCGGTTTTGATCCGGACCGTGGCGCAGGGAGTATATTAATCCTGCTGCGGAAGAAGAGAGAGAATCGTACCTTGACGTTGGTACATTCGGATACGGGGGGTTCGTTTTTTTGAAGGCAGCCAGATAAGAAATGAGATTGAAGCAACCGAGGGCTCAATCTCGAGCTCCCTGCGGTCAAGCGGCGGGACGGAGCACAAAACGCCATTCGTATCGTGTTGGTTCCTAAAAGATGTGCCGCCCAGCTCAACAAACCCAATGTTGTCAGGCTGATAAGTACTTTCCTCCAGTAGGAGCACAGGTGCCTGGATGCCAAGTTTCACTGCGAGTCAAAGTCGACGGATATGAAAAAAATTCGACAGTGCGAGATGGAACTGCTTTTATTTTCTCTTCGGTCAGAAGTCTCTATTCGCCAGGGATGGACCGATCTTCATTTCTCCACCCGACCAAGGTGTCGAGTGTTGAGCGTTGAGAACGAATCTTGATTCTTGAAGGGTTGAATAACCACTTATAATTTCGAGTTCAAGCGGCAGTAATGAATCCAAACAAAGCTTGTAGAGTTTCGAGTGCTGAGAGCTGGCTCTTACCCGCATCCTATAATTTTGAGATAATTGATGCTCGTGCCCGAAAACAGAGTCAAAAATTGAATGTTGAATGCTGAGACGTGAAGCGCGAGGGATTTCAACTTTTTTTTGTTGACCAGCAAAAAATCTCCAGATGGAGGAGAGAGCAAAGAAAGAAGTCCACTCCAAGTTCCCCAGAAACAGGAGTGCCGTCGTGGCTGGTAAGACCCGAGGAGTGGCACCCCCAAAAAGATTTATTCCTTAGCTTAGGCTATGAGAGAAAGCGAGGAAAGAGCAATGAGAATGGAGCGACGAGAAACGAAGATGCACGCTGGTGCTGGTAAGCGAAAGAGGAACCGAGGCGCCATCATAAGAACACGGCTGATGCCGAGCGTGATTGATGTGGGACCCGCTTGTTCCGAACACTCATGTGCGGCCGCGCGCTTCAAAGACGCGCTGCATTCGACTCCTGCGTCCACGAAGGTCCCAGTGTCGCAACTTCCTCATCTCTGCGCGTCGGGCCGTCGGTGCGCTTGTCGCGGGCAGCGGCACGGGCGCGCGCCAAGACGAGAGCGCTAGCAGCGTGCGAACAGCCTGACCTCGCGCCCCTACTCTCGCTCCTCATCTCCGCATTCGACCTCGCACCCGGCGTGCCCGGGCCGGGCGGCTGCATTTCTTAGTACTTGCGGCGATGACGCCTTATTTGATGCTTTAGTGAAGAAACGTGATGCGAAGCAGCGAACAAAGAATTCGGTCGCTTCATCTCCCGCGCGCCATGGCTGTCATTGTCCGAGCATAGCTTACAGCGTCGGGGCGAGTGCGGAAGTGTGGCCCGTGGCCCGTGTCCCGTCCTCCTTCTTCTCTGCACCCTTGTCGAACAACTTGGGAGCAGCCGTCAGCGGCACCGGCCTTCGCCCGAGCTCGGGACGTCGATGTATGCGCGCGGGTGCGTCCGATCATGCGCGGAGCCGATGGAACGAGGGGATAGAGGAGAAGAGGACGAGGTGCCTCTCGACGTGGCCCTGCTCGATGCACGGGTGGCGCGGACGAAGCGGGAGTGGATCTAATCGGAGGTGCCGCGCCTCGCAGCCTCGCAAGACGCTTTTCCGGTGCGCGCCGACTATAGCACTGCGCAGAGCGATCGAGCTCCGACCGCGATTCTCGTTCCGACTGGATAACGAAGACAATCATCTGAGCCCGGCGAGTACTATGACCAGCCCCATGCCGGGCGAATAGCTTGCTTGGGATATCAGCCGAAATTTGGGTGTACATCCCTTCCGCCTCGTCCCCATCGTCTTTGTCTCTCACCCCCCACACCGCGGCCGCGAGTGAGACACCACCAGCAGGATACGCACCGGCGTACGTTTCACTAAAGACGCCTGTGGATGGACCCGCATACGTCCGTCCCGAACAGAGCGCAGAAACGAGATATCACTTGACGCAAGCCCGCTCGACACGCCAGTGGTGCTGTCGAAACGGGAGTGGATCTGAGCGTCGTCGTCTTCCTGCGTTGCGTTATCGGCGACCACTGCGACACCGATAAGCAAAACCACCGCATCCGCCCCCACTGGGTGCCTGCGTCCTTCTCGATTCTCGTTCCGACTCTGATCAAGTGGAAGGAAGACGGCCGGATTCTCGTTGGGAAATCGAAACGAAACAAAGACGATGGTGAAGACGATGCTACGGAATAGCCCACTTCACCCCGACGGATTACAGGGATACCCGCCGGCCTGGTTTTTTGCTGGGAGCGCTTCGCACGGCATTGACGCTAATCGAGTTCACAGCGTCCTCGCTACTCGAGACTCACGCTGTTCACACCACTCTCCAAGTTTGTGTCTTGCCTACTGGTTGTGCTGCACGCGGGTTGCAAACAGGTACTTATGATTATATATGTTTTGAAGTCGCACGTACTTATTTGGACTTGTACTTGGTTTCTCGTGTTTCGCACTAGTTGGTTGTTCGTTCGTCTTTCGTCACTTGTCGGTTGCATACTTGCAAGACTGAGCTTGATTGTGATGTTTAGGTCGCAACAATGAATTCTTTTCATTCTATCGACTCTGAGCTGTACTGAAAGCTGTTACCGCCGATTTTTCTCGGCCAGTCGCGCGCACGATTATTTTCCTTGATCTGCTCCAAGTTCGAGTCCTGGTGAGTGCTAATTGATCGAGGTCTGTTGAGATCTCATAAAATGTACAAACACGGACAAGTTAGGTTGTGAATCTGAAGGTCACACTCCTGTTCCCTTTCTTTTCTGCCTGCCTATTCTCTGCAAGCTTTTCTGTCTCGCCCAGAGCGGCATATTGGCGTTCACGCTTCTTGTTCAAGTGGCGATAGTAATAGGGGGGGGTCAAAGTTCGCTTACTGGGTCGATTCTCATGTCGATTCAGGTGTCGATTCATCCATCGATTCAAAAGTTAATTCCCGTCGATTCTCGGCCAAGAATCGACGGAGAATCGAGGTTGTTGTCGATTCCATGAATCGACGTGAATCCGTGAACCTCCTCCGGAGGAGGTTCATGGATTCAGCTCGATTCTTGATGAATCGTCGATTCTTGGTCAAGAATCGGCAGCAGAATCGCGCCGGGAATCCATGCGTGAATCAGCCTCCTAAGCGAACTTTGACCCCCCCTAATATTTCTGAATGACCCTGTTCCAACAGTCATCACGGTTCAACCGTAGAAACGACCACAACTGACCACATCATTGTCGTGATTCCGGCGAACGCAATGTTTATTGAGTTTCCTCGCTTGAAATCTGCGTAGAATGTCATCAGAGGGCGGTGTAGAGAAAGACGATCAAGTACACGGCGCGTCATCTGCCTGGTAAATTTGCGATGCCCCTGCGCATGATGAGCTAGTTGAACTCGTCTGCTAAGAGAATTCTACTAACACACGGGGTAAATGTTAGTACTGAACTGCCAGGATTAGGCAAGAACTCCCTCTTCTCGGCGGGGTTTTCGAAGACATCCGGAAAGAAGGCCACCGGAAGTAGATTCAAGGGGTTCAAGGGGAAGGGTGGCTGAAGGTTGAGCAACATGGTGAATCGTTACGCTGTAGGGTGTTCAGTACTCAAATCTCGTTGTACCCCTTCGAATTAATGTAAACTCGTGACATCTTGTCTTTCCTGCATGGCGTCTCGATTCAAATCGACACATGTCGAACGAGCTACTGATGTCGAATGAGCTAACCTCGATTTGCATCAACCCAGCTCTTGACTTGATAAGAAATTTGTCACTTATTCGCTGAAAAAAATACTCCACCCAAGTCAGAGTCCGTTTCAATTTTCAATGAGTGAAATGCCATGATCGAGGTACAATCGTTTACTAGTAAGTAGTACGATAACGACCCAACATTAGGTCGTAAATCTGAATGTCAAGCTCCTGTTCCCTTTCTTCTCCGCTTGGCGATCCACCTCGAGCTTCTCCGATTCGCTCAGTGCGGCGTATTGAAGCTCACGCTTTGCGTTGAGGTTTCGGTAATAGTATTTCTGAACCACCCTATTCCAACAGTCATTACGTATTTCAACATCAAATCGAACACTTACCACATAATTGTGGTGAATCCGGCGAATGCGATGTTTATTGAATTCCCTCGTTTGAAGTCTGCACAAAACGTAAGGAGCGGACGGTGCAGACAAGACGATCAAGTACTTACACGGTGCGTCATCTGTTAGCATAGTACTTATGCTATGTAGTTACAGCATAGTGTACTTTCGTGTACATCACGTGCCCCTTATGCGTTTGCAATAGAACCACTACGTTCTGGGCCAAACGCAAGTTCTTCATCTTCCTCGTTACCTCAAGATCGATACGGGCGATACCTCCAGCGGATTTACGCTAACATCATCTGCTTGGTAAATTTGGGATGCCCCTGCGAGTTGATGAGCTAGTTGAACCCGTTTGTAAAACGATATACCCACACACTACGGTATTCATGAGCATACAAATGGTCATAGATTGAACGTTTTACTTGCCGGCGTAAATGTTAGCACTGAAAATTATCTTGTTAAGATGAAGGATTGGGCAAGATTAATCTGAGATGAGTCTGGCACTTGAAGGACGGCTTACGGCTCCAGAAGCGATGCTGCGTTTGCCGACGCTACCGGTCTTCTCTGACATCCATCCGATATTCAAGGGATGATTTTGTGGCCAGGAAGCCACTACAATTGCCCCAAAATAT
The DNA here is from genome assembly GCA_014462675.1 of Mycena sanguinolenta. Classification (NCBI taxonomy): domain Eukaryota; kingdom Fungi; phylum Basidiomycota; class Agaricomycetes; order Agaricales; family Mycenaceae; genus Mycena; species Mycena sanguinolenta. The sequence goes on along the minus strand of JACAZH010000041.1, from coordinate 137,213 downwards.
CTAGGACCATTATAAGAGATCTGACGTGCCGCGAGCGTAAGGAGCTTACTTGACACCTCGACTGGCACCTTCCGGCATGGCACGAAGAATAATCCAACCCACGAGCTGCCATGCGGCTGTATCCATTCAGAGATCGGATGCGAGGCAATGGAGTTCATGACTCACAACCAAAGGCGCCATGGAATCCACGCTCTCGTACCATGTCCGAATGCCTTGTAAGAATAATCATGAATATGCATTGTAGAACGTAGGGAGGCGCCGTCAATGCGTTCGACACAAAAACATTGAAATTGAAAGACTTGATGACGGTGGGGAGATCTAGCGTCATGAGTGCTCATCCAATTGTTTTTCTCAGCACACTTACAGGTTCCGAGTGGGTTAGTTGGTGTCAGACCGAGGTTAGACAATAGAAGGTGGCCCCATAGGCCAAGGTCTGTTGCCGCATCCTTGAAATCTTACGCGTTTCCTGAAGAAATAAAAGGGTAATTATTGAAAGAATACCAGAATCGAGTCAAATTTGGCACTCACTCGTACTCTCGTTTGGCCTGGTCATCTCTGATCACACGCGTAATAGCGATTTGGACCTGGCGGTCCGTAAACCACGGCTTGGTGCCCCTTAGTCCGCCGCGGGTGGAAGAAACGTTTCGCGGTAGATAAAACCTTCAAACAAGTTCAGTAGTCATCTTGGTGTGTTGAAAATGAACACAGCAAATTACTACGGCGACACAGACCGTGATGATTCCATCCTGTGTATCGTTGTCAGTGCGGCTCAAGTGCAGACACGAACCAACGTACAACCAGGAATAACCATTTCCATCCTTCCAAACCCGATCTTCCGCCCAACTGCAATAGTCCGCTCGCCATCAGCCCACTGACAGCACTTGCAATTGCCTGGGAGGAAAGGAAAGGAGGAAAGTAAGGTCAAATGAGAAAAAGCCCACCTGGATTCCCCAGAACCAACCGAGTCTCGTCGGAAGCTCAGTGCTTTTATAAAATCCACCAAGATATATCAATGTGGCCGGTATGACACCACCCTCGGTGATCGCAATAACTGGCAACGGATTGAGCGCGATGATTCTAGCAGCTGGAGAAGGGCTTACAGATTCGAACAGTTATGTATCCTCCTCGATCCTTGATTAATGCATGGGACATAGTAACAAGCCCCCACGCAAACATCAAGATAGGAATCCCTGCGAACAGTTGGATATTATGTTCGAGACTTCGAGAAACACCCACATCTGGCTGGCCCGACGATTTTTGCCATCACAGCCCCCGAACTGAAAATTTCAGAAGTAGGGCTTTTGCACGAGGTGGACTCACAAGCAAAATATGGAGAAAAAGACAGCATAGATCGCAGTAGCCGTGTTTACCGTGTCGATGGTGAAACCCAAGTCCCCGGGCAAATTGTCCGAGATTGCCTGTAGAAACCAAAGATGAGGCTTTTTTAATCTTCCTGTTGTGAGTGGCAAAGACTTACGTTCGAGTTGTTCGTGCGATCCATATTGAGGACGAAGGTGGTCAGCAGAATCCAGGGGAAGAGGCGTGTGTCGAGGATTCGGACAACCTGAGACTCTTCCTCGGCGAAATATTGCAAGTCTTGGACGTAAGCATTAGGCTCTCCACCGAGCGTTTGCGTCGCAGTCACGGTTGCGGTTTCGGTCCAGGTGTTAAGTTGACCAACTTCGCCAATCGCAATTTTCGAGTCCACCTCGTCGTCTGTCTTTGACGAGGGCGCCATGGGGAAAGGAAACGAGATAAGAGAGGCTGGGACAGGTGTCAAGACATTATATATGGCAGCATCTACGTTCACCATACCTTGAGAAAATTGCGCAATGCGACAATGTCGGCAGTGGATAGAGCTATTATGGAACACATTCCCGCTTTGTTCTCTTTCATATTCCAGCGGAAATCCGGGTGTGCTAAGGCGGCGTAGAAGGCAAGTTGGTTTGTTCGCAAAGAGGGAAGAGATTCTCCCACGGTTATCTGATCTGCACAGCCATCAATTATATAATCTAGTCAACCAGTGCCATTACTATTTTCATTTGGCTGAGATTCAATGCAGCGGTCGAGCAAGGGGCATCCGGCATTTAAACCGGCCGGTTAGTCCAGCCGCCAGGCCGGAAAAAAAAAACATTTCCATTTTTGGCCGAAGTCAAGCTGAAGTTCAAATGCTGACGAGGTCGACACTCGCATCGTAGGCACTCAAAAGTGTGTTTATTGGTATTCTGGAGCCTTGCACCTTGATTAGAGGGTAGGCATCTATAGAGGGAAATTGCCAATCAATCGCCTATCAGTGAACTCGATGGATAATTGGGTAAGCATAGGTGCAGGAAGCTAAGAAACAATGTAAGATGTAATATGAGAATGTTATGCATATTTTATGGACACCATCACTATATTCCTTTGAATGTAGCAGTTTACATCCTTGTTCAACCGCAAGTGCTCGTTGGAAGTAACCCGGAACAACTAAAACATCTGCTTCACTGGTCACAAAATTGTGTATAAGGCGTATTGCAATAAATACTGCACATCTCTTTCATCCGGCCCAAGTGTGTGAGTAAATCAAGAGCAGCTTAATACTATCGATCTCTCACCTTTGCAAATTCGCGTACCTTTTGCAAAATAAAGTCAAATTCTTTTCTGGCCTCAATTTTGCTCCAATCCATCTGGATAAAATATGGGGCGAGTCCTGGTTCCCGACAATGCAGCAAGGTGAAATTCAAAGGGTACAAGCCAGATTGAGAGAGCATCCAGCCGAAACTTTTTTTTTGCAAAAATGCGTATTTTTGATGGCTGGCTCGGCAACCAATTGCGAGCTCAATTCTTTCCTAAAGCTTAAATCACTTTACGGTTGCCATCTATCCACCATGAGAATCCTATATACCGATTCCGAAGCTCATCCGGCAAGATTTTTTTTAAAAATGGGAGTGCCATCATTTTTTTCCCCCAAAGGTGAGAGATCGATAGTGATGTAAGGATTGAAATACCTTGAAGCGAGCCGAAAGCGAGTTGAAAGCGAGCGGAATTGCGATATTGAAGACACAATCAGAGAAAGTTCTTCGCGGGACCGCACGGTCAACGGCACGGCCGCAACGAGTGCACGGGTAAAATAACGTATCTTGATTATAACGCCGAATTTGCGCTGAATGGCACATTTCTAATTTCGAGATCACCGCATGTCATGTGCCTGTCCAGCAAATGGGAAGTCTCTTGTCCAATTCACCTGACTCCTCTTCACTGCGCCTTCCCGGAATACACAGCAGACAGCATTTGAAATTTGACGGACCCGGGCACAGACCTAATTTACGCGTTCCCAATCAGCGACTGCCCACTCGATAGTTGAGAGAGAGAGAGATCAAATCTGCCTACCAGTCAGGACATAATGATTTCCGCCGGTGCAGTTACTGGTGAACAGACACTGCCCACCGCCGAGCGAGGCGGAAGCGCACGGCGCCTTGGTGCAGCACTTGATGTCATCGGGGTCGTTTGGGCAGAGACCGCTGGTGTAGGAGCCGCCGCCCGCGGTGCAGCTGCTAGTAGAAATGCACACGCCGGGCCCGGAACTGCATGGGCCATTTTCGGCAGCAAGGGTGGTTGCAACCAATGCGAAGAAAACGAAGACAGATAGCATCGCTATTGGGTAGGGTTCCGCACGCCGGATTAAATAGCGCTGGAGGCTGTTATATATCATTGGAATGTTTTAATAGGAACGAGTAGCTGCGCACATGGACTGATTCTTATCTTTCATCTGCCAATTAAGCAAGATTGACTTTCATTACTTGTCGGCGCTCCACCGTGTATTTTTAAGACCGTCAAGGGTCCCAAGGCGATTCAACCTCCCTGCATTCCATTGTATGCCCGATTTCAATTCACTAATTGTTGCAGGACTCCTCCGATTATATATACTTGCCACTAAGATCCCAGCTCCATGTCGAAGCGCGTCTGTTCAAGAGCAAATCCACCAAGCAAGCGCTAAGGGCGTCTCGTATTACATTGCAACTGCGACATTATCATGTTCAACTGTTGTTGAAAAGAAGATAGAAGTCTGATGTCTTTCGCACTGCCCGATAGTAGTTGGATTCCCACTGTGTCCGGCTCCATTTTGAACCCAGTTTCGATAGCAACACATTTTCGACATCCTGATTCCCCCTCCTCGACAGGCGCGGGAAATTCTCGATTTAGAACCCTACCCGCTATCCCCTCTGATTGAGCTCTATCGGAGATCCATTGAACCCGCATTCCCTGGGCATACTCGCCCATACTTCCAGATTACAAGACGGAATATTAAGGAACCCCATACAGAGTATCGACCATGGTTGTGCAACTTATAATCTGATATAATGGCTGGTGTCTCCAGCTGTTTCGACATATTTTTTCGGATGATTATCTGTAATCATACAGAGCCACGGCAGGCTGCTTCGTGCCCCACCACCTCGGCTGAGGTGCAAGTGAGCGGGCGCTTCGGGGCCTGCCAGTGATTCAGCGTCAAGTATAACGGTGATGTTCAACCGATGTGAAACAGATTGCCCAAAAGCAAGTGTGAGAAGGCTAGACGGACACGAATAATTATATAAAGAGTGAAGAGAAGAGACGAATTGAGAATGTAATTGTGAAAGCCCAAAGCACTCTCGAAACGCTGGTGTTTTCTCTGCAAAGTTGGCAGAAATTGGGGGGGCCAGGGGTAAGCTATGTGCATATCGGTCGTTTTTGATTGAAGAATAATCGGCTTTGGATTCATCGCGCAAGGCAGACTGCTCGCTGTCCGCCTCAGCGTAGATTGTAGGGGGAATCCCTCCGTTGCACAATATACTTGAAGTACGTTGTATCATAGACTGCTTTCGGGAATGGAATGGAATTCAACTCGTGCGTATATCGAGGTGGCAGGGTTATGTACGGAGTTGCGCACACTTTTTGAGTCGTGAGCCGGGAGGAGGGTCCGAGTTGTGATGGATCCCAACAATTTTCGAGGACGGAGTGCATTTTCCGAGTTGGTATCATGGAATGTTAACGATTAATCAGATAATCGTTACCGGCCATCGAGCCGAGACTTGCGTTCGTACGAACGAATGTTTGAACACCACAAAGCTGGAACAAAGCCAAGCGAAGCATGGAAATTGGGCATGTACAGGTTACACCTTGACGTTTTCCTCTCGATGTGCGCAGGCGGCTGTACTAGTCCAAAGAAGATCACTTTCCAACCCGACTGAGTAGAGCGCTTGCAGCTTGGAAAAACGCCGGGCCCGAGATCTCCACGCGCGCGAGTGCGAGTCCGTCGGGGCTTAGCGCTAAATGTCCGGCCTTTACCGAGGAGCGTCCCGTGGTCCATAACGCCAGCGGACTATGCAATCAAGAGTAGCCAGGGTCCCAGAATACCGAATGTCGCGGCATGGCCATCGGGTAAAGCCACTGACGTTTCCCCACGCGCAGATTCCACCGAGCCAGAAATTTGGATTCGAAAGGAGCGACCTAAGGCCGTCGCGGCCAGTGGCAGCTACGCCAGGAAAGCTCCCAGGCGCGGCATTGCGTGTGCAGAGAAGAATTCCTGTTCCGACAAAGCCCCTGAGGGTTAGATATCAATCACGTTGAGGACCAAAAAAAGGGACTTGGAGATACATCGAGTCTTGCATCAGGACAGGGAAAGTACTGGAGAGGCTGAGACGCCTCAGCGAAAAAGTGGGTGGGTTTGGGGTGGGTCGATGAGAAAGGCTTCAAGTTGCACGTGTATCGATTCCGTAAGTATGACATAATTGTCCTTAGACTCTTTCCTTCCCCTTCTCCTGCTTGTGTCCACGCCTTCGCCCTCGTCCTTCCGGTCGCCGGCATACGCACACGCATACCTTCGCAGCGTCGCGCGCGCCAGGTGTAGGGATGGAGAGAGGAGCGGGCGCAGGGGAGGACGAGGTGCCCCTCGACGTGAGGGTGTGAGGACGAAGCGGGAGTGGATCTGAGCGTCTCTCGCCTCCTGCCCTTCGTGCCACCAACCGCTGCGCCAGATTCCGTAGCGCAGCGAAGCCTATGGCGATTCCGGCCCTACTCTGACTTGATTAAGGGAAACGAGACGATATTCCTCTTCTGTTCTCTTTCTCCCTCGGCTTTAGGCCGCTTCGGCTTTGCAATCAGTTTGGGAGGATTCCAGCCTACTCTGTTTGGGAATCCACTGAACTCAGCGCTCCGCTTGAGCCTCGCATCTCTTGAGGGCCTGAACCTCGCTAGCGCTTCACGCCGGCGCTGCACGGCGGGTACGCTGATCTAGGCATGGCAATCTCAGGTCTATCGATTCTCGCTTCACGGTATTCACACTGCTCTCGTTGACGGCGTTCACTGTGCACGCGACTCCAGCTCACGGCGCTCACGCTGGTCTCCTAGCACCATCTAGGCTTATGTCCGCCGATTACAGAATATGCTTGCGTCTTGCGCTGCATGTTTTCTTTGCAAGCTGGATTGTACATATCTGTAGCTCGCAAAAACTAATGGTATTGGAATTTTCACGAAACCCTCCTTGTTTTGTCCCGCTCTGCAACTTTAGGCAAAGTTTGCTTGAAAGCGGCGTCGGGAAGAAACTTTTGTGTGAGTTTAATTATCTTAACGCTTTTTCGGTGGGATATTCTCACGCATTTCGAGGTTGAAGATCCATTTAGTCCTTCAAATTTGATCATCCCTCGCTCCTCCATGGTCCAGGTTTGGATTCCCTGTCTGAAATTTGAACACCAAGGTAGGCAGGTATAGTTCATATTTGCATGGCAACTCTTGTGCGACTTGGCTTCATGCGTTCGTACGCGTACCGTGCTCTCCATCGAGTCCCGCTTCCAGCTAGATCTGAAGCTCGCTCTTTAATATAATATTCAAAGGTTCAGGATCTGACGTAACCATCCACAAGCTGCACGATCTCGCGAGTAGGGGTTGCTTGACTGCATGCGGCCGCGGTGAGGAGGAGTTCTACCAAGGTAATTCATGGCTCTGCTAAATCAAAGTTTGTTCTCATTGGCCGTGGCCGAAGCTTGGTGAACAGTACTGACATCCAGAGGCGCACATATCTAGCACACGACATTCTGAAGTTCGGGCCCGACGCGTCGTACTTCTGCATCTCATTCTCATCTCACCCACTTGACGGCGGATGCTCGCGGCAGACTTCCGAGCACACACAGCCTGCTGCGGTGCTTAGTGTGGGCGGCGGCGGTGCGGACACGGTGCTGTATGTAGCGCTGTGTGGGGGGAGGAGAGGATCAAGGTCCGCTCAAATCCTTCCTCTTATTCAGTGCTCAACGAGTGTGCATCTCGTACGTACAGCGGAATCAAGTTTGGCGTCAAGGCAGCAGTCAACGGCAACAAATTTTCACCGGATTATGTATGTTCGGTCTTGTCGAGGTTGTGTTACTTCGAATTTGTTACATGGCAGTTGCGACTTGAGCACTGCGCATTGTCGACGAATCAAAATGAAGCTTGTGCCTGAACAATTGGTGCCGGTAACGACTCGGTCTTTTTATTCCACTCCCTCGGAGCTGTACTGAAAGTTGTTGCCGTCAGGTTTTTCTCAGCCACTCGCGCGAGTGATTATTTCTCATTTACTCCGAGTATACTCTGTCTGATCTGATGTACTCTAGCACTACTCATTCACGTCACTTACATTTATTTGACTTCATAGACGATTCCTATATACCTCACAATTTTTTGCTTTCATTTTGTTCGTACTGTTCCAACTATTCTCTTCTCCGAACCGTGTTCAGGTACCCATCTCTCCGATCTCCGCGTAGTGGACGAATGTAAAGGTTTGAACAACTCACTGGCCGTGTTGTACTTGAATAAGGCTAATGTTCTCCCACGGACAATGTCGCCCGACGCAAATCCAATCAAGAGTTTGCATTACAATCCGGTGTTGGCCCGGCTCGGCTTTGCTTTTTTAAATTCATTCGGCAGTTGCCGAAGTATTCACACGGTTCATTTCTCGCTATTGAAACTCAAGGACACATGCTGTACAGTGCACTACGGCCGCAGATAAAGCTGTTGGCGATGGCGAAATGAATCGCCACTTGCCCAATCGCCACCCTGGCGCAGAGTGGCGAAACGGTGGGGTCGGAATTTGGGGGTGGCGAATAGGTGACGACAGGATAAGATTGCTTGATTAGGTATGCTTTATCAACCATACTCTCTCTGCATTTGCATTGTTTTTTTCGCTACATAAGCACAACAGTGGTAAAATTCCAGATCCCATGCTGTTTGGACAATTTTTTTCACCTCTGGTACTTGAACTCTGCCCTTCCAATCACGAGTGGTGAGAGAAAGATTGACCCTTTCTACACCAACAACTTTGAGCCGGTCAGGGCCCTCGGGAACAAGTCGAAACAAGTCAAGTACAGATGCAAATATTGTAAATATAGTAGAAACTCAAATTTCTTTCTCTCTAAAGACATGACATCATCTCCGAATCACCAGCCTGGCACAACCCCTCGCGAAACTCAATCGCCATTTCGCCGTGGCGAGACGAGCCAAATTTTGATTCGCCATGTGCATTAGCCGCAGACCACAACGATTCATTTTTAATTTCAAGAAGACAAATGCCTAAGCTGAGGATGTACTGGTCCACCTTCCAGTTCGAGGGCTCGAAGGTGAGATTACAGAACAATCGCTTTGAATGGAGGCTGAAGACAGCTTACAGGAGGGATGGATGCCAGAAGCTGGGGTCTCTCGCCACATCTTTTCTATCCGGATCGAACCCTTTGCTGGCATGAACTCGTCGTAATCCGTCGTAAACATTTTCATCCAAAGAGCTTCCGTGGAGGGGAGTTGTAATGTGAATTATGGGGAAGCCGAGTGCTTTAGCATCTTCCGAGGTGAAGTGGACAGGCCCAGATGTTGCCTAGATGAATCCAGCGAACAGTAGGCGGGACAGTCTGGCCATTTGACTGGACTCTTTTCGGTTTTGAGGTCCGCCGGACAAACAAACAGATACTCATCCAGCGCTTCCGAGTACTGGAAGGGTTGACTAAACATTGAAGGCGAAAAAAGGCACTCGTCAGAAAAGTTATTTCGCGAATCAAATATTGAAGCTTCCGAACTTGGTTAAATTCGCACCATAGTCCTTGAGGTGGGATTGTCTGGAATTGAGAGAAGATATAATGATTTGCCTGCGCCAGCCAGGAAGGCGATAAATTTCTGTCCACTGATAATCGCAAGTCGAGATCATATGCCTGGCAGGCGTCATCTTGAAATCAAAGAATATGAGAAGTGGACGGAATATAGAAGAGTTTCCAAGCGCATGCGCGAGTGCCTCATCTAGGATGCGAGGAAGACTTCTCTTTTTACGCCTCGGTCATTCACCCGAGTAAGATCCCCTCAGGAACTGATTTGTCGCGTGGAAGCGGCGGAGAGCTCAAAGCCGCGATGAATTTCCACGGGACCGGAAAGCCAATCGGGAGTTCGCATTGCAGATTTTCCGGCATTCTGACTGGGCTTTGCTAGCTGTTGCCGAGATATTCTCACGGTTTATTGGTTTGTGAGGACCAAAGTACGATGCACTGCAGCCCTTGGCAACAACAATCCATTTGAAATTCTCTCGCAACAGGGATGGTAAGTACTGAATTCTGTTTTCTCGTTTTGGATTTTAAGGAGATTCGAACTTTTGAAAAGGAATAACCACGGTCAGTTGGGCGCTGCACTTTTCAACTCACTGCATGTCATCGCACAACGAACACGCGTACCTATTCAACAAATATTTACTACACACAGCACTTGAAAGTAGACGGACCCGGACAAAAACCTAATTTACACGTCCCAATCAGTGAACGTCCACTCGCCAGTTGAGAGGGAGAGATCAAATCTGCCTACCAGTGAGTATGGTACCGGTGCAAGTACTGGTGAACTGGCACTGCCCGCCGCCGCCCGGTGCGCACGGCTTCTTGGTGCAGCATCTGATGTTCTCGGGGTCGTCTGGGCAGAGGCCGATCGCGCTGACGCCACCACCCGCGCTGCAGCTGCTGGTTGAGATGCATATGCCTGGGCTAGAGATGCAGGACCCGTTAACGGTGGCCCATGTGGTTGTGACCGATGCCAGGAGAACGATGATAGGCGAAAATCTCATGGGGAGGGAGGGCTCTGGAGTAGGGTGCATTCGGTGGCAAGTTTGGTTAAATAGCGCTGGAGACTGTTAGGTGTTAATGGAATGTTTGAATAGGAACGAGAAGTTGCCCGCGTGCGCTGATTTTCATCTCCCATCTGTCCATTTGTGCAGCGTAAAAAACTGCTTGGCGACACCGCGCTGCAGCTGTTCAACATGTCCCAAAGCTTCACGTCTTCGTTCGGGGGGGATTTAGAATGGCTTTTATCACTCGTGGCTTCGCACCGCGTGCTTAAAATGGTATTTCTGACCGCCAAGTGCGCCAAGTGGATTCATTCTTTCTGCGTTACATTGTATGCGGGCTCCTGGCAATCCCATATATGGTCTCAGGACTCATCTGATTTTATAAACTCACCACTGGGATCACAGTCTGTCCAACAGCAAATCTATCAAGGAATTTGTGATTCTTTACACTATTCAGTCTGCGGTGCCTATCGTGGTGTAGTACGATCACAGGGTAACACTTTTCCTTCATGTACTCCTCAGAATCCGACAGGAAAGTCTAAATCTGGGGTAAGCGCGTCTCGTGCATTCCAGCCGGGACATTATAATGCTATGGCGTTCAAATTGTACATTTAATCGGCCGCAAAAGATTTCGGGTTTTTCGGACCTTCCGCAATAAAAATAGGCACTCTGTCGCTATCCCCGCAAAAAACAGAAGCGCCAATCACCGAGTTTATCTGGCGGGGAAATCACTGATTCCCGCAAGATAAAGTTGGCCGCCCGCAAAATATACAACCAACATGCCCGCAAAACTTTTGGCGGGTCCGCAAAACTTCTGGCTGGAAATTTTCTCAACAATCAGAATTGTGGTCGGAGAACCGTCGAGATATTGATATCAGCAATTGAAGTGACGATAACACAGGAGGAAGTACGGCAACTCGATGTAGCAGCAATATCTCAATCCAGCCAGCAATCGCTAATAAGGCTGAGTGAGGGATAAAAATGAGTGAATGAGGGGAGGTTCTGGTGAAAACCAACAATTATTGAACCTAACAGGTGTAAAGGTTGCCGAGATCACTGAAGACAGATGTACAGAGAACAGACATCTAGCTGACATCTAGACTTAGCAGTGTAAACATGGAGAGTGTTTGATTGAACCAGTCTCATGTTTGAGGAAAGACACTATCTCTTTCCCAGCTGGAGCATGTATGCATACGAAGGTTCAAATGCGAGGTGAAGCCCTTAGAGTGTTTACTGTACAGTAATAAACGATATAGCCAGTGCAACGAGGCTAGAGATTTGCTGGCTTGGCTTGGCTCTGGTCTGGCTTGAGCCGTGGCTTGAATTATAAAAGTTGAAGTTTGTGTTCATAACTATAATGTGTGAGTGCATTTGCATAGTTCTGTATGAGGGTCAGATTGTACATTTATTCGGCCGCAAAACTTTTCGGTGATTTCGGACTTTCCGCAATATAAACACGCCATTTAGCGCTATCCCCGCAAAACAAACGGCTGTCATTCACTTACTTTTATTTTGCGGGGAAATCACTGATTCCCGCAAAATGAATTCGGACGCCCGCAAAATATAGCATGTGCGCCCGCAAAACTTTTGTTGAACACTTTCCGCAAAATTTTAAGATGAACTCAGGAATGCAGGCAAACAGCTGAGACAATGATTAGATTGGTTATGAAAGGTGTAGAAGGTGCGGAGATGCTTGGGATGTTATGAGGATAGAATGTAGCTGCTACATAAGTTGAATGTACTTGACATTGAATAAGCAACTGTAAGTCGAAACGGAGGTCAGTAGGCTGGGAGCTAGGCATGTGAGGGATGCAAGCACAAGAAAGAAGATTCCAGGTAATAGGGATGCAGTACCAGATTGTCGGTTGAATATAGCTGTTGGAAAAGTAGCAGTGATACATAGCAAACTGCTCGCTACAGCACTGGTTGTTCCATAATGATGTTGAGTCCCTCGAACTCAGCAAGGATATTGGTCGGCAAGCACAAGCAATGACATTGTCAAAACGAACTGCGGGTAACAAAAACTAAATAAACACCAGGAGCTTGAATAGCTAGGTGGTCCTGCATAGTTATCGTTTTATTAAGCTTCCCAATCTAATTTCTATTAGAGTGCAAGCTTGGCGCACTTTCTGAGCGCTGGGACCCGAGATCACCGAAGAATCTCTATGGTTGCTTTCCGTGTTACGTCGTTTCAGCTGAGCTCATTTACTTCGGTTGCAATGCTTAAACTGTGCTGTTCTCGCTGTTGTCTGTTCCACACACACACCTATCGATTATTATGCATTCCGCTGTTGATCAGGGACAAGAAACATTGTACCGTGGCCACTTGAGGATGTAATTACCTCTTCAACAATCTCGGGCTGAAGCTGAAGCTTAAACTGATGGGTTTATTAATGTCCGGGGTTAATTGCACCTCAAAATTCAACTGCAACACTGACTTTGGGCTGTCCATCGTGAGTCAAGTCGAAGCAAGAGGCTGAAAGCAAGTAGACTGTTTGAGCTGAGGCTGATGAGGCACGAGTTGGCTTGGTAAGAGATAAGGCTCGATGAGGGCACTTACAGATAGACGCCATGTTTATTGATCATTTGCTTGTTGCTCGACGCATCCTTCACGTCTGCATATGTCATTTTTCGAGCCCCTCCCTCCCATCCCTGCTCACGCTTGGACGCATCGCAAGTCCTGCCCTTCCCGGCGCACGTCAGCGAATAGACCGTGATGCGGCCAATTCCCCCGGCACCCACGCCTACCAGATATCCAATGTGTGCCTGACAGTCCATTCTTCCACATCCTTTTCATGCAGCTTTTGCGAAGACAACATTCTTTGCATCTTCTCCTTTAATATTATGTTTATTTGACCTTCATCCCCAAATCTAAGTGCTGAGCCGATATCTGCCTCGTTGACTCAGATCAACTGCATTCCTGCACAGCAGCCACTGCACTACTCCGGCTCTGGTGGGGTGTAGGACTCGCAACGTTGTCTTTGCCGTATTCATACTATTGTGATGCCCAACTGTGACTTCTCGATCTAAGAAGCAGCCGGTCTGAATATCTGAATGAATACCGGGCTATATCTCTAAATTTTGTGGAAAGTGTTCAACAAAAGTTTTGCGGGCGCACATGCTATATTTTGCGGGCGTCCGAATTCATTTTGCGGGAATCAGTGATTTCCCCGCAAAATAAAGTAAGTGAATGACAGCCGTTTGTTTTGCGGGGATAGCGCCAAATGGCGTGTTTATATTGCGGAAAGTCCGAAATCACCGAAAAGTTTTGCGGCCGAATAAATGTACAATCTGACCCTCATAAGTCACTGTTAGTAAGGGACAATGTATAATGCTGGTGCACGCAGTTGTACGAGGTTACCTGGTTTGGACTATTGCTCTGAACATCTCAATCAACCTCGGAACACATCCAGAAGGTTTGCTTGAAGTTGCAACCAGAAGTTTTGCGGACCCGCCAAAAAGTTTTGCGGGCGTGTTGGTTGTATATTTTGTGGGCGGCCAACTTTATCTTGCGGGAATCAGTGATTTCCCTGCAAGATAAACTTGGTGATTGGCGCTTCTGTTTTTTGCGGGGATAGCGACAAAGTGCCTATTTTTATTGCGGAAGGTCCGAAAAACCCGAAATCTTTTGCGGCCGATTAAATGTACAATTTGAACGCCATATAATGCTAACTGTTGTTGAAAGAAGACAAAAATCTGATGCCTCTCACACTGCCCGTTAGACGTAGAATTCCCAAATGCGCTCCATTTTGAACCCAGTTTCGATTACAACCCATGTGCAACATTCTGCTTCGGGTTCTTCAGTGTCCCGATTGAGAACCTATCTGCTATGATTCCTGCCCTCGAGATGACTGTGGATTGCGAGTCCTTGTTTGTGCTCCGGATAAACACGCGGGATTATTGATTCTTGCTGCGAATTTGAAGCTTGGGTTCATTTTAAGTATCCTCCGAGTCTGCTTTCCGCCCTCTAATTCGAATTCCCTCCGCACCTGGCATGGCTGTGCAGCACCGGCCTGCTCAGCGCGAATTAATTCAAATCCAAACGAATAGCAAAAGCGTTCAGTCTGGAAAAACCCATGCCGGGGATGCTCCTTCCTGGGTCGTGCCATTTCTTCCCCTCTGAGTCGGGAACTTCGTTAATCTCCACCTGAAGTATGACATGTCCTCTGGACTCTACTTGTCCCAGCTCAACTCATGAGCTCATTCTTCAGTGGCTTGGCCCTCAATTCTTAGTACTGGAGGCTGGCGGGTCGGACACGAGACGACTTGAAGCATTGGTCTTTCGGACGCCTCGACGCGGCGGCGTGTACTACTGCTAATTTGGTCTAAGGGGAACCTCAAGTTGAAGCCTAGGTCTGGGTGCGCCGACTGGCTACTCGATATTGGAGCAGAACTTCAAAAACCTCAACGTCGAATGTCCGTAGACATGTCGATCGATTGAAAATCTTCAAAGGATGAAAGAAAACATTCACAGCTCGGGGCCCGGCCAGCGGTTTCATTATCAACCTTTGTTCGCATTGCATCGTGCTCATTGATTCTCAAGATCTAGATCTCAAGCCTGAGACTTCACAGCAGCAGTCGAAGACTTCACATGGACTTCACACGGTCCAAGCCTGAGTCTGCAATTGGGAAAGTATTTCCTTTACCATCTGGAATCAACCCGCCTTCAAATAACATTGCCGTCGAGTCTGAATTCATTTGAACCCCTAGGTGAGCCCTGTTCTCATTCCCGGAATTTCTCTGTGGTCTCATATACTGATAGATCTTGGATTCTTGGCACCAAGTATTTGCTTCGGGGACACCCCTTTATCCAGTCAGTATTCATACTATTCCTCTCCAGGTCTCTGCTCGATTTCTGCTTCCTCCCAACCGCTTCAACTACTTGAACTACTGTTATCTGCTTGGAACTGATCCTTCGTGTTGTTCACATCGTGTGACGCGTCGTATGATTTCCCACAATTCATATTGAAACTGCAATTCGCGGTTTTTCATGGCACACGTTTACAAAGGACTGGGATGATTTTACGGAGGCAAAGGCTTCGATTCAGACCGCCAGAAAATAGTCGACCTTCAAGTAGTGGTCGAGCGTAAAACTTGCATTGACCGGTGTCGCGATCGAATAACGGCGTCGAGAGTTCAAAAATGCGACCGACAATGTCGGCCAGAAAGCCAATCGGAGTTTGCATGACAGATTTTCCGGAGTTCTGGCTTGGCTTTGCTGGCTGTTGCTGAAATAGTCTCATTGTCTATTTCTGGTTAGGTGCACTGCAGTCCTGAGCAATAACAATCTATTCTCAATTTCTCTCTCCACGGGGAGAGTAAGTACGAAATTGATTTTTCTCGTTTTTGGGGTTTACAGAGATTCGAACTTTTGAAACGGAATGACCATGATCAGCTGGGTGCACGTGTCATCACACAATGAGCACACATACCTATTCAGCAAATATTCACTACACACAGCACTTGAAAGTAGACGGACCCGGACAAAAACCTAATTTACGCGTCCCGATCAGCGAACGCCCACGACGGTTGAGAGAGAGCTCAAATCTGCCTACCAGTGAGTATAGTACCGTTGCAGGTGGGCGCACGGCAATTTGGTGCAGCACTTGAAGTCCACGGGGGCGCCTGGGCAGAGACCGACCGTGCTGACGCCACCGCCCGCGCTGGAGTCTATGGTGAAAATGCATATGCCCGGCCCGGTGATGTGCAGGAAATAAGACCACACCTAAACACCGCAGATTTTGCGCGTTTTAGGTCTTATTTCTCAGCACTATCTCTTACTTCTGTCAATGTATAGTCTCTGTGCATTTGGCTGGGCAATGATCACGGAGTAACGGGTACAATGAGTAGGAAACTACTTAGCGGACCGGCAGGTGCTCGCTCTGAAACATGTAGGGGATGTGTAGCCCATAAATACTTAAAGAGGGACTATTTCGTACTTGTACCTCTCAGAGGAATAAGCGCGGAGTATCTATTTCCACGTGTGGGATTGTTGGGCCTTGTTTCTAGCAACGACGACCGTGTCTAGAGTACGTGATGTGCTAAGAAGGCCCAGAACCCTTCTTTCCGACAGTGATTCATGTTACCATGAAGGGAACAGTCATCCTTGATGGGATTGATCGTTGACCGGAATAGAATGGCCTTACGGAAGAAGGGAGCTGCTTTGAGAAGGACAAAGTGTTGGGTATCATTGGAAAGCTACAGAGCTCAGGAGTATTTCCCGATGGTCTAGAAGGACGGAAAGAGGGTGTAGAAGGAGATATACCAGGAGGGAACAAGGCATCAGTTTCGATCGGACAGGATTTCCAATTCTTGGGTTGTGGGATAACCGGTGGATCAGTTCTTCCCGTTGAACAGCCAATCGCATTACTCACGCAGGATACCTTTCCGACGGATAAACGGCTCAGGGCTAGGGCAGAGGGCTTGGGCGTCTTGTTTCTAGCGGAGGACATTCTTTCATATGATTGTTTCTTATTTACATGTGATTGTGGACACTGTATAAATACTTAGAGGAGTTCGTCAGTACGACACAGAATCATCCCTGTATTAGTAGGCGTAACGCTTGCGACTTGGGTTTTATTTCTGGGGTTGGCGCTTTGAGCACAGTCAGTTATTGGACTTGTCATTGTGAAACCTTCTGGTTGGAGTTGGAATAAGAAGTTTTGGTTATCGGAAACGTCTTGAACGTGATTGAGTGAACACTGCTGCACGGATTGTACGGGAATTGCACGGATTATACGAATTGCACGTTATTGCACGGATTGCACGTTATTGCACGAGTCTTTGGACTATTGTTGGGTTGGATATCGACGGAGGAACACCTCACACACACAACTTGCTCGGGAATAGCTTATTTCCCAACACTATCGCTCTTGCCTCTTTGGCTACAAACTATCCATCGTTTGGATACTACTTGGAACGTTCTTTCCGGTAGTTCTGATCGGTGAAGGTCGCTTTCTCTCTGAGGAGTACCTTAACCTTTCCCTTCAACCTACGTCTAGGCCCTGACCAAGGGACTGACACTCGTCTGGTCTTGTACTTTCTCGGCTACTTACGCTCTTTTCACGTCTTTGGCTTATTTCCAGTAGCTTATCGCTATTTCTGGGAGCCTTTGATTGTTGTTTTGAGTGTTTAGTTGGTTGTTTTGGTATAGGTTCGGAGCACATCGATCATCTGGAGCCCACCGCGAGGGGAGGGTTATAAATCTCTTTCTGAGAGATTACTTTCGACAAAACTATTTCTGGGTCTAGGAAACTAGCCCATACCGTCCGTCTGCATCGTTCGCTATTCCTCCACGGGGTAGAGACCTTTCGGACACACCACCTAGCGGTTTTCCTAATCTTCTTCGAGGAGAAGGAACGCTAAACTTCGGTTCTCACCGCACTACGGCGCCTGTACCAAGCAAAATAAAACAAAACCTCGTGAAACTTCGGTTTCTGCACGAGCACGGGCGACTCTTGTTCCCCCGCTTCAAAACTTCACGCATCGGAAGCCTCGGTCACCATCTGAGTCTTCTTCTCGTGGTCGTGGTCGTGCTAGTATTGTTTCTGGGACGTCTCGCTCTGTGGTTACGGAAAACGATCCTCAGGTTCCCTTGTCAGACGACGAAGGATCTACACCAGTTCCTGACTCGCTCTTAACTCAAGGATCTTCGGGTGGCTCTTCTGCCCAGACGCTTACTTCTCGAACAACTTCACAAATCACTTCTTCGAGTTCGAATATACAAATGGCGGCTACTTCTGTTGCTGGGTTCAAGGTCCCTGCGGCCTATGACCAAAATCGACCCAAGTTCGATGGGTCTTCTCCGAATAGCCTGAAGTTGTTTCTTCTGGAACACTGAAGCTATTTGCAAAAACGGTGGAATAAAGGATGAGCAGGATATGAAGGATAAATTGCTAGAGTACCTCGACCACATCGACATCTCTGAGCAGTGGCAGCGGCTTCCTTCGCACGACAAGGCGAAGAAGTATGCGGATTGGAAGGAAGAGATTCTGGAGTTGTATCCTGAAATAGCGGATATGGCGGATGGTTCGATGGAGAAATTACAGGAGATCTGTCGTCAGAATCAGTACATTAAACAGGCAGAATTGGGAAAACTTCGACGTTTCTCCCTTGCCTTCAAGAATGAAGCTGAGAAGCTGATGGATGGATCGGCTGCGGTAGTAAATAAGCAATTGGTGGAGTTGATCTTGGCGGTTTTAGATCCGCCGTTCGCCCAGGAATTAGAGCGGGCGATGGGGCAAAAGGCCATCGATGATCTTTCCAACCGTGCTAATAACGCACCGGCGGCGGGGGAAGAAGTTGCGTAGAGGGGATAGGATGCCGTACGCGACGGTATTGGACATAGCGGATTATATCGCAGATAACTGGTCGGGTGGATCAACTGGTCATTCTCTTCTGGGAGTGAGGCAGCGTCCTACCGGACATTCTGGTGTTATTCCCATGGACTTTGGAAACTCGGTGAAGCAAGAAGTCCAGGAGAAATTGGACGCCTTCTCGAGTGAATTAGCCCAGTTGAAGGATATGACGGTAGTGCAGAATAAGCACATTGCCGAAAACTTCAAAAAGTGGGAGTCATCGCTTGAAAACTCCGTCAAGTTGATGAACCAGTCACTCCGAGGACCACCGCCACACCAGATGGAAATAAGTCAGGCTGGACCGAGTCGCCAGGAAGGAAACAGTGGTCGTAGTGGAGAAGGGCCATGTTTCTTCTGCGGAGGGCCGCATATAATGAAGTTCTGTCTGACCAAAGACGAGTATATTATGCTCGGCTGGATAAAGGTCGAAGACAGATTCATTAAGTTAGGAGATGGAAACTGGATTCCGCGTTACCCGGAAGGGCAAACAAGGAAACAGCGAGTAGACGATTACTGGCAAAAGAAGGGTGTCACGAAGGAGGGCGCTATAGCGCAGAAGTCGAGCCTGATGGCTGCCTTCTATTCTTCCTCTGGCGGGCCGTCGTGGAATTTCTACGAAACGGAAAACGTCGGAGATCTCTATGATACCCGAGGACGAACTCCGGTCGGCCAAAGTTCAACAACTGGAAGCTAGATCGAGGATTCCTCAGTATCCTGTTTCGCAAATGATGCAGGTACCAATGTCGCAGTACTTCTCGGGCACTCAACTGCCGCAGCAACAAGGAGGTGTTCAACCACCTCCTCAGGTTCCCATTTCAAACAACTATCCAGTTGGAAATAGTGCGCCGGCGGCCGCGTCATCTAATTCCTTGGTGGATGTAAACCAGCTAATTCAGCTGTTCAGCGCTATGGGGGAAAGCTGACCAAGCGTCGGTCGAACAATTCGTTGCGACGAGAGCGGGGCACGGTCGGACCCTCCGACCAGCCCAAATTTTTAAACGGTCCAAGGAAGGGGGCTGGGAGTAAGGCAGCGCCTAAAGCTCCCATAGCAGTAAAGCCTCCGGAGGAACGTATTTCTGCTGCAGACAAGGATAGCAATTGGAGAAAGAAGAGTAGCAAGGAGAACGTGCAGGAAGGGAGTAGTAGGAAGAAAGTGGGATTTGTGCCACTTGAGGACGAAGAAGAGGAATTGGAGGTTCCAAAATCGCCAAGGAGAAGGGCGAATAGGCATATCGTATTAGACGACGATTACTCCGATGAAGAACCACAAAACACCAGGTTCGAGAAATTGGAGAAGCCGAGTGGGTATGAAAGGACGGATGGTAAATACCTGAAATCCTCGAAACCTGCGATTAAAAGCTCGAGAGAGCGCGCCTACAAGTTGGTACCCAAGCTGGATGACCCGAACATCATCTCAGACTTGGTGGACCAGACGAAAGGCAAGGTGCTGGAAGGAATAACGGTTGAGATGATGTCTGCGATGAGTGGCGAATACGCCAAGAAACTCAGGGACATTACCTTCAGAACCAGGCGACCGTTGAAGCCAATCGAGGCGGGACGCCTTCGTTCAAGAGGTCGACGAGCTATTTCCAGATGAAAGAGGGTGTAGGTTGGGGGTCGACGCTATTTCCATAGACGCGCTGCCACCCGTTGACTCGATCTTCATCTCTACGGAGGAAGATATTGGGTTAGCGCCAGGGTGCATAGTAGCGACTGATGTAGTACTCACCTATTACAACTCGCTCGGGAATACGCAGGAGCCCAAGCAGATCTTTGGATCCTTGGAATCTGCGTCGCTCAGGGTCTTGTTTCCCATCGTAGGCGGCATGGAAAGAGTGGAAAGCGTCCTGGATAACGGGTCGCAGATTGTTTCTATGTCACAAGCGCTTGCGGAAAGATTAGGAATAGGGTGGGATCCCGACATCCGAATCTTTATGCAGAGCGCAAATGGGCAGTTGAAGCGGTCGGCTGGCTTGGCCAGGAACGTACCATTCACCTTCGGAGATATGGTTATCTATCTTCAAGTCCATGTAATCGACCAGCCGGCGTACCAGATATTGTTGGGAAGGCCCTTTGATATATTGACAGAGTCCACCGTGCAGAATAGCAGGAATGGCTCGCAGTCGATAACGTTGAGGGATCCTAGTCAGCAGAGGAGGATTACGCTTCCTACTTATTCTCGAGGGACGAACACGTTCCACGGAAATAAGAACCCAGTTGAAGAAGATTTGAGGGAGAAACGGGACAGGAAAGAGTTGGGTCCGTTGGATGAGAAATCGGTGGATTTTCAGGTCTCTTCGAGGAATTGATCGACCTCGGTCAAGGAGAGGAGATAGCGGTGACATTTGGGTTAGATGAGAGTGGAGAAGTGAGGATCGAGGGCTATTCACCTCAACGGAATAGTGAGGGATTCTCGGCAGAGGAACTGAGAACTCTATACCTCTTGGCTTCGAAAGAGAGTGAGGCCTTGAGCAAGGATGAAACAGCGGCAGGGCTACTTCAGGAGTATGTGTCGCAGTTTGATCAAGAAAGGGGATTCAACTCCCCTTCGAGATGTGAAGTTTATTCTCTAGAAGGCTTATCACCTGAGCATCTGGAAATTAAACGACACGAGAAAAAGGACAAGGGGAAGCAAGAAAGAAGGAAAGGGAGGTACCACGAAGCAGACCCGAGTAAGGAATGCTTCCGGTGTACGATCAATGGGCTTGACGTTCATGATCACGGCGATCATGAGGGTCCTGTCAATCCCGCCCATTCCGCTGATCGGGACATGCCCGTTCTCGACTCTTTCGCTGGCAAGAAATATAAGCCAGTAGCTTTGAAAACACGTCCTGTATACACGGAGGTACCGGAGAAGTTTAGGATTAAACGGGAAATACATGGGGATCCGCTAAAGGATCTACCCACGCTCCCTACCAACCCCAGAGACTTCATTCCGACCGGCCGGTATACCCAAGAGAGGAAGGAGGGGATCGACAAGATCCATGAGGAACCCTTCCTTTGGCCTGAAGAACGAAAGTTAATGCACTCGTTCATGTGCGCTCAGAATGATGCCTTTGCGTGGGATGATTCCGGCGAGGAACGTGGCGCCCACGACTTCTTTCCACCCGTAGAGATTCCCACGGTTGAGCACAAAGTATGGGTAGAAAGGTCTATTCCCATACCGCGTGGACAACTGCAGGAGTTTTGTAAGGTGATAAAGAAGAAGATCGACGCCGGGGTGTATGAGCCTTCTAATTCCTCATACCGGTCAAAGTTCTTTGGTGTCTTGAAGAAGGACGGAAAGAGCATTAGATTGGTACACGCGTTGGAACCTTTAAATGCGGTAACCATAGCGCATTCAGGGCTTCCTCCAGCGACGGATGAGCTTGCTAGCCACTTTGCAGGCAGGGCTTGCGGAGCGGTTTTCGACTTGTATTCAGGGGTATGATCATCGGGACATAGCGGAGAGTTCGAGAGATTATACTACCTTCCAGACGCCCTTTGGTGCGCTCCGGTTGGTTAAGTTACCTCAAGGATGGACTAATTCCGTGCCTATATTTCACGATGATGTAACCTATATTCTAAGGGATGAAATCCCTCACGTTACTATTCCATACATTGATGACGTTCCTATCCGAGGACCGGGTACACGTTATCAAGATAAAGATGGTAATTTCGAGACAATCCCTGAGAATAATGGAATTCGTCGTTTTGTCTGGGAACATTTCCAGAACCTGAACAGGGTCGCTCAGAGGTTGAAATACTGCGGAGGCACTATTTCTGCCTCAAAAGTAATCTTGTGTAAGGAAGAATTTGCGGTAGTTGGGCACACTTGCTCGTTTGAAGGAAGGAAACCTTCCACTGACAGGATTGGGGTTATCTTGAGATGGCCTGCTCTAGAGGACGTCTCCCAAGTACGTCAATTCTTAGGAACGGTTGGGACCATGAGGATGTTCATCCGGTCTTATTCCCTTGAAGGCGAGGAGGCTTAATCGACTGCTGCGGGCGGAAATAGAGTTTGAGTGGGGAGAGAAAGAACAAGCTTCGATGGATGCGATAAAGGATGCATTGAAGAATTGTGAAGCCTTGAAACCCTTGAACTACGAGTGGGATTCCGATATAGTGTTGGCAGTGGATACGTCTTATATCGCAATTGGCATAGAAATATACCAACGTGACCCGGCTGATCCCTCAGGCGCTATTTCGCGAAGTTCGACTCCATTCCGCTCAACGAGAGAGAAGCGAGGTTCTCTCAGCCAAAGAGGGAGCTGTATGGCTTGAAGCGGGCTTTGACACACATGCAGTATTGGCTGCTTGGATGTCGGAAATTGGTTGTGGAAACAGATGCCATGTACATTAAAGGGATGTTAGACAACCCTGGCATGGGGCCTAACGCCACAATCAACCGGTGGATAGAGGAAATTTTAATGTTCCACTTTACACTAAAGCACGTCAAAGGCCTTACCTTCTCACCGGATGGACTGTCACGGAGGAAGAAACAACCTGGGGATCCGGACTATTCCAGTCCTGAGGATGGGTTCGATGAGAACCCGTCTCCAGAGAAACACCCAGACTGGGACGAGGAGATCGAACAGCCCTATGAATTTGAACAATTCAAGAAAGGCATCGACACCAGAGGTGGTTATTTCTATGAGATTCATCCTGAGGGTCCACATTCTTCGGAATTTGAAGGATTTGAACACCAATGTTGGGAAGCATATACCAATGAGCATGAAGAGGCGGAGGTAATTAGGAAAGCCTTCCAGAAAGAAAACCTGGAGATTCCTCAATTCATCATGAGCCAAATCCGCGAGGAGGAACCAATGTTGCCGCCAGACTCTTTCAAATTTGATCTGAAGAAGAAGGAAGCTTACCCTGAGGACCATAGGACGGAAGCCTGGGTAAAGCAAGATGGGAAGTTAGGACTCATAAGGAACTGGTTGAAGGATCCGGTTGGAAATAAACCAATGGGATATTCTGGCCAAGCGTTGCGCAATTTTGTGCATCACGCTAGGAAGTTCTTCTTGGATAAAGAAGGGCGCTTGTTCCGGAAGGGTACTGACTCTGCTCACAAACTGGTTGTGGAGAAAGAGCATCGTATGTACATCATGCGAGCTGCACATGATAGTCTGGGGCATAGAGGAACGTTTGCAACGAAGTCTCTTGTTGAGGTTCGGTTCTGGTGGCCAGAATTCGAACGGGACATTAATTGGTACATAAAGACTTGTCATATGTGCCAAGTCCGGCAAGAAGAGTTGTTGCGAATACCTCCTGTTCCTACGATGACGCCTAGTCTCTTTCAGAAAGTGCACACTGATGTAATGATCATGGGTGTGCCATCGAATGGCCATAAATATGTGGTTTCATCGAGAGACTCTCTGAGTCGCTGGCTTGAATCAAGAGCACTCAGATCTGATAATGCGTCTGAGTTGGGTCGGTTCTTGCTAGAAAACATCATTTGTCGATGGGGTTGTCCCAAGGAAATAGTTACGGACAATGCTCCTCAATTCCTTGCGGCGTTGGAATGGTTGAATAACAAGTATGGAATCACAGAAATAAGGATTTCACCTTATAATTCACGAGCCAACGGTCCGGTGGAAACTGGGCACAAGCACATGAGGCAAATGGTTTGTAAAGCGACTGGGGGAGATGTTAGGAAGTGGTTCTGGTTCTTACCACAAATTGTGTGGGCAGACAGAATAACAACCAGGCGTGGTTTAGGATGCTCTCCTTATTTTCGCTGCGACGGGGTGTCACCCAGTACTCCCGCTAGACATAGTGGAGGCTACTTGGCTTGTTGATTATCCTGGCGAAATAATTTCCACTGCAGAGTTGGTTGGTCTGCGAGCTAGAGCGCTTATGAAACATCGCCAGCATATCGAGGAGATGCGAGAACGAGTAGCTGCTGAAAAGCTTAGGGCTGTTGAGCGTTACGAGAAAGAGCACTCCAATACGATCAAGGACTATAATTTCCAGCCTGGAGATCTAGTTCTTATTCGTAACACTAGGGTTGAAAAGTCTTTGAATACGAAATTGTCTCCAAAGTATTTGGGGCCAATGGTAGTTGTTCGAAGAACACTGGGAGGATCGTACGTTGTTTGTGAATTAAACGGAGCTGTATACCCTGGCAAAGTTGGGGCGTTCCGTGTTATTCCTTATTTCGCTCGAAAATCCATCAACCTTAAACATAAAATTGAAGAGCTTATTGACATGTCTAAGGAAGAACTGGACAGGTTGGTAGCTCGGAAAGAGAAGAAGGACCCGGATCAGGGACGTGACCTACAGTTTGGAGATATCGGCCTAAACCCGGACTGGGAAAGAACCGATCCTGCGGACTTAAGTGACGAACCCGAGGAAGAGTTCATCGAAGACATTGACTTGGATGATCTTGATGTGCTCCGAATCGGTCCTAGACGCTCAAAGAGACTTAAGAAATAAGAAAATCTTATTTCCTAATGTTGAATGGGAAGAAGAAATAAACTGTTGTGAAGGGCTGCTGCAGTAGGAGGTGGTTGTTGGAGAGTTGCATAAAGAGGGAACGTTTGAACGTTCTCGCTGAGGGCAGCGAGCTTTTGAAATGGGGGAGAGGGTCTAGACTAAGCGACAGAAATTGTGCAATTGGAAGCAAAGAAATTTGCTGCTGAATTTTCGCAATTCTGCGCGGCTCTGAACCACTATCTTGCGTGTTTGAGACCCTGGGCATGTGTGCTTCATCAGAGAAATAAGGTGTACAGCAGACCAACAGCTTGTTTCTTGGTGTAAACCATGTAGGAGGAAGCCGTTTTCAACGTAGAGGCGTCAGGTTATTGCTATCAGAAGCGATACACCTGCTCTTCTCGGCCTTGGCCTTGGCGGGAAACAAGGGCCTGAGAATGAGAAATGTCAGGATACATTGAAACAGAGTAAATGAGGGGAAGAGAAGGAAACAGGTGTACTGGGAGCCAGTCATGCTTGTACCCGCAGACGCAGAAATAGAGGTGGAGCGGCTTGTCTCGGAAATAGTGGAGCGGGATGGCGGAAATAGAGGATTTGAGGGAGCTATGGCCTGGGGAGTGGACAAATAAGCAAAGAGGAGAGTTGTGGGTGCAACTGGGCATCGGAATGACCAGCTAGAAGGCTTTGGTCGTGGATCACGAGGATCCTGGGGTTTCGCAATAACTTGTCAATCCTTTGGCATCTGAGAGATAGCGATTCTGGTCATGTTCAGGCGGGAAATAAGGACACCGACATGTTGGAAGCGAGATCTGGTTGACCGAGGACGGTCAAGATTTCAAAATGGGGGAGATGATGTGCAGGAAATAAGACCACACCTAAACACCGCAGATTTTGCGCGTTTTAGGTCTTATTTCTCAGCACTATCTCTTACTTCTGTCAATGTATAGTCTCTGTGCATTTGGCTGGGCAATGATCACGGAGTAACGGGTACAATGAGTAGGAAACTACTTAGCGGACCGGCAGGTGCTCGCTCTGAAACATGTAGGGGATGTGTAGCCCATAAATACTTAAAGAGGGACTATTTCGTACTTGTACCTCTCAGAGGAATAAGCGCGGAGTATCTATTTCCACGTGTGGGATTGTTGGGCCTTGTTTCTAGCAACGACGCGACCGTGTCTAGAGTACGTGATGTGCTAAGAAGGCCCAGAACCCTTCTTTCCGACAGTGATTCATGTTACCATGAAGGGAACAGTCATCCTTGATGGGATTGATCGTTGACCGGAATAGAATGGCCTTACGGAAGAAGGGAGCTGCTTTGAGAAGGACAAAGTGTTGGGTATCATTGGAAAGCTACAGAGCTCAGGAGTATTTCCCGATGGTCTAGAAGGACGGGAAAGAGGGTGTAGAAGGAGATATACCAGGAGGGAACAAGGCATCAGTTTCGATCGGACAGGATTTCCAATTCTTGGGTTGTGGGATAACCGGTGGATCAGTTCTTCCCGTTGAACAGCCAATCGCATTACTCACGCGGATACCTTTCCGACGGATAAACGGCTCAGGGCTAGGGCAGAGGGCTTGGGCGTCTTGTTTCTAGCGGAGGACATTCTTTCATATGATTGTTTCTTATTTACATGTGATTGTGGACACTGTATAAATACTTAGAGGAGTTCGTCAGTACGACACAGAATCATCCCTGTATTAGTAGGCGTAACGCTTGCGACTTGGGTTTTATTTCTGGGGTTGGCGCTTTGAGCACAGTCAGTTATTGGACTTGTCATTGTGAAACCTTCTGGTTGGAGTTGGAATAAGAAGTTTTGGTTATCGGAAACGTCTTGAACGTGATTGAGTGAACACTGCTGCACGGATTGTACGGGAATTGCACGGATTGTACGAATTGCACGTTATTGCACGGATTGCACGTTATTGCACGAGTCTTTGGACTATTGTTGGGTTGGATATCGACGGAGGAACACCTCGCACACACAACTTGCTCGGGAATAGCTTATTTCCCAACACTATCGCTCTTGCCTCTTTGGCTACAAACTATCCATCGTTTGGATACTACTTGGAACGTTCTTTCCGGTAGTTCTGATCGGTGAAGGTCGCTTTCTCTCTGAGGAGTACCTTAACCTTTCCCTTCAACCTACGTCTAGGCCCTGACCAAGGGACTGACACTCGTCTGGTCTTGTACTTTCTCGGCTACTTACGCTCTTTCTACGTCTTTGGCTTATTTCCAGTAGCTTATCGCTATTTCTGGGAGCCTTTGATTGTTGTTTTGAGTGTTTAGTTGGTTGTTTTGGTATAGGTTCGGAGCACATCGATCACCGGCGGCGCAGGGGCCGTTCACGATGGCCCAGGTGGTTGTGACTGATGAGAGGAGAACGACAATAGACGAGAATTTCACAGGGAGGGACTCTGGAGTGGGACGCCTTCGGTGGCGCTCAGCTAAATAGCTTTGGAGAGTGTCAGGGACTAATGTTCTTGGCGACACCAAGGTTGTTGGCCGGGGGGTTAAAATGGCATTTACGGCTGCCATGCACCGGGTGCTGTGGGCTATATTTCCAACTGCCAAGCCGTTCCAGTTCTGCTTTGATCCTGCCGATGTTGGTGGTTGCTCCCCACCTCGTGGGTCGCGCCTGGTCTGTGCGTGGCATCGAGCGCCCAGGTCCAGCTAGTCCGGTTATACATAGGTACAAAAGTACTACTCACCAGTTTGCCAAGACTGTTTTTCCTTCCTTCCAGAGTCCGATCGGTACAAGTCGAAGGCTGCGAGCCACGGCAAAGTTTGGACCAGGTCACAAGGTAGCACCCGCATCGGCACTGGTGCCGACTGAAATTCGAATGAGGTGAACGGCCAAACCAAACTTTTTTTAATAGCGGTTCAATCTTGTAGTTTTGATGCAATTTGCATCGAATCTTGCGGTTGAGACGGCAAGCCGAGGGTTGGATTATTGATATTATAATGAATTATAATCGAGTTTGTTCAAGTTCGAATCTAATCCGAGTTTGACCCGAAGTCATTTCGCGTCGCGCTCGAGAACGAACAGCGAGGCTAGATCCTGCGAACTCAAGGGACTATGGATTTGGGCCCGGGCATCGGTGCGTAACCCCGTTTCCTGTCGGCGTGGCTGTCGCTGTCGGGGTGTATTTGAACGGGGCCGGGAGACATCGACGCGATCGCGGCGATGAGTCCGAGTCTGACTTGGTCGCGTTGCGTCGTGTTGACATTGTTCTGACAAGGGAAAGGCTTGAGGGAAAGGAGTGTGTTCAGTGACCGTCATGCAATGTAAAACCCATACCGCCAGTGTACGGATGGCTCTAACTGTCCCTAATTTGTGCGGCTTTCGTTCCTTGGCATTGGATCTATGATATTCGGGGAATTTCGTGGCATAAGTGTGTGCAATTAGATGAACAAGATGAACAGTGGTATTGAAAACCCACTAACCGCACTTATTGGCCCCCAACAAGGCTCCTCCTGCATCAGCTGTCTGGAATTGGTCTTGATGGTGTTTAACACAATATTTCTCAGCTCGAAATGAATTGATTCACTTTGGTGGTTGTTCAATCGACATATAACCCTGAAGCCGAACGATGCCGATCAGCCGTCTGACAGCTGCATTGTTTCGGCACATTCGGCATGCTGCTGAGTCTCAAAAACTTGTTGATTTTGGCTGAAGGATCGATCCCAACTCGAAGAAAGTGAAAGCTTTTTCGGGTCGACTGTCGTCATTGAACTTGGAGATTGTGGACATACATCAAATATTTAAATCAGGACTTGTTTCCGCCGCGCGCAGCGACAGCCCACTCCCCTCAAGTTCAAAAAGGGTATCCTGTAGCCCGATGATTGGACTCCATCTGCGCGTCCAGTCACACTGTGACAACTCTTGTAGGTTCATTAAGTATAAGCGAGAAACACGTGCCAAACAGACTGTTTGGAGTTCATATACCTAGGAGAGCAATAGATACCTCGTTCTCTTCACTCCTTTTCCCTTTGCGAGCCATTATAAAGTAGAGAGGAAGACACGTCTTTTGTAAGAGCATGACAAGGAAATTACCTTTTTCAGCTAGCTGTACAGGTCACATCAGCGTGCCGAACACTTTTGTCACCTCCATCTATGCAAATGTACAGGAGTACCTGGACATTTCAATTTTGGTGGGGCACATCTATACCTGTAGATTTTAGATGGGGATCCCGAACAGGGCCTTAGTTTTGCCATGTCTGCTGATGAACTTAGGCTCATATCCGCACCTCGAGCCTCTGGACTGTGTATTGTCGATGAATCAAATTGGTCGTGCCTGAACACTTGGTATATCTATTTTGTTCTGTTGCGTCGAGCTGTACTGAAGCTGTTTCTGCCGATATTTTCTCGCCCAGTTGCGTGCGCCATTTTTTTCTCTTCATTCATTCCAAATATGCACTGATCTAATGTGCTCTGGATCTAGTGCTATTCATTCACATTTATTCAGCTTGTTAGACGATTCACTGCGTTCCGACCCCAAGTAGACGGAGGGTCCGTCTACACATGTAGATGGAAGGTAGACAGACCCCTCGGTCTACCTATGTCTATGTCACGTAGACGCAGTCCGTCTACGGCTGGGCGCATGCCCCCATGTGCATCTACGTCTGTACTCAATGTAGACGGCAGTAGACGGATCTGTAGCCATGTAGATGGATCATGCAGATGACCTTGATGAATCAATGCTTCCAGCAGGTTTCCAGTCCAATTTTTGTTTGTTCATGGCCCAGTCAACCAGCCTTGGCATTTCGGCAGTAAGCTTCTCAGCGATCATCAATGATCGGCTATGTGAAGTGTCATTGCGGGCGTGTTTCGGCTTTACGGCATAGGGAAACGCTCCATACTTCAATTGCAGGCGCTTCAACCCATTTTTCATTTGTTTGCATCAGTCTGGGTCGCAAATTAGTGGCTCTTTAACATGATATGACTGAGGGGAGAACACTTGTCGTGCTTGAAAAGGCTGGGAGGTTTGTGGGAGGTACATGACGTACGTCTACTGATACGCGCGGAGGTAGACGGAGGTAGACGGAGCTAGCCGCACTGCCTCTACGCCTCGTAGCCAAACGTAGGTAAATGTAGATAAACGTAGATAAAGGTAGCTGGAGCATCCGTCTATATTGGGGTGTAGACGCACGTACACAGATGTAGACAAATGTAGATAAACGTAGATAAACGTAGATAAACGTAGACGGGGGTCCGTCTACTTGGGGTCGGAACGCAGTGATTCCTATAATTCTTAATTTTTCTGCTTTCATTCCGCTCCATCTGTTCAGGCTTCTGTCCTTTCGACCTCCAAGTGACGGACGAACATGAAAATTTGAACAGCTCGCTGGCCATGTTCTGCTCAGATGAAGACGTCGAAGAACTCGAAATCGTAGTGGCCCATGAATTGTAACGTACTGGTATAAATTCTTCACGATGCACACTTATGTAACTCACGAACAGTATCGACAAGACTCGGAGTAGTAGTTATTAGTTTATGTCTGTAATTGATAGCGAGTCAGCTAATGCTGACTAATACTACTTCTTTTTACACGCAAACTTCTACCTGTGCCCTAGGCGCCCTCTCGTCGAGTTACTCCGAGACCGCGCCTGAGTGCACTAGGTACTATTGCATATTTAGCGAACTCTACACTAACTATATTTCTGGAGAACCTTCGACAAGGTCTATTCGGTCCTCTTGAGCTTGGTGTACTGTCGGGAACACAGTGTACTGGATTGCTATAGAATACGTGGGGAACCCGTAGCGTTAGCAATCCGTAAGCGGAGAACTGACCGAAATACCTTTGGTCTCTACCACAATTGCTCACCCTATCTAATCCCGCCACGGCGCAGTTGACACGTCACCCGGCGTGAGCTTGCAAGTGCTCACATGAATAATATCGCTCAGAGAGAGCCAATGAAGAATTCGACGCTGGCTCTCCTCATTCGGCAGTTACCGCGACATTCTCACGGTTCATTTCTCGTTGAAACCTGAGTGCACAGTGCACTCGGCCCTGGGCGACAACAATTCATTTTGAATTTCCCTCGCAAGTAAATCATTCGAATTTCAGGACTTTCGGTCTAATCACTTCTTCCTGGCCCAGAGATGGGAGGTTTGTGGCATAGAAGCCTAGTATGATCCACCTTCCATTTTGAGTTCGACTTGGCTTGAAGGCACAATGATAAAAAAAATCACTTCGAATGGAACCTGAAAAAAATTAATAAAGGGATAGAATGACAGGATAAGCTACGTGGTTGAATTCGATGTCAGAATCGTGTAGGTGAGTACATCCATTTGTGACCAGCTTGAAAATCGCTCAGATAAGATACAGACCAAGTGGAAACGAGACAGAAGATAAGATCACTGAGGATTTGGCCAAAGCTTATAAGTAGTGACCTATCGCCTGACAAAGTACAAAGTCCTCCAAAAGGCACCAGAAGCACTCCTCCTTCTCGACTGTCGAGTGGGGGAATATGTCAGTTGAATTACACATCCTTCAAATCAGTCTCACCATATTCCAATGGTGAAACCACCTCGCTTGAGAGCTCAAACAGCGGGTCGCCAAGGTTTCTCGCCACATCTTGACTTTCCGAATCAAACCCCTTTGCCTGAATGAAATTGTCGTAATCCTTCATAAACACCTTCATCCCACGAGTATCCTCCCACCACAGTCTCAATGTGAATTATCGGAAAGCCGAGTGTTTTAGCGTGCTCCGAGCTGAGGGGAACAGCACCAGATGGATCCAGCGACCAGTAGGCGGGCGACACTGGCCATTGAAACGAATGACGACCCATTCGGAAATTCTCCGCAGGGGAAACAAACAGATACCCTTCCGGCAGCTGAGAATTAGAGGGATTGGGTAAACATCGAAGGTGAAAATAGATTTGAGTTAGCAGCACTGTGCATGAATCACATATTGAAGCCTTCGAATTTGATGAACTCGCACCATAGTCTTCGAAGTCAGACATTGTCTGAAGTTGGGAGAAGATATGATTTGCCTGTGCCAGCCAGGAAGTCGAGAAATCTTTATGCACTGGTAATTGTAAGGAGAGATCATATGCCTTGCGGGCATCATATCTTGAGAAGGCAAAGAATATGAAAGACGACTTGAATAAGAGTGTTGAAGCACAAGTACCTCATCCAGGAATTAGGAAGGACTTCTTGTTCATGGACTCTGTAAATATCCCAAGCAAGTTCCACCTCGAGGTGAAAATCAAGAGGCTTTGTGAGCACGAGCAATGCATTCTGTTTGGAGTCCAACTGAACCAGTGAAGGCCAGTGCGAAATCGGCAGTCGCGGAGAGATTGAAAACCGCCAGAACTGTGCCAGTGGAGGCCAAGAACAGAGTTCGTGGTATTTCTTTTCGTCTAGACTCGAAATGACCAGAGCCTCCGCATTGGAGTCATCCAATGAGATGTTCTCAAAGCGAGGTATGCCATTCTGTTGTCCCAGTTCCAATAGATTGTTCAGGTCACTTTCCTGGCCGGGACTGAGGTCAACACAAAGTTGACCTGTTGCAGGCCGTATCCATAATGGAAACTTGAGATAAATCTGCAATGGTCCATGAGTGAACTCAGTAAGAACGAACTTGTGGTTAACTCGCCCATAGATTGCACCGGAAAATAGACCGGTGATAATATCTTGCCTCCTGCAAAAAGGGTAATGCTCAGATAGCCCCCTATTGGCTCGAGCCTCACCTCATATTCTGTTAGCTGGAGAGCGGAGTGAACTACCCTTCGCCTGCGGTAATAGCAGAGACATACACAATAACCCCAAATGTATGCGGTCAAGATCGGTGAATGTTTAAAACGGTCGCGAAATTCTTCGTATGGAATCAATTCTATTCGCAGCATCAGCCAAATGAACATTGGCATGGTGATCTAGAGCTTCACCGTTATGGAAGACCATTGCGTAAAGTTTCTTGGTATTCACTAAACCGTACAGCTGCAGGATATTGGGGTTTCTGAGAGAGAATTATGACCAGTCAATGAACAAAAGAAATACGGATAGAACTATTGCGATCACCGAGTCGCCTCATATGCTGCACGATCCCGTCGCCATTCCTGCCGCAATATTCATTCGACAGAATTGCAAAGAAATGCATGTGGACTCACTTCTTCCGCACCCTCCCCTTGATACATCGCAACAGTCACCCTGCGTTCAGATCCACGAACAGCCAAGTTGGCAGAATACATTCGCCGGACACCCGCCCCTCGGCGTGAGCGACCCACGACGCTGGATTGGCCATCGAGGCGTAGTTCTTTCACAAGATCCAGGTCCCCTAGGCGAATTGTCCGAAATGCTGGTGTCACCCATGAATATTGATAATAACGAGAAGACGGAAGGCATACGGGATAGCGTTTCCTGAGGGGATTTGCCGAAATGTACAGTAGGTCCGTGCCCAGTGCCTCCACCACCACCTGTACCCCAATCTCGAGCGTCTCCACCAGAGCCACCTACGCCTCCTGGGAAGCGAGTAAATATAATGCGGGTGTCATCATAAATTCGCACCGCCGATGTGATAGTGATTGATGATGCTACGCGCGAACGCTCCGCTACCCTGTGGCAAGAACGCGCTAGCGGAACTGTATCAGATTGAGGTCAACAGGGTCCGCCGGAAAAGACGTACGAGGCCCACTCGGCGCTATTCGCCGACACAAGACTAAACTCTGGGTCAGATTCGGTCAGGGGGTTCATAGATGGTGAGGGTGAAACGCAAGAAGGGACGGGCACTTGATTCGACGGCCTGCCTTTATATTTGTGGGGCAGTTCCAAAATAAGGTTTCTGTGAATGGGCTAATGACGAAGAACGCAAGTCAAACATGGAACGAGACAAACGTAAACCAAGTTTCGAAATTCATCCCACCAGAATCGGCGTTTCGTTGGCGTCCCTGGCCTAATACTCTGCATGGGCGTTCGAAATATGCCGCGAATTGACACGGATCCACGAGCTACGGCCGACGGCTTGTAGGCTGTAAGGCAAACTCTTTTGAAACTGATCGGAATTTACGCCCATTGGAAACGAAACAATCTGGGACGTATGTTAGTCTCTGTTACAGAACCGATATATAATTGACGAACAAGTAAGTATTTATATATGGACTTATGTCTATTGTTTGCAGGGTTCAATAATAATTCGACTGTATCCGCCATAACTCCATGGTTTGATTGATCAAGAATCGTTACGAACTGCAAGTCGAGAAATCGACCCATTCGAGCTGGAGAGGCACACGCCGCACGTGTAGATTCAGAGTTAAGTTTGAGGCAGGAGTTTACGCGAAAAAGCGTGAAGAAGGGACAGGATTTCGAGAGAAATAAGAGGGGAGAGACTGGCGAACTGAGGACGGGTTCCAACTTGAAACCTTAACGCTGAAATAAATACCGCAATGTAAAGTTCACAACCGCCGGCTAATTCCCAGGGGAAGACCTCGAGTCACTAACCGCCGTTCATCGTCAATGAGAGTTGGTGCCTTGAAGTACAACTAGAGCGCATCTTGCGGTGGAGTTTGTGAATACATGTATGTCGATGTCCTGGAAATTTGAGCCGAAACCTTGGAAGCTGCGTCTGTGAATCAACATTGGCGATATATATGCACCGGGATACTGGCGCAAGAACAGGTTTGGATAGTTCGGTTCGCTGGTACGGATAGCAGGGAGTTGGAACGCAAGCACAAAGAACTTGACTCCCAGAATTTCCAATTTTCCAAAATGGTGTTCATGAGCATTGTCGCGACCGGTAGTGACGGCGGTAGTTTGGCATATGGCGTTGTTATGTTTTACGATTACTTATGTAATCGTTTATATCCAGGAATCGGATGCTAGCCATCGAAACGTCAATCAGTGGCTGTGATGTTCTGGCGTCCGCGGCCGTTTCCATCTTCCTCCGACACTCAGCGTGAATTGGTTCCGTTGCTTCTCCTGTGTCAATCGACATGTGTGACATATAGGAGCTTGATAGGAGTGCCACCTCCCGCGTCCATTCATTTTTCACCCACGTCCTGCTCGAGCTCTGCACTATGAGGTTGTACTTATACTTGATTTATTTCCAACAGGCTTTATATATTTCGTTGTCCTATACATTGGCAACCTCAGCAGTCCGTCAATCAAATTCCCTCGACAAATAACACTTCCCCGTTTCTGCCAGTCAAACTGATCACTAACCCGCAATCATCCCTGACTTCTACATTTGTTCTACATTTTTTCGTCATCACTGGTTACTGAAAAAAAAAAGCCCGAAGGCTAATATGCAATCTATTCTTTGTTTCTGCTGCGAAACCGACTGGCGCTGGACCAAAGTGAGAATTCGTACAAGCCCGACTTGTGGAAGTCGAGTTCAACCACGTTCACGTGCCGAAGATATCATATTCAGTATATCTGAACTTCACCGATAAAACTGTCTCTGATCCAAACGAGGTTCCTATTCAGTTCATCCCTTGTTTTCCGTCAAGGAATCCGCTGGCACATGCGTTGAAGCAAAGTGAATTGAGTTGAGGCACCCTCACGTGCCTGAGTCCGCGCCAGACTGCCGAGCATAATGTAAATTGCGAGAGAAATAATTCAATAAATTACTCCAAAACATCATCCCACTCACCCCATTCGCCGCCCGTTTCCCGTACTTCAACTTTCTCTCCAGCTGAACCAAAGTAGG
Organism: Mycena sanguinolenta; assembly: GCA_014462675.1. NCBI lineage: Eukaryota > Fungi > Basidiomycota > Agaricomycetes > Agaricales > Mycenaceae > Mycena > Mycena sanguinolenta. The sequence continues at coordinate 101,715 of JACAZH010000041.1, read as the reverse complement.
CGGCCTTGTACCAGGCAGTCAGATTCTCCTTACTGGACCACTAGACTTCACTCAATACAATGAAGTAATCGTTTCTGCCGCTCGCTACGCGACGGCCCGCTCCCCCCAAGTAAAAAATTCAACGTGGGGCCGTGCCCAGCGCCTCCACCACCACCCGTACCCCAATCTTGGGCGTCTCAACCAGAGCCACCTACGCCTCCTGTGCAGCGAGTAAGTACCCATACAGGTGTTCACACAAATTTAACCGCACCAGTGATGTGGTAATGGTTGATGACGCTCCGCTGGCCTGGAGCCAGAAGGTGCCAGCGTAACTGCATCAAGCGCCGTGAGATTAAAGCCAACCGAATACCAGAAGACATACGAGGCCTCCTGGGCATTATTCGTCGACACAACACTGAGCGCTGGGTCGGATTCGGCTTGGGGGTCCACGGTGGAAGCTAAGAAGGACTGGCCTGGGTCAAGCAAGTGCCAGCGTAGCTGCATAGAGCACCGTGAGATTAAGGCCGACAAGATACCAGGCCAAGGAAGACATACGAGGCCCACTGGATATCATTCGTTGACAATGACACAAGACTGAACTCTGGTTCGGAATCGCCTTGGGTGTCCATCGATGCTAGGGGTGAAAAAAAGAAGGAACGAGCACTTGATTCAACAGCCTGCCTTGATGCTTATCGAGCAGCCCCAAAATATGGCGCGAAGAAGCTTAAGAGTGTGAATGGATCAGTGACAAGGAACGCAAATGGAACAAGAGGCATACATCTGGTGATCCAACCCCAATTTGAGCAACAAACCAGTACAGCGGCAGTGGTAGTAGAGATAAAGCAAGCGTGAAAGAAGTTTCAAGCCAGTAAGTAAAGCTTCAGAAGGGAACAGAAGATCACTTCATTTTCATTTAAATTTTATTGCGGGCAAGCAGAAAAGAAGATGGTAGCAAGAAATTGCGGGAATGCGATAGCAGCAAGAACGAGAGAAAATGTAGGATCGGATTTAAGCCAGCTTCAAAGTACACAGGCGCCGGTGTAGCAGGGGAAAGGCGGCGGCGGCGAAGAGGGACATGAAGGTAGCGGACAAGAAGGATGGATGACCTAAGCTACTTCATGCGGAACTGTCTAAGTCGACCCGTTCCTACCACTACACCGGCTAGTTCCTGAAGCTGGCAAATGAGGGCTTCCAGTTGTTAGCGTATGGATTTTGGGGCAAGTCGGCGCGGAGCCGAGCTCGTACGCGACGCCAGCGTGCGAGCAACCTGTCGGTAATTATCCACATTATATATAGCCACGTAGCACACGACGCTCTTCGTTCTGCCCCCATCCACGGCTGAACGAAGAGCGTACGTCCACATTCATTTATATCAGATCCTCATACTTATATTATATCCACAGTAATATTATTATTGTATAGGTACATACAATTCTATTGGTTCTGCCCCCATCCACGGCTGAACGAAGAGCTAATATTATTATTGTATAGTGTCCGCGCATCGACGGGATCCAGCGCACATCCGCGCCCCACGTTCCTTACCTTTCCCACGCCGAACCCTCCAGCTGCTTTCGACACCACACAAATATCTTTAACAGGTTATGGACACCCGTTGCGACGAAGATGATTTTGCGACGAGCCATCTTCGGCTCCCGGTTCTTGGCCAGCGAGGCGAGAACTTTGTGACCTGGAAAACCCAGATTAAGTCGCACATCACCGGCATAGGGAAAGCACGTTACCTTGATGGACGCGCGACCGCACCGGTCAAGCCCACGCTTGCGGACAACCCCGACAAGCAGGCGCTCGACGACTACAAGAGGGCACTGGCGACCTACAACAAAGAGTTGGATGAATGGGAAATTAATAACGAAAAGATACGCACCATTTTCTTTCAATCCATCCACGAGACGCATCAGATCCGTATCGCCAACCACACATCCGCCCGCGAGTCCTGGAATATGCTCTGCAAACTGTATGAACACCAGGGAGAGCTACACGCTCGATCCATTGTCGACCGGATGCACGAACTCAAGTGCCCGGAATCCGACCGCGATCCCCGTCCCACTCTCGACCAGCTCGACCTCCTCATCGCTGAACACGCTAGCGTCGGCGGCATCCTCACCGACTCGGAGAAGAAAAGCATTGTACTTCACCTTCTACCGAACACCTGGCGTGAAAACATTCGCACCATCCTCGCGAACGCCGAGTCGATGCGCCAACTCGCACTCCAACTCAACCCCACCGGCGTCCCACCTCTCTACACCGCCGACATGCTCATTGAAGCAATCCGCCACCTCGCACGCGACGACGCCGCAATCCACGGAACCACCGCCCCATCCGGCGGCGTGGTGCTCGCTGCAGGCGCCCACGACATCTGCAACAACTGCGGTCACAGAGGCCATTGGGCCCGAGACTGCTGGTCGAAGGGCAGCGGCAAGGCGGGACAACGATCTACGAACTGGGGAGAAGTCAGTCACGGAAACAGGAATGGCAGAGGAGACAGCGGCAGAGGAAGAGGCAGCGGCAGCGACAACGACAACAACGACAACACTGCCAACACGGCAGATGCAGGCGCAGGGACTTACGCATCCGCCTTCAGTGCCGCCATGCACGTCGCGACCGACTTCACCGAGCTCGAGGAGACAGGCATCGTCTCACGCGGCTTCACCGCGCTCCTCGACTCGGGCGCCAACCGCCACTACTGCCCCTCCCGCGAACGATTCGTCGACTACCAGACCATCGACGCCGTCCCCATCCGATCCGCCGACAACCACACCTTCTACGCCACCGGGAGCGGCAAGGTCCCGATGACCGTCCTCCACAACGGCCGACACATCAATATGATGCTCCTCGACGTCCTGCACGCCCCCGCAATGCCCCTCACCCTCGTATCTGTCAGCCGCATGGCCAGATCAGGCCACGCCGTCCACGTCGAGAAGGACAGCGCGCACGTCCTCACTCCGGACCGCACGACGCTATTTATCGTCCCCGAGCGCAACGGCCTGTACCCCATACAGGAGGTACATGCAGCAGCAACCCCCACACCCAACCCCGTCTCCATGCCCGCCGTAAACGCTGCGTGCACAACACTCACCTTGCACGAATTCCACTGCCGAATGGGCCATGCCGACGTCCGCGGCCTGCAGAACATGATTAACAAAGGCCTTGTTACCGGTATAAAACTCACCAACACCGATGCAGTAGCCTGCAGAGGATGCGACAAGGGCATGCTCAAGCATGAGCCCCCACACACCCGCTCGAACTCCGACGAAAAGGTCTACAGCGACGATGATACGCGCTGCAGCACCTGGGGACCCGCACCGACTCCATCGCTCGGACGTAAGACGCACGCCGTCCTATTTCTCGACGGCAAATCGGACGAGACTGTTGTAGTCGGGCTGGAGAAGAAGAGCGAGGCGGGAGTGGCCTATAAGCAATATCAGGCCTGGGCGAAGGTACACCGCCGCACCACCACGGGAGAGAACGAGACGCACCTTCAAAACCCATCAGCACCGGGCAGCAACGCTGAGCGCGTCCTGCAGACGCTGCTCGCCCACGCCCGTGCCATGCTACACCTGGCAAACCTCCCCACATCCCTCTGGCTCGAAGCCCTATCGCACGCAGCCTGGCTTCGCAATCGCACCGAGACTGCGAAGACCATCGGCTCGACGCCGCACGAACGCGCCACGGGCAACAAGCCCGATCTATCGCAAATTCGGCGCTTCGGAGCGAACGTCTGGGTGAAGCTCGAGCACGCATCGAAAATCGACGTGCAGGCGAAGCCGTGCCAATGGATCGGAATCGATGCGCACGCCAAGGGTCACCGGATCTATTGGCCAGAGCAGAATAAAATATCTGTTGAGCGAAATGTGCGATTTGAGGGGGAGCAGGAAGACATTACCTATCCGAGCGTCCCGATCGAGGGGGAGTTGGGCGATAAATCGGGCGAGAAGAGCGCTCGCGACGCTCAAAATACGCCGGCCGCAACGCCAGACGCTCGAAATCCGCCCGCCACAACACCAGATGCAGCCCCCGAGGCACCTTCAGACAAATCAGTACCAGAAAATCCTCCAGAAACCCAACACGCACCTTCGGCAGCGCCAGACGCGCCAGATCCCATCGAGGATCCACCATCCGTAGCCTCCGAGCCCATCCGTCCTCCATCTCCCACACCTGCACCCGCGCCCGATCCACCCCGCACAACGCGCATGCGCAAGCCCACACAGTGGCTACGCGATATAGCCGATGGAACCGGCACCATAGGCGGACGAGGCGCCACCAAGCTCCCACCAAGCGTCATACCGGCGCGCGAGCCCACCGCAAACACCATATTTGAAAACGACAGCTGGCTACACAGAGCCACTGCCTTCACCGCCATCCGAGCCGCTGTTGCCGTAATCGAGGCGCCGTTGCCATCAATGTCGACGAGAACCGAAGAGGCGCCAATCCCGCACGAGATGAGCCCGAATCCAGAGCGTACAGAGACCAAAGAGCGCCAGGGAGAGAAGAAAGAGGAAGTTACCAAATTTGGCACGTGTGACATGCGTGACATTCACGTCCCTCCCTTGTCCTCCTTCCTCCACCATCGCCAACGCGCAACGCACAACGACACCGAGCCCCAACACACTCGACCAACCGCCGAAGGCCACCACCAGGCCCACACCATCAACCACACCGAGCCGATACGCCCTACGACACCCACGCACCGCCACCCGCGCGAGCATCCACGACGCAAACGGCGCAACCGCCGGCCCCGTTCCTTCGAAACCCAACCTCAAGCATATACGCTGGGACATCACCCCACCGACGCCGCGCCATCCCGCAGCCACCACAGCCTCACCACATTCGGACACCTTCGAACGCAGCACATCGACTTGCGTCACCACCACGTCCGCCAATCCATCAACAACGGCATCATCCCACTCCCACGCCGTCGCAAACGACCCCACCGTCGACGAACTCATCAAGACCCTCGTGCGCGCGAAATTTCAATAACTCAGCGTAGAAGACTCCGCGCGACTTGAGGGGGAGTGTTAGCGTATGGATTTTTGGGGCAAGTCGGCGCGGAGCCGAGCTCGTACGCGACGCCAGCGTGCGAGCAACCTGTCGGTAATTATCCACATTATATATAGCCACGTAGCACACGACGCTCTTCGTTCTGCCCCCATCCACGGCTGAACGAAGAGCGTACGTCCACATTCATTTATATCAGATCCTCATACTTATATTATATCCACAGTAATATTATTATTGTATAGGTACATACAATTCTATTGGTTCTGCCCCCCATCCACGGCTGAACGAAGAGCTAATATTATTATTGTATAGTGTCCGCGCATCGACGGGATCCAGCGCACATCCGCGCCCCACGTTCCTTACCTTTCCCACGCCGAACCCTCCAGCTGCTTTCGACACCACACAAATATCTTTAACACCAGTCAGTTTGACAGCTGCTGCATCGCGATTTAGAGTACAACTAAAAGGATTGCAGTGACGGATTCGAATGATCTGTAAGCTTGAGTGCAGGGAGTGCTGTGAGTGGGTCTTTACTCTTGTCCTTGACATTTTGAAAGATTTGATGATCGTGCGTGAAAGGGAAGTCTGTAAACCAAATCTTGAATCCCGACGCAGACGCGTGCAGAGGTTACGGTCGGGGATTAGCAAAACTTCGAGCTAGAACTTGAAGTTCCCCAGACTTGCGCCCGCTGTTTGCAATTTGTACCTGATTTTGACGCGGGGCTTGCAGCAGGGAGGATGGATCTCGCTGCGGAAAGAGAGAGGGAGTGGTGTCCGGGCGTTGGCCTGTGTTGGCACGGTCGGGTGTGCAAGGTTTGTTTTTTTTTTGTTTTTCGAGTTAGCAAGATGCGAAACGGAAAGGAGATTGACGAAGCCGAGGCCCTGATCACGATTTCCTTGAGAGCAAGTGAAAGGAAGACAGAAAATTCAACGTGACTGGAGTGGTGTTGGCTGCTAACAGAAAGTGTTATCGTTAGCTGAATGTAGTGCATCAATTTTGGCATACTTTCCTTTTGCCGGACGTAGCCCCCTCGAACAGAAGGCTCCTCTTCCAATTTTCGCCCCCCATAAAGTCGGCAAAGGAATATATATGACAATGCGAGGCTTGAGCGTTTGAGTATCCATCCCTAAGGAGTCTTGAACCGACATTCATTTCGCCGCGCCGAGCCAAATTCCCGAGGGTTAAGCATTATGAATAAATACCAAGATTGCTCTTGAACGGTTCATGTACGACCGGAGATCTTGCAGGGACGGATTCAACCATGTGTGCGACGAGGTGAGCTTGATTGCAGGGAGTGCTGTTGTCGTATATAAAAAATACTGCACGTCGAAGTTCATCAATTATGCTGGCATTCAATGCCTCTAAGTCTGTCTTGAACCTAGGTCTGACGCTTGAGCTAGCTTGAAGTTGAAGAGTTTTTGATAGTTTGTTTCGTTTGAGAAGGCACGGAGAATTGAAAGACTTGGCCAGAACTCCAAGCTCCCAGAAGTAGGAGCGGCGCCGCGTTCGTCGTCGTTGGTCCTTGCGAGCCGGTGTAGACACTTGTCCTCCGGCAGTAGATTTTGATATGAGACGAAGCAAATTGGGAAGCGAGAGCGAGCAACATCGAGCCGCACAGAACGAGTCATGGTCGTGGTCGAAGGAAGAAAGAGAAGCGCCATCCAGCGAACACGGCTGATGCCGAGATCATTGACGCGGTCTCACTTCTTCTGCCGAACACCCATGTCTTCGCCAATTCAAGTTCAAGGGGGCCTGGCTCGACGCGATTCCGGCCACTCGCATTGCAAGCTCCTGTCATCCTCGGCATTGCTAACTCCTCAGGGCTACTAGGCAAAATCTACTTACCTGTACACTGCGCGTCCTCCTCGTACCTCCTCGCCTATCTGTTGTTTGCGTGGTTCAGTAATGATTCATCAGTATCCATCGCACCTTGGTGCCTCGTAGAATCAAGAGCCGTTGCACTGATTATTACAGTAATTCCGCCCACGCACATATGATGTCGCAAGTTAGAGTGCGATCCACGAGGGACTCAGACAATTTCATGGAAGTCGCAATGAAGATTAGCTACCCGCTTTTTCGAGGTTGCAGGTAAAGAAGGTGCTTCATTGACAGCCGGTGAGTCTGTTATGATTCAATTGAGCTGATACGTTTTCAAGTGACGTATTTTCATGCAACAGTTTGCATTGCAGATTCAATAGGACTTGGAAACTCGAACAATTCACGTGTCGAGCAGACAAGTCGGAGAGCTTTATCAACTGAATGATTTTCATTCCACAGAATCCAGCTCGGCTATCCAGAGTTACGCTCCGTACTCGCCGATTTTGAATGCTTGTCGGATGTTGCCGAAATATTCTCACGGTTCATATTTGTTTAGGACGAGCGTAAAAAGTACAAGATGTCATTACACCACGACATGGAATTCATACATGCTAAATTTCGCTGGCAACTAGAATAACACGCGAATTCTCTAGCCTAAGCTTTCACAGAGATCATGGTGCCTCCCACGTCGTCGTGTCTCGACGCTGAAATCGTTCAGTTTTTTAGATGAACGCACATCCCTTTACATAACGAGCATGCATACCTGTTCAGCAACCGGGCAGCCTCTTGTCCAATTCACCCGACTCTTCTCCATCGCGCCTGCTCGGAACGCACGGCAGGCAACACTGGAAATTTGATGGGCCCGGACAATGACCTGGTTTTTACATCCAGATTCAAGTCAGTAACCGCCTTTCAACACTTCCCCCCCAAGAGGGAGAGAGAAAACTTCTGCCTACCAGGGAGAGGATAATGATTTCCGGTGCAGGTACTGGTGAACTGACACTGCCCGCCGCCCAGACCAGGAGTGGACAAGCACGGGGTCTTGGTGCAGCATTTGATGTCCTCGGGGTCGAATGGACAGAGGCCGCTCGTGCTGTGGCCACCACCAGCGCTGCAGCTGCTGGTTGAAATGCACACGCCAGGCCCGGAGGAGCAGGGCCCATTCACAGCGGCCAGGGTCGATATGATCGTTGCAAAGACGACGAGAATGGACGCGAATTTCATGATGGGCGAGGGATGGATTGGGTTGAGTTGCGCGTGCTGGATTAAATAGCGCTGGAGACTGTCAGGAATCAATGGAATGTTTTAATAGGAACAATGAGTTGCGCACATCGACTGATTTTTATCTTTCATCTGTCCATTTACGCAAGGTTAAAATGCATCAGTATTGTTTTTAAACGGATTTAGAATGGCTATCATGACTTGTGTGCTCCATCGTGTATTTTAGGGCCGCCAAGGATGCCAAGGCGATTCAGCCCTCTCGCAATCCATTCATTCCAATGTACTAATGGTCACAGGACTCCTCTGATTGTAGTCGCCATTGCTCCCAGATCCATTCTGAGCGCGTCTGTTCAATAACAAATCTGCCAATGACTTTTGTGATGCTTTACACTATTCAGTCTGCCGCGCCCATCGTGATGCAAGTAGGACGGTCCTCCACAGCATCCGGCGGGCAAACCCAAATCTGTGCTGAGGCGTCTGTCTTCTGCACTGCAGCCGGGACAATATGTTGTTCAACTGCTGTTGAAAGAAGATAAAAGTCTAATGGCTCTCACATTGCCCGGTAGAGTTAGATTTTCAATCTGTCCAGCTTAATTTTGAACCCATTTTCGATTGCAACGCATTTTCAACGACCTGGTTCCCGCCCCTCGGGGTATGATTAGAACCTATCTGCTATTATTCCGCTCCTCGAGAAACCTGTGAATTGTTAGCACCACTATCCCTCGTCCTATGGCCTCCGAGATCAATTCTCAGCTATCTACCTTAGCTGGGCTCTTGAATATTTTCAAATTTTCGAAATGATGCTCAGCGTACGGTGAGTTTAGGATGGTTGGTTCAACATCCTAAATTCAACAGTTTCTAACGAATTGCGAGTGACTGAGTTGTTGTGCTGGGGCCTTCAATTCATGACCATTGGCAACACGCAAGTGCCATGTTCCGATTCTCGCTGAGTCGTGTGACTCACATTTCATCGATTCTCAGGCCAATAACTTAATTAAACCGACAAAAGTTGTGCCACATTGCCCATGGCTGGTTCTGAGTCATGCTAGAGTCATGTCAAAGGCCAAGGCCAAGGTGAGCTAGATTTCAATTTCAGCTCGTGCAAGTATCAGTTCGTCAATAAATTTGACCAAAGACTGGACTTTTCCAGAATTCGCCGTGAAAGAATCATGGATGTTGGGATAGAAGTGTTTACGAAGCACTCTAGCGATTTCACACTATGACCCGGTGATGTGCAGGAAATAAGACTATACTTAAACACCGCACATTTTGCGCGTTTTAGTCTTATTTCCGTGTGTATTGCCTTCTTTCCAGAAGTCAGTGTATAGTCTCAGTACACTCGGCTGGGCAATGATCACGGAGTAACGGGTACAATGGGTAGGAAACTACTCAGCGGACTGGCAGGTGCTCGCTCCGAAACACGTAGGGGATGTGTAGCCCATAAATAGCAAAAGGGGACTATTGCGTACTTGGGCCTTACTAAGGAACAAGCGCGGAATAATCGAAATCCGCATGTGGGTTTGCTAGGTCTTATTTCTGACCTTGACGCGTTCGCGTCTGGAGCTCGTGATGGCACAGGAAGGCCTAGAGCCTTCTTTCCGAGATGTTCCGGGTTACTTTGAAGGGAGTGGTCATCCTTGATGGGATTGATCGCTGATCGAACTAGTATTACTCTACGGAATAAGGGACCACTGTAGGAAAGAGTCTAGTGTGGGGTACCGTTCGGGAGCTAGAGAGCTCAGGAACTTATTCCGACGACTCAGTAAGAAGGGATAGGACTTAGAGGGAGGATATACCACGGAAGAAACAAGGCATCAGTTTCGATCGGACAGGATTTCCAATTCTTGGGTTATGGGTTGGCCGGCTTAGGGCTTACCCATCGATCGGGCCAATGGCATTACTCGCGCTAGTAACCCTTGGACGGATAAACGGCCTTAGGGCAAGGGCGGAGGGCCTTGGAGTCTTATTTCGGAAGGAGTTCTTATTTCCATGTGATTGTGGACACTGTATAAGTAGTTAGAGTTCTTTCTTTGTACGACACAGAATCATCCCTGTATTAGTAGGCGTAACGCTTGCGACTTGGGTTTTATTTCTGGGGTTGGCGCTTTGAGCACAGTCAGTTATTGGACTTGTCATTGTGAAACCTTCTGGTTGGAGTTGGAATAAGAAGTTTTGGTTATCGGAAACGTCTTGAACGTGATTGAGTGAACACTGCTGCACGGATTGTACGGGAATTGCACGGATTGTACGGGAATTGCACGGATTGTACGGATTGCACGTTATTGCACGGATTGCACGTTATTGCACGAGTCTTTGGACTATTGTTGGGTTGGATATCGACGGAGGAACACCTCGCACACACAACTTGCTCGGGAATAGCTTATTTCCCAACACTATCGCTCTTGCCTCTTTGGCTACAAACTATCCATCGTTTGGATACTACTTGGAACGTTCTTTCTGGTAGTTCTGATCGGTGAAGGTCGCTTTCTCTCTGAGGAGTACCTTAACCTTTCCCTTCAACCTACGTCTAGGCCCTGACCAAGGGACTGACACTCGTCTGGTCTTGTACTTTCTCGGCTACTTGCGCTCTTTCTACGTCTTTGGCTTATTTCCAGAAGCTTATCGCTATTTCTGGGAGCCTTTGATTGTTGTTTTGAGTGTTTAGTTGGTTGTTTCAGTATAGGTTCGGAGCACATCGATCATCTGGAGCCCACCGCGAGGGGAGGGTTATAAATCTCTTTCTGAGAGATTACTTTCGACAAAACTATTTCTGGGTCTAGGAAACTAGCCCATACCGTCCGTCTGCATCGTTCGCTATTCCTCCACGGGGTAGAGACCTTTCGGACACACCACCTAGCGGTTTTCCTAATCTTCTTCGAGGAGAAGGGAACGCTAAACTTCGGTTCTCACCGCACTACGGCGCCTGTACCGAAGCAAAATAAAACAAAACCTCGTGAAACTTCGGTTTCTGCACGAGCACGGGCGACTCTTGTTCCCCCGCTTCAAAACTTCACGCATCGGAAGCCTCGGTCACCATCTGAGTCTTCTTCGTGGTCGTGGTCGTGCTAGTATTGTTTCTGGGACGTCTCGCTCTGTGGTTACGGAAAACGATCCTCAGATTCCCTTGTCAGACGACGAAGGATCTACACCAGTTCCTGACTCGCTCTTAACTCAAGGATCTTCGGGTGGCTCTTCTGCCCAGACGCTTACTTCTCGAACAACTTCACAAATCACTTCTTCGAGTTCGAATATACAAATGGCGGCTACTTCTGTTGCTGGGTTCAAGGTCCCTGCGGCCTATGACCAAAATCGACCCAAGTTCGATGGGTCTTCTCCGAATAGCCTGAAGTTGTTTCTTCGAACACTGAAGCTATTTGCAAAAACGGTGGAATAAAGGATGAGCAGGATATGAAGGATAAATTGCTAGAGTACCTCGACCACATCGACATCTCTGAGCAGTGGCAGCGGCTTCCTTCGTACGACAAGGCGAAGAAGTATGCGGATTGGAAGGAAGAGATTCTGGAGTTGTATCCTGAAATAGCGGATATGGCGGATGGTTCGATGGAGAAATTACAGGAGATCTGTCGTCAGAATCAGTACATTAAACAGGCAGAATTGGGAAAACTTCGACGTTTCTCCCTTGCCTTCAAGAATGAAGCTGAGAAGCTGATGGATGGATCGGCTGCGGTAGTAAATAAGCAATTGGTGGAGTTGATCTTGGCGGTTTTAGATCCGCCGTTCGCCCAGGAATTAGAGCGGGCGATGGGGCAAAAGGCCATCGATGATCTTTCCAACCGTGCTAATAACGCACCGGCGGCGGGGGCGAAGAAGTTGCGTAGAGGGGATAGGGATGCCGCACGCGACGGTATTGGACATAGCGGATTATATCGCAGATAACTGGTCGGGTGGATCAACTGGTCATTCTCTTCTGGGAGTGAGGCAGCGTCCTACCGGACATTCTGGTGTTATTCCCATGGACTTTGGAAACTCGGTGAAGCAAGAAGTCCAGGAGAAATTGGACGCCTTCTCGAGTGAATTAGCCCAGTTGAAGGATATGACGGTAGTGCAGAATAAGCACATTGCCGAAAACTTCAAAAAGTGGGAGTCATCGCTTGAAAACTCCGTCAAGTTGATGAACCAGTCACTCCGAGGACCACCGCCACACCAGATGGAAATAAGTCAGGCTGGACCGAGTCGCCAGGAAGGAAACAGTGGTCGTAGTGGAGAAGGGCCATGTTTCTTCTGCGGAGGGCCGCATATAATGAAGTTCTGTCTGACCAAAGACGAGTATATTATGCTCGGCTGGATAAAGGTCGAAGACAGATTCATTAAGTTAGGAGATGGAAACTGGATTCCGCGTTACCCGGAAGGGCAAACAAGGAAACAGCGAGTAGACGATTACTGGCAAAAGAAGGGTGTCACGAAGGAGGGCGCTATAGCGCAGAAGTCGAGCCTGATGGCTGCCTTCTATTCTTCCTCTGGCGGGCCGTCGTGGAATTTCTACGAAACGGAAAACGCCGGAGATCTCTATGATACCCGAGGACGAACTCCGGTCGGCCAAAGTTCAACAACTGGAAGCTAGATCGAGGATTCCTCAGTATCCTGTTTCGCAAATGATGCAGGTACCAATGTCGCAGTACTTCTCGGGCACTCAACTGCCGCAGCAACAAGGAGGTGTTCAACCACCTCCTCAGGTTCCCATTTCAAACAACTATCCAGTTGGAAATAGTGGCGGCGGCGTCATCTAATTCCTTGGTGGATGTAAACCAGCTAATTCAGCTGTTCAGCGCTATGGGGAAAGCTGACCAAGCGCCGGTCGAACAATTCGTTGCGACGAGAAGCGGGGCACGGTCGGACCCTCCGACCAGCCCAAATTTTTAAACGGTCCAAGGAAGGGGGCTGGGAGTAAGGCAGCGCCTAAAGCTCCCATAGCAGTAAAGCCTCCGGAGGAACGTATTTCTGCTGCAGACAAGGATAGCAATTGGAGAAAGAAGAGTAGCAAGGAGAACGTGCAGGAAGGGAGTAGTAGGAAGAAAGTGGGATTTGTGCCACTTGAGGACGAAGAAGAGGAATTGGAGGTTCCAAAATCGCCAAGGAGAAGGGCGAATAGGCATATCGTATTAGACGACGATTACTCCGATGAAGAACCACAAAACACCAGGTTCGAGAAATTGGAGAAGCCGAGTGGGTATGAAAGGACGGATGGTAAATACCTGAAATCCTCGAAACCTGCGATTAAAAGCTCGAGAGAGCGCCTACAAGTTGGTACCCAAGCTGGATGACCCGAACATCATCTCAGACTTGGTGGACCAGACGAAAGGCAAGGTGCTGGAAGGAATAACGGTTGAGATGATGTCTGCGATGAGTGGCGAATACGCCAAGAAACTCAGGGACATTACCTTCAGAACCAGGCGACCGTTGAAGCCAATCGAGGCGGACGCCTTCGTTCAAGAGGTCGACGAGCTATTTCCAGATGAAAGAGGGTGTAGGTTGGGGGTCGACGCTATTTCCATAGAGCGCTGCCACCCGTTGACTCGATCTTCATCTCTACGGAGGAAGATATTGGGTTAGCGCCAGGGTGCATAGTAGCGACTGATGTAGTACTCACCTATTACAACTCGCTCGGGAATACGCAGGAGCCCAAGCAGATCTTTGGATCCTTGGAATCTGCGTCGCTCAGGGTCTTGTTTCCCATCGTAGGCGGCATGGAAAGAGTGGAAAGCGTCCTGGATAACGGGTCGCAGATTGTTTCTATGTCACAAGCGCTCGGAAAGATTAGGAATAGGGTGGGATCCCGACATCCGAATCTTTATGCAGAGCGCAAATGGGCAGTTGAAGCGGTCGGGCTGGCTTGGCCAGGAACGTACCATTCACCTTCGGAGATATGGTTATCTATCTTCAAGTCCATGTAATCGACCAGCCGGCGTACCAGATATTGTTGGGAAGGCCCTTTGATATATTGACAGAGTCCACCGTGCAGAATAGCAGGAATGGCTCGCAGTCGATAACGTTGAGGGATCCTAGTCAGCAGAGGAGGATTACGCTTCCTACTTATTCTCGAGGGACGAACACGTTCCACGGAAATAAGAACCCAGTTGAAGAAGATTTGAGGGAGAAACGGGACAGGAAAGAGTTGGGTCCGTTGGATGAGAAATCGGTGGATTTTCAGGTCTCTTCGAGGGAATTGATCGACCTCGGTCAAGGAGAGGAGATAGCGGTGACATTTGGGTTAGATGAGAGTGGAGAAGTGAGGATCGAGGGCTATTCACCTCAACGGAATAGTGAGGGATTCTCGGCAGAGGAACTGAGAACTCTATACCTCTTGGCTTCGAAAGAGAGTGAGGCCTTGAGCAAGGATGAAACAGCGGCAGGGCTACTTCAGGAGTATGTGTCGCAGTTTGATCAAGAAAGGGGATTCAACTCCCCTTCGAGATGTGAAGTTTATTCTCTAGAAGGCTTATCACCTGAGCATCTGGAAATTAAACGACACGAGAAAAAGGACAAGGGGAAGCAAGAAAGAAGGAAAGGGAGGTACCACTAAGCAGACCCGAGTAAGGAATGCTTCCGGTGTACGATCAATGGGCTTGACGTTCATGATCACGGCGATCATGAGGGTCCTGTCAATCCCGCCCATTCCGCTGATCGGGACATGCCCGTTCTCGACTCTTTCGCTGGCAAGAAATATAAGCCAGTAGCTTTGAAAACACGTCCTGTATACACGGAGGTACCGGAGAAGTTTAGGATTAAACGGGAAATACATGGGGATCCGCTAAAGGATCTACCCACGCTCCCTACCAACCCCAGAGACTTCATTCCGACCGGCCGGTATACCCAAGAGAGGAAGGAGGGGATCGACAAGATCCATGAGGAACCCTTCCTTTGGCCTGAAGAACGAAAGTTAATGCACTTCGTTCATGTGCGCTCAGAATGATGCCTTTGCGTGGGATGATTCCGAGCGAGGAACGTGGCGCCACGACTTCTTTCCACCCGTAGAGATTCCCACGGTTGAGCACAAAGTATGGGTAGAAAGGTCTATTCCCATACCGCGTGGACAACTGCAGGAGTTTTGTAAGGTGATAAAGAAGAAGATCGACGCTGGGGTGTATGAGCCTTCTAATTCCTCATACCTGTCAAAGTTCTTTGGTGTCTTGAAGAAGGACGGAAAGAGCATTAGATTGGTACACGCGTTGGAACCTTTAAATGCGGTAACCATAGCGCATTCAGGGCTTCCTCCAGCGACGGATGAGCTTGCTAGCCACTTTGCAGGCAGGGCTTGCGGAGCGGTTTTCGACTTGTATTCAGGGTATGATCATCGGGACATAGCGGAGAGTTCGAGAGATTATACTACCTTCCAGACGCCCTTTGGTGCGCTCCGGTTGGTTAAGTTACCTCAAGGATGGACTAATTCCGTGCCTATATTTCACGATGATGTAACCTATATTCTAAGGGATGAAATCCCTCACGTTACTATTCCATACATTGATGACGTTCCTATCCGAGGACCGGGTACACGTTATCAAGATAAAGATGGTAATTTCGAGACAATCCCTGAGAATAATGGAATTCGTCGTTTTGTCTGGGAACATTTCCAGAACCTGAACAGGGTCGCTCAGAGGTTGAAATACTGCGGAGGCACTATTTCTGCCTCAAAAGTAATCTTGTGTAAGGAAGAATTTGCGGTAGTTGGGCACACTTGCTCGTTTGAAGGAAGGAAACCTTCCACTGACAGGATTGGGGTTATCTTGAGATGGCCTGCTCTAGAGGACGTCTCCCAAGTACGTCAATTCTTAGGAACGGTTGGGACCATGAGGATGTTCATCCGGTCTTATTCCTTGAAGGCGAGGAGGCTTAATCGACCGCTGCGGGCGGAAATAGAGTTTGAGTGGGGAGAGAAAGAACAAGCTTCGATGGATGCGATAAAGGATGCATTGAAGAATTGTGAAGCCTTGAAACCCTTGAACTACGAGTGGGATTCCGATATAGTGTTGGCAGTGGATACGTCTTATATCGCAATTGGCATAGAAATATACCAACGTGACCCGGCTGATCCCTCGAAGCGCTATTTCGCGAAGTTCGACTCCATTCCGCTCAACGAGAGAGAAGCGAGGTTCTCTCAGCCAAAGAGGGAGCTGTATGGCTTGAAGCGGGCTTTGACACACATGCAGTATTGGCTGCTTGGATGTCGGAAATTGGTTGTGGAAACAGATGCCATGTACATTAAAGGGATGTTAGACAACCCTGGCATGGGGCCTAACGCCACAATCAACCGGTGGATAGAGGAAATTTTAATGTTCCACTTTACACTAAAGCACGCCAAAGGCCTTACCTTCTCACCGGATGGACTGTCACGGAGGAAGAAACAACCTGGGGATCCGGACTATTCCAGTCCTGAGGATGGGTTCGATGAGAACCCGTCTCCAGAGAAACACCCAGACTGGGACGAGGAGATCGAACAGCCCTATGAATTTGAACAGTTCAAGAAAGGCATCGATACCCGGGGAGGTTATTTCTGTGAGGTTCAGTCGGAACCTATTTCTTCAGAATTTGGAGACTTTGAGCAGCGGTGTTGGAGGGCTTATTCTGACGAACGTGAAGAGGCTGATGTAATTAGAAAGGCTTTCCAGAAGGAAAATCTGGAAATACCACAGTTCATCATGAGCCAAATCCGGGAAGAAGAACCTTTGCTACCGCCGGACTCCTTCAAGTTCGATCCGAAGAAAAGGGAAGCTTACCCCGAGGACCATAGAACGGAAGCTGGGGTCAAGCAAGATGAGAAATTGGTACTGGTACAGGGAATGGTTGAATGATCCCATTAGGAACAAACCGAAGGGATATTCTGGCCAGGCGTTACGCAACTTTGTGCATTACGCTAGAAAGTTCTTCCTGGACAAGGAAGGACGACTATTCCGCAAGGGTGCTGATTCGGCTCACAAGCTGGTGGTAGAGAAAGAGCATCGGATGTATGTCTTGCGCGCTGCACACGACAGTTTAGGACATAGAGGGACCTATGCAACAAAATCTCTTGTAGAAGTTCGATTCTGGTGGCCGGAGTTCGAACGGGACATTAACTGGTACATAAAGACTTGTCATATGTGCCAGGTCCGGCAAGAAGAATTACTGCGGATTCCACCTGTTCCTACGATGACTCCTAGTCTATTCCAGAAAGTACACACCGATGTAATGATCATGGGTGTACCGTCGAATGGCCACAAATATGTGGTCTCGGCGAGGGACTCTTTGAGTCGATGGCTGGAATCAAGGGCGCTCAGATCTGATAACGCGTCTGAGTTGGGTCGGTTCTTGCTGGAAAATATCATTTGTCGATGGGGTTGTCCCAAGGAAATAGTAACGGACAATGCTCCTCAATTCCTTGCGGCGTTGGACTGGCTGAATAATAAGTACGGAATCACTGGAGTAAGGATTTCACCTTATAATTCTGCGCCAACGGTCCAGTAGAGACTGGACACAAACACATGAGGCAAATGATTTATAAAGCGACCGGTGGGGATGTTAGAAAGTGGTTCTGGTTCTTACCACAAATAGTGTGGGCAGACAGAGTAACGACCAGGCGAGGTTTGGGGTGTTCTCCTTATTTTCGGCGACTGGTTGCCACCCCCGTTGTCCCTTTGGACATTGTGGAAGCGACTTGGCTCGTGGACTATCCGGGAGAAATAATCACCACGGCTGAGTTGGTTGGTTTATGGCTAGGGCGCTTGCCAAACATCGACAGCATATCGAGGAGATGCGAAAAAGAGTAGCTGCTGAGAAGCTTAGGGCTGTTGAGCGCTATGAAAGAGAGCACTCCAATACGATTAAGGACTATAATTTCCAACCTGGGAGATCTAGTTCTTATTCGCAATACCAGGGT
Organism: Mycena sanguinolenta; assembly: GCA_014462675.1. Classification (NCBI taxonomy): domain Eukaryota; kingdom Fungi; phylum Basidiomycota; class Agaricomycetes; order Agaricales; family Mycenaceae; genus Mycena; species Mycena sanguinolenta. The sequence goes on along the minus strand of JACAZH010000041.1, from coordinate 83,812 downwards.
TGAAAAGTCTTTGAATACGAAGTTGGCTCCCAAATATTTGGGACCAATGGTAGTTGTTCGAAGAACTATGGGGGATCAGTACGTCGTTTGTGAATTAAACGGAGCGGTGTATCCTGGCAAAGTCGGGCGTTCCGTGTTATTCCCTTACCGCTCGAAAATCCATCAACCTTAAGCACAAGATTGAAGAGTTAATCGACATGTCTAAGGTGGAATTAGATAAGTTAGTTGCTCGGAAAGAGGAGAACGTGGACCGAGGCCGTGACTTGCAATTTGAAGGTGTCAATCTTAACCCTGACTGGGCAAGCATGGACCCTGCCGAATTGAGTGATGAGCCGGAGGAGGAAGTCATCGAGGACATAGACTGGGATGATCTTGATGCACTCCGAACCGGTCCTAGGCGTTCGAGAAGGCTTAGGAAGTAAGCACGGCTTATTTCTGGAAATAGAGTGGACGAGGAATTGAAATATACTATTGCTGTTGAGGGAATAGTATCTACGATACAGTAGCGAGCGGTTGAACGCGATGGGACTTATAGGTCAGAAAAGGGACAATGGTGGAACTAGGTGGAAGAAGGCCTCGATGAATTCTCGGAGCTTGGACGATATACCGGGATCGTTAAGGTTAATGACCACGCCCGCCGCGGTTACCGCGGCCGCGCCACGACTAACCGGAACATTCCTTGGGCGCGGGCCTGTGGGAATAGTATTTCCCGCACGGGTGGAGCTTCCTCCCTGTTCGCTAGCGTGACTGGTCAGTAGAAGGAAGGGTAGGTCGGGTGGAGAAATAAGACTGCCTACATGAGGAAAAGAGATCTGGTTGACCGAGGGCGGTCAACATTTCAAAATGGGGGAGATGATGTGCAGGAAATAAGACTATACTTAAACACCGCACATTTTTGCTGCTTTTAGTCTTATTTCTGTGTGTATTGCCTTCTTTCCAGAAGTCAGTGTATAGTCTCAGTACACTCTCGGCTGGGCAATGATCACGGAGTAACGGGTACAATGGGTAGGAAACTACTCAGCGGACTGGCAGGTGCTCGCCTCCGAAACACGTAGGGGATGTGTAGCCCATAAATAGCAAAAGGGGACTATTGCGCACTTGGGCCTTACTAAGGAACAAGCGGAATAATCGAAATCCGCATGTGGGTTTGCTAGGTCTTATTTCTGACCTTGACGCGTTCGCGTCTGGAGCTCGTGATGGCACAGGAAGGCCTAGAGCCTTCTTTCCGAGATGTTCCGGGTTACTTTGAAGGGAGTGGTCATCCTTGATGGGATTGATCGCTGATCGAACTAGTATTACTCTACGGAATAAGGGACCACTGTAGGAAAGAGTCTAGTGTGGGGTACCGTTCGGGAGCTAGAGAGCTCAGGAACTTATTCCGACGACTCAGTAAGAAGGGATAGGACTTAGAGGGAGGATATACCACGGAAGAAACAAGGCATCAGTTTCGATCGGACAGGATTTCCAATTCTTGGGTTATGGGTTGGCCGGCTTAGGGCTTACCCATCGATCGGGCCAATGGCATTACTCGCTTTAGTAACCCTTGGACGGATAAACGGCCTTAGGGCAAGGGCGGAGGGCCTTGGAGTCTTATTTCGGAAGGAGTTCTTATTTCCATGTGATTGTGGACACTGTATAAGTAGTTAGAGTTCTTTCTTTGTACGACACAGAATCATCCCTGTATTAGTAGGCGTAACGCTTTGCGACTTGGGTTTTATTTCTGGGGTTGGCGCTTTGAGCACAGTCAGTTATTGGACTTGTCATTGTGAAACCTTCTGGTTGGAGTTGGAATAAGAAGTTTTGGTTATCGGAAACGCCTTGAACGTGATTGAGTGAACACTGCTGCACGGATTGTACGGGAATTGCACGGATTGTACGGGAATTGCACGGATTGTACGGATTGCACGTTATTGCACGGATTGCACGTTATTGCACGAGTCTTTGGACTATTGTTGGGTTGGATATCGACGGAGGAACACCTCGCACACACAACTTGCTCGGGAATAGCTTATTTCCCAACACTATCGCTCTTGCCTCTTTGGCTACAAACTATCCATCGTTTGGATACTACTTGGAACGTTCTTTCTGGTAGTTCTGATCGGTGAAGGTCGCTTTCTCTGAGGAGTACCTTAACCTTTCCCTTCAACCTACGTCTAGGCCCTGACCAAGGGACTGACACTCGTCTGGTCTTGTACTTTCTCGGCTACTTGCGCTCTTTCTACGTCTTTGGCTTATTTCCAGAAGCTTATCGCTATTTCTGGGAGCCTTTGATTGTTGTTTTGAGTGTTTAGTTGGTTGTTTCAGTATAGGTTCGGAGCACATCGATCACCGGACACTCAGCAGGTTGCCATTACGGCCATCCGCTTTTCAAGGTCGCAAATGAGGTTGCTCGAATGACGTGCTGTAGGTTCTATGTCAATATCAGATTGTGTTCAAACTGATTCCATACTTCATGAGTTTCTGGATTGAATACGAATCACTCCTGCAATTTTGAAGACGGGATTTGTGAGTTGGACCATTACATAGAACCCAATGATCGGCGTCCGCGGGCCCCGCGTCGTGCAAATGGCTCGTCCTGACGTGCTGGTTCAAATACAGCACCTTGAACGAACAAGAACAAAATTTATTCACACATATCGCTCCCTCGGCATAAAATTCTCAAGCTACGTGCTGCACATTGATTTGATCACGCCACCCTGGCAAGTCTGCTGCTAGGGATTGAGTCGCACATGCGAAGAAGAGTTTGCGAGGAATGTGAATCCATCAGTGGCCAAGATTGACCAGGCAACTGAACACCGCATACATTACGAACGGATCCGGTTTATTCTGCGGGTCCCCAGTTTGAGCGCATCGTTGAAAGCATAGTAGCGATCCGCACAGTGGCGGTCTTACTTGAGGCGACACAACGGCGGAGTGGAAGCGAGCATGAAAGATCTTTTCCAAGTCAGCATTGCAAGAACAGAAAGGAAAGATTGACGAACCGGGTCCAGCTCGAGAAGTTCGATTTAAATGCATTTGATCAAGCGGAAGAAGGATTTCCATTTCAGACAACGCAACGCAACACATCCGAGGCGACGCAGCGGGAGGAACCTACTGGAAAGCTGGAACGTTGATGTTGAAGCCGCTTCACAATACAGTACGCATCGGCAGCCGCGCTGATTCTTAATCCTCAAGGGCTTTGGAATCAAGTCGATTCAATGGTTGATACATGGTGCATGGTACATAATATTAGGGCCAACCTGAAAGATATTTGGAGGTGAGGAATTCAACCATGCGTGCGTGCAGCGAGCGAGCGAATGTTGCGCGCGGGGCTCGGGGTTCTGTACTTTGTGAATCGTATTTGACTCTGGGTACAAGCCCGTCGCCTTGCAGTCTTTCCCGAGAGACCCATACTCAGGATCTTGACTCTGGAATCCCGACGCCTGCGGCTTGACGCGCGAGTAATTGAATTTCCGTTCGTTTGCTCGTGAGTACATGCGTCCAGAAGGAACGGAGAAGCGCAAGACTTTCAGGCGGGAGGTCTCAGAGCTGTGAAGAGGTTGGCTTGTTTTGGTTCGTGCGGTATGGGAAAATCAAAGATTTAAAGGAGAAAAGAAAAAAGAGGCTCGAGGCTGAGCCAACACTTGAAGGTCTCCACCGCCGCATCGTCGTCGCTTGTCACTTGCCAGCCGGGCCGGTTCGACTTCCGGAGGGATCTTAAAAGAGGGAAACTTGCGTGTCTGGTAGAGTTAGCGTTGCGCGTTTCGATGAGAGAATTCGAAAACGATGCGGCAAGGCAAAACCGAGAGCGACAAGAGATGGTTGTGAGGAAAGAATGCTCATTCCATCACGGGCGGCCGGCTTATGAGACCTCGGATCTTCTTTCTTGACTTTTGCCTCGAGTTCAAGGTCAGAAAGGTCAGCGCTTCCCCGGATTCGATGACTTTGAATCAGGATCAGAGGATACTTCATCATGATACTGTAACTTGATCGCGTTTGCGTTTTGACATTCAGCTTCGGACGGCGCCGCGGGGTCGCATATATATTTGTGTCAAGTACTTTTGCACTATTCTCGACAAGTTTTCTTGACTCGGTATTGATACTGACATTGACGAGATAATCCGGACGGGCCTCAAAATTTCAAGGATCCAGTTGAAGATTTTGGGCTCCAATCGAAATCAGATCGGCGGTCGTTGTCGGCTTTTTCTTTGAACTCCGCATTTCACATTCCGAGGCATGATGGTTGTACATTATCGAGAACCCGCGAGTGCAATTCCCGAGTGGATCTTGGGTATAGGATAGGGAACGACAGGCAAGATGGATTCGAGATTGATTGATATCCCGGTGGACCCGGGTGTGGCCATGCGTGTTCGAACAAACCGCCGAACGTCTTGAAAAAGGCTGGAACAAGGATGCACGAACGAAAGTTGAACGATATCCGTAAAAGAATGGAAAAGGGCCAAGCAAAGCGCCAGAAACTGTGCAAGATGCAGCTGGATTCTTGAGGTTCCCCTCGACGTGCGTGGGTGTACCAGCCCCTGAGCATAGAACCCGACCGCTTGGTCCGCTTGCTTGAGCGCAGCCGAAAAAACCCCGGGCCCGAGACGAGACGTCCACCCGCGCGCATGTCCGTCATCAGCCGCGTCGGCGCTGAATGCCTATCCTTCACCGAACAGCCCGGCCCCCAGAACGATAGCGGACAGCCTAGTCCAAAAGAAAAGACCCAAAACAGAGAACGTATAGCCCAGTTGGAGCAACAGCCATGGGGTAAATGCGCTGACGTTTCCGGTGCGACGCAATTCACCGAGGCGAGCCGTCAATTGAATTGAATTTCAAAGGTGCGACCACGGCCAGTAACGGCTACGCAAGGAAAAATCCCAGCACGTTGCGAGGTGCGAGGTGCTGAGAGCGATTCCGATTTCGCGAGCGTCAGGCTGCAATTTTTGCAGAGTCGAGACGGACCAAAAATTGCTTCAGGAGCCATTCCTTGTCTTCTAGTCCCTCGAACCGTCCAAGTGGAGCGATCTACTCGCCCCAGTGGTTTCATCGCGCTCATTCAGACGTGGCGGGTGAAAAGTGGGTCGACAAAATTAAAAGGCGCCATAACACGTGGTTTCATTTCGCATGACATAATCATTGTCATCGCCGTCGCTCGCCGACGACTTTCATTTCTCTTGCATCCATGATGGCCAGGCCCAGCGTCGCAAAGTGCGTCTGTCTTCACTCATACAGTGGATTGTGCGTACTAACAGCTCGATGCACAGAAGCGCCTCCTTGCTAAGCACGCTCATCGGCACCCTTACGCCCCTCGTTCTTCTCCTCAAGCTCTTCCTCTCGCCCTCCTCGCCGTACTCCATTCTCCCATTCGCTACATCTCCGTTCTACGATGAATCCGAGCTCGACCAGCGCACGCTCTCCTCCCTGCGCGTCCTCCTCCTGCTCCTTTCCTCGTACCTCCTCGCTTCCTCCATCCTCTCTGGGATCGGATTCCTTGGTGTCTTGCGGAACAGGGCAAGCTTAGTGAGGGTGTACAGGGACGCAGCGTCAGTGGACTTGGCGTTCACCGCTTTCGTGACAGTGGTAGTTGGCGCTGCGGCACGGGCACCGGCCAAGGCGAGAGCAGCGTGCGAGCAGCCGGAGCTCGCGACCCTCCTTTCCCTCCTCATCTCCGCGTTTAACTTGGCGCCGGCGGCGCAGGGGCCGGACGATGCGTGCGAGAGGGCCCTGCAGAACGCCGCCCTTGTCGTCTTTGTGGGCCTTGTCGCTTTGACTGTCGTACGACTGCATTTCCTCCTCGCTGTCGGGACACACTACGCGGCGCTGGTGCGCGAGCAGTCTAAAGATGATGTGGAGGGCGGCGAGCAGCGCATCCGCCTCCTCCCGCTCCCGAGGGGCGTCGCAGCAAGTGATGTCGTCTATGCGCCCGTCCACTGCCCCAACGCGGCGAACAGCGTGCTCGGGACGACTGCCGAGCTCTGGGTGCGGGTGCCCGCTGCCTCCTCCTCCTCCTCCTCCTCATCCGGGGCTTCCCGCACCGCAGCAGCATATGCACCCGCATATCTGTCGCCCTCGCCTTCCCCCGAAATGCCCGCATATGCACCGGCGTATGTCCGCAGCGCCACCGCCGCAGTCGAGCCTAGTGCAGAGGAGGACGACGTACCACTGGGACGCGGGGCTCCTGCCCTCACGGGTCGTGCGGACGAAGCGGGAGTGGATCTAGACGACGAAGCCGAGGAGGAATCGTCTCCGCCCACCGACCACCCTACCTACCCGCACCTCCTCCGCCTCGACACCGACACCGCCAGCCGATCCTCCCCCGGACCTACCCCGATTTGCATTTAGATGCCTGTACATACCCCGCTCGCGCCGTGCAGCGTCGAGCCTCCACGTCACCTCGTTACCTCATCCCGTCCCGTCTCGTCTCGTCTCATTCAGCGACACTCGCCGCCTTTCTTTATCTCCTCCTCTGCCCTACCTCCGCCGGTCTTCTACGCTAGCCTCTTTACGGCTCATCTTTACGCGTTGCGGCTCATCTTACCGCGAGTCGTGTCTATGAATCCGATGTACATAACCGGTTACCCGTCGTACTACTCGTGTATGTGCTGTATCGTACTTATTCCCTCCGCTGAATCTAATCTATTTGGTGCGGCGCCGACGCCGATGTCGACGCCGTATCCACCACCACCACCCTCCTGCTAGCCTCTGCCTGCCTCAGCTCGTGATGTCCGCGAAGACCTTCTCGCCCGCGTGCGACACGACATCTCGTCTCGTTTCCCCCCACTGACTCGTTTCCTCACACGACCCTGACGTCCACACAACCTCGGGTCTTCTCTTTCATTCATTCATTCCTCATTCCTATGGCTACTGATATCGACGTCGACATCTTTTCCCTTTGTTTGCTTCCTCGATGCTTCCTCGCCTTGCCACCTCGATTCCGATTCCGAATTCCGAGTGACGTCATCCCCAAGAAATCACTTATGAATCACTGTCAGCGGACACCGCCACCGCGCCTAATTTTGCCGCTCGGCGCTCGGCACCGAGGGCTTACTGTTTGCCGCTTTACCGAGTCCGGACTGAGGACGCGCGTTGGCAACTTGGGGAGCAAGGCACGCGACACGACTCGGACAGGCACAGGTACAGAACTGAGAATGACAGGGCACGGAGGCACGAGCTCGGCAAGCACGTCGGCTGGGGTGGCCGGCGGCGAAGTACATATTAGCTTGGCGAGTTCGCCGCGCCTCGCTCCGCATTCCCGGCGTACTGCGGCGGACGTGAGTGCGCTGTTATGATCACTGTGTTAATCAGTTGGGCGGAAGGAATGTTGATCGGGACGGAAAGTCGGGATTTCAACTCGCACGCGTGCGCTTGTGGGCAGGATAGAAGCGGGCACGTTGGGGTTGAATCAGTTCGGTTCACTGTTTGGTCTGGTTGAATCATTGATGATATGACTCTCATGTCGTGTTAACTTCACTCGAGACTCGCAGGTCGTGCATGCGCACCTCGGGGTGAATTGAGTGTTAACCATTCGCGCCTACTGACACCGAGATGAAGCAGGCGCGGGCGCCGCGCGCAGTTTTCTCCTCGGAGTACTAGTGCCATCGAGCAGTATCACTGTCTCCGGAGTCGAACCTGGGGCAGAATTCCACTTCACCCTCCTCTACCACTCTCAATTGGTGCCCCGACACGACGCGAGCTTCACGTTCGCCGAGTCCAGACGGTTGTTCGAATCTGAATCCACAGATCGAAATTCTTGATCAATTGGGTGGGTGCTTGATCATAGATGTGCGTCTGTCACTCCCAGTTCGGGAAGAACGGGACTTGCAATTTGGATATTTATGGCCATGGTTGATTGAATGTACCGATCATACAATTAGCTTGATATGGGCCAGTTCAGACTCTTCATCCAAATCCGAATAAGTCGCAAGTCGTCGTCGACGTTGTGAACACTCGGACTCGGGTTGGATTCCAATACTCAGGATTTACTTGAGTTTCAGAAGACTTGAGGTCGATGAATATTGAATGTTTGCTGGCTTCCACTAGACTGGGATGATTGAATTCCTGAAATTTCAACGCATGATCACAGCAAAAATGTCGTTCTCTGGCCTGAGCTCGTGGTGCATGCTGAACTTGAAGCATGGGTAAATTTGAATCAAAATCACACAGCCCGTGTTGACTCTCATCCTCTTGAGGAATCTAGCTGGCACACGCTTCAGACCGGAGAACTACTCACGTTCTTCGGCTCGAAATAGTAATGCGGCCCACATCACCTCGTCCCGCGCCGAGTCCAGGTCAGCCTTCTCGTACGTTCAGCAGCCGTGTTTAATTTTCAAGTATGAATTTTGATGCTTTGGTTCGTTCCCGATCTTGAAGGCCCGAAAAAGGAAAAATTCTGGAGTGTGCCCAAGGTGATCCCAGAGGCTGGGAAGCACGATAACTGATAGTTACCATCGTTGATTTTTGAAAAATCGGGAATCGACCCTGGGCAGGTAAGTACTCTTTTCAAAAATCGGAATTGGGACCCCTAGGCACCAGTGCAGTGCAGTGAAGAATGGACAATAAATTGGTTACTGGGAAACTCACTCATCGATGGACTCTGTTTTGGAGATCCAACAATAGCCAGTTCACATTGTCGTTGTCAATGATCAAGCTTGGAGCAGCAATATTATAATTTTCAACGCTCTCACCATGGTTTGTGATCACATGAACCTGGAAATGTTCACGAGAGTTACCGAAGCTCGGTGACATCCGCCTCGGTGGGTAAGGAAACAGCTATTACTGATATGTTTGCCGTTGTTGGGAGTCGAAATTGAATTGAGATGAGGGTAGTTGGGGAGCACTGGGGGGAATCAATCCAGGTGTTGCAGGCGGGAGTTGACTTTCAAAAAAGAACGAAATGATAGGATGCTTCATAGACATAAACATGTCTCATCGTTCTTTCTCCGAGTCAGTTCAAGGTTGCATCGCGCAGGAAGTTTTCATCACACAATCGCTTTTGAAGCTCGTTTGATTCATGCACCTCTTAGCCTAGCACAAAACAGCTCTTCTTAATAATCTTCCTTTCAACTCTCCGCGCGCTCTTGTCTAAAAAAATCGAAGTTCAACTTCTAGAGTTTCATCAACTATCGGTGATACCGTCGAAGATCCCCGACAACAATGTTGTCGCTTTCTCCACCGCTCTTCAAAAAATCTGAAAATATTCAGGAGGGTGCCCATGCCACCCAAAATTCACCTCCAATCAGCGCGTGCCAAAAATAATGAGAAGAAAAGCTAAAGATTCTAGAATTTCGGGGTCACGACACCGCTGTTAAAAGCCCCGACTCAACGCATCAAATCCGTTCAATGACAATAGCACACAAGCCGTTCGTGAACGTCCATAGGTGAAATGATCGGCTCGAGTTCTTTTTTTCTTTTTTTTTTTTTTTGAACCGTGGCTCAGCTCTCTCGTCGACTTGCGTGACGACACGAACTACTAGTAATGAATGTTCTGCATCTCGGTATGTATCCAGGTTTGTTCTACAGACGTTGATAACGAATATCCTATGTTTATGTTTGGGTGCGGGTAATGTATAACTCGCGGAAGAGACCAGTTCAACCACAAGGCAAGCATATTTATATAAGGAGGGTAAGGCCGACGAGCGGCAGAGCCCGCTACCAGCTTGTTGCTGATGTATGAACAAGTCTAAAAGTTCCCAGCGGTCCAAAGCTCGCTCGGTCGACGCTCACGCGTCGACCAGCTCGCATTGGGCCGCAGCTGTATCTTCAATACATGTTATAGTCCGCACTCTAGATCGACTCAAGATTGACGTTACACATCAAAATACGTTCAATTTTCCAGGAGTCCTAAAATGTACTCCGATTTGTGCTCCACACCATCCCGTGGTTTCCGCTCAACAGGCAATCACCCAGTTCAACCAAATTTATCATATCATTGTATCCTGACCGGAACTACGGCATTAGTGAACAAAATCTCAACAAGGATCCTAAACAAGGCATGATATGTAATATAAGAGAAATTTTGATGGTCAGGAATCCGAATGAAATACAAGAATGTGTGCGAGACTGAGCAGTGATTATATCCGGGAGGATATTGCAGGATGATATATGTCATGTATGAGGTCTGTGGGCAAAGCTGTGGACAGTGAGGGAGGTAGCAGGATCCTGATAGACGCAGGAGAATGATGGATCTGAGGAAATATAGTGAGGCTCGGCAGCATGACGAGAACGGTGAGACAAACAGTATAAAACCATATCAGTATCAACATCCATGGGACAATTCCTTGGGCACTAGGAGATTGAGCTGAAAATATACAGTAAAGTAGATATGCAGACATCGTGCACAGCACACTTGAGGTAGAGGAATGTGCAGGTGTCTTGACCCAAGACTGAAGCAAGTGTTCGAGACCAAAAGCCTCGCAAAACGTCACCCAGTCACGGCCAAGCACGAGATCAGATCGTAGAGAAGGCCAGAGAGAGCTGGACATTTGAGGAGCGAAAGGAGCCATTGCCGCAAGGCAGGAACAAAAAGGCCAGAGGCAGATGAGTCAGAGGGAGATGCGAGAGGACAAGGCAAATACTGCAGAGCCATAATCGAAAGTTGAGGAGAACAGGACGTTGCGGAAGGTAGCAGACATGGAGAGACATGGTGGTAGCGGGGAGACGAAGCACTATTCGGGAGCAGGTGGAAATTTTTGACAGCCAGTATGCCACATCAAGACAAAGATTATGGCGGAGATGGCGGAGGAATTACATAGCAAGGATTGCGTGAACTGATCGTATTTATAAGCATTTGGCGTATGGGAAAGGTGCTTACAAGAAGAAAAATGACCAATTGAGCAATTTACTGCAGGATGCTGTTTTGAAGGCACCTAAAACCCTTACCTAAAGGTAGCGGGAATTTATCCATGGTTAGGGGACATTCAATGATAAGGCTGGTAGGGCCGGCAAGCGGCACGGCCCGCTACCAAGCAACGTTAGCCAGTGTAGTAGTTCTACTGGACTTCTAGGGCGGCCCAAAGCTCGCTCGGTCACCGCTGGCGCGTCAACCAGCTCGCATTGGGCCGCTACCTGAGCTCAAAGCAAGCTCAAAGTCAAATTGAAATCAGCAGTAGGGAGTGGGGACTCGGGGGGAGTGCCTCGCATGGCATGGCCTGTTACTAACTTTGAGTGCAGAAAATGTGGATACTCACAGGCTACAGCCCAGCATGTATGTGTGAATCACTGAATATATTCCAAGGCTACAAAGCAGCAGGCGGTTGGCAGGCAGCCTGAATTCCAATGCAGGCTGCACCGGACCTTGACTAGTCTCTCGCAGCCAGACTTCATACGGTGTGATCTCGTACCTCGAACGTATGAAGACCTTGACCGTCAGCTTGATTGTGAGATGGGCAGCGGCAATCTGAATTAATCAATTCGGCTTGCTTCAAGCCGAGGAATTTTGGCTGGGAAGATATGTGCTTACGCAAAAAGAAATGACGAAAATGTGATCTACAGCCAAAACCTGGTTTGATTGCGACCACTATAAGAACCCTTACCTAAAGGTAGCGGGGATTCTGCTGGCATCTAAAACTCAGACTTCTCAGCTTCTTCCTTGCGCAGCCTTGCACGCATTCGTGAAGATGGGAGACCGTAAAAAGGTCCTATTCGCGTTAGTGCTGGCCAAATATGATATAAATATGGAAATGTCCATATCGTATTCATATCTATATCATATTCACCTGCCCAGGCCCATATCGGATTCTTAGTGTATTGTATTCATATTTATTTAAGTGAATCTGAATTTATTTTGAATATATCTAGATATTGTCTTGTCATCATGAGTGTTGACGAAATCCGTGTAGTTTATACCTTCACTAAGCCCGGACTTCAGCCATTCTTTGGTGACGATATCAACGCAAGGAGTCTCAGCAGTCAACAACAAACGTGAATCGGTCAAAGTGCATTTCACACTTGAAAAGAGACGTTCAATAGAAACGCTCACACCAGGGATGGCAAGAATATATCATACAACATGGGCCATGTATTTGAGAGTGCCTTGATTTTGTTTCTAGAGAAATCAGTACAATGTGCACTCCAAGACCTATGAATTCACCTTCCACCAGCCAAGTGGATCGTCAAAGTCGTGCACCACGGGAGAAATGTTGCCGAAGTAGAGGTCAACTTTGTCACGTCCATCACCGGAAACAGCTGCGGAAAGCTCTGACTTGTCCTGGAGTGCCATCGCCATTGTGAAGACAGATGTGATCGCAGTGCACTTGTCTGAGGTCATAGCAGCAGTGATGGTGCGGGCCACCGGAAGCTTTGGCATATTTCTTGACAATTGCGATAAGCGTTTGCTTAGCGCAGACAGGGATCTCTGCGTCCCACTGCTGGTGCATGCCTTTTCCGTGAGGTCGTTTGTAAGCTCACTCGCGTAGGCATCAAATGCCTATTTTATTCTCATTAGTGCGTGAATACAAGGGTAGGAATACACACCGGTTGCAGCAGCTGGGCCCGTTCGAGTTCTGCAAGCATCGTGTTCCAGCGCACTTTCATGCTCTGAACGAACATCAAGTGCTGGGATTCCCTCTGAACTTTTGAACGGATGAGTCGGCGTGCTTTTTTGTGTCGAATCTCGCAATTCGGACTTTCCCTGCAGCCGAAAACAAGCAGAAAATCCCATTTCAATTGGTCCTTGTAACCAAATATGCCCAGGGCATATCATATTCTATTCATATTGTATCATATTCATATTCAGCCATATTTATATTCTGACAGGGGTCCAGAGACCGTATTGTATTTGTATGTAGTTGATTATATTCAAAATATATTTTTCATATCCTATTTTTGGCCAGCACTAATTCGCGTACTTTGCACAGCGCGAATGCCTGTATATCCTGTGAGCAAATTTATTCATGTTAATTGATACACATCTTTTAACGAGAACAGGGTCATTTATCACTGAATAACCAGCCCATAACCACGCGACGCTGGCTTGACGAAGGGGGCCCACATGTGTATCAAAATGCACGTCCTCGCTACGATCCGTCTGCCCAATAAGAGTTTCGACAACGTACACTGTCTTCGGCGCTTGGTTGAATGGGCGGTGAATTCCTACATCTAGCGGTTGTGAGACGTCGACGCCGGTGCAGCCACCGGGGATGAAGTCGATTATGATGATTCTGTTGGGTCTGAGTTGTATGTCTTGGCTCTTTATAATGTAGGCGCGACGCAGAACGGTACATTCGCAAACATCTTAGGCTGAAACCGCCATAGAGAATATTAGATTCTGCTACTGATGAAGAGGCAAAACGTGGCCCAGATCTGATGAATTCGCTAATTCAATCACAAAAGACCGATGAAATTAGATTGGGAAAAATGCGGACAGTGAGTAGTGTGACTGGTGATTTGGCCCTGTTGAGATATTAAGATCAATTACATCCGTACTCGTGAATGTTTCTCACTCTTTCTTTTCTTTTCGAATGCCGGAGCACCTCTTGTTCAAGGTCTTCGAATAATTCCATGGCTGTAGTCGGCCGCGTACGTTGAGAGGACTATGCAATGCCACTAGTAGTAAAGCGGCGGATCGGGTTGAAAATGGCGTCACCGGCAAAATGGTCCGGTAACAAGCCTTAAACTTGCGCACTGGAGATGACAAAAGCATTTGGGTGCGTACCCGGTCATGGCACTGGAATTAGTCTCTCACTTTTGTGACAAAACAAGAGTGAATACATCGGGCCGTTCCGTGCCTGAGTCCCACCAGCACCTTTCAAGGCGACGTTTCTGACATTCAAATACGATACTAATACAACATTTGAAATTTTTCTTTCCACTTCCAGGATTCTCGCACATTCAGACTGCCTTTGATGATGATATCGCATGTCACTGGAGAATCGGATTGTCAGTCTCGACTCGAACAGTGCGGTTTCTCTTACCTTGGCGGACCTCAGACGCAGGAGAAGGACCCGCCGGGTGTTGCGGGGTTCACCCCGATGCATTCGCCAGGAAGTATGAACCCGGAGAGAATTTCTGTGCCAGCATTGCAATTGAGGCCTGTGAACAAATTCACGGTGTTGCCATTCGCAGACGTAACCTAAGGACGCAGAGGGTGAGCTCAGAAAGGGGGAAATACCGCGACATTGGCATGGTGCACACCTGGAAGGAGTTGCGACTGCTGAATGCGATGCATTCGCCATTGCACACGACGTCTGCGCCCTCGTCGAGATTGCAGAGAGGGGCCGGTCCAGGCGATCAAGTCGGCGCGGACGTTGAGCACAAGAAGAGCGGCGGCGGAGGCGAGGGAGGTTGCAGTGGTGAAGCGCATGGCGGAAATTGGGACGATTTGGGGTGTCCTGTGTATACCGACTGTGGGCCGTTGCATTTATACGGCGTGAAAGAGCTCTTGGCGATAGAAATGACGTCGGGGGAACAAACGATGGAGCTCCGCTTCACGGCATTCAACATCCAAGAACTGTCAGACGCATGTGGGTGCATGGATTTCCTCGCCTGAGGTTCCATTAACTGAGTATCGACCATCCACGATTACCTTGTGCTGTCATCCTCTGGACTGCGACATTCCGAGCCTCGGGTCCAGCTGCCGCAGATTGGCAATAGCGTCGAGGCAGACCGTTCTATCTTTGTGGAACTGTTCATCTCCCGTTGACCATCTTCTTCGAGGCCAGGGTGCCAGTGTCCCTGGCTAAAAAGAGCTCAAGGGCCGCGCAAAGCACCCGACGGACGTTCATGCCGCTTTCGCGGCGACGGGGTGAGAGTATTATTCGTACTCGTGACTTCGACTCGGACGGCAGCCGTGTTCTTTACCCGCCGTGTGTAGCCAGGCGAGAGTGGAAATTTTATGAAATGGGTTTGTCATGAGAGACGGTCAAATTATTTTAAAAAAAGCACGGATATTGAGAGACGCACCTTTTGTAAAAGACTACTACAAAGCGTCGGAAGGTAACCAAAGAAACAAGAATCTGATTCTTACACTCACCGCGTCGCCTCATGCCAGGCGCCACCAACAAGAGCGACAGAGCCAACTTAGGGTGAGGGATGTACATATTTTGCTCACAGTGAGTGAATTGAAATCACTGTTACAGGCTATCTCGAGTCATCTCCTCGGTGCGCTGGACGACCTGCAAGTCTCAAGTATGCTCTGAACACCTAGAAAAAATTATTAATCGAGGATGCCTGAACAGGATCCCTTGGGCTGGCTACCGTTGATTCTTGAAATGGGAAATTGACCCTCGGCGAGTACTTTGTTCAAGGAGTGAAATCGGGATGTTCAATGCAACCGTACGGTGCACTTGAAAAACGGACAATAAATTGGCTGCTGGAAAATCCCACACTGATGTGCTTTTATTAAGATCCAAGACCCTCAACAGACGGCAAGTTCAAGTTGACGTTGAACCAGCCATCGATGATCAAACTTGGAGCAGCAATATCTCACTGTGTTTCCCCTGCTCCCATAAATCAGGAAATGTTCATGAGAGTTACCAAAGGTCGGTGACATCTCCCGCGGTGGGTGAGGAAACAAGAGGAAACAGCTATCACTGATACAGTTGCCGTTGCTATGAATGAAATTAAATCATAGTACGCAGGGGTTGGCTTTTCAAAAAAGAACGAAACGGTAGAATGTTTTATGCGAGCAATTATCCTCTAACGTACGTGACAGGGCAGAGGGCTGAGGCGAGGCGGATAACAAGAACAAATGTGTGTTGCAGTGGCTGATGGTCCTTGAGGGACAAAATCACCTCAAAAACATTGAATTCTGGGTCTATTGCACTGAAAAGTGGATCAAAAGACACGCATCGATGGTGTTGTCGTGCCCATACCAAAATTACCCAGAACGAATGATGAAGATTTTGCACCAAAAAAGGAGCTGCGTAATTGTGATTACGCTCTTCACGAGCATCCCGCGCTCTGGCGGATCCCTAGTAAACATTGACATGTCTCAACATTCTATCTCCAAGTTAGTTGTGTTTGTCGCTGTGCCTAACATCCTACATGTGTCTTGAGGAGGGAGTGATCGCCTTGCGAGCGGGGCGATCCCGACGACGAAAGACCGGCGCCGCGAGCGTTAGCGCAAGGGGTATGCACCGGCAAAATGCCGAGACATCGGCTAGGTGGGTGGGTAGGTCCCGGGGACCCTTAATCCACTTTTCTGACCAAGGCTCCAAATGGTCTGAAAATGCATTTGGGACAATTAAAAAAAATTGGGCAGGAATATATATGTTCATAGTTGGTTTATTGGCTAAGTTCGACTGCGCCAAGCAGCCAGACTGGTGCTGTGCGGCCAACTCAACTTGTCAGCCAAGCAGGATCAGATAAAGGCAGTAGGGCCGACAAGCGGCAAAGCCCGCTACCTCTTTTTCTCAATCTAAATCCAAGCACTTAAGTAGCCAGGGATATGTGGAGATGATTTGAGAGATTCGCGGTATGGGGTAGAATGATCAAGACGAATGAATGTTATCATAAATATTGAAATGATTCATAACGACAGTTTTGCATTGCAGGTAGATGAAGGTGTGTTAAAGAGAAAGGAAACGAAAATAAAGGTGGGAGGAAGGAAAAGAGATGATGAGACGGCGACATATGAACATAAGCAAATGTGGGGATGAAGTTCGAGCGTTGTGTTGTTTTTGGTGGTGCACTAGATTTCGAAATATTTGTTGATTCAGATTTTTCAGAGTTATGAGCAACGATTGTGGAGAGGGAGGCTATAGAAGGGACAATTAGAAAGAGGAAACGCGAGTGGATAGTGACACGCGTACTCAATATTCTTTCATCTTCTAGGATACCCATCAACACATGGCATTTTACTTAGCTCGGACGGTGACGGCAAGGTTTTGGGGTAGCGGTATAATAGGTCAGCTCATTCGCCTGAATTTTGTTGCCATCTAAAACTAGATAAAATCTGCACAGCAATCCGTTAGCACTATGAGAGAAACCAAATCGAAATGGCGGGGGACGACTTGCACGCATCAAACAGTATATTGAGCTTACGGAAGGCAGCAGACAGCAGTGGGAGTGGTCAACCAGCACCGATATTTATTTGAGAGACGTCAATCTTATTGAGGAGAGGTGGGAAGAATTAGCACATCGATGATGCTCTCCAAAAGGACAAGGGAGTCGCCGACGGTTCTGCGGAGGCGTTAGTACACAAATCAGTTAAGGTGAGGAATGCATCTGACTCTTTCGCCTCAAGGAGCACCAAGTCGTACTCTATGAATGCTTGTCACACTAGTACCCCAATTTCAGCTTTACTCGTAAAACAAAGTGGAAAAATCCGACCTCTCGAAATATGGCCACTTGCGCTCTGAGTGCTGGTTGCCGACGTGAAACAGTGCGAATACAGATTCCGTCAATTTTGAAGCGTGTCCCGGTGATGCCGGTGCTCTGCGCCCTTAGCAACAAGTCGTCGTCCTGTTGTCGTGTAACTCGGTGCGGCCAGGTGGTGCAGGTGCTGGATCGCCTCCGTATTCATGGAGCTGCTCACAGATCAACTGAGAAGATTGGAAATTCGCAAAGACAATCCAGGAGTAAGCTGATTGTACAGAGCGCACAGATGCGTCGCAGCAATTGAGTATCCGATGGGCCCAGCAAAACCGATCACGATTCTTCGATGATCGTAGACGTCTTGAAGAATGTTACCCTACCGAAGTCTCAAGGTTTGAAGGTTGAGTTAAATTCTATCGGAAGTTTGACTGGGACCGCCATGATCTTGAATGGTCTTGGATCATGTTTGTGAGTGCACCGAAAGTGGTATCAACGCCTTGATTTGGGAGCATCATATTGAGGCAATATGTGCTTGAAGACAGCTTGAGCGAGTCTTTTGACGGGACCAACGAGTCATCTTCATATATGATATTTGAATTTTGAGCACGTCGTATTGAGGCAGTAGCTTGAAAGAGTCTTTTGATAAGGCCGATAAGTCGTCTTGAGTTACACTGAGGGACCAGATGAAGCGTTGCTGGAAGACACACCGGAACTCCAGTTCTACGGAGAAAACTTCAAATCCGAGCCAGTAGTACTTCACGATACAGATGACCATCAGATGATTCTTCCATATTTTTGATTCCCAGTCACTTGTGGTTGTTCAGAAGGGGCTGGAATAGAGGCATGTTGAAGAGACAGCAGTAATAGGTGTAGGCAACGACGAGAAAGGACAATGCTCTTTATCGCGCAAGGTACGAGCGAGAATCGATAAAGAGTCTGTCAGCCACGTTCGTTGTGGAGCTGCGAAGCTTCGGCACTGCACGGCAAAGTGCGTCTTACACACCTCAAATGACAGTGCACTTTTCGTTTGGCTGAGGAATGAGGCGGATGACGTGAAAAATGCTGATGAAAATGTGATGGCCTGCAAGTTTTGAATGATAGGGCGGTATAAGACCCGTACCTAAAGGTAGCGGGAATTTTATTCCATGATTACTGTGAGGTTTTCCGTAGTCTAGGATGATTTTTCAGACAGTTCTTTGGGTTGTATGAATTATTATAAGTGCATAGAACTCGAAAATTTTTTGGTTTTGACTGACCGAACTACCCGATTACCGCATTTGGAGGTGGCGGTGTGGTGGCTGTGCTCGGCTAGAGGGTGGGTCGGTCCTCGAGCGTCTTATTCCACTTTTCCGACCCGGTGTATGAAATTTTAAGGTCGCTTACCCCTTGCGTTAGCGAGTGGCGGAAGCGATCACGTGAGCTGCAGTCACGTGAAATAGGCTAAGCGAGCGTGATAACCAACTACATGATTTGGAGAGAGGCCGGCAAGCGGCGTGGCACAAACAGAACATTTCAAGACTGGGACGATTTTACATGTAATTCGGATGATTTGCAATACAGGCACTTCAGTACTGTCGGTAAGTATGGATCGTTGGACTGCAGTGTGGTAACAACATGTGGATGTATGCACACATTTCCAGATGCAGCCCGCTGCTGAAGGATACGACGACCTGTACCTGAATTTATTTTTGCCCAGCACTTAGTTGTATGTGCCCGAGCAACCACCAATTCCTCTGCATAGGTAAGGCGGCTCAATTCGGGAGGTACATCCCCAATCCAACAGCCATTCGCCCAACTGTAAAGGGGGATCTTGAAAAATTTTGTGCCTTTACATACTTGGCACAGGTTGGACAAGCGTGATATTTGCCGTCATGGATGGTATGAGATTGGATTCGAGGTTGGTTGTAATGTAGACGAAGGATGTTGATGGCGGATTCAAGGAGAGATGTCGAGGTCTTGTGGATTCCAAGTCTTCAGGTTATTTACAAGCTCATTTCGACCACAAAATGGACAAGGTTTACGAAGAAGAGCAGCGGTGGTCGTCTGAGACCGGTGTTCTCTCATAATCTGTAAAATAAGATTAAGATACAACAGCACGGGGAAAAACTCGCTACGTACCTGCTTAATAGTCTCGTTTGATTCGACATGTGGCCACGAGTTGGCCCAAAAGTCTTTGTCCAGTTCGAGGGCATCCACTGTACGAGATACCGCACTTTTTCGCCGGCGAATCCGCATGGAAGAATCCACAGCAGCTTGGGATTGTTTTCTAGGGAGTGGAGCCTGGACAGATAGAAGGCAGTGAACTGGATCCTTGTTCAACAATGAGCTGTCCAGCTGCTTCAGCGTCTGTCGAGCGAACCAAACAAGCCCAGGTGCAAAAGTGTTCTTCAAGGTCAAGAATGAGGAGAGTTCGCTGTTTGCGTTTGAGCTGATGTTCACATGCAACCGTTATGAGGGCTGGACCGGAAACTAGAGCTGGATTTTTTAGGGAAGTCTCCAACATATGGTGCAGCATAGCGGTTTTCTGTTCATTGAAAGATAATTTGCATACTGGGGAACAGATTTATCTTGAATAATATTGAGGCAGATGCAAGGACATAAAATCAATCACTCACAAGTATCGCCTGTTTCATTGTAAATTGCTATTCCCTCGTTGGTCTTCCGTCGTTTCCGTCTGTCTGCGACATTACTGAGATCAACGCACCTTTTAACAGATGAAGATTGTGCCATGACTCTCAAAGCAGACTTTAAGCAACAGGATTGTGCAGAAATTAGAAGACATATGTTTACATACGTGCATGCGACGCAAAACATCTGAAGCAAAAAATGGAATGCACTGCCTTATTTTTTTACGAACGGTGAAAAGCAGCTATTAGTGCCCGGGATGAGATGGACCGTAAGCGGACCGGGGCCGTCCGATTTACATAAGCCGATCGTGTGGACATTTTCGACACTCTCCCCTTTGGAAACCCCCCTCTTAGGCACATACAGAACAAGTTCTGTTTGTGAACCATCGGCCCATAAAAGGTAGGTCGGACGTTGACTTCAAGGCCAATGTACTCTATCAGAAAGCGAGCTGTATAACCAAGTACACTATGGGGTTGGGAGATCGGGTCTTTCGATTGAGCAGATGGTGCGATGCCCAGAGGGACGTGCTTCCAGCAACCTCTGCTTCATAAGTGCTTACAACTTTCAGATAGAAATTCCCAAGGTTGCGTCAATTAGACAGTAATTGAACAGTCAATGGTACACCTGCGAGCACTGATATCAATTCGAGTATATACGAGAAGGGTGGGAGTGGGACTCGGCCACTCCCACTGTCGGTAAGCGAGTCCCACTGTCGGTACCTGAGTTGCACTGGTGAGCCTCCCACTAGTGGGACTCGCTTCATCATTAAATCAAGAGGTGCCATTGGGAGATCAAGACGATCGACGAGAAAGCGCCCGGATCAGTGCTTTCCCCAGATCTAAAGGATGCCAGCCGAGATTGGGGGCTCCTCCGTCATCTCTGATGTATTTTAGATTTCCTTATTGTGTTTGAAATCCGGTGCGCGAAAGCGCCCGAAAGGTCAGTACCGTCTTGTATTAACTTCGCCCTTCGCAATTACCACCTTTGTGAACCACCATGTAAACCGGGTCGAATATTGCGTTGACCTGAATCCCGGGCTATATATATGACTTGATACATGTTCTGGGATACATATGGGGTCTATCGCACCCCTCAGTAAGGGTCCTGAAAGCTCAAGGATGATATCAAAACCATTATTAGAAGATAAACATCCAAATGTTCTTGTCCATATACTGTGTTTATTTCGCTGGTTCATTTTGTACATGTCATTCTTCCAAGTTCTTTCACATACTGACCACTCCAATTTGGAGTTAACCCGTACACATGAACCCTGAACCCAATTGAATTATACTGCTGGCCTCTCTGCATGTTCCCACGGTTCAAGTTCGGCGTGCGCCGGCCATCGCACTGAATGAAATAAATTGTCCTAGTTGGGGTTGAAAGTAACATGCTAGATGAGTTGACATATTAAATCAAGTGTTTAAAGTCCAGAAATGAAGCGAAATGGTGGGTACTAAAGTTCGAAACGGCAGCAGACGTGCACGGTGTGCTGTCAATCGACAATGCCTAAAATATCGGCCTATAGCGCTGAAGAGCTGAACAGCCATGAAATAGAGAAGAAAAGGAAAAATGTATCAAAACCAAGAAATGGAAGAGTCGTTGGACTCTCACTGCCCTATGTGAATTGCAACCGGAAGACATGAGCTCAAGTGCCGAACTGATCTATGATACTTGCCAGGTGAATGAATACCATGCCGTGTGAATCAGAGACAAGCCATCCATGGAGCGGACATGTCCGTTGCCTCGAGAAACATTTCGAAAGTCAGCCAACTATTGAAACCTAAACAGAGCAAAGACTAACATTCCAGAGGTATAGTAGGTACATTCCGGGGCGCAACTGAATATACAGGATCAAGATCAGCAATTCCTTCACACCAAGCAACGGCGGAGTGGCGGAGGACGTCCGTCGCTGTGTGGAATGTGTTCCAAGGGGAGACGTCCGCCGGGGCTGCATTCAGGAAGCCTAAAGGTGGTCCAGCAATTGGAAACGCAATTTAAATGATAGCTCTTCCCAGAAATATGTATGTCGGCAGTTGAATGAAAGAGTCTAGAACGAGCGGTGGTACCCGATGCATCGCGCAGTGGCCGGAAGAATTTGTCGCAGGAAAAAGAACATGACCCAAACAATACTGAGCAACAAAATTCAGAATAACATTAGACCTCGGAGGTAATATACTACACCATTAGGTTGCAAAGAGCAGCTTCAGCGATATTAGGAGAAAACTGGCCGCATCGGGTGTATCCGACACGTCACATGTCAGCGACAGGCGCGGTGGCGCCAGGTAGATTCATCCATATTCAATGAGCAGTCCAATCGAAAAGCCTGCACGAAGATCACACTATCAACCATGAGCTGGTGTCGAGACCTAAAAACTGAACACCCGAAACAAGCGATGGCTTCGCAGATCAGGCTTGATGCGCCAACAGTCACATCTGTTGTCTACAACAAGCGAGTCGCACGGTTGATGGTGAGCCGCACAGTGGCCAACCGTCGAGTCCCACTGATGGTGCTGAGTCACACTGTTGAGATGGTGGACAGTGGGAGTGAGCGAGTCCCACTCCCATCCTTCTGGTCATTCCTCTATCAATTCTGCCACGGCTGCCGAGGCCAAATGAGGAAAATGAGGGAGTATGATAACCAACTACACCAAATGCCCTTGCAATAGTTATGGCCCCAGTTAATAATGCCTGGAAGTGTTTTGTCCTGGCCTATAGACAGTCGTGAATATGGACATGGAGAACCAGCTTAAGGTCTGGACGAGCCTGCAAAAAGACGAGTCAATACATAGGCTATACAATCCAAATTCCGATATCGGCCAACTCATCGGAGCTTGATGCAGTTCGGATGTTGCCGTGACATTTTCACAGTTGATTTCCATTCGACTTTGAGCGAGGTGTAGGATAAACACAGAGACGAAGTTTAAGTGGAAAATAGAATGTTATGAAAGAGGGGTTGGCTTGTGAATTGTAAATCTTCTGGCTTTCGAACATCACAGGTGACACACATAGAGCTTGTTTCAGAGGACGCTCAATTTGTCATGGTGTCGGAAAGACTGGGCTAGGGTTTGAGGATTTCTACCTACCTCGGGCTGCCTGAATATTAATTAACAAGGTCGGACGTGGAGTTAAAGAATTAGACCGAGCTCGAGAAACGACTTTGAGTTTCAAAATGATCTCGTCGTGGACATGTCACACTGAGAGAGTCTGAATCCAGGCTAAATGTACCGCTCACGAACCAAACTCACAGGACTGCGATGTGAAAACATCGGATCCAACCTTGTAGTTCCCCTCAAAGATTAATGTCAACTCAGCTTCATCCGGCATCGGTGAGGGTAACTCGGAAACTCCAACCACAAAATCATACACTTGCCATGCTAGGCAGATTGAACTCGGCGGGGGATGAGTACCTCTGAGGAACTTCAGATTGGCGCCTTGAAGTTGAAATAAGTATTACTAGTCAGAGAATTCAACCAATGGGCCCAGGATCACTGCGACCAAGTTCCAGTGCAACGCTCTGAGCACTGAGTAAAACTAGGCGATACTCCTTTCTATTCATTGTACGATCTCCATCGCCGTGATTTATTGACTTCGGTGACATATGTAGAACAGCAATCGAGCAATGTGAGTTTCAGGGGATTATAACCGGAGACCAGTCGGGAGCGACCGAATACGGAGACTCCCTCTGCCAGGGTGGAGTGGGGCCCAGTTTGTCGATATAGATTATTGGATTTACCATCGATTAACTGCGAGTGACAGAAGTCGGCAAGTATCTGGAAGATCTGAACGTTGGAGGTACCAGTGCATGTTGCGAGTAGCCGCTCAGAGAAGATGGGTTTCCAACGACCGGGTGCAACGAATGGATCACGTACAATCTGTTCACAAGGTGACCGAGTTGAATTTACGACGTTGAATACATCAATTTCGTACGCTGAGCACCGTTTCAAAAATGCCAAAATGTTCATGAGCATGTGGAAATGAGGAGATAGCCGGTAGGTTTTTGTGTTGACATGGACGGGGTCTCCAAGAAAGGACTCATAGCAGATAGGCCCCAAAGCGAAAATATTCTGAGGCCATCAAGGAGCGGGAATCAAGACGTTGGAGATGCATCGCTGTTGAACATGGACTAAGAATTTAACTTCTGAAGGGCAGGGTGAGGTAAATCATGCTGTTGAGAAATCAACTTCTCAACAGCCGTTGAACATCATAACGTTACAGCTGTAATGCACGAGACGCCACGCCCTTGGCACAGAATTAGATTTGTCCGCCGTATTTTAGGGGAAACCGTACTACTTGCCTCATGCTGGTGCTCAGACATGGATTTGGGAGCAGCAACGAGTATGATAGGAGGAGTCCTGTGACCATTAGTACATTGAAATTTCGCATGCAATGGAATGCGGGAGGACTAAATCGCGCCGGCGGTCTTAAATATGCACGGTGGAGCGCACAGGGGATGAAAGCTATGCTGAATCCCTTCCGAAAAGTAAATGATATTGGTGTTGCCAGGAACATTTCAATCCTGCATAAATGGACAGATGAAAGATGAAGATCGGTCCAGGCATGCAACTACTTGCATCCATTGAAACATTGCATTGAAACATTGCATTGATCCTCACCAGTTTCCGGTGCTATTTAATCCAGCGCGCGCAACCTACCTCAATCTATTCCTTTATTGCCATGAAATTTTTGTGTGCCTTCGTTCTCCTCGCATCGGTCGCAAGCACGACCTGGGCTGCTGTAAACGGGCCCTGCAGCTCTGGACCCGGCGTGTGCATATCCACCACTAGCTGCAATGCCGGTGGCGGCTCCTACACCAGCGGTCTCTGCCCAAAAGACCCCGAGGAGATCAAGTGTTGCACAAAGGCGCCGTGCACGACCTCCCATCTGGGTGGCGGGCAGTGTGAATTCACCAGCAAGTGCACCGGATCTCAGTATACTATCAGTGGTATGCGGATTTATTTTTCTTCCTCCTGCGGGGGAAGTGTGCAAGCAGGATTGCTTACTCGAATCGGGATGTGGAACTCAGGTCTGTGCCCGGGTCCTTCCAATTTCAAGTGCTGTGTGCCCTGTCCTGGAGGAAGGTGCCCTGTGCCCTAAAAGGCGTGACGGGGAGGATTCGGATGAATTGATCCCTATTTGTAACTGAACAGGTATGTGGTCGTTGTCGGAAGTGCAGGTCGAGTATCTCAAAAAGCTCAAGAATATTTAGGATTGAGACACGATAACAGCTGAATGTAGTCATTTCATATCAATGTCATTTGAAACTGCGTAAAATCCAAGACGAGAGTGAAGAGTTTCAGTCGCATCTCTGCCCAGAGGAGACTTCGGGATAGATATATGTTATATCTGATTCGTAGGTGTGTACTTTCACGCTCATCTCAGTTGGAAAATGAACCGCGGGAATGGTTCTGACTAAATCGGAAACATCCGACAGCCATTGCTTAGAGCACGTAGCGCAACTCGGGGACACAAGCCGGATTCCCTGCTACACCACCTCGTGAACTTATTGAGCTCTGGAACTTGTCTACTCGACACCTGAATTGTTCGGATTTTTGAACCCGGGATCATCACACATGATAGCCAAACCTGAGTCGTCGCATGAAAATATGTCAGTTGAAATGTACCGAGTTGGTTAATCACATCAGGCTCGGCAGTTGTCTGCTGGGGTTATACCGTTTGCCTCTGTAAAATTCTTGGAGACCTTCGTAAAGAGTTCTATCCCAGCATCGTCGTGAACTCCCGGGAAGCCGAGTCTTTGTGCATCCTCTGAACTGAGACTGACGGTGCCAGATAGGTCAAGCGACCAATAGGCAGGAAATTCTGGCCATTCGGATGAATCAGAAACAGGGGGATTCGAATGAAAATTGGATGATCCTAAACACCTACTGCAGTTCCTCGGCGCTGAATTGCACATCCTTAAGTTTCTTGAGGTCACACCACCGAGTCGGCCGATGTTCTGCGAGTCTGGTTACACAGAAAAGCCCAACTCGCCCGACTTCAGGTCATCGTGCTGTCTCGAGAAAATGGATTCGTGGTTGGTTTCTATCTATCTCAGAATGCCTAAATATCAACAAGGTCGGGTGGGTATGGACTTCATGTAGACGCAGAGTACAGCATTGATCTTCGAAGGTATTTTCAGAGAATTCGGCCTATAGGCCTGGGATAACTGTGCCGCGGTCCTCCGCCGCCACATAAACAGCGCCCAAGCTCGAATTCAAGACTCTGAGCATTGAGTACAACCGGACGGTGCTCTCTTCCACTTCTCATTTTCGTCTCAGTATTTGTGGAACGAGAATGGATAATGAGCTGAATATAAATTTCAGTGAAACACGACTCTGTAATGCCTCGGGCAGAGTCACGGCTGGGCAAATTTCTAGCTCGACACAGTCAAAGTGGAGTGGGGCACATATTGTTATCGAAATACATCAGTGATTGTTCCAACGAACGTTGAACTGCCAGCAAAATAACAGGAATTTAAATCGGCGCATTGCAGGTATGTGTTTTTTATTTCATCGAAGTCTTGAAAGGCTGGAACATCAAATCAGTTCCTGACAATTCTTTCACGAGAGTACTTCCAGCATCAGAGAAACCAAATTGAGTTTACAATGGTGAACCATCGGTGTTGTCATCCAAATATCTTACCCTGAGCACCGTTTCTCAAGTCTGACAATCTCGTATTCATGAGCGTGGCCAAGGAGTAGCTGAGAATTGATCTCGGAGGCTGTTCGATGAGGGGATAGCCAATAGGTTTATTATGTATCGGCAATCGACGGGTATCTCGAGGAGGGGAATCATAGCAGATAAGTTCTAAATCGAGAATTCCTGAGGAAGTCGAGGAGTGAGAATGCGGACTTTACATACAGGCGTTGCCGTTGAAAATGAGTCCAAACTGGAACTGGATACCTTGGAAATTCAACTCCTAACAGGTCGTGTGAGAGGCATCGATCTTGTTTTTAAGCAGCAGCTGAACACCATAACGTTGCAGCTGTAATGTCTGGGACACTCCTAGAGTAGATTTGGATTTCCTCGCCGACTTCTGCGGCATAAATGAAAGAAACCGTTGCCCTCTGTCGGAACTTCATCACGAGGAAGACGGCGGATTGAAAAGTGCCCTAATAACCAAATTCATTGTCAGACTCGTGATTGAACAGTTCCGCTCAGACATCGGTATGGAAGCAGCCACGAGCATAATCGGAGGAGTCCCGCGACAATATATTGGGATCCTGAATACGGTGAAATGCGCGAGGCGAAATCGACTTGACGCACTTGGCTGTCAAAAGACTTGGCGCAACACGCGGTGTGGAGCCAGGGAGTAATGAAAGCCATTCTAAGTCCCTCCAGAACATACTGCTGTTGCCAGGGACATTTTAATCCTACATAAATGGACAGATGAAAGATAAAAATCAGTGCAGGGGTGCAACTACTTACGTCTGTTAAAAAACATTTCATTGATCCTTACCAGTCTCCAGCGCTACTTAATTCAGCGTGCGCAACCCATCCCAATTTATTCCTTGCTCCCATGAAATTTTTGTGTGCCTTTGTTCTCCTCGCATCGGTCGCAACCACGACCTGGGCTGCTGTAAACGGGCCCTGCAGCTCTGGACCCGGCGTGTGCATTTCCACCAGCAGCTGCCAAGGCCGGCGGCGGCTCCTACACCAGCGGTCTCTGTCCCTGGGACCCCGAGGACATCAAGTGTTGCACAAAGGCGCCGTGCTCACCCTCCCCTTTTCTGGGCGGCGGGCAATGTGAATTCACCAGCAAGTGCACCGGGAACCACTACTACATCTCAGGTACGCAGAAAATCCAATTTTCCTTGATTTCGGTTCCGAGAGAATATTGAAGCATGTTTTACTGACGAGACGCATAACTCAGATCTGTGCCCGGGTCCGTCGAATTTCAAGTGCTGTCTGCCCTGTGCTCCGGGAAGGCGCGATGAAGAGGAGTCGGGTGAATTGGGAGAATTGGACAAGAGGCTTCCAGTTTGCTGAACAGGTATGCATCCTTACTTCATAGCAAATCTGTGCGGTGACCCCAGAAATTTCAAGAATGTGCCATTTATCGTCCAGACACGACGACAGCTGATCGTGGGCACTGTGCCACTTCAAAGTTTGAGTTCCTCCGAAATCCATTAGGATAAAGAATTTGCGTATTATCCCCGTTACGACAGAGAGTTAGCATGTGTAAATTCATGTCGTGTTGCATCGACATGGTGTACTTTTTACCTCATTCCCACCGAAAATGAACCGCGAGAATATTTCGGCAATATTTGAGAAGCACTCAAAAATCGGCTAGTACGGAGCGCAACTCTGTAACCAAGCCAGACTCTCTACAATAAAAATCAGTGGACTCATCAAGCTCTCGGACTTGTTAGTTTGACACGTGGATTGTTTGAATTTTTTTAGTTTTATTGAATCCGCGGCCACCCTGGCCAAAACCTACGCACACTGTTGTGCGAGATATGTTTGACTCTAGCCGTCGTGCTGTATCGGCAAAATTGAGCGCGGCAGACTGAATGGGCCAAAGAATTATGAAATTTGTGGGCAGATTTCTCGAATGCAGGGGTTTGAATCGCCTTGGCGGTCAAATGTACCATTTTCAACATGCGGCGTGGAACGCAAGCCATTCTAGAATCTAGACCCCAAGAACAAGAACCGCTGGTGCCAGGAACATGTTGATCCTGCGTAAATGAACAGATGAAACGTAAAAATCAGTGCAGGTGCGCATTTACTTGCTTCTATTAAAAACAGTTCAATGATCCCTACCAGTCTCCAGCGCGCGCAACTCACATCTATCCCTTGCTTGCCATGAAATTCTCGTTTGCCCTCGTTCTCTTCGCATCGGTCTCAACCACCCTTGCTGCAATCAACGGTCCCTACACCTCTGGGCCCGGTGTGCATCTCAACCAGCAGCTGCCAGGGCGGCGGCGGCGTCTGCCCCACTGGCCTCTGCCCACACGACCCCGATGACATCAAGTGCTGCACAAAGTCGCCGTGTCGGTCCACCGCTGGTTGGAACGGACAGTGTCAGTTTACCAACACCTGCGCCTGACACCATTACTATACCTCGAATGAGCAGAAAAACTCGGATCGGGGTGTGTAACTCAGGTCTATGCCCGGGTCCTTCCAATTTCAAGTGCTGTGTGGCGTGTGCAGGGGATGATGAAGAGGACTGAGGTGAATTAGGCAAGGGATCCCTGCCTGTCTTCAATGACAGGTAAGTATACATCACGTTATGCAAAGACCTGTGCCGCGATCTAAAAACGAACAGGCTCCAGGATCCGCCCTTTAGCGTTCAAAAACGACAACAGCTAACCATAAGCACAACTGTACCTCTGAGTTTGCTATGTAAAATTAGGAATTGGAATAAAAGAATTCGCGTAATTTACACGTTGTACAGAAATGCAGGGTATTAATTCATTTTGTGACGCGTCGACATAGGGTCCACCAAAAATTTGAAAAAATGAACCGTGAGAATGTTCCGGTGACATCCGAGAAGTAAAAATGTCAAACATGGAGCACAACTTGGGCCGGATACCCCGGTCGAATTCTTTTACAATTCACTACATGGACTTATGGAGCTTTGGGACTAGTTGAAAACAGCCAAGCATTACGAATTATTTTGGTCCATTGCACGAAAATATGTCGGCTACTAGTAAACGAATCAGTTGATTGGATTACCAGAAGTGCGTAGCTGGTTTTATTTACGTTCCCTTGTCACTGATCGATTCACACCTTTCTTCACGCCTTTTTTAGAACTGCCTCGAGCATAAAGCAAGGCTGTTGAATCAAGAACCCGTCCTTTCTTGCTTTCCACTCCCACCATCGAAGGACCCGCAAGCCGGTCCCCGGCCCAGAATTCATTGTTGTGTCGACTTCTAACTACAGCAAGTCCGCCTCGCACGTCTGGCTAGCCTTTGGGTACTAATCTGTTGGCCGACTCTCACCACATGAGATCTTCGGTCACCCTCTTTCCACAGGCCAGCGGGCTCACGCGGAATGCCAAACTGTTCAGTCGTTCGGTTTGTTACCTTTTTTCCGGGAGGTGCCAAAGGCACCAGAATTGCGTTCAGGGCGGCTTTAGACACCGAAGTGTTGAGGCCCACTCAGGTCAGGTAGACGCCGCTTGACACGGCTAGCTTACATCAGCGGGCCTCGACATTTCGTGGTCCGCGGCCAACTTGAACGCGGTGACTGGCCCTGGGAGAACTGCTCCAACTGAATGTCTTGAATTCACTTACGAGCGATTCAAAATGGAATGTTGTACGTACCGTACAACCGAGAAATGAACCCTGAGAATATTGCGGCAACTGCCGAATAAGTCGCGAAAACAAAGCCAGTACTATTTTGCCCAAACAGGCTGGACTGGCACATACTCTGGATTTTCGATTTTCTTTTTCTCACCTGTCCGTTGCTCCCGGAACTTCCAGGATTGAAAGGTACAGTAGTTATTACAATGAAATGTACAAAATATCCAAGGATAACATCAGAGGAAGGTACTGAGAAAGAGGTCCCGGTATCATCCAAGTTAACGGTCCGGGGAGAAGTAGTTGATGGGCCTTTCATGGACCAGGAAGTCTTTTTCCTTTGCCTTCCTCTTGTCCTGTCACTTAGATATTTAATACTATTTGATACAATGTTAGTCCATCAGTATATGTTTCAACTCTGTGAAATTCCGAGAGCAAAGGACAACAGGAATATACACTACGAAGTCCAGCGTCATCGTGTAATTCCAGCGTCATTGGGCAAAATAATATCGGATATTGTAATTCAAACTCTGGATTGATTTCCGTCCAACATGGTCAATTGCAGTTTTGAGTCCTTTGACACCTCCATTCGAGTACAACACAGCGAATTTTTTACATTCGTCCAGGTCGGAAGGATGGAAACCTGAAGACGGTTCGAATGACTCAATGAGAGATGCCGAAAAATAAAAAACATAGAAACCGAGAATATAGGAATCGTGAAAACTCGAATGTAACGTGAATAAATAGGACTGAAGCACATTAAATGAAGAGACTGGAATCGTGGGCCAGAAAATTCCTGGCGGCAGCACGGCTCTCAGCGCAATAGAATAAAAGCGACGTCTCCGACACCACCTGTCCAGGCACGAGCTGCATTTTGATTCCCTCGACAGACAAGTGCGCGGTGGTGAGGCTCGAGGTACGCCAGTACAAGCTCAAGTTGGTCGGTTGGCCGAGGCACACAGGCTGATGTATCACGGGGAGTGGAGTTGCAAGGTGGGGAATTCGGAAGCTGGGTTTGGAGTAGAAAATGGAATTGACGGACGGTCAACGCCTATGAGGAAGGAGATTCCCATTTCCTCGCCGAGAAATTCCGCCGCCCTCCGTTTCTTCGCTCGACCGCAGCCCTCCGCAGACAAAACTCTATAGCCAAGACCTCCACGGGGCACACATCTACCCCAGTCCGGTCCGCGGGGACATACGATTGTGTCCGCTCTCACCCGCCTCGATGCGTGCTGGGTCCCAACAATGTGAATTTTAGTTTCTTTTGAATCTGTGCGAGATCCTTACGCGAGAGTATCGAGTCGAGCGCGGAGATAGAAAAGCCTTGTGCGTCGATCAATCCTGCGTATGATGAAAGGTCGAGCCCCATGATGTTCTCTCGAGCAACAGAGGCATTGTTGTTGCCGCCCCAGTAGGTTATGAGAGTTGGTTTGGGCGCGGAGCCTATCTCGTACCGCGTGCATCAGCCAAGGGCGAGACTGTAAAAGAGAATGGAATAAATTGATGGCGCGTACCTTACCCTTGATCTGGAGATCTCGTACACCATCTTCAAAGTCCATGAATATCAAGGCTGGCATGCACGGGTGGCCGGTCAGTCCGTCCATCAAGAACCGTTCGAGTCCTTCGCGAATCTCATCTGGCGTCTACGTTGCGATGCTACGGGAGGGCGCGACGGTGAACCCTTGCGCCTCGAGCAGCGGCTGAGCAACGCGTGAGATCCAGGTTCGTAATTGTTCTGAGAAACGCAGCCAGATCGGGCCCCGGGTGCCTATCGCGATTCAGTGTCACCAAAGACGGGGTAGGTCGAGAACCCTTTGAAAAATGATGGATTGGTTGACAACAGGAAAGAAGAACGACGAGTGGGCCTGAACATTCCGCGCAATGTCGCTATTTTGCTTGAGAATTTCCGTTACTTAAAGGACAAACGGGTGAGAAATGGCTGTACATACGGGAGGAATGGGGTGCAGCACCCGTACGCGTAACACAGTTTCCGGAAGTGGCAGTCGAGACTCGGAGTCCGAGATATCTTGAGGGTTCTGCGCGGGATGACGCCCTCAGCCCGCGACTGAGCCGAGGATCCGGTCAAGATGTGGTCTCTTCACCGGGGAAGTGGTCTATGAATAATCTGATCTCGACGTAGCAAAAGACGCGACTTGGACTACCCGTACCAAGTGAATTGGGTGTAAGGTCTTCCTCGGCTCCGCTAGAACTGGTGTATACTGCATGGGATTGAGTAGACCCGCCCTGATGAAATATGAAGCGTACTTCCTGTGGGCCTGTGGATCCGGATTGGTGCCCCAATTAAGTGAATTCGATTTCTGCGCGCGCACCCCCGGCGCGGTTTTTAACTGAATCAAGCGGGACATGAGACCTGGGGGAAATGAAAATAAACAAGACAGCGACCTCGTCTGCGCGGGATGTGCTTCAATTCTCTGACCCGCTGAAAAAGCGCATATGAAGTCAGGAGAAGATATGAACCAGCGTCTCAAGCACTCGCTAAGCGGTTTTCCTTCTTGCTCTGAAAGATTTGGTTGAGCGTGTCGCATTTCCCGGCCGCAGCGCGCTACGAGGCGAGTTTCAGTTGACAGATCAAACACTAGCGGAAACGGATTCACTCACGCGGGGACGTCCATTGGCCCTGGAACCATCGAGTGGTACTCCTGCATCAGAGTGGGGGGTAGGCTGAATACAGACCACGAAATTGACATCAGTGAATGCAGAACCTAAACCTACCTGGAAGACTCATCTTCCCTCCGACTCCGAGTCAACCTTGCTGCGTTTGAGTTTGAGGAAACGACGATCGACGGAAAGTATCGTGGATGGACTAGGAGTGTAAATATAAAGGGCTCGAAGGCAGCTCGAAGGTCAGTGTGTATTCTTGTTTAGCTGCTGATCGTCGATCATCATTGATCAATCGGATAATGGATTAAATTTTTTGCGAAATTAGCGTGAACGCCGTGAACAGAACTAGGCTGGTGTAAACGCCGTACGGTGCCGGTAGGAAGTGCGACCTTTCGGAGCTGACTTCACTGACAGCAAATGCGCATGCGAAGGGGGAAGTACTAACAAATACACGAGCCTAGATAATGCTAGGACACCAGCGTGAACATTGGAGTCCAGAGGAGTGTGGGGAGGGGTGAACGCCGTGCGGCGTCAGGCGTGAGAAACTCCAAGCCCTCGTCCTCGCCCTCCTACGCGTAGAGTGCGAGGGTTAAGGCCTGATAATTCTCGAGCTCAGTAGATTTTCGTAAAGTCGAAACTCGTTGCGGCGCGAATTCCCCTAAACTCGAACCCGAGCCAGAACCCAAAAAGCGTAATGAGAACCCGTGAGTCCACAGAGTACATGGCGCGAATCGCCGTGCGGCGCCGGCATGAAGCGAGACGTTCGGGTCCCCGCCGTACGCGTAGAGTGGAAGCCCTGGAGCCCTGCGCGCCTCAGATTCCGGCGGGGAGTGTAGTAATTTCCCCTCAGCTCGGAAGCAGAGTGGAGCCAGAAAAAGAGAGAAGACAAGCGCCTGAAGCCAAGAAATAGGCGTCCTCCTCGTCTCCGCCACCTCACCTCGCGATAACCATCGTCAATGCTGCACCGTATTACAATAGTCATCATTGTGCTGCGCTTTGGAATCGCGCCGGTGTCGGACACCCAGCCATTGAGAGGAGAAGACAACATGCGGAAGGCGGGAGACGCGCTAGAAAACTCGGGTGGCGTACACCAGATGCGAGACCGGGACGTTCAAGATCACTCTCACTTCTTCCGCGCCACCGTTGCGTCCACCAGGGGTACCTCTTCTGTTCTAGGCTCGATGGTGGCGGGGCGCTGCGGACACAAGCCGGTGCGTACGCTGGCATTTCGGGCGAAGGCGAGGGTCACACCCACGCGGGTACGTATGGTGCCTGCTGACGTCGATGTCGTCGAGGAGGGCAGGGCAGGGGACGAAGATGCAGCGGGAACGGGGGACCCACATCTCCGCACTTGTGCCGAACAAGCTGTTCCCCTCGCATTCGGGCAATGTATAGGCGCATAAACGACATTGCTCGCCGCGACACCGCGCGGGAAGGGAGGTGCCGGATGGCGCGGGCTCGGCACCCCCTCTGCACCCCCCTTTTGTTCTGCTCTCGCACTAGAGCGGCGTAGTGCGTCTCACTGCAAGGAGGGAGAGTGTAGCTCGATCGTCAAAGGGACGAGGCCCACGAAAGTACTAGGGCGGCGTTCTGCAGTGCGCGGTCACACGCAGTGTCTGGCCTCGGTGCCGCAGGCGCCTAACCATACGCCGAGATGAGGAACGAAAGGAGTGGCGCGAGCTCTAGGGTGCCGTTTGTACGCTGTGCTTCAATCCCTTTACAGGCACTCTTCGCTACCAGCGTCGCAAAAAGCGGCGAATGCCAAATCTGCTGACGTCGGGGGTCCCTTTATACACCCTGCCCTTGCCCAGGAATCCGATCCCAAGGGGGAGCGAGGGATGCGAGGGGGTACGAGGAGAGTGAGCAGGAGAACACGCAGGGAGGGGAGCGTGCGGGGGTCGGGTTCGGCTTCACCGTAGAAGGGGAAGTGGCGAATGGGAGGATAGAATACAGCGCGGAGGGGCGAGGAAGCTTGAGGGTGACGAGCTGTGTGAGGGTGCCGAGCATGGTGAGCAGAAAGGCCGTTCTGTGCATTGCTTTTGTTGGTATTTCACGAGGAAAACAGCAGAGTCCGGCGGTGTGGCTGTGCTGGTAGCCACATTGGGATGTTTGTACATAGAGATCAACACACCTTCACTGGCCCTAGGCCGTTGCCAGTCTTGCGAGACCTTTCCTGGATACAGCGAGCCCGGGAGAGCTGCTGTTCCTACACATATCACCTAGAAGAGGCTGAGAGCCTCTCCAGCGGGAACACACTTTGCGGACGCGCTGGGCATTGTGGACAGAGAGGCTGCGGGCCGTGGTGAGCGGCAGCGAGAATGATTATGTCATGCGAAGTAGAAATACGTGTCAGCGCCCTTCCTCATCGACCACTTTTTGCCCGGCGAGTTGGAGGCGAGGAGCGCTGAGGCAAACAGAGCTCGCCTCAAGCTGGTGACGTTACCTTTTCTCTGTCCTGGAAGCAAGATTCGGTCTTTCCTGCCCTTCGTCCCCAAGATCATCGACTTCTAGCTTTGCGGCTAGTCAAAAACTGAATCCATCGGTCTCAGCACTCGCTGCCCACAACATATCACAGGCAGTTCACTAGAATTATTTGTCGCCGTCGCGACTGGCGCTACAACACGTTGCCCACAGTCGCACCTTTGTGCCTCGATGAAATCCCCGCTCATGCGGGACCCAAAGTCAACGCCTGAGACGCCCACGACCATCGCCGCAACTGGCTATGGCTCTGGGACCCAGGACCCTCGGAGAACTAGGGAAACCCTAACCGCGCGGGCCACTGTGATTCTCAAATCGCCAGCCAATGCCTGGTTCTAACGCGATTTCGCCCTTGTGCGGATCTGCACATCTGCATGCGCACGTCAGGGGAATCAAACTTCAGAGCGTTCCTGCCAGAATTGCTCCAGACGGCCAGAAAATATCCCATCTCGATTCTCGTCGACGTTCAGTTAATGATGAGAGGGCTAAGGACACGCTTATGCTTGTCCTTGGCCTAGATCTCAAGCCTCACAGTCACAGTCACCGCCGCAACCAATCGAACCACGACCATGGCTCGTCGTGCCGCTCGATGCGATGCTCTTGCTCTCACTACTTCCGCGTTCCGCGAATTCCCTATCTGATGTTACG
The DNA here is from genome assembly GCA_014462675.1 of Mycena sanguinolenta. Taxonomy (NCBI): domain Eukaryota; kingdom Fungi; phylum Basidiomycota; class Agaricomycetes; order Agaricales; family Mycenaceae; genus Mycena; species Mycena sanguinolenta. The sequence continues at coordinate 47,963 of JACAZH010000041.1, read as the reverse complement.
TACTCCAAACGAACTCGAGCCAACACCACAGACCAAGTCAAGTCTCCTATCCAGGATTCAAAATCTCTGCGCATTGCATCACGGCATGCGGCGCTGAGTGGTGGTGTAACCTGGATTGGGACCTTGATTCAGAAGGACTTGACGTTCTGGTCTGCTTACGAGCCTTCATTCTTTCAGGCGACCTCGCCCGACAGTGTGCCAATACCCTGGTCGCTTTTGCGAACTTCACCGGAAGGCAGAACAGAAACGACCTCGGAGCGAAAAAATAACGTGGATGGAACGAGGCAAGGCTGAACCAAGAAATGGGAAATTGCGTATGGTATAATAGCACTTACTACACTCCTTCATTTTGCTCTGTCCCTCCTGGACTCGTTCCTATTGGCCGACCTGCGGCGTTTCTCCGAGTCCGGATTTCTCCTGACTTGTGAGATCGTTCCCTATCCTGGCCCGGAAGTCGTTGCGGCGAGGGACCTCGAGGTCTGACCCAACAGTCTTTCCGTTCATAGAAAATATGCCCTCAATCAGAATGGTTCGAACGCGTCCGCGACACCTTCCGGCACTTACAATGATGTTGCTAATAATCAGACCAACGATACTGGCAAGACCGTCACTGCAGGAACGGTCGACGGCGAGACGGCTCCTGCATCTGGATGGCACTGTGATTCATTCGCGACTTCAGCTGAAATGATTTACTAGGCGGTAGAGGCGGCAGCGTGTTCTGGCAGGCAACGCTGCTGAATCGACTTTGGGCGGCCAGGGTCCTGACTCTTCCCTCCACATCGCTGTGAGTGACGCTCAGAGCCAGGGTGTGCCGCCCATGTTCTTGATCTCCCTCACGCTGCACTCACTTGACAAGTGTTTGTTCGAATTGAATCATTTGATCATTTTGTTTAGTTCCATTCCACGGATATCAGCCAATTGAGACGGAGTTGAGAAAAATGTTCTGACCCACCAAGGGAAAACATTCTAGAAAGAAAAAGAAAAATCAGCGCGCGTGTACTGATCTAGATCCTTGTTGCTACGCGAAGGTATCTCACGTGATTCTCTTTCCTCCTGTCACCTTTTGCCTTGGTTCGCCTCAAACAATAAAGTTAACGTTGGGAGTTGGGATTGTCCGCCGATCGTGCTGCCATCAATGCTGCCATCAGTACCACCGGCAGCTGGCACCGATGAGGGGCTTTGATCCCACCACTCGCGCTTCCTCGAGGCTTTCTCACCTCGCCGATGATCTTGTGAGGCGCCCTCGCCGCCACATCACATCGCATTGAGTCTCCCCGCCTCCTCGCCCACGCATCTCATCCATTACTCGATTCGGCGCGAGGCCGCGGACTCCAGTTGGCCGCTGGAGTGCCGTTCTGATCATTTACGGCGGGCCAACTTGAGCGCATCGTGGTCGCGCGACTCCCATTTCTTGCTATCATCAAGGGCACCGGTATGGCTATCGATGGGGACTCTGCCACTGTCTCACTCCCTAATTTTGGTAAAAACTCAAGTCTTCTACCACGGTTTGTGCTGTGCATCGGCTTTGAGCTTGATGTTTTTAGCTAGCAAAATGCTGAACAATGAATGCAAACCGCAAGCTGGGCGATGGGCTGAGGAGGTTGTCCGAGGAAACCGGGGCTTGAGTGGCCGGCCGATGATGCTGCTGACGGTCTTACGGACACCCGTTTGGCGAAATGCTGCCATCAATACCCGCCGATCATGCCACAGATCCCATCAATCCCATGTCCCAAATGTTCGCCTCAAATTGAACAAGCTGGCTCCTCCTGACTCCGTTCAGCCAAGTTATCTCTTCCTCTGCAGATTTTTCTATGGTTTTGTTACGGTTCTGGGACCCAAGTTGAACCAGACTTTTCTGCGCGAGCTGGCTGTTAACCTCAGGCCAAGCCCCTTCAACTCAATTCACCCCCTGTACTTACCCCCTTAGTCTAGTGATCAATTATAAGATCCCCTGCCAACATTGGATGAATTCGCGGGGCATCCAAGTATCTTACGTACGTCTATGCCCGTGGTATGTTCAAGCAAGCACATGCCGATTCACAGATTGGAAGCATTGCCGCCTTCGCTGGAACCTGGCTGCATCATGGTACGGTTGGAACGAGGATCAGATGACGGCATCCGCAGTTTGATTTGGCAATGACTACATATCGATACGCGTCATCAGACTTGATCCTTGTCTAAGCACGCTCATCGTTTGTGTCTCATTTTAGTTCTTCACTTTCTCAAGTCTGCGTTTATGACGATAGTCGAGAAAGACTTGATGCTCCCCCACGCTTTCGGTAGCATTCTTTGACCCGATTGGATTCCTGTATCTTCAGGCCATTAATCACAGATCAGTGGCGTCTCAGTCAGCAACTCCAATGAAGCATTGAATATACAAGTGCCGACGGGTGGCTAACTAGAGCGCTATGATCAAGACTGGCCAGGATGCTCGAATCTCACCATCACCATCTCTTCCTCGCCACGCGCCGACAGCTTTTAAGCCATGGCGTCTTGTGCTCTGACCTCCGGAAACCCCTTTTTATTTCCATCTATCAGATATACAGCCTATGCCTTACAATCAAAACGGGTCCGAATCGCATCTACGATGGCCGGCACGTGTAATGATGTTGCCGGGACTCAGACAAACAACATCAGTGGTGGAGGATCCCTGGCGTCATGCCCGGTAGGATTGTTTCGACTTCGTTGTGTTGCAAGCTTGTGACCTGGATTATTACCGCAGAAGTGGGCATTCAGCCCGGGGCCAACGTCGCAAGATTTGGAAATCTATAACGACGTGGGAGGAGATCAGCACAACGTCACCGTGTTGGGACGATACGAAGTCTCTATAGATGGTAATTCACTCCTGTGAGATAACCTTGATGGCTCATGTCGAACTAGAAGCAACCAAGGTACGCGATTCGACGACATAGGGTGTGAATTCCTGCTCAAACACTCTTCTATCTACATAGTCACTCTCCTACTTTGAAAGATTCAAAACACAGGAAACATAGTTTACAATACCAACAATACCACGAACAATTCTCGCAACATACCGCTGGAGATTCATTCACTGATGCACGCACGACCAATAACTACAACTCAATAAGTGAGCGGACACGTTGGACGCGGGAGAAGAATCATCCGAACGTTACTAGGTCCTGGTAGGGGCTCGTCGTCATATTTTCCTCCGCTCCAAGATAAAGATAACACGAATACGATCGGCCCAATTAGCATTCCGCTTATCTATGATGATCTAGACCAGCTTTGTGGACCCTAACAAAGCCGCCGACGATACGCCGCGCTCTCCCACCTCCGCTTTTTCATGGATCCGTAACCAACCGGAGCACTCTACGCCAGCAAAGCAATAACGAGCTCTCCCAAACCCCGCCCAAGGATGATCCCGTCCTCGAGGTCGAAAATCCTGAGCTTAGGCGCCGGGTTCAGCAGCTTAACGACGACATCGAATTATGCGCTATTGATATTGCAGGGTTATATGGGCAATATCTCTGTCACAAGCTGAAACATACCAAACTTGCCGGGTTTCATACAGCTGTTACTGAGCTCATCAGGCCCGGACAAGAACGGGACGCAACCGGAGTCGAAGCCGTCATTCCGTGCCTGCAGTTCCTCTTCAGCGCAACTCTGGGCTCAGAAGATCAGGGAGCCTTTCGCGCCAGGCATTGTCGCCGACACCAACCACACACAACTCTCCTCGATATATCGCATTGTCTCATCCAACGGTGATATTACTCTAAGCGTTCTGTCGATGCACAGACTGATCAATTTGTGCAGAACCCCGGGAGCTGAGAGAGGCCATTTTGGCGATCCATCACCTACAAAAGTTGCATTCACGGCCGCAGCAGCGTACGTTATGCGACCATTTTGTCAAATGAGATCGTACAGGTGCTTCGCCCCTTCTTCTTTCGCTTTTTGCTCCTCCCGGAACATTTGGCAATAGGCCACGCATCCCGGAAGGGGATTCGTCCGCGCATCAAGAAAGTTGTAGCTGAATGCACTGGCACTGCAGGACCACCTACAGATGAGCTCTCAGGATGACTGGAGGGTTTTCTTCCCAGCCCCCTGCTGCTAGGTTGGATGCGACCTTCGTGGAATTGACGCTCATCAAAGGCTGTCCGTGAACGAGGAATCATATTTTTTTTTGAAGGCGGGAGGACGCCAATCTTCCATTTTAGCTGCGTTCGCAGGAAGCTTGGGCTTTGTAGGACCATCTCCGACGGTGGTAAATCTTCAGGAGTATGTGGTCAAGGCGGGTATAATCTTTGGTCTAATTGTTCAGTTTCAGTTTTATCGAGACCAAATGTGAAGTTCAGTTGTCCTCGCTCCGTACCGCACGAAAGAGGCGTATATCTAAACCAGGAAATTTGGGCGCAAGCATTATGACTTGATGCTCGTTGGCAAGTCAGATTCAAGAAGAATGTGAATATTAACATACGTAAGAAAGGTACGGTCATACGTATGGGACGTTTAGTAACTGTACCGGGAGGCGGTCCGCCCACCTCCGCACACCGGCAAAAGTGAATATTCGGCTTCGGTTAAACATGTTGCTGAAGAAAGTAGCTTCGGCTTCAAAACTGAAGCTGAAAATGCGGCTGAAAATAATGTATTCGAGAAAGCTGAATTGGTTACCGAAAAGGGAGGATTCAGCGGCATTTTCTGCAATGCCGAATGTAACAGTTTAAGCAGCAAATTCTTGATGCTCAAAAAGTGGTGCTTAAAATAATCAAGTCAGCAGCAGTTTCAGCTCGCGCGAAAATAACAATTTCAGCATTGCCGAAACTGTAGCTGAAAGGATCGCGTCTGGGTGTCAGTTTCCACCGAATCGAAACAATAAGATTCGGCATTGCCGAGAAGTTGCAGCTGCAAACAATAGTTTTGGGTTCTGCCGAAATGATAGCCGAATGTTATTGTTTCGGGTGCGGCTGAAGCTGCATGAGCACAACTTTCGGACTAGCTAAAAATCATTTGGGCTCATCTGCAGACGTTGTCATGTGGTCGCAACCCTCAAAGTCTTATCATTTATGTCAATAATCACACGGAACACTCCATGATGGTTCAGGATAAGATAAATCTGTAGGATTCAGAGTGGTCACATCTTTAGAACGTCTGGGTTACTGGAGAGAAGCTTTTGTTGGTGTGTCGGGACAACCGTACGTATATTGTGCAAACCGGTATCTTGCCGTACCGTATGCCCGTATAGGGAATAAGGGGGTCAGAGTTCGCTTAGCTGGCCGATACTGACGTGTCGATTCACATGTCGATTCTTGGAGCCGATGCACGACATAGAATCGACATCTGAATCGCGGACCAACTTTGGCCACCTCCTTTCAACACTACAGGTCAATTCTACATGAATTCAGGTTATTGAAAAAATTCTGTTCCCCGAGTCATTGGCAAATGTACGAAATAAGATCTTGTGTCATTGGTCTCAAGCCCACAACAAGTACTAGTAGCAGGGTAAGCTCTTCCTCAATTTGTGTCCAGTGCAGACAGCACTGCAACAGTGAGCATAAATATCTCAGCTCTTGTCCCCAAGATGCCTTGGGTGCGCATGATCCTGAAAGCCTTTATAGATCATTGCACACTGTGTGTATCAGAATTTGTTGTGCAACAACAGCAAAGGAGAACAAGTGCCTCCACATAACATTATTGAGCTCAGGGAAGCTGAACAGTTACTGGAAAGGTATCCATAAGCAAAGAGTAACAACTCAGCAAGAGGTGATTCAGAACTAGATTCGAATCGACCAAGAATCCATGAACCTCCTCTGGAGGAGGCTTATCAAATTCACGAAAATCTTCGATTCTGATGTCAATTCTTGATCAAGAATCGCCACCTGAATTCCCCCCCTAATCTAGGAGTGATGATCACATAAATCACAATGCTAACAAAATGTCAGATGCGACGAGCATCACCTTCGAGCCGTACTAGATCTGGTCTTGTTTGATTTGCTGGGACATTTCCCCTGAACCTTTTTCGTTGATGATACCACTTCAACAAAGCATTCCTGCTCATCACTTATACTGTAAGACCTCAGAATCATGATTAGAGTAACTCTGTTTGGTCAGAATTTCTGTAGTTGATGAATTGTTGAAGTACAAGCAAATCTCCGACCACTTTCAGTGCATATGTATGACAGGCCATTTGTCGAGGCAAAATAAAAACTATTTGGGGGCATGATAAAAAATTTTGGGAGCTTGGAAACTGGTTGGAAGAGAGGTCAGATTTTTTTTTTTTTTGGAGGTCCAAACTGGGAATACCTTCAGACTGGGTCCCTATGGTGTGAGCATGCAAGTACTGGAGTGCTTGGGCCAAATTGGCTCCCTGTGGGTGCACTGGAAGGTGCTTTGGCTGGTGTTGGCAGAGTGTGCACAGCCATCAGAATGGTCTGATCCAGAAGTTACTGCTCTTGGCTCTGCTTCAGCTGAGCAAGCAAATTCAAATCATGTGCTTAGATGCATCAACCTATTATGGGAACTTGAATCATAACGGGACAAACTAAGCAGCAGTATAGGAGGAAGAATTTCTAATTGCTCATGAACATTGTTAATTGAACAATTCAAATCTTTCTTGAATAACTTAACATCTGGAGCATTTTTCAAGGAAGATTCCACTTCAACACAGAAATCTCCTTTCTGCAGAATCAGTCTTCTGATTATGAAGCCTTTAGAATTACATCTGTCTGTGTGCAACTATGCTAATAATATTTAGGTTGCTGTGTCGATTTTCATTAGATTTTTGTGATCATTTCATAAATTTCCTTAGATCCAGCCTGGATCTTGCCGTTTTATCAGTAGCTGAATCTAATGCCATTCGTGGCTGTACTGGGAAAATCTCACATAACGGATGTCACTTCTTGCTCCTCGTCGGCGCAACTCTATCACATGTCATGTGCCAGCTCAGGATGCTATTCACACGTAGTGTGCCCAACTGTGTCTTTTTGGATGTTATATTATTTTTCAATCCAATCATGCCATTCGCATGTTCTACAATCTTCATGAGACATCAACTCTGTACGTTCTCTCGTACTCACTGCACAATATAAGCCACAATGTGTTATGGTAGCCAGTTCATCCAATAGTATCACACCTGCCTTGCAGATGGAAATTATCTTAATTTGTTTCGCTTTTCGTCCATTGTCAATGTTAGATGTAAGTTGTATATCCAGACAAGGCATGTCAGCATGATCTCGGTATGCGCGGCATTTTACAAACATAGTCGGCCACAACTAAACCCAATTTGCCATTCCACACAATGATCATTAGTCTAGTTCATTATTGAAAGAAACCAACTATATCTCCATCCCTACCATTATGGTTGATATTATATTTTGCTCAGTGTGTCTTCTGAGGACATCAATCTCGGCTCATCTTGGCTCTGGCGATGCTGACTCCTTGCCGGACCATCCCGGTCCCCGCCAAGCTACACGTCGATCGGTGCCCAATTATGGGCCCTCAAATTGAAATATCGATTGAGCACCTCTTGCTTTGCTACTACCAGCATACGGAAACTACACTTATCACACTCACACCCCTCCTCGACTCTTGCCCTCGACTCATCTCAAGCTCTGGAACTCGTTGGGACTTGACCCCTTGGGTTGTTTTGCCCACTACAGCTAGCCAGAAGCCCCTGAAACAGTACTACTGCCATTGAATTTGTGGCTTGCAGGCCTATACCTTCCCCACAAGCTTAAGTCTGAGACCTCTGGGATATGATCAGAATCCTTCATGGTGGATTGCCCTCGCAAAACCCGCAGCATGATCCGACACCTTTCTGCCTGTACACTACATACATAAGTTCATCGTAAACGCTGCGCAACGCGACAGCCCATACCCTAGTCAGGTCTCGAGTAGGACAGGGATGTAGTTCAGAAACAAACAGTGGCAACATGATTGTAACACATGTACTTGGGCCTTAGAGCCATTGCAGGGCATGGCAAATCCGAGTCTTGTGAAGTCTGTTTGCCTCAAAGTAAATTTGAAAGACCATACATTTGTCTTAGAAGTCACAGATGTCAGGGTACATTTCTATACAGCTCCACTGTATATTTTAATGTCAGACTCTTTGAATTGTAATTATGAAGTGTTACACATACATAAACTTTTGTTATTGCTAGATGATACTGTACTATTTCGTTCAAATCGACATAGGGTGTGAGGCGTGACCCAGTTGACCTATTCGACATTTTTCGGCAACTACCAAAATTTTGTGTGACACTTCGAAAAATCTCGGCATCCCACATAAAAATTTTCGTTTTTTCCGCCTTTTTGAGCTCTTTTGGCGATTTTGGGACCGCTTGGACGTTCGACAAAGACTTGCGTGACGCGTGACCCCGACCGAAATTCGTGATCGACATAGGGGTGCGTGACGCGTGACTGCCGAATTGAATGAAAAAGTACAGTACAAAGATTATACATAGAGGGTGGACATACAAAATATGAATAGGAGATCGAAAAAAGTACGGCACAACTAGCAAGGCAGAGAAGGAGTCAATAGGGTATACTGGAGGAATGTTCCTGGCAAGACAAAGTGAGAAGCTGGGAAGCCAGCTCTGTCCCGCCAGGTTCGAGCGCAAAGCGCGTGCATGTGGATTGAACTTGCTTTCAGGCCGTGGGGCGAAGGTCAGATAACCGGTGCTCGGAATTTACCCAAAAGATAATACTGCCTGCGGCCCGTGGGGTGAGTATTGTCCACTTGCACCTGAGAGGCGGAACACTAAAGTAAGTCGACGATTGCACCTGGTTCCAATTCGACTCGAGTAAACAATATTTCAAACTTGTTTGACTAGTAGAACTTCAAGAATTCAAGTGTTCATTGGTCTGCCGTTACCGTCACTGCATAGGTCAAACTGTCCAGTACACGGGCGGTCGGCACCCATGGCCTGAACACATGATCGTAATAGTACAGTCCCCGATTCATGTGTGCATCCGCAGACCGAACAAATTCGGAACGAAGCGGTCTTTTGCCAGCTTCTTCCTATTCTCTGCCCGACTCTGCATCCGGCGCTTCAACTCGGCCATTTCCTTCCCGATAGACCGCACCAGCACCGTCTCCGGCGTCCTCGGCATTCTGCAATGCTTCCTCGAACAATTTGAGCCCTCGGTGTCGAATCCATCGCCGCGGTCGAGCTCGATCACGAGTTCCTTCCCCGCAGAAGTCCGTCCCAGCACAGCTCCTTCCATGAGCTCGGTCTGCACAAGGAGCGGTTTCGGCTCGTTCTTCAGGACAGCCTCGATGATCCTGCGCGCCGACTTTGGCCAGAATCATGCCGAATCATCTGAGCGCCGGCGTCGATGAAAGGCTTGAAGAGTTTGTCGTTCGACCGGAGCTCTGCCTCGCGCCGTTCGCCATCGGAAAGACGGACTGTCTCCCACATGGTGGTCACAAGGACGACGTTCATGAGGCATTTGGGCCCGACGAGCTTTCGAGCAACCGGATGTTACGAAGGTTCATGCCGCCGACACGCGTGTTGGCGATGTTGTACATGTAGATCACGCCGTGGGAGCAGCTTGTTTTCGCCGTATCTGCAGGAAAGTCGTCAGGAGGCGCACACATCCCTGGTAGGCGACCACTCACGCGTGGTACAAGTCGTTTCCGATCATGCGCAAGATGTCCATGTCTCTCAAGCCCCTCGGAGTCATTGAACCCAGGTGTGTCCATGAACGTCAATTGCCTGTTGTCGTCGTTCACGGATGAGGTGTAGACTATTTCGCTGGAGTTCGACTGAAGACTGTGTCCGATACACCGTATCATCGCCAGTAACGAGCCTTATAAACTGTAAAGCTATGGTCAAATTCGAAGACAAATAGAATGGCTTGGCAAAGTGATAATTTTTGATACGTACAGAGGATTTTCCTGTGCCTGTGGCCCCCCCAAAACGCTACATTACAGACGTTCAGAAGACGTAGGTCAAGAAGTAGAATAGCACAAACGCAATCATCGCCGCCACTCGCTCGGTGTCTTCAGAGGTCATCGGTGGCTGCACCCGGAGGACAGCCTTGACGATCTCGCGTGCCGACTCAAGCCCAGAATCATGGCGAATCATTTGTGCGCCGGCGTCGATCATAAGTTTAAAGAGATTTTCGTTCGACCTGAGCTCCGCCTCGCGCCTTTCCCCGCGGCGTCGGTGAACCTGTGTCCGCCATCGTGGTGATAATAACCACATTTTTGAGACAATCGTGCGCGACGAGTCTTTCAAGAATCCTGATGTCCCGAAGATTTATGCCGCTTACTGTGTTATGTTGTACATGTAGATCACACCGCTGAGACGTTTGCCCTCGCCATATGCTGTGAACTTCTTCAGTGGGCGGGAAAACAGTTCTGGGGTGCAATGCGTACTCTTGATGGACGGTCACCACCAATCCCTTTGTAAGATCTCAGACATGCCCTCGGTGGAGTCATCGAAAGCAGGGGTGTCCATGAAGGTTAGTTGGCCGGAAGTTCGCGTCCTTGTATTCCCTTGGCCTATTTCTGCTGGTGCATGGCTCAGCATGCGGCCCCAGTCGGTAGGATGGTCTCCGGCAGTGACCACGGCCTTATGAACTGCAGGAACAAGGGCTTGGTGCGAAAAACAAAATTGCTTGCTTCCAGCCCGTACCGAGGATTTCCCCGGTGCGTGTAGACCCCAAGACCCACATCACGGACATTGAGATCATGGAGATAACAAAGTAGAGGCCCAAATACGCAATAATTTTTGTTTTTCCGGCAGAGGCCATCTGGAACAACTTTGTGAAAAGGAATTAATGCGGGTACAAATGGCTCCAATAAACGGTGATATTGGTCTATATGAGGGCTTCGTGGCAGCTGCGTCCACGAATTCGGAACGTCGCCTTTGTGTAAAGCCAAAAAAACGCATAAGACACGTTCCACGTGGGGACGCGGCCCACACGGTTCAAATACTGGGGCTTGATTGCATCATGTGGGACTAGTGGGGACAAACTGGAGTAATCGGGCCTCGTTAATGCCCGTATCGATCCTGGTCCTGGCACGTCCAGACCATGAGGTCGCAGTCGACAGCCGAAATTCAAATCTTTAAGCTGGCACGGGAGGTGAACGACCACATCGGAAACGTTTCTACGCAGCCATTTCGTGATCCCGGAAAAGTTGCTTGGGCAGCTGCTGATGCGCCCAGAGATGGCGCGCTTGTTCGCTGACGGCCAAGACCTTTTTGTTGGCAACAATCACGGCGAGAAAGTCGGTTGAAGTACCATTAGGTTACTGTTAAGGATGACGAGAGAATATGGTGCCACCCAGCCGGATAAGGAATAAAGGAACCCATCGTGTCCCCGGTTACCTTATTTCAATACCTGCCAATTATGGGTATCATGGGGAACGTAATGGGATTCAGCTACTGAGCGGGTACTCGGAGGTAGGAAATCGCAGTGGAGATGTGCACGGTGTGCGTCGGGTTTTAATGCTGAGTAACATGAACTGTCCTGATCACAGCAGTAGATATCCGTAGCATACCTTGACGCCGTTTGTATATTACGGGACCTGCTATGTTCCTGATTGGGACCGTGCTGCGGTGCAAATACACTTCCTTCCCTTCCCCTTCCTGATAATTCCGCAGGAGGTAGAGAGAGAGATCGCTGTTCCAGTCTAAATCGATTACGTATCGCTACAATCGAGCTATCATTCCACTGTGATGGTCCGCAATCAAAATGAATACAAGATGCTGCCGGAGTGCAGGCGAATGTGGCCGGGAACAGTACTACGAAAATCGAGTATATATTGGACCATCATGAGGCGTTGAGTTCCACACCATCGATAACCGTATCATAACTCGACATGCGTATTGTATCGGCATTGCGAAATTCACAATTCGATGGCCACGATGTTAAGGATCTGGGGGAATCCTGAGAACGTCCCTTGATACGTCCGTCAGGTTGCCAATACAAAGCTCAGTAAAATTAGTTTGGGACTTACCATCGGAGACATCAGGGATGTGTTCGAAGGGATGACTGCGGGGCCGTGAATCAGCCTGGAAAAATATGAAAATGAACTTGCGGCCATTGCTCGCGGGAAATACAAAAAGGTTGAAACGATGTTCGTAGTTGCATCTGATGCGACATGTAATCCCGGCAACAGCCTGGAGTGAGAGTGGTGTCTGGAGGATGGATGTACCGGGAACATGGAAAAGAACCCAGCTGCACGACATTCAAGGGAGGATATCAGATTGGAGAGTTCCTGGCTTGTTCAGCGAATTACAGATCCTAGAGAACACACCTTCCTCAAGTGATTCCCAAAAGCTTCCAAGAAAACCCATGACAGTGAAAAAGTCAGCTGCAGTCTACTATTGTAAAGGGATGGAAAGAGAGAAACTGACCGACGAAAGAAGATGAATTGATGATACGAGTCTGTGACACGGATTCCAGGTTGCCAAAGGGGAAGAGTATATACGAGAAAGGTGGAGTGGGACTCAGCTAATTTAAGCGAGTCTTACTCGAAACTTTCGCATCAAAGGCCAACAATCCATTAAATATCGGCATTTCATTGCCAGTTTGGAGATTTCAGCTGGTAGTAGTGTGTTTTAAGGTAATTAAAAAGATAAAAAGCGCCGGGGGCAATGGTGCTCCCCTCAGACCCCCTCTTTTGGCTTGATGGCATGTCCGAGGAGTTTATTCACTGTTTAATTTAATTTTTCCGTTGATTGCCGAAATAATATTGACTGCAGTGGACCCCCTTTGACGCTCGCCGCTGGACCCACTGCATGGTGCTTCCTCTCGCCGTGGAGGCTACCATTCACACCAGGAAGTTTCAACTTTCAGGCACACTGAAATGCAATTTGAAACCCAAAATTTCAGATTGACTGAAAGTTGAGCTGAAATCAGAGCTGAAACTGGTAGAATCAGTTTGCATTTCAGCTCACTTGGATAATTTGAATTTCAGCTGCCCCGAAACATGGGAATTTTACCCATGTCTACCATTAAAGGAGAGATCCCTAGCCAAATGTTATACATCGAGGAGATTGCTAACTTTCAGCTTTGGCCTAAATCACTCAAGTGCCTCAAGTGCATGCATTCTGCACTCAACCGTAGCCTAGAGACACAGTACAAACATATTTCAAAAATTTGACCTCAGAAAACAAAAAGTTTTCACTCCCAAAATAAAAGTTTTCCCCCCAAAAAGGTTCTTTTGGTCTCCAACAAAAAAAGTTTTTAATGTGACAGATGGCCCGCCATTATGGCATTCCAAACATAACATTAATAAAACTTTTTTTCCGAGCATACTTTTTGTTAGTCAACAGCCAGAATACCTTTAAACTGGGTTTGTGCACTTCCACTCGTCGGCTCAGACAAAATGGTGGCCGTGAGGCCCTGAATCTGCATGAATTGGATGAGGTCGGGCGGAAGCAAGGCTTCCCGGCGCAACGTGGGGTCCTGGTGAGGGTACCCCTTCGTTGGCCCTACTACTGAATGCAACTACATCTGGAATCTACGTAGAGATGAATTTACCTGTATTTACTGTTTAAAGAATAATTTGATTCCTGAAGGGAGGGCAGGCGGTCGAAGAAAATCCCCAGCAGGGAGAAGAGCGAGCCCAGCGAGCCGAAGCATGGAGAACCCAGGTGGTGATCAGGAGCAAGAGTGACTCGCTGATCGCCGACCTCCGCTGATGCACAAACCCTGTTCTCCCGAGCCCTCGTGCCTCGATCACAGGAGAACATCAATTTGTGCACTTCCGCTCGTCGGCTCAGACAAAATGGTGGCCGTGAGGCCCTGAATCCGCATGAATTGGATGAGGTCGGGCGGAAGCAAGGCTTCCCGGCGCAACATGGGGTCCTGGTGAGGGTACCCGAAACACTAGGAGGAGACGATGCGTCCTCACCAGGAATCCCCCGGTCATATAGGAGGCGACCAAAGACCATGTACACCACGGACCCGGGCTGACCTCGGGAGGACATCAGTCCAAGACGTCAGTTGATATCCAGATTGGATGTCAGGCGACATCGTGGCCGACGTCAGGATCAAATATATTTCTCGAATCAATAGAACCTCAGACTGAGAGATGACATCAAACTGACCTCAGCAACTGGACATCAGAGTAATCTGTATATTCTCTCATTCTGAGCATGTCTTGAAGCAATTACAAGCTTATTGGACTGTCGACTCAAGCCATAGGATGGTGTAAAATAATGCTTTTCATTGCAGGTAATTTTGTATACAACTCGTATCCCGAACTTGTCACCATTGCCATCCACGCTGCCACTGCCCCTACCGTTCACCAGTGCCATCGGATCCTCAGTGTCATAAAGGTCTCGTTCCGGCATATGGACTCGTGTTCACACTGTCAGCCGTAGAGGGACAAGATGGCGTGCACATCAGGCTGAACATGGTCCTAAGTACAGTGAACGAAGGAATGCAGGAGGAAAAAAAGAAAACACACCTGCACAGCCACCCCTCAAATATCCCTGCAACCGCTCTGGATATCTAGAATTTGAGCTTCTTGAGACCTCGCCTTGATTTTGACACTGGACCCAGCGCAGGTATGGATGTGCCTCTTGAGAGTGTGTTCCTTGAAGGTTGAACGCTTGAAAGCTCAAATTTGAAGGCTTGAGATCTTGAGGACTTGACCGTGGGGAGAGGCAGCAAACAAGAACGAAAAAAGCGGTGGCACAGGCACTTGAGTGGCATAGAGCAGTGTTGACCAGAAACATCAATTTGAAAGAGGCTTGAAGTATTTTGAGGTTACCCACAACATGAAAGGTCTTGTATTTAACCGTTCTTTGCAATTAGAGCCAGCTCGGAGGTCAAGACGATGGCGGTTAACGGAAGAGAAGTGTGACAGAGTGACAGTGTCGCATCAGCCATGCAGCCGAAACCAACATGCGCTCCACACGACTCACAAATTGATACTGTCTGGAAACTTCTGGGTTCAAATTCCTCTTCTCTTCAACTGGGTTTGATAATCCAGACTGAGATACACTTTCCCTTTGTTCAATAGGGGAGGTCAAAGTTCGCTTAACAGGTCGATTCACTTGTCGATTCAAATGTCGAATCAACCGTCGATTCTTGACCCGAGAATCGACGATTCTCCCGAATTGACAAGAATCGATGATTCGACTTCGGAGTCGAATCATCGATTCAGATCGATTCTTGATGAATCGAAACCAAGCTTGATTCTCCGTCGATTTTCGGTGGAGAATCGACGATAATTGTGATTTGAATCGACAGTTGAATTGACATGTGAATCGATATGTGAATCGACCTCATAGCCGAACTTTGACCTCCCCTAATTGTGTTTAGATGTGGCCACAATTTCTTGCCATTTTCTTAAGTTGACGACCAAACTGCCAAGTTTACGAGTACTTTATGTAATCGTTCTTAATAATCATGCAGACCCATTTCGCGCGACCTCTCCACTCGCTGTCGCCATTTAACGTGTAATGAAATTAGTGGCTGTGCTTATCTTCATTAGAAATTTGTGATCGAATTAAAAATTTCATTTGACGGCACATCCTTGACCCGGAACATCACACATCGTATCTAACGACTTTAGTGGCAGTGCTGGGAAGATATTATGTAACAGAATCCACCTTCACTCGTTGCGCTTCCCTCTGGCATATTATGCCCATATTTTTTGTTAATCCTGTCCCTGGCCTCCCAATCTAAGCGTACACGACAATACACGGTTTTTATTCGCTGTCAGTCTCGCAGCTATGTGAATCAAACGAGCAGCAGCTGATTTATTTGCTTCTCGACCTCTACGTTTGCATAAAAGATGTCCGAGCTCCTTCATGTTTCCATACCCGACACTTCAAACGCTAAAAATATGAGAATCAATCACAACGGCTGGCAATTTTTGACGTTGGCCTGTCTTGGAGGTAACGTGAAGTTGTCAACAGCACCAAACACATCTGGCGCGGCCGTCGCACATGATCTTACCTGTGTCGACGCAAATCACCAGCGTAACCTAATCACGACTTGGTACGTTCCACTTATTGTGAACAATTTTATGGGATGAGCTAAGCATTTCAATTGAAGATTGTCTTCTTATATCCTGCTGGACCATGCCGTCTAGCCGCTCTAGCGGTTGTTTGACATGTTGTGAGTGAGAATCACGACCCACTGTACAGACTGCCATCACACTGTGCTACTCCCTCAGACACACAGATTGCAAAACGTTTTGTGTGCACCAACGACAATGCTTCAACTTATTTACTGAACATCGTTTTCAGCCCTGCGAGACTTTTGATCTCAGCCGGTGTCATGCAGAAGAAGCGCCGGCGGGGAGTCGCCTGTGCGTAGGGGCATTAGGGACAAACTATGGCTGCAGTTAGTCGAAAAAAGGTAGGCGGCGGCACCCCCCAGAGAACGCCGGTACACCCACAAAAAATGCGGGGTCGCATTTTGGGTTCGACGTTCGGGGAACATGACGGGGATCGTCGATCAGATGACGCTGCTGCTGTGCTTGTGGTGTAGAATGTCATGTCAATCCGTACGAATAACCATGTGTT
This sequence comes from Mycena sanguinolenta, assembly GCA_014462675.1. NCBI lineage: Eukaryota > Fungi > Basidiomycota > Agaricomycetes > Agaricales > Mycenaceae > Mycena > Mycena sanguinolenta. The sequence goes on along the minus strand of JACAZH010000041.1, from coordinate 31,509 downwards.
TGGCAACGCCCCCTGTTCTGTTTCATTTTTTTGAATTGAATATATGTAACCATGTTTGAAACTTGAGATCAAGCGAAAACTCCTAAATGCTCGACCACACCCTTTGCTCTCTACCACCATGCACGTACGCTTCATTCTCTATGCGCTTCTTCTCGTGCTTGCAGACCATGCAGCACGCTTCTCGGGAATTTCCCTGGGTCGTGACCCATATGGACGTTGTCCTTCCTTGGCTCGTGCAGCCCCTGAATATCATTGTATGGGGAGTCTGAGAACTCCCCAAGACTCGAATCCATCTTTTGCACATACCCCCATCCGTCCACAAACTCCGTACGGTCGTGAAGGGCAAGTGCTCTGTGAGTGCTCAGCATGCGCATTCACTAAACATCTGCCCTTGCGAAATATGGGTGCTCCTATATACCGATGTGTATCAACCCCAGCGTCTACAGAACACCTACCATCAATGAAGTGCGCGACATCTAATAAAGCCTCAGTTCGTATTCCCATGACTTTCAATCCACCTTATATCTTGTTAATGTGGATCAATACCCAACATCACTGTGCGTTTGTCGTCAGTCTCGATCGGAATTGGATCCCACGTGTCCGTTGCGGTAGGTTGCGTCTGCAGTTGATGCGGCCTTTCTATCGGCGGCATACTTGGAGCATAATTGCTCACTTGTTTGAAGCGAATATTCGCAATCGCCACTGTCGCAGAACAGAGGCGCGTTTGTGTGCCGGCACATGTTCAACCGTCGCATTTCCATATTGGTCGCAACGTCACTCCTCCATTTATAGAGTGTCTCTGTTCTTTGATACTTTATTCAGGGTGCGATTTTGGAATTCGTCTGTTCACGTTGTGTGCGCTCTTTACGGTGATTTCCTTGCAAATGAGCCTACCCGCATCAATTATATTGGTCCCCGTCACAAAGGAGGCTGGCGGCCTTCCAAAATCACAGCAGCCGAAATACAACCTTTCTTGCTGGACAAAGATCTACGCTTGCGAGCCGCGGACATGATGACATTTCATAGTCACAGCAGGATTTCTGACAGCACCAATTTACTCGCTAACCCGAAATATGTCTGCGCACAAGTTCCGTTGCGGTTGCTTGTACCACGGCTCACTAAATCTCAATTGGAATCGGTCGCTAGGTTCCACAAATGCGCCGTCAAAGCCAGGTCTTCGGTTGAAGACTTATGCAGAACTTTGGAAAGCCACGAGTGCAATTGTGCAGCGTACATGACTGTGTTCAATTATAAACGTGCAGCCGAAGTCACCGCTGAAAAAAACAGCCCAACGTCGAGCCCAGCGAGCAGCTCAGCCCAAAACAAGAACTCCACAAAGTGAGGCGTTACGAAAGTCGGATTCTCGAAAGCGGTCAGAACAGCATTCGCCTGAAACTTCTACAGCAGCCCTTTCATTCCCACCTACCCCTGCTTCGAAGGCATTACAGCATACGATCTTAACCGGGATGGGCCATGAATTTTCGCCTTCGACTTTTGAGGAGGTTGGCTGTACCGTTTGCGGACAGCTTAGTGGTGGCAAGGTTCGGTTCGGTTCAGGTTCAGGGCACTTTGCTCTGAACGCCGAACCTGAACCTGGCGTTCGGTTCAGCAAAGTGCTGAACCCCGAACCTGAACCCGCGTTCAGCGTTCTGAACGCGTTCGAACCTGAACCGAACCGAAAATAATCTGGTGATTTCGGAGGCTTAATAGCTGGTCCTGGAGCATAGCAAGTGGGTCAGTTACTCGTTCTTACCATGATTGATTGAATTTGAGTGCCTCAAAGATGCTGAAATGGCCAAGCAACGGGAATCCAGGAATGTTCAAGTAAATTTCGAGTCGTGGGACAATACGGTCCGAGCCCCGGTGATGCAATACTGATGGAGATGGTCGTAGAATTAGCTGCAAGATGTCAATCCAGCACTCTAACAGTGAATCAGTAGCGAGTGATGTGCGAATTGAGCCCGATGTCGCCGGAAATCGCAACAAAATCATCAAAAATTAGGTGGATGTCAGGATATCCGCGTTCGGCGTTCGAACGCGCCCCCTGCGCCCCGAACGCCGAACCTGAACCTGGCGTTCGGTTCAGCAAACTGGTGAACCTGAACCTGAACCTCGCGTTCGGTTCAGGTTCGGTTCAGGTTCGGACCGATTTCCGAACCGAACCTTGCCACCACTAGGACAGCTCGTATGTAAAACCCAAGCCACAGCCAAGGACGACGTCATGGTTGATTGGAATCTTCTGCTCCATGAAGGTGTTACTCGGAAAACACGCTCGAATCCAGACCAAGATATCGTAGACGAGGACGGCCCGGTGCTGGATAATACTTGTACCCACGTATGCGTCAAATGTGAAAGCTCGTTGCGCCGACATACTGTTCCAACACATGCGCTTGCGAACAATTTATGGATAGGCGAAGTTCCATGGCAGCTCCGAGACTTGAAGTTTGCAGAGCAGATGTTGATTGCGCGTGCTCGACACAACAGATGTATTGTTCGTGTTGCATCTGGACGGGGGAAAATGATAGCGAACGCGATTATGTTTCAGTCACCAATTGTTCAAATTTATAATAAATTGCCACTGTCGAAAGATGAGATCAGCGAGGTACTGGCCTTTGTGTTCTTAGGGAGTGCGAAACCGACACCAGAGGACTACGGCAGAACACCTATGCTTGTGCGAAGAGACAGAGTCAAGGCTGCCTTAGATTGGTTGAAACTAAATCACAGCGACTATCAACATCTTGAGATCTCCGAGGAGAATTTGCAGGCTTTACCTGAAGCCGGTATTTTTTGCGGTATCGATTGGAAAGAGACTGGAGTGGACGATCCTATTCTGGAAGCGGAGGGTCTGAGCCAACATGATACGGGAGAACATCGGGAAGGCACCGAAAGTGGCCCTTGTCCTTTCATAGTATCAGGATTGACTGGCCATCAATATGATAAAGCGGATCTAAAAACCTTGAAAACCGCTGCACTAGATCATCTGAAAGCCGGCAAAAAAACTTTGGGTATTGGGCATGCAAAACATCCTGAATCCACATATGACAACTTGCAGCTGTATCCCCAGATGTTCCCTTGGCTGTTCCCATACGGGAAGGGCGGTATCGGTCACCCGGAGCATAAACGGCGAATATCTGCCGATGCCCATAAGAAACACTTGCTCATGTATCACGACAAGCGTTTTCAAACAGACTTTTATTTCCCAATGGTAGCGTTCAACAAGTCCCAAATAAAACGTGCCAAAACCGGCAGCCATTTATTGGTTGAGAGGAAAAAATGTAGCGCACATCGCCGCTAAACTGAAAGCCCTCAACGGTGAAGTGTTGTCCAATCTGGCACGAAGACTTGAAGCTGGGGAACACATCAAGGAGAGAACGCCAGATGAACAAGCATGCTTTGACATCCTTAACGAATTGGAGCATGTTGGTTCCCATGTTCAAGGGTCATTGGCCTCTAAGAAACATCAGCGCAATGAAGTATGGTCACTAGTTTCATTCAAGGGTGCACCCACATGGTTCATCACGTATGCCCCCTCAGACACTCTTCACCCTTTGTGCTTGTATTTCGCAGATACCAAACTCGATTTTAGTCCGGAACTCCGAACGAGCGACGATCGGCTGGAGTTGATTGCTCGAAACCCTGTCGCCGCCGCACGATTTTTTCATTTCGTGACACAGGCTTTTATAAAGCACGTCCTCGGAGTGGGTACAGATCACCCGGGGTTGTATGGAAACACAGACGCGTATTATGGCACTGTCGAGCAGCAAGGACGGCTGACACTGCACATGCACATGTTAATTTGGATCAAGAGTGCGTTGTCCCCTCAAGAAATACGTGATAGGATGTTAGATCCGAACGGCGAGTTCCAGAAAGCCATGATAGCATATTTGGAATCCTGTCAGGTAGGCGAATTTTTGACAGGCACCATATCTGATATCAGGGCCAAAGTGCCGTTTATCAAACAATCCCGCGGTATACATGAAATCGACGAGCCGGTGCCTGCTGTGCCAGTACCTCCCGGATACAAGGATCCGACTCAAACCTTGCCCGAATTGCCTCCACCTTTGTGTGAAACCGGATGTGACCAGTCTTCATGCCCTGTATGTACCCACATCAATCAGTGGTGGGATAAGTACAAAGAAACGGTGGACGACTTATTCCTTAGAACTAATGTGCATCGATGCATTAGGCCGCACGCTGGCACCGATTTGTCGAAACCAATACCTCCCGGTGCAAAGATTAAAATTCCTGTCAGTGGTTGTCTTCATAAAGATGGAACATGTTCTGCCCGGTTTCCTAGAGATATCCATGCAACAACTGAAGTTGACCCAACGGATGGTTCATTGGCCCTTAAAAAATTAGAGCCTATGCTGAACACAATGTCGCCTGTTGTCACCTATTCTTTGCGCTGTAACACGGATGTCACTACGTTGCTGTCGGGTACTGCAATTAAAGCAGTAATCGCTTACATTTGTGACTACGTGACAAAACCCAGTTTAAAGATATATCATGCTTTTGATGCTGTGCACGCAGTGTTGAACAAACATACCCTCGGCTTAAACTCGACAAACCAGACAGAAATGAACAGTCGCAGGTTAGTATCCCAAATGGTCAACTCATTAACTGCGAAACTCCAGATTGGCAGTCCCATGGCATGTATGTATCTTTTGGGGTACCCAGATCATTACACGAATATGAAATTCAAAGTGTGCTGGTGGAAGTCTTATGTAGCAGCCGTAACTCGTGCGTGGCCTGACCCTTCTTCGATAAAGTCAGTAGAACTCGTTCGCGATGGAATTGAAGAGCACGAGCCAGAGGATGAAACGCAGCGCGCGCTGTTAATGAGGACAACGAAGGAGTTTGTAGGCGCAACCGCTGTGGACGACTATATGTACCGCCCCACTGACTATGAAAACTGTAACGTATACGAATGGGTTCAAGTACATACAAGATGTAAGCGTACCCCCGGCCCAATACACGGAATTTATGGTTAGCATTGGCGCTGCTACAGGTGCTGAGGCTTCGTTGACCGACGAAGACGATGACTGGTTGGATGACGATTTGCCTGCGGGTGCTGGCCATGAGGTGCTTGATGAACTGCGATCATATGCTTTCAAGAAAGAACATCCTCTGTGGCGCACACATTATGCGAAGTGCGACCGACGATTCATAGATACGACAGTCCCCAATTTCATCGGGGGGTTCCCTCCCTCGCAGAGACCAAGGAGATCGTGAACTGTACTGTCGAACTATGTTAACCTTGTTCAAACCCTGGAGGGATGGCAAGGACCTTAAACATCCGGGTGAGAGCTGGAGCAATGCCTTCAGTCGTTACAAATTTGCAGCAAAAGACAGTCGCACCATGCAGAATTTTAACTTGCGTTATGAATGCAACGATGCACGTGACGATTATTCCGCACAGGACAAAAGTAAGAAGAACTCGTTCACATTGCTGACTAGCTTAGACCAAAATACCGACAATGTGCCGACTGATATCGAGCCTGATCAAACTGAGACTGACTTTAACAATTTCCTGAAACAAATATCTGATCTTAGGGGGCCCAGACAGATTGCTAAAGACGCACAAATGACAGAACTTGAGAACATTTTGAATCGTAGCGGTTGGACCGTTCAATTTGCTCCTGACACTTCCAAAACCCACAGAGTGCTAGGATCACGGTTGATAGGTAAACAATGGCGCAGCAGACAAAAAACCCTGAAGAACGAACTTTTTGCAGCCAAATTTCGGAACGCTCCTGCCACACTCAAAGGCACACGACCCAGCTCATCAGATCACTGCGAAGGCACAACATTGCTACCTGCAGCTTACTTTATGAAGGAATTCGTCATTAAACAAATAGAGGCTTCCAAGAATATTCAGGACAGTATCACGAAATTTAGCTTGAATGCTGAGCAAGAAAGAGCATTTCGCATTGTTGCCAACCATTCTCTCGATGAGAACGCACCTGCCCTTCGGATGTATCTAGGCGGGGTTGGTGGCACAGGGAAAAGCCAAGTAATCAAAGCATTGATCAATTTTTTCGAAGAACGTGGAGAAGCTCACAAGTTTCTCGTATTGGGCCCTACCGGTACATCAGCAGCGCTTTTGGGTGGCAGTACGTACCATTCGGTACTAGGCATCAAGGATCGAATGGATGACGAAAAACATCAAGGCACGTCCATTAAACACGTCCAGGAGAGACTGCGGGGTGTGCAGTATATTTTTTTAGATGAGGTATCCATGGTGTCTTGCCAGGGCTTTATACAGCATCAGTTCCAAACTCGCGCTTGCGCTAGGTGAGACTAACGAGCCTTTCGGTGGCATGAACATGATTTTTGCCGGAGATTTTGGTCAACTACCCCCCCGTCAATGCCACTCCTCTGTTTAGTGGGAACCACGAACCTGACCCCTTTCGCAGGTCGCGTCAACGTGTATTTGACCAGAAAGCAGCCATTGGCAAGCTCATTTGGCAGCAAGTGACTACGGTCGTCATCTTGAAGCAAAACATGCGACAAAAGACAGAATCCGCTGAGGATACCAAATTTCGTACAGCCCTGGCCAATATGCGGTTTGCAGCGTGTACCCCAGCAGATATTAAATACCTGGAAAGCAGAACAATTGGTGCAGGCACTGGGAGACCATGCTTCACGGACAAAGTGCTGCACGATGTTTCAATAATAACTGCGATCAACTCGCACAAGGACAAAATAAACGAACTAGGAAGTCAACGATATGCTAATGAAACAGGACAACAACTCACCGATTTTTTTCTCCGAGGATTCTTTTAGGCACGAATGAGGACGGTGACAAGCGTAGACCGAATGCCGCTAAAAAAACGGGTCGTCTTACCCATATCGGCTGAGATACCCAATTCTGTTCAGGATTTGCTGTGGCACGCATACCCGAGCACTACATCTCTCAACATACCTGGAAAATTAAGTGTCTGTACCGGATTGCCTGTCATGATCAGGCACAATGAAGCGACCGAACTGTGCATTACCAAAGGACAGGAAGGCAGGGTGGTGGGCTGGCAGAGTGACACTGGCTTGCGCAAGCAACGCATATTGGACACTTTGTTTGTTGAATTGATCGACCCACCAAAGCCTGTTCAGATCCCGGATCTCCCGCCTAATGTAGTGGCGTTGACCATGAGAAAAGAAAAAGTTTGGTGCAACTTGCCCGATGACTCCACTATCCAGATCACTAGATCTCAAGTCCCCGTCCTACCAAACTTTGCGATGACGGACTACTCGTCTCAGGGAAAAACTAGGCCAATCAACGTCGTTGACTTGAACAACTGCAAATCGCATTTTCTTACTACACTGCTTTGTCCAGGGGCACGTCTTCAGCAGGTACTGTAATCCTGCAAGGTGCGGATTATTCCAAAATCACCAGAGGTATCAGCGGTTATTTACGCCAAGAATTCCGCGAGCTAGAGGTTCTTAACGAGATTACTCGGCTCCGGTATGAAGGCTTGCTCCCTGCTCGGGTTTCCGGTTCAACACGCCGTGAAGTGTTAACTGCATTTCACTCATGGAACAAAGTGCCATTCGACCTAACAGATGTGCATGCCGCCTTGCGATCCTTGCCAGGTGAAGAACCCATTAACGCTTTGCCTATTTTGAAGGGAAAATGGGAGTTGATAGGCGAAGAAAAGACAAAGTATAGAAAGGCGTACCCAAAGTCCACTACCGCCGTCCAAAAGAGGCCCAGTACTGAGCCGTCTGAGCATAGCGACGCAAAAAGACAGAAACTAGTTGAACCGAGACCTCTGGGTACTGTATGGGACAGTATAAATTATAGCTGCGTGTACGATGCTTTGTTCACCCTTATGTTTGACATTTGGGACGAAATGCGGCCTTTGTGGACGGACAGGTTGAAATTTATCAGCCCCTACTGTGCGAGCTTGGCCAACGAATTCGCAGCTGTGCACTCCAAAGCTCAAGCGTTGGATGCAGCCAGGGATAAGGTTCGGTCGTTACTGACAATCGCTGAGCCAGAAAGTTTCCCGAATGGACGTACTTTCACAGTGCTTGACAACTTAACTCAAGCCATGTTCAGAACGGAATCGTGGGGATCGATCCGGACAAATTGCATTAGGTGCGCTGCTAAATATAAAAACGACAGGGACGTGTACTGTGAATTTGCGGTTACGCACGATAACGACTTGATCACCAAATATAAATCGGGATACGCGCTGTCGCATTGGCTTGCATCACGTTGGACTGTAGAGGGTGATTTCAAATGTCGTTCGTGCGCTGGGGGACGATCGCACATACCAAGTTTCTCGCTGCGCCACCTCTGTTGTTCATGCATCTACCGGAACAGTCGCTGCAGATAGACAAGCAGTTAGTTTTACCAGTGGATAGCACAGACGTCACCTATTCATTGCGCGGGGTATTATATCTCGGTGGTAATCACTTCACGGCTCGAATTATCCGGCGTACGCAGCAATGTTGGTATCATGATGGCCAAGCAACAGGTTCTCTGCCTGAATGCGAAGGAAATCTTCGAGATCAAAAGCCCGGTTTCCTGTGGCATTGCAACGATGCCAACCAGCGTAGACAAGCTGTTGGGGTATTGTACGCTATCAACGATGAGTAGCGCAGCAGTTGACGCTTCCGACATACGACTTCGGCGCCATTCCATCCTAGTACCAGTCCCAGTCGCTGGTAAAGACGAGTAACTTGTGAGTAACTGAGTGTTGTGAACAAGCACTAGCTCCTCATGGTGAAAGAGAGCTCTCCGTGGCTCATTCAAATTCAGCTGTGTGTCCTCACGCTTCGCGGAGTTGTATCGAATCTACTGTACATGGTGGTTAAGACAAAGGAAGAAAAACGTCATCTTGATTGGCAGCGACAAGATCACGAGAAGTCTCGGCACGGTCGGCACTTACATAAGTACTCGTAAACGCCGCGCAACGCGACGGCCCATACCCCCTAGTAATTTACTTAGACTTGGATGAACATAAATATACTACAACCAGCTGGTAAGATTTCTTTCTAGCAGGCATATTATAGCACCAGTATTGTTCTTCATCAGGAAAACCACGTCATACTGGATAGCACTTGACAGTGCTGCATAGTGCCGCATAGCATTATAGTTGACATAGCTACATCCCCCTATGGAAGTACTGTCAAGTGCTATGGAAGTGCTGTCATACTATGGAAGTACTATGGAACGCTATGCAGTGCGCCCGGCTCCTTTCCTTTCTCTCTGCTTGCTCGCGTGCCTGCTCACGGCGGTCACTCCATCGACAAATAATGCGAAGATAAGTATATTGCAAAGATAAATACTACATGCTGCTATGAATGAGTAACTACCACTGCCTCAGACAGGCTCTTGCATGCACCAGCCGTCACCCCGACATGAAAATCTCGCGCACGACGACTCAGCGGGAGGCCGCAACTCTGCACGACAGGTCAATAGCGTAGATTGGGATATGAGGGGCCGATTCGGACGTACGTAGCCTTCCTCCCTTGCCAGCGCGGGGTTAGCGTGTCGAGTGGATGTGCCCAGGGACGCGCAGGTTTGTCGGGTGCAGAGACGAAGTCGCTGGTGCGCACTGCGTGCCAATGTACATCGTAAGCAGACAGCGTGGGGGACATGAAAAGGACACGAAAACTACGTACTTCAAACCCCCAGACATCGCTATTTCCCCTCAATTGTAGGCTGCGCTGCACGCTACAGGGAGGTCCGAGCTGCATGGTGAAGTCAATGCCAGGTTGGCGAAGATAGGGTAGCCACATACCCGTAGCTGGCACGTATGTGGGCAGAAACCGCGGTAGTGGGTTCGCGAGGCCCAGTGAGAAAGACGCTCTGTCCGCGAAGATGGTAGAAGATAGCTCAATCATCAGCCGAAGCGAAATTGGATAGGTTCTACTCACCAGACCATCCTACAAGCTCTCTCGATGAGTACGGCACTGAGAGAACAAGAGAAGAGAAGGAGACGACGATGGTGGGAGGAAAGAACAACCATGTGGCAGTGTTGCACGTGTGCGCGGAATTTCAAGCCCGATCACAGCCGACGCCAAACCGCTGGCACAAAGCGTTAAGTCATCGCTTGCTCTCGTTCGTTGACCTCGTTGATGGTTACGATGGCCACCTATCGCGCGTTGCACAAGAGAACGTGGACCGCATCGCCTCGTCCGACTAGTTGAAGAACACTATCTTTTCCTCCACTTCCAAGAACATCGGGGCTCGCCGTTCGCCGTGCATCTCGAGCGGCCTCTAGCAAAGTTTTGGTTGGATGGCCAACGCGACGGAGAAGGATGCGCAGGATTCAGAGGCACACAGGTTGTTTTTATCTCTCGTACTATTATCTGTCTTGGACAGTTGCCATTCAATACAGCTTTTAAACTCGCTTTCACGTACCGAATTCGACCAGCGACTAGCTTTAGAACTGAGCGGCGACAACCGTTAACACGCGTTCTGTTAGGCGACGCGTGCCGGAAATGCCGAGCGCGCATAGTTCTTCATAGCACACAGCGGGGACTATCCAGCACTATGGAGGGCTATGCAAGAGCTATGGACACTATGGACACTATGTAAACTATCACAAACTATGGCTCGGCTACGGTTTTCCTGATGTTCCTATCTCCTAGCTATTTATTGAGTTAAGGAATGGCCGAATGAAGTCTGGCAATTTCTAGTTGTATGAAGCACTGATGTCAGGTGCTGCTCTCAACTTGACTGAGAATTAAGTCCAGGCTGACATACTCGTGACATCGAACTGAGGTCGGTGCACTGACATCAAATTGGCCTCAATTTTATATCATTGGTGCATCTACTGAAAATATCAACTTGACATCCTTCTCCAATCTCAGTTCAACATCACCCCGGGTTGGTGGTGTAGCCAGACAGAGAAGTTGACGAGGATGGGAAGCGTAGTCCTGAGTTTTGTTGAGATGAATCCATGAATGATAACGGAAAGCGGATGCAGGATTCGTGATATAAGAATGCGAATGCAGGATGTGTTATGGAAAAGTGACGATGCGGGATGCAAAAAATGCGGTTGCGGGATGCAAAAGTGAAGAATGCAATAATGCAGTTGCGGGATGGAGGATGCAAAAATGCAATAATGTGGCTACGGGATAGAAGATGCAAAAATGCAATAATGCGGCTGCGGGATGGAAGATGCAAAAATGCAAAAATGCGGCTGCGGGATGGAGGATGCAAAAGTGGAGAGTACAATAATGCGGTTGCAGGACAGAGGATGCATGAGATGCAGAAACGAGAAGTTGTGAAGAATGCGGATGCAGTAAGTTGATGCGGGTAAGGGAAGTGGGATGCGAAAATGCAGATGTGGGAAGTAAGCGGACAATGGAAGGATTGGCAACTGCAGGGTAATGGAGTTGTCCCTTGGAGGTTCCTTGAATCCACCCTGGAGTACAGCAATGATGATATGCTTCACTCCGATGACTGGGCAGACACCTCTGGGCAACGATTTCTGCATAAGAGTGAATCCCTAGAGACCAGAAACAGCCAACAGCATCCAGGAGCAGGTCGGAGTCACACCGTGAGGTGCCCATAATTGTAGATGGTGAGCAGACCAGAGCATCAAGGAATAGGAGTCTGTCTTGAGCAATCGAAATCCAGTTCCTAGAGCAATCTCCAGAGTCAGAAAGGCCACGGATCGAAAAAAATCCCCAGCAGGGAGAAGAGCGAGCCCAGTAAGCCGAAGCATGGAGAACCCAGGTGGTGATCAGGAGCAAGAGTGACTCGCTGATCGCCGACCTCCGCTGATGCACAAACCCTGTTCTCCCGAGCCCCCATGCCTTGATCACAGGAGAACGTCAATCTATGTACACTAGGTGGGTGTGGTATACCTAGGAATGAGTGAATAGGACTATATTAGAAGCTATGAGCAAGATAATAAGCAATTTTGGGACTTTCGGCACTTTCAGGCTGTTGGATTTGTCTAATTTGGTTAGGATCAACACTGCCACTGATGAACCACTTGATTGCACTCTCACTGTCAGTGCCCGGCTCTTGTTCAAGGCACTGGATGTGGGTGGGATATCACCCAAATCAGCTTATGCTACTAATATCTCTTGTGGACCAAAGTATATATTGAGCAAGGGATCATAGCAGGATTTGACCGGAATGACTTGCACCATACTTACATGTACAACTTCAAGTTGCATGGGATGATTTTGAGATGATTAGTTCAGATGCTGAATCAAAGGAGCCAAACTTGCAAGCAAAAAATTATATTGCAGAACAGTAGGCACTGAAAAATATTCTGGACATGAGGTGTTAGTGAAATAGTGGTCATTTGAATGAGCACTGCACTCCGATGCTGAGTGCACCGCCAAGTGGTTCATCAGTGGCAGTGCTAATCCTAACCAAATTAGGCAAATCTGACAGCCCCAAAAGTGCCGGCAGTCCCGAACTGCTTTTTCATCCTGCTCGTAGCCTCTAATATAGTCCTATTCACTCATTCCTAGACCCACCCAGTGTACGTTGACCCAGCTTAAAGGTATTCTGGCAGTTGACTTAAAAATAAAAAAATGCTCAGAAAAAAAGTTTTATTAATGTTATGTTTGGAATGCCATACACTATACACTTCAGTTGGCCTGAAACTCGGCAAACTCCAGTGTGACTGTGTGGGGCTTTTTCAAAAAAAAAATCGCATGTGTCTCTGATAAATCATTTATTTAATTATTCTGATGTGGGGAAGACCCCCGCTATACTGTTTAGCGAATTATGTGACACTTTGGCAAATATAGTGTTGGTTGCCATTGAAATATGTGAGAGACCCAGAAATGTCTGTTTCCTCTCCTCTGTAGCTTTGATAAGGGAAATGGTCCAGATATATATGATTTGATTTTTTTTTCCAAAATGAACAGCATACCCCTGTGGACCCCCCTGGACACTTGTTGATGGGCCCACTGTGTGAGGCTTTTTTATCTTCTTTTTGTATGTGCAGCACTCAAGTTCAAAGACCTCTGCTGGCATCAATCCATCTGATGCGAACTTGGTGGGTAAGAGCTGTCACAATGTGCAGCAGTAACAAGTACTTGTTTTTGTTTCACTTTGAACTCTCCATACAGAGGACATGTTGTTCTCATTCTCTTCCCAGGTCATGTTGGTGCATGTTAATAGTAACCAATTGAAATGCAGAGTCATCTATCTGAAAGACCTGCATCAATGAGACTCAATATTTGTGAGAGTCCGAAATTTCATTTTTTCTCATGGATGTCCCAGATCTGCCCTCCAAAGTTTGAAACAGCAATAGTTTACGCACATATAATGACTCTGCCTGCAGTTTAACAAGGATATTTCCAAAACAACGAGCTGTTACCGTAGTATTTCGTTCAATTCGTATGGTCACATGTCATACGGCCAAAATTCTACAAGAGTATATGTATACAGTCAGCATATCAAAACATTAGGTCAGTTCAAGCTGTACTCCAACTGCTACAGCTAACTTGCTGAAAGCCGAGATTTTTCAGCAGAAATGGCATTTTCTTATGGCATCAAAAATACCGGTATTAGGTTGACTGTGGATTTTCAATGTGATTCCAACACACCAATTCTCAACCCAATGCAGTCAAAATTGCACTCAGGGCAGCAGACCTGGTGAAAAGCATTGAAACCAGAAAAAAACAAGCCATGCCCTAAGCTTTGCAAAGAGCTGTAAGATGTGTAGCAACTTAAGTTGTTTTAGGTACTTAAGTGGTGATTTTTAGGACTTAAGTTGGCTGAGCGCTCAGGTGGAGGTGGTGTGCAACAGTATATTAGATGAACTTAAGATAAAAGCTGGTCTGAACCGGTGATATCTTAAGACAGGCTAAGTTAGTTTCATGGAAATGAATATCGGAAACTAATGGCACAGCCACCAAAGATAAAATCTACCGTAAATAATGATTTGGGGAGAGGCCGGCAAGCGGCGTGGCACAAACAGAACTTGAACAGAACAATTTACCAGTGAGGTTTTAAAAAAAGTCAGTTCCTTTCATAAACCTTGGCAAAACCTTGTGATTTGTTCTTGAATTTTTGTGAACATTGAAGTTCATCAAATAATTTGAAGCCTCGTGTGCCTATGGAATTTTGTGAGCTCGAGGATGGGCGCCCAATGCTTGCTCGGTCGACGCTGATGCGTCAACCAGCTCGCATTGGGTCGCATCTATATAAGAATCGAACGTCGTTTGTCTTGCCAGACAAACCAGACCGGGGTTCCGAGCTCCATAAGCTCCACACCCCACACTAAATGTGGAGTTTGCACTCAACCAAACATCCCATCAGTGAGCTCCAACGGCTCCACTCACGCAATTGTAGCCGGCCACCGGCTCTCGGCACAACCGCTGTACTTTGGTCGATATCACTGATCGCCGTTGATCTCCGACGACAGCATGCCTGACCAGTTGAAGTTGAACTAGCTTTCAAACTAAGCATTGGGCGAATGGAAATCCATCCCTTCAGACAAACTTCACCCAGTGAGAAGGTTTGCTATTTGTAGAATGCTGAGATGTCGAGTACTCGAACAAAATGGAAATTCAAGGTTTGATGGCCACAAATCAATGCCGGGTATGGTTCCAACCTGAGGTTTCAAACTACACAGCGATACATATTTCTAACCAAAGATATATCTGAAGTCACTTAATGAGACATTAAAAATTACCCATGAGGCCGCGAGGAGCCAACCAAAGGTTGGCAACGAGCGGCATCTTCAGTTTGCAGTAATCTCAGTTTCCTGTGAATCAAAATATAATTCATTTGCCGTAGCGTGGCACGGGCCAGCTGCTAGTTTGGGTTACATCAAACTCATGGTCCAGACCACCGGAAAAGGGCGAGCCGGCAGCGGTCCAGGGCCGTCCGATTTACATAAGCCAAAAGCGGACATTCTTGACACTCCCCCTTTGAAACTCCCCAAATAGGCACATACAGAACAAGTTCTGTTTGTGAATGAGGTTGCGTGTGTTGCCTGTTACGGAAATATTGAGAACGACTACTAAAGTTCGTAACATCACCAAGTTCCACCGTTGATGCTGAGTCTACTATTTCAATCAATTCTCGTGTCACGTGTCACAGGGCGCAAAATTTTCGAAATTTTTTCGAAAAGTCACGGTCACTTGGAGGATTTTCGAATGCATCAAACAGGTCACAAAATCGCTCGAAAATGACCCAAAAATTCAATTTTTGTGCACCTGGGTGTTTCCATCTCAAACGCCGAGGTGATCTCAGGTTTTGGCGTAATCAGGGACGTACTTTACTTCCGGGGGGTAGGGGAGAGCTTTTCAGGCCCACCAGGGATCTTGAGGGCGTCGGGAAGACTGCTCATTGCTGTGAGGGTGGGAGAAGCGTAGACCAAAAATTGCCCCATGTCATCAAATCAATCCAGTATTCCGTTTGGACAAGTTTCCTTGACGAGCTATCACGCCGTCGGTGCTCATTCCATCTCATCCTGAAATGTAAATACATTGGATTTGGATATCTGCGATGTAATTATCTCACTTTAGGATACACTTTTGCACATTTTCGAATTTTTTTTGGGTGTCACACTCTCCTCGGCCCATTTGCAAAATCCAAAGTTCGAAACGACCAGTCACACATCAGGAAAACCGTAGCCGAGCCATAGTTTGCGATAGTTTACATAGTGTCCATAGTATCCATAGCTCTTGCATAGCCTTCCATAGTGCTGGATAGTCCCCGCTATGTACTATGAAGAGCTATGCACGCTCGGCATTTTCGGCATGTGTCGCCTAACAGAACGTGTCTTAACGTCCCGTCGCTGGTCGAATTCATTATATGTAAGAGAATCTGAGGGTTGTATTGAATGGCAACTGTACAAGACAGATAGTCGCACGAGATGTAAAGAAAAAAACCTGTGTGCCCCTGAATCTGCGCATTCTTCTCCATGTCGGCCATCCAGCCGACGTTGTTGTCCCGGAGTGTGAAGCCCTTATAGCTCTGGGTTATATAGCTCTACTAGGGCTCGGCATAAAATGAATAGCTAACCATATAGATACTTACTTGTCCATCATCTATATATCGGTTCTGTAACAGACACTAGTACGAAGGGTGTTGGGGAGCCTTGATGCTCGAATTTATCGTCGGTGCTGTCTCGTATCTAGCTGCTCGCGAATGGGTAAGATGCCAGTGGTAGCCGTCCATCCCAAGAGGAATGAATGATTGTTGGTGCCGAAATGCTCTTCGGGGTCTGGTGGTAGAAGGACTTTGCCCGAGGGCACTCGAGATGCACGGCGAACGGCGAGCCCAATGTTCTTGGAGGTGAAGGAAAAGATGGCGCTCTTCAATGGGTCGGACGAGAAAATGGGGTCCGCGTTCTCGAGTGCGACGCACGATAGGCGGCCAACGTAGCCATCGACGAGGTCAATGAACAAGAACAAGGAAATCACTTTGTGCTGGGGACTTGGCGACGGCTTTGATCGGGCTTGAAATTCCGCGCACACGTGAAACACTGCCACATGTTGTTCTTTTCTCCTGCCACGTCGTCTCCGTTTCTTGTTCTCTGAGTCTCAGTGCTGTACCCATCTACATGGAGCGCTTGTAGGATTGTCTGGCGAGTAGAACCCATTCAATTTCGCCTCGGCTGACGATTGAGCCATCTGCCACCTTCACGGACGCAGTGTCTGTCTCACTGGGCCTCGTGAATCCACACTACTGTGGTTTTGCCTGCATATGTGCCAGCTACGGGTATGTGGCTACCTTATTATCTTTCCCAATCTAGTATTGACTTCACAATGCCGCTTGGACCTTTCTGTGGTGTGCAGCGCAGCGTATGATTGAGGGGAAACAGCCGTGTCTTGAGGTCTGAAATACGTCCTTTTTCATGTCCCCCACTCTACGCTGACAATGTCCATTACCATGCAGTGCGTGCACCAGCGACTTCTGACCGTCTTTGCATCCGACAAACCTCGGCATCTCCGCGCACATTCACTCTCGACCCTCCAACCCCGCGCTGGCAAAGGAAGGTGTCGCTACGTACGTCGGCACCTCTTCATATCCCAATCTACATTGCTGACCTGTCACGCAGAGTTTCGGCCCTCCGCTGAGTCGCCATGCGCGAGATCTTCGTGTTGGGGTGACGGCTAGTGTACGCAAGGGGCCTGTCCGACGCAGCAGTAGTTACTCGTTCATAGCACCATGTACTGTAGTATTTATCTTTGCAATATACTTCCTCTCTTCGCATTATTGTTGATGGAGCCCGACCGCCGCCAGCAGGAACGCGAACAAGCAGAGAGAAAGGGAAGGACCCAGGTGCACTGCATAGTGTTCCATAGTACATCCATAGTATGACAGCACTTCCATAGTACTTGATAGTACTTCCATGAGGGGATGTAGCTATGTCAACTATAATGCTATGCGGCACTATGCAGCACTGTCAAGTGCTATCCAGTATGACGTGGTTTTCCTGATGCAGGTCACAGGCCAAGAGAATTGAACGAAATAGTACAGTAATGACGTGCTAAGCAAGGTTAGCCCACAGATAGTCTCTGCTACAGAACCGATATACTGATGATGAACAAGTATGTATCAGTATATGGTCTGTTTTGCAATCACGATCAGCTCAGGGAGCCACGGACCGATTACGCAATCATGTGGCTGTGCTTCTTGTGCCCAGCATTTTTTTTATTGCTTTCAAGGGCTCTCTTGTGTTCTTCTTGATCCCAAGCATTCATGATAGGCTATACTCGCCATTGGTCAAGTTTTCGGAGTGTCGGATGCTCTTAGTACGACGAAATGAAAACTTCTCGGCAAGTGCCGATTCGGCCGATCAGACCGATGCTTTGACTTCGAGAAATGGTCTGGCCCGAAATATTGCACAAACTCGGAATGTTTTGTGATCCAAACTTGAGATGAACATGTAGGAGCTGAGACACGAGCTTTGGCGGTTTCAGCAGGAAGACAACACGTCGTATTGAGACGCGCCGAGGCCGCACAGCCACTGAATTGCGTAATCAGTCCGTGGCTTCCTGAACGATCGGGGTTACTATCAGACTAGCCCACAGAATAGCTGAGTCCCATCGTTCTGGTCATTCCGCTAAAGGAACTTGGACAGCGTAAGAGCGCCATCTTGAACTTGATGAAAATGTTTAACGCGCTAAGTGAATCTTGTGGTTGTTTGATGGGTGCTCAGCTTATGTTCGAAGTGAAGTCGAGGCGCTAATGGCGGAGTTTCAAACGGCTTCGGTTACGATGAGAGGGATTATTGGTTCCCCGTGGTATATAACTGCACATGAACGGTATGCCACTTATTCGCTGTGTCTGGGTAATTCCAGCAACAAGCAGTGTTGTCAAGTCATTGACTTTTGATCGACCCGGGTCATTGACCTTTGACGTTCTGACCGTTCCGACGGGGTCAGTGACCCGTCGATGGTCGGTCATTGACTTGTCACGAGGAAGTCGGGAGCGTCGATCAAAATTTATTGAAAAATTCCCACACTTGAGACCTTGCTCTTGCGGACAGGGGACGAAGTCAGTGACCTTTGATCGACTGGGTCGATCAGAGACATTGACGAGTCGATCAAAGTCAGTGACCCGTCACTGACGGGTCGTTGACAACACTGCCAACAAGTAGGCAAACCATTCGGTAAATTGAGTCGTGTTGTTCGGTTTCCTTTTGCTCCAGGATAGCCATTCTATGGCATCGACCTGGCGTCTCATATTTCTGTTATCGGTGGAAAGGTGTCGCCAACATCCAATGAATGGGTGCTCCGGACGTCTCCATACCCACGATATGAATAGACGCTTCCGGCTTGTTTCCATTATAATCGCGGTAATCGCCTGGCACTACGCCAATACCCTGGGTTGCTTGTTAGACTTCGCCGAAGGCAGAATAGACACGATTTTCTGAGTGAAAAAGACAGGAAATGCGGTGGATGGAACGAGGTAAGGCTGCGCCAGGAAATGCGAAACTGCGTCTCGGGATAATAATACACTGCACTTCCTTCACTGTCAGTGGAGTCGTTCCTGTGCGGCGTTTCTCCGGATTTACTCCTCTTGCTTTCAACTTTCTGCTCACATCAGAATATTGGCTCGGTACTGACGCGGACGCCCAGTGAAAATCCCGGCGAGGGAGATCGAGCTGGATCGAGGTAGAACGAGAAAATGTATGATTTCCCAATATACCTCTTTGAGTGGGACATAGCTCGATGGGTCTCGATCCAAATCGAGGCAATTCTAGTACACTACTACTACTTATGCCGCCTCGCCCGCACTGCGCGGCGAATATTGCACCGCATTTCGTCGCCACCTCCGCTGTTGTGTTCACCCCAACAGGTCCATCGTCCGTTGCCCGCCGCTCGCCCCCTGCTGCAGGTAAAATAGAAATTGGTTTGTAGAGGCGAGAAACAGCCTGGTAGGAGAGCGCATTACGTTTCCTTTCCCCTCTACCCAAACGTTCCACAAAAGAAAAAGAAAAACGCACTTGTGGCGGGTTGTCAGATGTCACAGCTTTGGTTTACTTGCGCTGTCGGTTGATAGCTCTAGATCTACCGGAGCAGCAATTCACAATGCCGTGATTGATTTCTCATTGTTTCACTGTGGAAATTAAGGATGCCATCTGCCAGCTTGAAAATTCCTGGCTGATTTCGTATCATTGAGAATATGGACTCCGACACCGCGCAACAAAGTAAGAAACACAAAGCCAGGAAACATTGTCCCTAACGTGTAGAGAAAGCGTGATGCCCAAAGAGCGTCAAAAGGCGGTCCAATATCGCAACCAAGAAACAGGGGAGCCTAACCACCCCAGCAACCCGCCGTTCCATATTCTCGATGCGGACTTCATTCTCCTTCGAGCGTTGTAGTTCTTCGTCTAGCATACGCTTAATCTCGGCGATCTCGGTCTTAATCGACACATTCGGATCATCGAATTCCTTGGCTTCCACGAGAGGATGGGCGAGTGACGGGTGAGCGACACTCGAAGGGTTGAACGAGGACAGCTCTCGCGAGAATTCTTCGGCCTCGCGCTCGTCGCTACTCGAAATGCCTGTTAGCTTCTTGCCTTCATCTTGCCAATGGACTATCTGTTCCCGTAAAGCTTGGCATTCCTCCTCCAACTCCTTGAGCGCAGACGCATCCGGACTCTGCGTCATCTCCTCCAAAAGCTTCGACATTTCTCTCTCGTGCTTCTCCACCTGCTTCAATATCTCGCGTTGAAGTTCCTGTCCCGCCGCAGTCTCCGACACCTGCTTGTGTTCCTCCGCCATCTCACGCTGTATGAGCAGCGGGTTCGGAGTCTTGCAAACCAAGTCCCGCAGTACCTTGCGCGCAGACTCGGAACTTCCGTCATGTTTGTAGATCTTCGCGCCGCCATTGAGCACGGATTTGAAGGGCTGCGAGGGGGCCTGCAGCTGCGCGAATCGACTTTCCGCGACGGCCCTTTCTTCTAAATCCCAGCGACTGGTGACGATGGCGACATTTCCGAACGCATGTTCACCGCAAAGCTTCTGGAACATTATGAAATTGCGTCGCGATGCGCCCCCATCCTGACGTCGGAGATGCGGTGAACGTAGATGATCCCGCTTAACGATCTGCCTGCCTTGTACCTGTGGACACACGGGGAAAATCGTCAAACACGCACATATACGGCGAATGAAGAAGGTCTCACTCAGCTAGGAGAAAATCAGCAATCGTCTTGAGGATATCGGTGTCGCTTCTGCTCGTATCATCAAAGCCCGGCACATCGATAAGCGTAACACGACGACGCTCGAAATCGAATTCGTGAGATTGAACATTTTGTGCAAGACTCCAAGCCATCCCCTACAGCATGTTGCGAGCCACCGACGAGATTAGCGAACTGTGTATCGAAACTATGTCAATGCCACCCAGCGAACAGCAGGAATGCATGTTGACCGTTGTCTTCCCCGTCCCCGTCCCACCCATAAGGCTGTAAAGAGAGTTTATCATGAGCCACACACAAGCGGGGAAATACTCACGCGATGGAGACCTTGCCGCCAGCGTTACGCGGAAGTGCCATATCTGAACTGGGCGGAAGAGCGACTGAACCTCCATGCTCAGGTGCAAGGATATATACCAGCGGCAGTTGGCACACGTTGCTCTGCTAATTATACCGACCATGCATCGAGAGCAATCATGTAAATTAATCCGACAGTCAAGATGCCGATCTCTCCATCCACTCGAATTCCACGAAGTTTCGACGTTGCTCGAGCACTGTATGGGTACAAACGTGGGTATGTGGCGGCCTCATTATACGCTCGCTGGGTGTGAGGCGAGCGCCACCCAGCCGGGCCTTGGTTAATCTCCGTCAGCCCAGCACCTTCATACGAGTAAGTATGTGACTGACAATGCAGCATTAGGTGTGTCTTGAATATTTTCGTGATCCCGGACCTCGTCTCGCTAGGTTTGGCACTTGAATTCACGCCAGCGTCTGTGCCCCGGTTCTGTTCACCACGTCCGCGGCGTGTTTTCTACGTTCCTGTGCCAGCACGGCGTACGATCTGCCCGAACGAAACCACCGCGCGGGCATACGGCTTTTTTTCGCCGTGTTGACACATGCCGCTGCGAGCGATAGAGGCATTCTAGGGGACCGACCATCTCAATTCCCCTGTTCCGTGGCGGGCATGTGCGAATACTTGGTACAACACGCTCCAAGAGTCGACACGAGACAGCCGCGAGAAAGCGGTAGACTGGCTCTACGAGGTTTGTCAACTTGGGGTGGCGACGCGATGGAGACACGAACACTCCACGAGGGTTTCATGAGGTCGACTGTAAGCATGTCGCACAGAGGTTGTGATCGAAAGGGAGAAGGCGTACCGTCCATAGCATAAAGCTGGAACTATATCCGCCTTTGCCTCCCACCCCCCACAACAACCATCGCCTCCGACCAGCATGTCCAATTACGACTCAATGTATCGCTCCGATAGTCTCTGCGATGACCCTAGTCTTGAAGACGGCGCCCAAGACGACATAATCATCGCGTGAGCACTTCAGCAATTAATCGCAGCACCACTGCTCACCCACATGTCAGCGTAATGGGCTGCACCGGCAGCGGAAATCCTCCGTGAGATGCGCATTCGCGCTCCAAAGCTCGTCAACTCACTTTGTTTCCGGTCGTAGTTCATCCAGCGCTTAACCGGCAACCCCCGACGTCAAGATCGGCGATACTCTCGACTCCGAGACGTCCGAGGTCCGGAGTTTCAGTTTCGTGGATCCTACCAGCGGGCGTACAGTGACGATTGTGGATACCCCCGGCTTCGACGATTCGCGCCCAGAGATGACCGATACGGACATCCTGAAACAGATTGCCGATTTCTTGTGCAAAAGAGTGAGGTTTTCTTCTGCACCTTTCGTACGTTCCTTTGGATGTTAATGATTCTTGTTTCTTCACAAAGGTACAAGGCGAAGCGCAAGCTGAATGGTTTCATCTACGTCCACCGAATCTCAGATACTCGGTTCAGTGGCCAGGCCATCCGCAACTTGCGGATGTTCAAAAGCTTTGCGGCCCGGAAATCTTCAAGAACGTCGTGATTCTGACGACGTTTTGGGATCAGGCGGGGGCGGCCCTAGGGCAGAAGCGTGAGGCCCAGTTGATGCAGAGCGACAAAATCTTCAAGGATCTCGTTGCTAAAGGCGCGCACTCTATGCGTCACGACCAGCGCACTAGGGAGAACGCACTCCAAGTGCTTCGCCACATCTCCGCGTTGAAGCCCAAGGATCCGCGTATTGCGAAGGAGATAGTCGACGAGCGTAAACATCTTGAGGATACAGCTGCCGGGTCTGTGCGTCGCGAGGAAGTCAAGCGACTCATTGCCAAGCACGAGGAGGAGGTGAAAAAGCTGAAGGAGGAGATGCAGCGTAGCAACGAGAAAGCGCGGCGCGAGCTCGAGGAGCAGCGAGCCGAGCTGATGGAGAAATTAGCGCGATTCGAGGGCGAGGCTGTCGAGCTGAAGAAGGGCCTCGACGATGAGCGGCAACTCCGCCAGCAGCGGGAGGAGGAGGCTGAAAAAGAAGCTGGAAGAGTCGAGGCGCGGCGTGACGCCAAAGAGCGCGAGTTGGCGTCCCGCCTCGATTCGCAGGCGAAAGCGCACCAGAAATCGATCGAGCTGCAGGAGGAGAAGGCTGCGAAGGAGCGGAAAGATTACGAGGCGCGGCGTGACGCCAAAGAGCGCGCTTTGGCGTCCCGCCTCGATTCGCAGGCGAAAGCGCACCAGAAATCGATCGAGCTGCAGGAGGAGAAGGCTGCGAAGGAGCGGAAAGATTACGAGGCACGGCGTGACGCCAAAGAGCGCGAGTTGGCGTCCCGCCTCGATTCAGGCGAAAGCGTATCAGAAAGAGATCGACGATGAGCAGAAACGCCGCCAGTTGCAGGAGGAGGCTGCAAGGGAGCCGGCTGCAAGGGAGGCGGCTGCAAGGGAGGCGGCTGCAAGGGAGGTGGCTGCAAAGGGAGGCGGCTGCAAGGGAGGTGGCTGCAAGGGAGGCGGCTGCAAGGGAGCGGAAAGATTACGAGGCGCGGCGTGAGCGCGACTGGGCGCAAGCTGAGCTCATTAACGCCCAGACCGCGCGCGAGGCGGTGCAGCGGGCGGACGAGCAGAGACGTTTGAAGGAGACACAGGCGCAGGTCATCGCCCTCCAGAAAACACTCAACAAAGAATCCAACAGAAGCTTCCTAGAGGGTGGCTTAAGGGCCGCCGATGCCATACCGTTGGTGCCAAGCTTTGTTGGTAAGCCTATTCTTGGCCTCGCTGGTCTGGCGCTCGATGTGTTTGGATATGCGCCTGCGAAGAAGTGAGGCAACGCGGGTGCCGATTAGTGACTATATACTGTTCTGGATGTGTCTGTTGTAGTTTGTTGTCTTCATATAGGGCGCATGTCATGTACGGCTCGATATCGATTGCGGTGTCAGATACTAGTAAGTTATGAGTCCTTGGGACGGGCCAAGAACTCGTGACCGCGCCCGGGATTACAAATCCCTTGAAGCGGAGGTGCAGGAGGCCAGGAACACCGGAGACAAGGCGGAGGATAGACAAAAAGGCGGGCCCAGATAGATTTTGATGCGAGGCAGATTGATTTATGTGAGGCAGATACAATGAATTTGAGGCAGATTCGAGGAGATGAGGCAGATATTTCTTGTGGGAATCTGGCTTCTTTGATCGCTCGGCCCGGCCTGCGGCATCATTTTCTTCGGTTGAGGCATGAATATCAATTCATTTTGCACTGTGTGAAGGTACCTGTGAGCTTGATACTTCATTGGAAAGCCCAGCGTAAGGTTATATTATTTTCAAATCTATTTAACTATCAAAATCGAGGCCGAGTATTGGAGTGACCGTAACCGAAGGGCCGGTAGGCAGCCCACCGTATCTGGTCGCATTCTTGGATGGGCGATTCAACAGGGGAATATATGAACCATCATACTAAATACATGGGTGAGAAGCCTCGCCGTTGCAACGCACCGGCCATCCGAGAGCCTATATTTTCTGCTGTCCTCTAGAAAACAATTAAGTCTCAGTAAAAACTGGGTCATTGACAACATACATTCCATTCCCAACACAAAGTCGCACCCGGATTTTTGCACCTCAATGCCGTGGTTGTTGATTTGAGCACACGTGGAGGGCAATGAGCAGCCGGCGGTGGTGTGAAAGGCTTTGCAGTGCGTAGAGGACACGCGCGGCGCGTTACAGGGAGGCGTATGGTAGTGGTAAGAAGAAAGGTGGACGCCTGGGAATTTCCACAGCGGAGTACAGTATGATGGAGGCAAACGAGCCGAAAAAGGAATCTGCCTCGTCTGCTCGAATCTGCCTCATTTCGGTTAATCTGCCTCATCTCATTTCATCTGCCTCACATCAATATTTATCTGGGCCCGCCGTTTTGTATATCCTCGACAAGGCGCTGGCGAATAAGATCGAGAAAGAATTGACAGAAATAAGTCCGGCGCATGCAAAGGCAGACGGATCCACAGGGGATCGCAACCCGACCCGGCTGTGCAATCATATATATGATCCCTCCCGCGCCGCTGAGGCTGGCAGAAGATGCCGCCGTTCGTTCGATCTGTGGACGGGCGTCGGGCGCACGAATCACTCGTTGCATCGGCGGGCGGGCCGTCGAGGTGGCTTTGGTCATCCTTAGTATCTATGTACAGAGACGGTATCCAAACATGTAAACAAGTAGGCTCGACCCAAGGCTCGACGTACGGAGTTTGAAATCGGAATCATTCTCACGCTAACCTTCCGGTGTACGTAAACAATGACTCAGTTGGGCCACGACGGCTGTGCTTCGCTCGACTTGGCGTTTCCTGTACTGGTGCCGACAGTTCTCCCGTGGCTGCGAACAACTTGAAAGTGGTTAACGTTTAACCCTTGTCATCGGTCCTGGAACTTCTGCTCTATGCCGGTTGTTCCGCACGACCGTCGACCTCAGGCTGTCCAGCATGGGCTCCTCGGCCTCTTTCTCTTCCTCCTGGCCCTACTCCCCCCTCCTTTTTCTTCCTCGTTCTCCGACGAAGCAGAGCCTGACCCGCGCACTCTTTACCTTGTCGTCGTTTCTCCCCCAACAGCTCCCTGGATGTCATTCTTTCTCAGGCTCCACTCGCGCGTTATACAGGGACTGCGCCTCGGCGGATGTGGGGTTCACCGCTTTCGGTTTTAAGGGTGCGGCGGTACGGGTGCCCGCGAAGGCGAAAGTGCCGTGCGGGCAGCAAGAGCTAGCGCCCCTCCTCATCTCCGTATTCGATCTCGCACCAGCGACTCCGGCACAGGACGACGCATGTGAATAGGCGCTGCAGAACGCTGCACTCGTCGTTATTGTCAGGCTGGTGGTGCCCGCGATTTCGCAACCCCAGCAGAACCAGGTCGCGCTCCGTTGATGGAGATCTGGTTGATTGGGTTGCGGCTGCTGAGTGGGGTGGGGAGGGTGAGGGTGAGGCGAGGGTTGCCGCCACTTTGTCTTCGGCGCGTGGGCATGGACATGGGGCGTCAACGACAAGCGCCCGGCAGCTCGAATTGCCCCAGCGGCAGTAAGACTCCCGACTCCACATCTCACCCTCCCTCAACGGCGCCGGGGAACAACACCGGAGAACCGGACGAAGATGAAAGGGCCCACCACGTCCTCCCCCATCCAGGCCCCTCTTCTACCCGGAGCGGTGTACATATAGGCGGGTTCGAGCCGACCCGTGACCTCCAATCCCTTTCTTACCAGCAGTATTCCCGTATCCCGGTCCTCCATTCGCTTATCTCGGCGCGGCGTCGTCGGCGAGCTCCACGTTGAAGGGGTGACGAGCTTGGTGTCGACGGGGACGAGTGACTGCCACGAGGCGCGGAAGCCGGGGGAGTTGTTGACGACGCGAAGGGTTGAGAGTGTGTTTTCTTTCCCTCGTTTCGTTTTTCTTCGTTCGTTTTCGTTTTGGCAATGCGGCGTTTGCCTTGTATGCGGTTTGGCTTTCGATTCGTTTTGTATTTCATTCTTTAACATGTCATTTTATTTCATTCTTTTGGATTGTGTGGCCATTCGTGCACGACGTCTCTATCCGTCTGTGCGTTTGCCCCATCATGGCCTTTTCGTTCCCATTTGCCGTCCTTTCCTTGAAGGCAAGTACAGCCACAAATTACCCGTTTTGGAATCCTCCGCTTGCAAAGTGCACTGTTCTTGACTGCGGGCAGTGGGAGTGCGGACGGGGAGGTGTGTTGTGCGGTGGCAACCGGAGTTTGGACGGATGTTGAGTTTTAGAATTCCGGATTTTATTTTGCAGTAGTCCGTCGTCGGCTTTGAGAATGCGTTCGGGATGGCATGATATCCGAGATCCCGAGCTGGTTCGGGCGGCGCCTTATCCCCTGCACTGTACGACGCGACCTCGATGCTTTCTTTCTTCGTTTCGTTTTCGCCTCCATTCAGCGCTGCTCGGTTTAGGGGTCGCACGCAGTGTGTCGCCTCTCCGATGTTCTGAGGCAAAGAATCGGGACGCCCATTTTAGGATTCAAGCAATATCGATTGACGAATTCATGTGTTGAGTCGGGGTTCTCTACTGCGTATTTTCCGACGAATCAATATAGTTAGGTACCAGAACGCTTAGTGTGTAAAAATACTAAATGACTTCTATTCTATCCTAATAAGCTCCCCGGATCTTGAACCGCCGCCACTGTATTTCGTCCCCATCTTGCACGCCATTATTTCTCTCGCATCTTGGGTGGAATCCTAGGACTAGCTCGGACTTCCGATACCCGCTAGATTCGAAACCATCGCCGATTATAAGGGTAATTCCTTGTTGAATGGAACGTAAACAATGATTCAATTCCAACGCACAGTTTTTAAGTGCAACGTAAAAGAGATCAGAACATAGCCGGCACACCTAGCTCGGAGTGTCACTCAGAGCGATGTGCGGAGGAAGAGTCAGAATCACTTACTGCGCCTCTACTAAAAAATGATACTGCCCCCGGTTCCTCCTGTACCACCATTCGCTTGGCCAGAATGTCCCTGGCTACCCTTGCCCCCAACTACGCTGCCGCCTCCACCGCCTAAACCATTTCCAGCTAAAATCTCCAGTAAATTACAGCATCATTCAGCTGCAGGAACGGTCTCACCGGCGACATTTCCTGCGGTGACGGTCTTGCCGATGTTGTTGGTCTGATTACCAGCAACATCGTTGTAAGTGCCGATTGTAGCGGACGCGTTAGGGCCGTTCTGATTAAAGGGCATGCTTCTCACCAACAGAAAGACCGTTGGGTCAGACCTTATATCACTCACCGCAACGACTTCGAGCCACGATAAGAATGCGCGAAGGCGATAGGGCCAAATCCTGAGAACCGCCACACAAGAACGAGTCTACTGGCGGATAAAATGAAGCGCAGTTATCCTGCCTCGTTCCATCCACTTTATTTTTATTTTTTCCCGATGGTCGTGTCTGTTCTACCTTCGGCGAAATTTGAACAGCAACCCGGGGTATTGGCGTGGGGTCGCCGGGCGCTTGAAACACTGGAACAAGCCGGAAGCGTTTTTATTATCACCGACGCGGAGACTTCTGAAAGAACGCCCAACCGCGAGTATAACTAGGATGACGGGATGTTGGCGAGACGACAAAAATAAATTGAACTCCGTCATCACGGCCCCACAAGCTGCGTCGGGGCCCAATCAGCGTCCATCGATCGATCATTGTGTTCACTGTTTTGCTCAACCAAGCTGCAAAGCGGGCCATCTCAATGGCGGAGCATAACCATGAAATGATAGCGCGATTGCCGCGATAGTCGATTCGGACTAGACAAGCAATCCTTCGCCTCCTGTTGGAGTTAGTGACTGCCTCATCGATAGCAAAAACATGAAGTGCCAGTCAGCTGGACAGAATCTTACTTCGGGGTTCTTCTCCAACATTCCGCTATCATTGGCAAGCCGTGTGCATAAAAACGCCTGTCGCCTGAACCACAGGCGACTCAGAAACGTTTTTGTCGTCCATACCAAGCCGGTAGTATTTTAATCTCAGTTGCCAACTCTGGTGAGGTTGGCGTGCCAGTGGCGCGACGATGGAGTAAGTGCCCGTGACAGTTTGTCTGCGTCCAGTCTGGGCGACTGCGTCCGCTCATCAATTAGATAAACCAGTACCGTAAATTCACCATCTGTACAGTACGCACGAAATATTCTACTTGGCACCGCTACTGTGAACGCATTCCTTGCGTCCTCCAATTCTTGGGAGCGGAAACTAGTTGGAATCAAAGCTTGTAATCGAGTTATGTGGTAACACAGTACGATCCCTCAGGTGTCTATCACTGCGTCCTGCAGCAGTCCTCGTTCTCGTAGCATTCACTTTAGCACGTTGCCCTTGAGGCCAGGGTGGGGGCATCGAATGAACCATCTCTGAACCGTGTGTACGATCACAACGCAGTGTATCCTGGACTTTAAGGACAGCTTTGCAGTTTGTAAAACTCGTTACGGGCAATGAGACGGTACAGGTGGGGGGGCAGCCTGAAGTCGGAGACGAGCAAAATCGTCTACACGCAATGTTCCGACGACGCGGGCGGGCAGTTTACGTTCATAGACACGCCTGGTTTCGACGACTCCGAGGGCTGAGCGATGTAGATACCTTTGCGGATGATCGGGAACGATCTACACAATGAGTTAGTACATGTAAAGATTCTGACATTGAACATTTGAGCTTATCTTACCATTCTATCGCTCTATAAGTTGTGTCCGGGTTCCAATCGAGACCAATTGTTCTGCAGTTTCGGCTTCGAGGACAAGGCGAACTCAGAACGGCCTTGAAACCACAATTGCCCTTCTCCGAACTCTCGAGAGTTGTAGTGGGGCGGTACCAGTCGAAATTCATACGTGACAACTGGCCCGCGATCATGCTGCATTAATTTTTGCGATCCGGACTCATGTCACCACGGGCTTGCAAGCATACAGCAAGTAGTGACCAGTGACGAAAGACGCAGCAGTTATAAATACAGATAAGTACGTTCCTGTGCTTGAGCCTGTCATGCCTAAAATCAACGTCGAAGGCCGCGCCGAGGTCTCGAGTAGCATGGACGCAGTGAAGTGAGAATCGCGTTAGATCTAAAACTGGCTTTGCCGGAACGCCGGGACTAGAGGAGCGTAAACGCCGTGCGGCGCCGGCGTGAAGTGCGAGCCCTGCGCTGAGTTCAGAGAGTTCCTAAACGGGAGTGGAGTAAATTTCTCAAACCCAAAGCGAGCCAAGGCGAGCGAGAAAGAGAACAGAAGAGGAGAGTGATAGCCATCACCTGCGACCTGGGTTGTACCTAATCAGAGTCGAGTCGGGTGAAGCGGCGACAGCGACGCCGTCACAAAGGACGAGAGACGCACTACGGGCCTGAACGGCGCTCCAACTCAACTACAAAGCCACTGAGCCGGGCGGAAGGGGGAGAACCGTGACCGTGACTCGGACGCCCAGATCCACGTTCTCACTCGCTTCGTCCGCAGTCCGTACCACTCGCTCTTTGGATAGGGAATGTGATTACGTGTACTGAAACGCGGTACGAAGGTAGAAGAATGAAATGGGGAGGCCGAGGCGACGGAAGGGGAGGTAGAGGCTTTTGGGGGGACGGGAGAGGACGTCAAGGGAAGGAAAGCGGGGAGAGCCCAGGCACGATGGCGCGAAAGGCGACCAAGCACGAGGCCCGATGGCCACGATGCACGAGCACAGCACGACGCACGAGGACGACGTGCCGACGTCGCACGACGCACGGAGCCCGGCCAAACAACGCCCACGCCCACGCGCCACATGACGACAGCAAAATAGGGAAGAGGCGGAGAGAAACGAACGGAAGCGAAGACAAGAAACAAACGTACCATACGAAATAGTATTCAGCCTGACCCCGGATGCGGAATGCGCCTCACCCGGACCACTATGCCGGCAGAGTAGGGTGACTGCTCGGCCTCGTCAGTGACGTCAACTCAGCTTGTCCCGTGCTCGCCTGCGCTTCCTCGCTCCCTCGCGCTCGTGTCGAGCCGCCGGGGAAGACGCGCGGCGCCGAGACAAGCGGACTGGAAGAGCGGGATACCGGAGCCAGAGTCCTTCGTCCGTCGAGACAAGCACGCCTTCGAGGACGTTGCGCAGAGATAAACGAGCCAAGGGAGCGGGAGCCAGTTACCACAGAGAATGGCAAGAGAATGGTGCCAGTGAAGAAATGGATGGAAGGTCGGAGTCCACTTGAGGGCAAGGGTCCTGGAGTCGCGGCGCTTCACCATCATGGCTGTCATCAGAACGAGCCCGGATAATCCCTTTGGGGATCAGCATGAACGCCGTTAGTCCAGAGCACATAGCGGGAACGGCTAGGTGTGTATCCTGAACGTCGTGAAGTCGAGGAGCGTAACGGCGGTGCGGCGTCGTGGTGGTGGGAGCGACCAAGCCCTCGCCGTACGCGTGAAGTGCGAGCGAGACACGCCCCGGCGCTGAGCCTCGGAATGACTCCTCAAGGGAGGAGGAGGGGGAGTAAAATCCACTCAGTAAAATCCAAAGCGTAAATAGAAAGAAGTAGCCGTCGTGTTCTTCCTAGCTTCGAAATCGAATCAGATTGGAATCGTAGCAGCCGCCTAATCAGAGTCAGAGTCGGGCCAGAGTCGCGCTTCGTGGGCTCGGGTAGTCGAGTCAAATAGAATCCACGCAAAGAGTCACGCCAACCACGCACGCAAAGAGACCAGGCAACGAGTCACGTTGAATCAGAAGCAGCATCGAGCACGAGCGGCAGCGTACAAGGCGGTGCGGGCGAGTCCGAGGGAGGAAAAGACTTGACACCGGAAGAAAAAAGCGCTTGGACGGTCACACAGATAAAGAACGGAAAGAGCTTCGTCCGCCCACCCGCGCGACGAGGCCTGAGTAACGGCACCTCCTCCCTGAGTTTGGGTCGACGGCGGCGGGGCGGCTAGACGAACGGGGAGCAACACGACGTGATTTCGGCGAAGGCGACGGTGAACGCACGCCGGTGGGTAAACAGTTACTGCGGCATTTGAGGACAAAGTCGAGGTGAGAGCAGCAGAGGAAGATGAGCGGGGTCGACGCGCACCCACAATTCCGCAAGCGTGCCGAGCAAACCATTCGCCGCATTCAAGTAGTGGACCGGGGCGAAGACCACATCCGCCGCAGC